>CM067362.1:107451551-108149051 GCA_034401795.1 Chaetoderma sp. LZ-2023a | reverse complement strand
TCCCTATCTATCACTCTCCATCCATCCCTCCCTCTCCCTCGCGCTCACTCCCTCCACCCGCCCCCTCTCTCCCTGCCTATCCCTCCCCTCTCCCCTCCCTCCTCTCTCTCCCTTTCTGTTTCCCCTCCCTCTACCTCCTTCCTCCCTCCTCTCTCTCTCTCTCTCTTCCTCCCTTTCCCTCTCTCTCTCCCTCTCTCTCTCTCTCGCCCTCCATCCCTCTCCCTCCCTCCATCTCTCTCTCTCTATCTCTTTCTTTCTTTCTCTCTCTCTCCCTTTCCCTCCCTCTTCCTCTCCATCCATCTCTCCCTCCTTCCCACCCCTCTCTCCCTATCCCCTCTCTCCAACCCTTTCCTCCCTCCATCCCTCCCTCCCTCCATCCCTCTCTCTCTCTCTATCTCTCTCTCTTTCTCTCTCTCTCTCTCTCTCTCTCTCTCTCTATCCCTCGCTCTCCTAACTTCAGTGCCATATCCTCGAGGAAGCTTGTAGCTTGTAGAAATCATAACCTCCTTCGTAGGAGAACCGCACTCACATGCGTAAGAATCCAAACGCCTAAACACTGTCATCACAGCTTTTAACACTTTACACTTAATACTTAATACGGTTGTCCGATTTAGAATGGTTGTCCAGTTTAGAGCCACTAGTACGATAACAAGCTGACTATGTAGGAAGCTCGGCTCCCACATTACAGACGGGTTTGGCAAATCATATCTAATTATCTCGGAGTCCCTGACGCTAGTCCAGACAGCTTGTTCAGCTCCTGCTTGACCCGTTTTTCCTGATTCATCCATTCAATCCACTCGCTAATGCGATTGAGCATTTAGCCAAAGACCGTATCGTCTACATGATTTGCTCACAGGCATTGTGGTTTGCTAAAAAAAATTACAGACGTGAATCGACGGTGATTTTATCGGATTTCTTCAGCCGACATTATTGGAAACGTGCCATAGCAAACTATAGCATAGGTGAGAATGGCGCAATAATGCACAATTTCACTTTCAGTGTTTTCACTTGTTTTCCAAATTCGTGCTATTTCAAATATCATTCATTGCTTCGGTAACAAGTCGTTTCGCACCCTGTCCCGTTCGCCCTAGGTCGTTTCGCACCGGGTCGATTCGCTCCCTAGTCTAGGTCGGTTCGCACCCCTTTGAAATGGCGTGTGAGCGAACTGGAATGGCGAGTGTAGTTGAATTGAATTGAAGTGCCTTTGTAATACGGTCCAATACCGACTCACCCTTTGATGTATTGGCGACCTGACCATTTCAAGTTGTTCCAAGTGATGTTAATTGCTATTAATAATTTAAGAAATTTTAGCACTGGAATGACAGGCTTGGTCGAGCTCAACATTACAGTGGTGAAATTGTCAAAAATAGTTTTATCTTGGCCTGCAAATGGGCATTCCCCAAGACCACTACAGAGGCCGGTTTTGTCGGCTTCGTCGTGAAAGGGTTAAAAAGAATTTGACAGACCAACCTACCAACTGACAGACGGAAACAAAAGATGAGTATATTCTATACTAAATAAACTAGTTTTATTGCTTTATTTAGTGCGCATGTGCGTACTATAATTTCTCACTGTTAGGTATGGTTGTAAAATCTTAAATGATACATTACTAATCTGTCCGTCCATTCATCCGTCCACTCATCGATCCGGCAGTTCGTTTGTCCATCTGTCCATCTCAGTTCCGATAAAGCTGCCTAAATTGTAACTATAAATGGTAGTGGCTCACTTGTTCAAAAGTCTTTTGGGACAGTTGATGCGGTGCATAATGGACTAACTATATTCAGCTTAATTGTTTTCAAAATGTATGGATAATCACGTTTGAGGTAATAATTTTTCTGATCAAATGCAGAGATTGTATGAATTTTACTTATAATTTGAGTAACCTCCTTCGCTGTCTTCTGTTGCATCTAATTAGAAAAAGTAATGGCTTAATTAGGGCGGCTTTCATCAAAGCGTGAGAGTGTGTGCCGACACGCGCGCGTATGTGCGTGTACGCGATAATTACTCAATTACTCAACAATTCACGCACAATAATTGTAGGCCTACTCTGATCTTGCTAAAAATGCAATGTGTGATGAATGGATGGGCGGATGGATGGAAACTGACGTGCGGGATGCATAGAACAAACACAAGAGTTTTTAATTAAAAACTGTTATGGAAATAAAAGAAACGAGATCATGCAGATTGCATCAAATGAATGAGTAAACATGTTGATGGATGGTGGGTGGGTGGATGGATGGATGAAATAGCAGATAAGATGGGTATGGTGGATGGACGGAGGGATGGATGGGCCCGTGGACTGACGGACGGACGGGCTGATGGATGGATGGACGAAAGGCAATGTAAATGATTTAGTGTAGTTGTAAATATTTGGACTACGCGTTGCATACAGTATATTTGATGAATAATGAGCAGGGACCGATCTACCCATTCGCCAATTAGCCAAATGCTAGTAAAATTGAAATCTGGCTAATAGAAAGCAGGATTGGCTAAATATTTGAATAATGATTAAAATCATATTATTATACATATTTTCTAAGTAGAGAACCACAAGATTAATTGTGAATAACTAACAAGTTTTTATATTATGTTTTATTGCGACCAAATAAACACTGAAATTCCAATATCTCAGATTAAAAGCACACATATAGGTCAGCTGTTGAATATTTTGAAACTAATTTGCAACAGCTTCCTGGCAAATTAGTTTTAAAATATTCAACATAATCTTGTATTAATGGCATGTAGTGTTCAGTTGAAATGGTTACCTAATGGAGATGGACTGTATACATTGCAAAACACTGGCTAAAATTTCTACGATTTGGCTAAGTAAAACTGTAGTTGGCTAATCTATTGGCTAATCATTTGCGAAAGCCAGGTCTGTCCCTGATGAGTAATCTTCGGCGGCATAACTGAACCAGGAAACCATGCCAATGTATAAACGTGTTCGGGAAAACTTACTCAGGCACCGGGATGAGTGATGTTTTGGCGGCATAATCCTACAATGTAAGGCTATGCCTATCATCTAATTACAAATGAGTTCAGAAGCCAAACATCATTAATATCTGCTTTCCAATCACGATCAAACAACTGAATGCGGTCAGTTAGTTTTTCTTTGAAAGTTGCCGACACCAATATCTTATATAATATTCGACTTCCAGTTGAACAATCCATAACGTCTTACTTGCATAGCGCTTCTCGTCATTTAAATAAATTACGTCGGTTAAGATAGCCTATAGTACACTTTTTTTGGGGGAAACTTCATCTTCGGTGGCGGCGTCATTATCATCATCACCGTAATCATCATCATCGTCATGTCGTCATCATCATCATTTCGTCATCATTATCATTATTTTATCATGGTCGTCGTCATCATTTTGTTGCTGTTATCATCATCATTTCGTTGTTGTTATTATCGTTGTCGTCGTCATAATGTTATGTTGAATATTTTGGACTTAATTTGATTGGGAGCTATTGTTGCCTTAGGCAGGATTAATGGCTTCCAATCAACTTACATCCAAACTATTTAACAGTCTGTTTCATTTTGTTTTGGAAACGTATTAAGTTATGTCTGAGTTGTACTACTACTACTACTACTACTACTACTACTACTACTACTACTACTACTACTACTACTACTACTACTACTACTACTACTACTACTACTACTACTACTACTACTACTACTACTTCTACTACTACTACTGCTGCTACTACTACTACTGCTGCTGCTACTACTACTACTACTACTACTACTACTACTACTACTACTACTACTACTACTACTGCTACTGCTACTACTGCTACTGCTACTACTACTACTACTACTACTACTACTACTACTACTACTACTACTACTACTACTACCACTACTACTGCTGCTACTACTACTACTGCTGCTACTACCACTACTACTACTACTACTACTACTACTACTACTACTACTACTGCTACTGCTACTACTGCTACTGCTACTACTACTACTACTACTACTACTACTACTACTACTACTACTACTACTACTACTACTACATCATCATCATATTCATGTAAATTGCCATCTAAATGTGTACATATATGTAAATAAATACATCGTTTCCTTTACAAAGTGTGTGCGTGCGTCGCAATAAAAGTAGTCTTCCAACAGGAATTATATACAGATGCCTATGAGACCACGTGTATTAGCAGTTAGTCATCAAAGAATGTGTTTAAGCGACCACATATATTACAAAACTTGTATTTTTTTTTAGCAAATTACAATCCTATTTCCGTCAAACATTCATTATATTATATTTAGATATCAGTTTCTCTGAATTACCTATCTCCTTATTATCGCCTTATTAACTTATAATACACATGTCTATATAGTGGCCGAAAACGACCTAGGGCGAACGGGAATAGGGGCGCGAAACGACCTGGGGCGAACAGGACAGGGCGCGAAACGGTATGGGTGCGAATGGGATAGGGGGCGAAACGACCCGGATTCGATTGCTCTCTCTCTCTCTCTCTCTCTCTCTCTCTCTCTCTATATATATATATATATATATATATATATATATATATATATATATATATATATATATATATATATAATATATATATATACACCTGTGCAAAAGTTAAGCACCACCCTATTTTTACGCACATGCGAGGGTATATTCATGTGCTATGAAGAAAGCAATAGCATAAACATTTATGTACCCATCCATCTTAGTGCAAGAGGTAATAATGCAACTAGAGGAATGCTGATTATGATGGTGGGGAAATACTGTATGTTTTTGTTTGAACTTGAAAACGAGGCCTGAATATGGTTACGTTGACACAACTGACAACTATTGCCCTACAGTTGACACACGTGGCTAGATTGTCATTAATGGTGTCTGAAAACGAAGTTTAACATCTGTGCACGAGTTTGAGACTGTCATTATTAATACCGGGTATATCCACCTTGTGCCTGGATGACGGCCTGGATACGACGTCTCATGCTGGTCACCAACCGACTGATACGTCATTGTGGTATTCGTTGCCATTCAAGATGGAGTGCGTCTGTTAATTCCTGTAGGTTCTGCACAGGAGGATCCCTCCTTCTCACCATGTTTACCAGAATGTCCCAGATATGCTCAATAGGGTTCATGTCAGGGCTCCTTGCTGGCCATGGTAGGGTTTCGATGGCATTCTGGCGGAGGTATTCATGCACAGCTCTAGCACGATGTGGTCGGGCGTTGTCATCCATGAATATAGGGTGGGTTCCAGGTGCATGATTTACAAAATGAGGGACCACAACTCTATCCAGTATGGAATCTTAATATCTTTGTCCATTTAGTGTTCCAGGTACAGTCAACAGATCCAGCTTACAATCAAATGAGATGCACCCCCATATCATAACGGAACCTCCACCAAATGGAACTTCTTCCATGATGTTACGTTGGTCGTACGCCGTGCGTCTGGACCTCCATACACGAGTTCGACCATCTGTGGCATGAAGCAGGAACCGACTTTCATCGGACCAGTGTACCCGTCTCCAGGATCTCATGTTCCAGTGTCTTCTTTCGTTGCACCACCTCAGACGCTCCTCTTTGTGGTGTGCAGTGAGGAGAGAACGTCTGACAGGTCTCCTAGCTTTCATGCCAGCAGCATACAGCCTCCTTTTGACGTTAGACATTGACACTCTATTGCGCGTTTCCCATTGCTGGCTGAGCACTCTGCTGTTGGTGAATGGAGATCTCCTAACAAGGCGTACTAGGGCTCGATCATCACGGGCAGTAGTCTTCTTCGGTCTTCCAGATCTAGGCCTGTCCTTCACCTCGTTAGTTTGCCCATGTTTTGCAATCAAACGACTGATTACAGTATGGTTAATGTTCAGCTGTCTGCCAATCTCTCTGCATGACATACCAGTGGTATGCATGCCTATGATTTGCCATTTCACACGATCACTTAACCTTCGTCTTGCCATAGCGGTTCACAATCAAGAGCTAATTCTCCTCTGTACAAATAAACCACGGTCATGAACACAAAATTTCTAATCTTGTCGCCTAAATCTGTATGTAATGTTCTACACCTCAAACTGGACTTTTACATAACTGAACACGTGTGCTGTTTCCCGCCACGCACGGACATCAAGCGGCGTGAAGTCATGCATGCATGTGCATTTCGTACTTGGAATTATGTCAGCTAACGCGGGGACAAAAAGTATGGCAGCCTAGTTGTACCATCATGTTTCTACGTTCTATTGTTTTTGCTGGTGCTTAACTTTTGCACAGGTGTATATATATATATATATATATATATATATATATATATATATATATATATATATATATATATATATATATATATATATATATATATATATATATATATATATATATATATATATATATATATATATATATATATATATATATATATATATATATATCTACCCCCGGCCCCCCCCCCTTCCTCTCTCTCACTCCTAACTATTTCAAATATCGAAAAATGGGCAATATCTTCTTTCTATTCCCCCTACGAAAACTGGTAACTTAAATTTATTTGCTTTATTTTGCTTTGCGGCTTTTTCCGTTTAATAATAAACTAAATATCTTTGCTTATTCCCATCATTATAGAGAACAGAAACATTGTATTTATGTATTTCAAGCGATAATTCAAGTGAAAACCTGAAACCCGAAGTCCATTAAAATCCTATGTAGGGGATAGAAAGATGATATTGCCGGAAGAGGCACCAAAGTTTTTCAAACGTCAAACATGTTTATAGATCTTATTGCTACACATTGCTTCCTCTTTCAATCATAAAATAATATTACATGTAGTTATAGTTATAAGTCTTTCCTGAAATTTGGATTTAAAATTTCCATTTTATAATGTTACTGTATGGGGCAAATGATTTTTTGTTGTGACAACCAGATTTTGCTAACCACTTTCCTCTGGAGCAAGCAGTCAGAAAAGTTATTGTTAATTTCAAGCCCTGCACCAGCATTTGATGATGGCTGTATGTGGTAGGCACGCATGCCGTTTTGCTGCTCTCCGATTTAAATATGCCCGTATTGGATTGAATAATGTAAAGTAGTGAAACATTATTCCTTGGTCATTGTTTCCTTGCGTAAATGCAATCTATAATTTTGCTAAAATAGTGCCATTATTCATATCTGAAAGAAGATGTAGGCTACAGAGTACAGTTACAATCGTTTCTGAAAATGATGAATGTAAAATTGTGTATCTTAAATGCGTTCCAGGAGTGAGTCCTGTGATTTGACCGTAATTGTTTACCTATATGCTATATATTTTAACAAGGTGTTTGCATGAGACAGAGATATGGATTAACACGTTAGTTTCAACAAAGTGTGTGGGGTGAGTAGGGGATTGGAGGGGGTGGGGGGGGGGGTTTAGGGTGTTGGTATCGTCACGCCTGTGACAACCACTACTACAGCCACATCGATCGTTTCTAAAACAACTTCTTCCGTGTGATGGAAGTAGCCTGCATAAATATTTCAATGTGAAAAAGCAAATCTTTAATGAATAAACAAATTTTAAATAAGTAGGTGAACCTGATGTTAAGAGATCGCGTGCGTATCGTTTTTACGTACAGTGCAGCTCATAAATAATTTTACATGTTTCCAAAACAAAAACAGAAACATGTTAACTAGTACCATGTGAACAGGCCCGCCGAGAAGATTAAAATGTGCTGGTGCAAGTTCAATTAGCCCCCTCACACCACCCTCCGGCCCCTCCCCACCCACAAATCTGAACAGTTTCAAAAGATGAAAAATTTGATTTATTTCTTAAACATTTAGGCCTAATTACTAGAGTCTAGGTGGTAGCATGGTATACAGTTATTGAGATACATCCATTATTTCATAAATAACGGTGCTTTTCTTGCCTTTTTCTTTGCGAAGTTGTTAATTCGTAGACTCGATGCTAAGTCTGGCCAAATCAACAAGACGTTCTTGGGACATTGTAGATCGCAAATAGCTTTTTATCAGTTTTAGTTTACTAAAAGATCGTTCTGCAGAGGCTACTGTGGCTGGAGTTGTAAAAAGAATATGTAGACTGGCACTCACATTTGGAAAGAGTCCTTCCATTTTGTACTCTGTCAATGAGTTCAACAGTTCCAACGAGCCCAATTGTTTGCTGCCAAAGTTCGCAAGATGGACTGTTCGTAAGTGTTTCATCTCCTGCACTATATCCTGAGAAATGTCGGCAGGATATTGGTGAACCAGTGATGTTGATTTCTGTTCCAGCTCATCTGCTGACATTGTCAGATATTTCCAAGGAAAACAGAACATTTCCGAAATATTCTTTGCAGCATTGAACCGAACAGTCAGTCCACCAATCACATTATCTATCATTACATAAAACACAGATTTTCTGAAGTATGCTTCTTCGGGTGAGTCATCAGTTTCATTCATTTCTGATACGTCTGCATCAGTCGTGACATCATCATTGAACCTTGTCCTTTTCCGATGAGCTCCACCACGTCCTCGAGATAATTTCACTTCTATCTCCAGGTTAGAAGCAATAAGGTTTGCTTCATTCCACATGGATTTCCAATTATTTCTGAGTTCAGTCAGTTCTGAAAGCAGGCATTTGACATTTGACACCTCAACATCCAAAGTGGCATCCCTGGCTTGAATCACCTTATTCCAGAATTCAATCGGAACCAGTATTTTGTACCATACAGCAGACATTATCACACATGTGAAGGAGGTCACATAAGAAAGAGCTCCATGAATTTCGGTTCTTGTTTTAAGGGTGAGGTTCAGCTCCAAGAGGTCTTCCAAAGCCAATTTGATGCCAGGCAGGTGAGCCACAAAGGGTTTCACAGATTGAACGCGATCTGACCACCTGGTGCTCGATATGCCATGAAGGGAATAGCCGATGCGATTTATCAATATTTCCCACCGCTTTTGGCTAGAGCTAAACAAGTTATATACGGCTTGAATAGTTCCAAAGCAGGTGATTGCTTCCGGGATGCATTCCGCAGCATCATTTCCACACAGATTACGGGTGTGGCAACCGCATGGCGAAAATATAGCTGTTGGGCATTGTTCAAGTATTTTTGCCTGTACACCATTATATTTTCCCGCCATATTGGACCCATTGTCATAAGCTTGTGCCCGACAATCAGAAAGTGGAATACCATGTTCTTGCAATGTTTCAACAATCATTTGAGCTATTTCAGATCCTTTTTTGTCACTACAATCTACAAATTTAAGGAATCGCTCTACAATTTCAAATCGTGATTCAGTCTGAACTACATAGCGCAAGAGGAATGTTGTTTGCTCAACGTGAGACGAATCTGGTGTCGCATCAACTATTATTGCAAAGTATTTTGCTGATTGTCTCTCGTGCAGAATGTGATGTGTCACCAGATCAGAGCATTCTGCAATAAACTCATTTTGAGAATCAGCGGACAGATAATGCAACTCTATCAGTCCCAGAAAATTTCCATTGTTCGAGTCACCAATACGTTGGGAAGAACTTCGAGAAGCAAGGCCACGTTCTCCCAAGAAGAGTATAACATCGATTATTCGTTTCAAAATGTTTTACCATCTGAGTGATTCAGTTTTAATTGATGCTTCCAAAAGATTGTCAACACCTTTCCCAGATGACATACGTTTTTCTAATTCACTTTTCTCATGGTCAGGGATCCGATTACACAGTTTCCTCCACTTAACACTTGCAGGATAGCCCTCATCTGACGCTAGCGCAGATTTAGATGTGCTCATGCAAAAAAATCAGCATGGAAAACAATATAAGGCTTGCTTATGTTGATTCCATACAAGCCAGTCCCGAGGATGCTGCTCGCCATTAACATTTCTAAAGTTTACGTATGCTTTCTGGAAAAGATTGTTTGTTGCTGTCTTTAGGGAATGTGTTAGGAAAGCCAATGTGACCATTGACAACATATTTCTCTATTGCCGACTGAGAATGAAACTTTGTACATTCTTATTTTGCTGAATGTCTGCAGGAGCAGCATCTTTTGCATTACCAGATACAGTATCGTCCATTTCAACATCTGCAGTTTGTTTCAAATCCACATTTATGTTTGCGTCACATTCCCCTGGTTCCAAATCCACATTTATATCACATGTCCCTTGTAATTCTAAATTCACATTTATATCACCTGTCCCTTGTGATTCTAAATTCACATTTATATCACCTGTCCCTTGTAATTCTAAATTCACATTTACATTAGCAGCATCATATGTACACGATGTACCTTGTTCTATTGTCACACGACTCACACCTACTTGGAAGAGCGTCTGTAGGCCTCTTTTTTCATTTTCTTCGCGTTTCTTCTTTTCTTTCCGTTTCTGAGCGCCAGATTTATGTGAAGACTCCGAAGACATGTCGAAATAAGTTGTTTACGAATCCTGAAATACAATATAAAAAGATAGAGAAAATATGTGTTTGTTGGAGCAATATCAACCATTTGCATGTCTAGACAACTGCTACTGCCCGGAAATGTTTCATTAGATTTATGGACATTTCCTAATGGTGTAGCTTACAGTTAGAAAAAAAATCAATAGATTTAATGGAACATCTATGACAGCACTGTGCCGCTCCGGCCCACCCCACCCATCCCCACCCCCACCCCATGGGTCCACCCCATCGTGAAGCGCACACACGCGCACTACGTAATTCTTGATCTGGAACATGAGCAAAACTTTGAGTTCCCTTGTTTGGAATTAAGTCAAACTTTTCGCAATTTCGCTTGTCAAAGTTTGATCCAAATCTGATCAGCAGTGTCTGAGAAATGCATTATGGATATGTTAAAGATCGAGCTGAACCAGGATCATTGCAAAAATTTGGAAATCCTACTTTGGCCCTTTTATATGCAAATATTGAAACAAATTTGGTTAGTAGTTTTGAGAGATTGCCCATATTCCTACAGACTGTGGACAGCCAGTATTCTCTGAGGTTTCTGTTGGCCATGAAAGCTAAAGTCTAGACAATCTGACAGTGTTTATCATTTATGACTCACAATTCTAAAATAATGACTTTCCATCTGAGATTTGTCTATAATTAGCACCACTAATTTATTGTATTGTATAAGTGCTTACTTTCTTAAATTAGTTGTTACTTAGCTTGCTATTGCTGCCTGCCTGTCTTAAACACTCAAACTGTGCTCGCGATGTCACTGTTCTGCAAAAACTGTGATGGACTTGATATTAGTGAAATTAGGTTAGCTACAAAGACAATCTCAATACTCAATATACAGTTAAAACAAACAGCAACCACTAGTCTACTTTGCCTACGTACACGGTACACACTACCACAATTTAAAACTGTAAAATCTATAGACTGTGTAGGCCTACCAACACTTACTAAGAAATTTGCATATAAATTGCCGCTATGTATAGCTATAAATTAAAATTATTGATGTAACATATAACTATTAATTCACTACTTTCTAGTTTATTTACGCGCAACGTATTCACCCTTTGTAGTCCAGTAAAACTACAAATTAACCTAGAACAAATTGCAACATAATTTATTTCTTTTCTGCAGCATTCATGGGACTGCCAGGTGTCACATATCAAAAGTCCTCCAAAATCCCTCGATGGGAAAGTGGGTAATTCTCATATTTAGCTACCGCCATTATCCGAATAATGAAACTTCCCTTACCTGCTTCATTCCGCAAATAAACGAAGTAGAAATGTTGTCTACGCTCTGAATTTCATGATCACGGAAGACAGTAAGCAATTGGCAATATTGCCTTGAACCACTTGTACAAATTCTCCAAACCACAGATTAAATATGGTTGTATGCACAGGGCCGGGGTAATTTAAAAAATTATATTTAATGTAAGTTTAATTTTGTTTTTCGCTTTTAAAATTTTATCTAAAATAAATTGCATTTTAATTTTCACTTTTATCTCACAATTTGAATAAATTTCTATACAATTCAATCAGAATATGGACATGGATTTAGATACATGCGTTATTTGTAACCAGAGCCTAGAAAATGGCTCACAAACTGTTAAGCTTCGATTTAAAGGCTGTGACGGTATTAACAATGCTAGCAGAGCCCGTGAAAGCGATGTCATAGCTGAAGTATGACAGAGGGTTCATGTAAAATGTCGACGGGAGTTCATTGATCCCAAGCGGATTGCCCGTAACGCAGAGAAAATTGAACAATCTCCGCCACCCATGCGAACACTCCGTTCAGAAAGTCCAACATTCAATTTTAGTGAACATTGTTTGCTATGCGGATACCCTGCAAAAATTCAAGATGGAAAGAAACGTGGCTATGATATTTATCCAGTAAGTACTCATGACTTTCAATGTAGTATCGCCGAGGCCTGTGAGCAGAGAAAAGACGAATGGGGCAAACTTGTAGCTGGGCGGCTTGCCTTCACGCCGGATTTTTGCGTTGTCAATGCAGTATACCATCAAAGCTGCAGCGTAAATTTTCGAACCATGAAAAATATCCCTCAGCTGCACTCATCTTGCTCATCCCAAAAACATGGAAGGCCAGAAGACTTGGACAGAGTAAGAGCATTTAGTGCGACAATGGCATTTCTTGAAAATAATGATGATGAGCAGCTGACCCTGCACGACCTCGTTAATAAAATGCAAGAGTATCTCGATGATAAAGAGAATAAAGCATACAGTACAAAATACATGCAGGATAAAATAAAAGATAATTATGGCGATGAAATATTTATTAGCACTGTGAATGGTAAGCCAAACGTTGTTACCTTTCGTTCTAAAGCATCTACTATTTTGACTGACTTCTATAAGGAACAGAAGAGAAAGGATTCCAAATCAGAGAGCATGCTAATCATCCAGACAGCTGCCAAACTGCTTAGACACGATATTAAGTTAATTGATTCATGCACATCATCTGAAAGCTATCCATCAAGGGAGCAAATGAGCGACCCAGTAAAGGCATTGAATTATTTACCACAGACACTGCGGGAATTATTGCGGATTTTGTTTACTGGAAAAGACACAGAAATGAAACAGGCATCAGTTGGACAGCCTATTATGCAAGGAACTCGTCCTAGAGTTATTTTGGCACCTTTGCAGTTCGGGCTGTCATGTGAGATGCACCATAAATTTGGATCTAGATTTATTGTTGACACCTTGTACAAGCACGGATTTGGATGTTCATACGCGGAGATACAGAGATTTGAGCGCAGTGCATCACTTCATGGTGGAGATCTACCACAGCCATTATCAGGCGAGTTCATTCAGTTTGTTGCCGACAATGTGGATCACAATATTTGCACAATAGATGGGCATAATACATTTCATGGAATGGGAATCATTGCATCTGTTACACCAGGAAACCTTTCGTGCAAACTTATTCCAAGGATAAATGTAACATCTGAAGATATCAAGCAAGTTGGCAAAATCTGTATCAGGAACTTTGAGTCTCAGCATACCAGGAACTTCCCATTGACCTTTAAGGAGTTAACTGCGATGGAACAAACAGACCCAACAGCTGACATTGACATCCTCTGGGATTTCTCTTTGTTTCTGCGTTCAAGGAGACAGTCGTGGTCTGGCATGATGCAAACTGTTCACCAAGGAGTTTATCCAGGTAAATCGTCTGTTATTTTCCTTCCGATGATAGATCTAGAGCCAAGTAACATGGCCTGCATCTTTTCCACTTTGACTTATGTTTGTGAACAGGCAAACCGATACCATGTTGCACCCGTGATTACATTTGATCAGCCCTTATTTTGGAAAGCTATGACTATCATAGAGATTGAGCCGAGCTGGAGTCCATTAAAGCAAATTATTCTAAGACTCGGAGGTCTTCATATGGAGATGAGCTTCCTTGGCTGCATTGGTCACTTAATGGCAGGAAGCGGTCTTGCGCCTATTCTAGAGGTAGTCTACGCTGAGAATGCTGTCAAACACATTCTTAGTGGAAAGGCAATTTCTCGAGCAGTTCGAGGACACCTCATGGTTTTTGCTTCTCTCAGTACAATCTTGATTGCAAATGCATACAACCTACCACTACCTACAATTGCAGATGCTGAAGTTGACACAGTAGAATATTCCGCTGCAATGCATTCAAAAGAATTGTTTGACAATGATGATAATGTTGCAGGACATGAAACGATTGAAACTTCCCTAAATAAAAGTCTGGTTAAAGTTGGAGAGCTCTATGATGACATTCGGGTTCTGTTTGTGCTCACAGCTGTTATTTATCCATGCTATCCTTGGCTGTGACTCAACATCTAGGCTTTATGGAATTGGAAAATCTGCATCCCTTAGCAAAATCCAGTGCTGCAAAGAACTCTCTCAAATTGCTGAAGTGTTTACAATGAGTAATGCGAATAAAGATGACGTGATAAAAGCAGGTGAGAAGGCAATGCTTATTCTATACAATGGCACTTCAATGGATAGTCTAGTTGCTTTGTGGTACAAGCGATTCAGGGAGAAGGTTGCAAAAAGTTCCAAGTATGTTGAAGCACGAGATTTACCACTAACACCCGCATCCGCAAAGTTTCACAGTCTTCGCGTGTACTACCAACTTCAAGTTTGGAGAGGAGATGCTGGACATATGGATCCAACAGAATGGGGCTGGAAAGTTCTCAACCACCAAATGCTGCCTGTTAAGACTGACATGCTGGCAGCACCTGACGATTTACTGTATTCATTTAGATGCAGCTGCAAAACTGGCTGTGAATCAAAGAGATGCACCTGTAGAAAACATGGGCTCAGCTGCACATCCGCCTGCGACGACTGTAAGGGTCTCAGTTGCTCGAATTCAATAACGCTCATTGAGGAAGATGACTTGGATAATTGATGCAAGATGAAATTAGTAGAAACCAGGTACCTGTGCCATACTATTTCATCTTAGCTTAGCTTAGAAACACACAATACCGTGACATAATAAAATATAATATGTATTGTATCAATATCAATGATGGTATTAGGTAAATGCATGCAAGTGGCATAACACAATACATTTAATTTGTGGAGAATATGTCAATCGTATTCATTTATTACTAAAAAAGTCCAAAAATACCCAGTCACACATATATTACATACCGGTTTTAAAGAAATAAAGAAAAATGGATTTTTCAGGTGAAATGGCCCAAATCTGGTAATAATTATGCAAATTTTACCCTTTCCCCATTTGGAATTTTGGAGGACTTTTGATATGTTGTACATGATGGCCCCCTATACACTGGGCGAGGTAAAAAAATTCTGTTGCAATTTGTTCCGGGTTAAAATATTTTTGGCCTAGATTGACTGGACTATTGCTCGAATAATCACAATAGCGCGAGTTTACATACAACACAAATACGTCATCACGTAACAAGTCGATTACGTCATAAATATAAATACTGGTTTTACAGTCAGTGACCTTGGCCCGTCACATCCAGCAATGGCGCAAAAGCGGAAAAACTTTGAGTAGGCGAAAATCATACGGCTGATACGGGTCTGTGGCGCAGATATCAGTGGACACGTTACACGTGCTGTTATTTCGTGGGGCGTGGGTCGAGGGTTGTGGACCGTCGTGGGTCGAGGGTTGAGGGTCGAGGGTTGTGGGTCGTGGGTCATGGGGATCAAGGGGGTTTTGTAGATAACCGAAATATAGGCACCTCAAAAAATTTTACTGACACATTTATGGGGCCCCTTGGTAACTCATGGGCCCGGTGCGGTGCACCGGCTGCACCTCCCTCTCAGTGGGCCTGCATATGAACACGATGTAAGAAACGTTCTGTTGAATAATTTGAACATAATTGGGTTGGAATCCATTTATGTTCAAAATATTAAACGGTATGTTCTAAGTTATTTCTAAGTTGTACTGTAGTCTAGTGAACATTTGTATGTGACCCTTCAACTGATGCGGACGGCAGTGAAAGCTGCACTGCCACTGCCTAAAATGTAAACAAACAGTGTGTTCTCGATTCTATTTTTACGTAAACTATATGCTATAAACAAATAGCGCTTTAGTTAATTTTAAGCACCTAATTGCTATATTACAATCGTAAATTTATTCATAGGCCTATACAATGGTAGATGTGTGTAAATGATGATAATCCTACATGCATGTCTATGGCCCGCGCAAAATCATTAAAGTCAATCCATAAAGATATAATCTACATATATGCAGTCGTATAATTCTATTCCAAAAAGTGTGTGGTGCTGTTTGATTAGATTTAGCCTATCCATGAACCTTGCACCGACCATTTATACTATTCATGAACTACGCCCACATCTGTCCATGTAGCCCACACGCACACCGTAGGCTATATTGCCTATTGCTCTATTAGAATAATGTCTAAAGCACATGAGATGACTGGAAATGTATACCACTGGTATTTTTGCATAAGTCTACCTTTGCAATTCTCAAACCAATGAAATGTCAGATCTAATTCACGTACACGAAACCCGCTGTTACTGTCACCACCAACTGACATATGTTAGCATTATGATGTTAGTCACTATACAGGTCTGTCCTTTAATCGACAAAGATATCATCCACTTTTGCGCTATTACTGAATCTTTGTGCAACCTGAAGAATATATAGTGTCCGTGTGTGAACAATGAATTGCCATACAACACTGATGTGTAAAAAATAGGTGCGTATGTGCCTAGTATGCGCCTATGTTCCCCATGATATTATTTCGAATAGTAATCTGACAGGAATTGATGGTTGCTTCCCGGTGTGACGTCACAACTTTAGCTTGATAGCTGAAACGTTTGGTTGTCAGGATGGTTGCTATGTGCTTATCTCAGCTTTGGCTGGGCCGATTAAAAAAATGTAAATAACATTTTGTTCTTTTAGTAAAGGAGAATATATATTATAATTGTCAAGTTAATCAGAGCAATCGGGTAGCTAGTCCTCACCAGCTTTAAGGCAAAGCCTATAATCGAATGGACCTCCTACATTAAACAGACAGTCACAATATTTAACATTGTCTGACACATGCGCAAAGCACAAAGGTAGTATATTATTAGGAATAGCATCTATTACTATATATATATATATATATATATATATATATATATATATATATATATATATATATATATATATATATATATATATATATATATATATATATTTATATATTTATATATATATATATATATATATATATATATATATATATATATATATATATATATATATATATATATATATATATATATATATATATATATATATATTTATATATATATATATATATATATAGGGCGCATTAAGCAGTCAATAGATATTTATTTATACGGATTAAGCAGACAGCTGGAATAAGCAGTCATATGTTCGTCTGCTTAATCCAAAACCCATGTACAAAATTGTTCATGTGCGTTTCGTTTAAACATTTTGTGCTTTAGTATTAAATTTACATTCCAGCGATTGATGTCCATGTGTTAAATTATTTTTAAATACCGGTTTTACGGAAATAAACTAGATTCTTTATTGAGCCGTGTATACCATAAAATCTATATAAATGCATAAAAATAAGGATTAAGCAGACTCGTCTATTTTTGCACAAAAAAAAATTCAACTATATATTTAAGATATTAATTTAGAATTACCCTGTGGGAAGTAATTTCGATGATAATTTGAGATGGGTTCTGCTCAGAAAGCTTAAACGAAAATAATAGCCAAAATATCTCCAAAATATCTCCGTTGAATGAGCTAACTTGACTTGAGATTTTGTATCAATGCATAAAAATAAGGATTAAGCAGACACGTGCCTTTATTGCAAATAAAAATAAAATTATGCTATATACTTAAGATATTATGGGAAGTAATTTCAATGATTATTTGGGAGAGCTAGGTTTAACTGAGCTCAGGAAGTTTAAATCAGGATTAGAAAAAGACCCGGCGATCTACCCCTTTTATCCGGGCTCGCCTCCCGCATCCTGGACGCTTTCCCGACACGTTTAACCTTGCGCCTCATTGACAGATGATTTACTGCTCGACATACGTTTTATTAGCTCAAGCGATACACTGGTGAAATTATTTATAGCAGAGAATACATTTTCAGGAAAGATTTTTCGACTGTCTTGAATTTGAGTGTCATTAATTACGATCAATAATTATCTTTAATAAGCTAATCCACTGCGAAAGTGGTGCGTGTTTCCCTGTAATGGTAGGGACTTCCAATCAAGCAACAAACTATCTTTCAAGGTGAACATGTGTAGCGGTAGGTTGTATGAGGATTTGTAGGCACATATTGAACAAGTTAAAGAAATGGATTTCAGATTCTAGCGTATATCTCGTAAGTATATCATAATATCAGAAATATAGGCCTATATAGCCATAATCTATACCCCTTCATTAAAACTTTTAACTGGTTATTTGAACTATTTGTCATATTTAGTTTTACTGCCTTCTTTATATGGCTAATGGCGGCTATGGCGAAAGAAAACCCCAGACTAGTTTAAAACAATAAGGGCATGCTTGTTGCAAACGGAAAATGTTGTATTATTTATAGCTTTTAAAACAGATTTCGTGGCAAACCTGAAGCCAGGAGTCGAAATGTTTAAAATTATTCAATTGTCCCTGGCCATAAAAGATTATTGAACATTAATTCCCAAATTTGGCAGACATACTATGGCGTAATTAATACTTCCACAAACTTATTCAAGCTGTGCCACTTTGTATTTTTATTCATTTCTTCTTTTTGTAAGGCCAAGTGAGCTAAAACGAAAATGGTAACATGTATTTCTGTTAATAGTTTTTGCCGCTTTGGTGAAAAAAACAGCTTATTAAAATGTTGCAAACATGGAAAAAAAAAAGATTAGATAATTTTATTTATAAGAGTTTTGGCTATATCCTTATTCTTACCCCTCACGAAAAGTGGTAACTCAGTTATTTTCTGTTATTTAGTTTTACCGCTTTCTTCGTATGGCGAAAGCGCATCATAGAAGTATAGCCTTACTTATTGAAATGTTGTAGAAATTGAAAATGTTATAGATAATGTTATTTATAGTGTTTTAACCAGACTTCGTGGCAAACTAAAATCCCATAGTAAACCTGTGGGAGCGATTAGAATCAAGATACAGCCCAGGTTTCTAGATTCAAGATTATTTATTCGATAGCAAAAGATTCAAGATTATTCGATAGCAAAATATATACAAGGGTCGTCTAAAGCGACTTTTATATTTGGCCAATTAAAAATTCAAGTAACAAGTCCGGCGGGCCAATTAAAATTTCTGCCTAAATAACTGGGACCGTAAGTTACACACCTATTTATGCCCCCTACTTATTCCATATTCACGAAAGGATGCCTAACTAACGTCAAAAAGCGTAACTTAGGTGCGGAGCTCTCTAGCGTTTTAATACTAGAATCAGGTGTTCACGAGCACCGCTTATGACGCGAACGTGGTCACAGCTGTCAAATCTTTCTCTGTTTCTGTAGACCGCCGAGAAGTGTAAAAGTTTCACAACATTACTTAACTTCGTTTTCACAATCCCCGTTGACAACATATATTGAGAACTGTATACATATTAACATTATCTTCTAAATTAACGATTATATAATTTACAGAGACTATTTAGCAAGCAATATTTGGAAATAAGAAAACACCAAATTAGGACTAGGTTACTATAAGTGTTGCGAGTGTACAACTTACTTGGTTGGAGAAGACTCAGTGCAAATTGGAGACTTTCACGGAAATACTGGTCGGCCTGCATTTTATTAATATATGGCATACCAGCATTTCCGATAAATATTCCGCTATAGATATGGTCCATAAACAAGAGGTGAAATTCTCCCACCCTGCCCGCTTAGATATATATCAGCCACAGATTCGGCCTGCAGTGCATGTATCTGCAAGTCCCGCTACACACACAGCCACCCACACACACCCTGGTATGTCTGTGGCGAAAATTTCACGACTACATTCGATTCCAAATAATTCATTCCAAAACACGTTTCACCGTTCACGAGCAGCACTTATACATTTTTTTCCCTGATTTTTTTTAGCACTGATAAAGTTGTGGAATCTTATTGTATGGCCACAGTCTTTCTGTGTGCCCCCCCCCCATGGTCACAATGGATGATTCTAATCTGCCACTCATGTATATGTAGGCTGACGTCACAATCAAAATATGTAATTAATGACGTACCCAAGTCATAAGCACCCAGACAAATTAGTTTCAAAATATTCAACAGCTTACATGTGCTGTATACCTGTATAGTTACTACGATATCAGGGGCAGGTTCGGCTTTTGCAATGTTCTAGCCGATAAATAGGTTAATCAAATACCATTTTTGTTTACTTCAATGTCACTTACGAACCTTGAAAAGTAGGTCAAAAGCATGTTCAGTGAAGCGTGAAAGTAGGTCACAACTTTTCATATGCTACACACCTTCAGCGTATAATACATCCACACACCAGGTTTAGTTCCAGTATGTCAAGACTCTTCAAACTATAGCCTAGACTAACATGTTCTGTAATGGTCAATACACCATGGAAAGTAAATCAAAGGTACCTCTCTAAGATGCAGTCACATATCAAGTTTAGTTCCCGTTTACCAAAAACTCTTGAAGTTACAACCACTGCCCGGACAACAAATTTCTGTAAACCATGAAAAGTATGTCAAAATTAGGTCACACTGACCTACTTTTCACACTCCGCACATTAGCTGCATAAGATGCATCCACATACCAAGTTTCATGATCGTACATATAAAAGTCTTGAAACTATGGCCCGGACAAGCTTGTAGAAGGCCAATGGACAGGCAAAGCGGTGACTATATGCGGAATGGTCCGGTAAGTCGAACTGTGTCTTTGATGGATTTACTATTTAATAAATATTCTGCTGAATAGGCATCAACAGCGTCAGTGCTGTAACTTAGCATTTTGAAGAGAATGCAATCAGGGTATGGTAAAAATTAAAACAGCACCCTCGTTGAGGTTAGATTGCCCGCATTCTAATATGTCATTTAATAAATCGGTACATATACTTGCGTTATTGACTAATTTATATTATAATATAATATTCATTTAATAAATCTGCTATTTATCAACATTCAAATTGACAATGATTCTGGAATTGCATTTGTATTATGACATGATATAAGATAAAAATCAACAAACTATGGATGTATAAATATTCAAGGCATTGATATTTTTTTCAAGCAGCAAACATTGGTATGCTCATGAGGACATCTGACGTTTGATATCCAAAGGCCCTGTGATTTTCATGTGCATTTGCATCAGGGTAGTCACTAAGTTACAGCACTGAGCGCCAAGTGAAATTAGCTTCAAAAAATTCAGCAGCTTACCTGTCATGCCAGTATAGAAACTTTGAAACTGGGATTCTTAAAATTCAGGATTCACAGTATATTAATTGATCCCAACACGCACACAGCTTGGGCGGAGCTTAGCTATAGATGTGTGGATCAAAGCTAGAATTAGATCCCTCTATTGCTTTTAAAGCTCAGTTTATCTCACTTCTGACTGATTTGAAACAGCAACAGCATCCTATCAAATTAACAAGAGGTCTGTGACACGCACCGGAACCCTTAGGATTTGAAATACCGTATTTGCCTTTAAATAGGCACGATGGATAATTTTCGAAAAAACCAAGATGGGCACAAAAGGAATTGACCAAACAAAATTATCGTTTGATATGTTGAAGCATATCGCCAAAAGTACATTCAACCCAAGTTTCATTGAAATTGGGACATTAATTAAGGAGTAACGTTTTAACCATTACCACTCTGATGTCAATATTCAATCTTTTACTATGTCAATACCAATGAAACTGGTGTACATTTTTCAACAATTTTGGTGGATTATGTTTCTGTTCTGTCTATGACAACATCTTACACCAAATTTGTTGAAAAATGAACACCAAATGTTGACATCGGAGTGGTAAGAGTTAAATTGTTTTGGAACATTTTCAAACAATCTAAGATGTCAGCCAAAAATCGACCAACTAACGGATGGGGCCAAGGTACTCATGTACTCAGTACTCGTGTACTCGAGTACAGATTTTCAAGTACTCGCATGTACTCAGTACTACTCAGCCTCAGTACATTTCCAAAGTACTTGTACTCGAGTACATACTTTGCACTTGTACTTTAGAGTACTTAAGAGTACATGCTCAGTACTTATCCATTTTCTACATAAAAATTATATGCATACTTTTATCTTTTTCATTCAAAATCTCAAACACTGGTTCTCAGCAGAGAGGTGATATGAATTCTAGTAAATATTTGCAAACAATTTGACTAACTTGGTGTTATCTGCTCAAGGTTTTGAAATTAATTTGCCTAGTAATGTGCTTTCATAGTGATTTGTTTTTAAAAAGTTGTTTTAAAATTGAAATTATGGATGTTTGCCTGGAAAGGGCAATTTCTGTAGTATGTACACGCATGCTAATAGGGAATAGGATAACAAGCATTTGAGACTTACAGTAATGAACCATTTCTATCTAAATTTCATGGCTGTCATACAGAAAACTGTTGAATATTTTAAACATAAATTGCCTAGAATCCATTGCTGCTTGAGCCAGTAACTGCTTCCAGCCAAATTAATTTCAAAATATTTAAGAACATGTGTTAATTTGGTTTGAAATTGAAATTCTGGATGAACGACATACTCCATCCTAACCAACATGGATTCCGATCCAAAAGATCATGTGAGGCTCAGCTTATCATCATAACGGATGACCTCACCAAATGCCTAGACCAATGGAAAGAAGTTGATGTAGCAGTGCTGGACTTCACCAAAGCGTTTGATAAGGTGCCACACAAGCGGCTACTCCCAAAACTCCACCACTATGGCATACAATGAGACGTCCTTCGCTAGGTCGAGGACTTCCTCACCGACAGGCGCCAAAGAGTAATCCTTGATGGAGAATCATCCAACTCAACAGAGGTACTGTCTTGTGTTCCACAAGGCTCAGTATTAGGACCGATTCTCTTCGTAGACTTCATCAATGATATTGCCGACGACATAAGCTCAACAATCAGACCCTTCGCAGGCGACTGTCTTCTCTACTGCACCATCGAATCCAGTGAAGACCAACAGATTCTGCAAAAGGACCTGGACGCACTTATGTCATGGACTGACACGTGGCAAATGGAGTTCAACGTAGCAAAGTGCAACATCCTGAAAGTCGCCCAATGTAGATCCAGCTACAGTACTTACATGTACTACACAATGCAAGATCAGATACTAAAAGAGAGCATATCAAACCCATACCTCGGGGTGGAGTTGGCCAGTAACCTAAAATGGAACAAACACATCTCCAACTTCACAAGCTCGGCTCAGAGTTCTTGGATTCCTCAACAGAAACCTTCGTGGATGCCCTCAATCAGTAAAGGAGCGGGCTTACCAGACACTAGTCAGGCCAAAACTGGAATAGAGCTCTACAGTTTGGGACTCACCAACAAAATATGTAAGCTAATCAATCGAGGCTGTCCAGAGGAAATCAGCAAGGTTTGTGCTAGCTCGACCTGTCTACACATATGGGAGTCACTCGCACAGAGAAGAAAAACAAATGTAACGTTCATGTACAAAATGGCCATGTAGCAATACCACCCAAATACTATCCTCAGAAAGCGGCGATATCAGCCACCAGGGGCAGTCACTCACAAAAGCTACAGACAATCCAGACTACCAACCAACAATACCGGAGTTCTTTTATTCCAGGAACTGTGCCGATCTACAATGGCCTGGCTGACAGCAGCATCTCAGCACCGGATGTAGACACGTTCAAGAGCTACATGTACATCCGGGAGGTGACCCTGTAAATATGTACAAAAACCGCATTTAAATTTATTCCTGAGACTGAGCGGCCAGCTTTATCCAGACGCGCACCTGTGCTTGATGTTCAGTATGAATTTTGCCCAGTATTAGTACAAATACAGATCATTTTGGGTTTTATTTCTTCATTTAAGCATGATAAACGTAAGATTTACAAATATTACATAAAATACAATTATTACAGACAATATAGTCCCAAATATTGGTTATATTGCAATACCGTTTAAAAATATTTTGAATTGATGTGATAGGTTTATATACATAATTATGCTCTTTGTCTAGTTACAGTTGTACATATGATGCCATGATGATGATACATTGTAGCTAGTGCTCTTAACCCTATCACCGTTGAATTCCTGATATCTCATTTTCAAGGAAACCATACAAGAAAACTGTTGTCAGTTGAATATTTTGAAACTAATTTGCCTGGAAGCCATTGCTGGCTTAGGCAGCAACAGATTCCAGTCAAATTAATTTCAAAATAATAAACAGAATAAGTATTACAAAATTTAGTTCTTCATGGATTTGTCTGTGAAAGGGTTAATCTTTAAATCATTCCTATATAATGTTCGATTTCTTTATTTATATATTAATGCACAGTGAAATTAGTTTCAAAATAACTTAAATAATTTACCGGGAGGTTCTTGCTGCATTAGGCTGCAATAATTTGCAGTCAAATTGGTTTTTAAATATTTAAAAAATAATTTCATAGGCATATTATAGCTATAATAGCCCTACATATATACCATTCCAGTAATGTTTTAAAAAGTCTTCTGTTTCTGAGATATTGATTCTTGGAGGTCATGCAATTTGTTAATTTTAGTCATGGAAAGTCATGGAAAAGTCGTGGAATTTCAAATCCTGAAAGGTGTACAAACACTGTGTTTGTGTCTGATAGACAATTGCTATAGGTGCATATGCGAATAGGGAATGAGATTAAACAAGTAAAGCATTTTAATCCTTGCACTATTGAAGCCCTCTTTATTTACATTTCAAAGCAGCCATACAGGTAAACCGTTATATATTTTGAAAATAATTTGTCTGGAAACCATAATTGCTGCAAGACATACCAGCAAATAACTTGTTCAATAGAATCTTTCATAGCAGCATAAGAATTGTCACTTCTGACCATTTATCACTGAATGTGATGAGACTGAATGTGATGAGAGATGTATGAGGGAAGATTAGAACAGCTGTGAACAAGCCAACAAATACCTGGCCTGGACATTATACTTCTATTGATAAGACACCATTCATGCTTGATAGGCGGGCAGCCCTAACAATGAAATTAGACAAAGCCATTAGTTCAAGCTTTATAGACCTCCCAACTCTTAACCCTTTAACTCAATCCAGTGAAAAAAGCTTTCTGCAGTTGTCGTGGAAAATGTTAATTTGCAGACCAAATGAAGACTATTTTTGAAAATTTATCACTGAGATAGTGGTAAATTTTCAAAAATAATCTGCAATTTGACAAGTTCTAGGAGAAAATTTAAATTTTCTTGAAGATATTTGAGAGTTAATCAATGTTAATATTACATAAACTGGTCAATGCTGAATTATTTCTGATTTAACCCTTTCAGTGCTGAATCCTTATCCTATACATTCATAGCAATCATGCCAAGAATTCAGCAAATTCTTTATGAAGTAAGAAATAGTCTGTTAACTATTTTGAAAGTAATTTGACTGGAAGTAATTGCTGCCTAATTGGAGCTACTGACAAATTATTTTTTAAATATTCAACTGCTTTTTTCTTATTGTAATGAAATTGTCATTTTGTCTGTATCGGTGAAAGAGTTAGTAAATATTCTATGAAATGTTTTGAAACTAATTTTCCTGGGAGCTAATGCCGCCCATGGTGGCATCAGCATTCAGTCAGATTATATCCAAAACATTCAACACGGTACCGTTGTTTTGTAAATAAATTGAGGGAGACATCACTACCAAAGCCATATTTTATATTTACATGTATATTTACAGAATAATCACAGCAATTCCACCCCATATAGCAAGCACAGGGGAATATTAAAGTATTGGTGTTCTCCCCCCAAACCGTCCATAGCCACCATGGATGACAGTTTCATATTAATATGTACTTGTACTCAAGTACATTTCCAATGTACTCGTACTCAGCCTCAGTACAATTGCTAAAAGGTACATGTACTTGCACTCAGCCTCAATTACTTTGTCAAAATACTCATACTCAGCCTCTGAGTACAGCTGCCCGTACTCAACCCCAACCCTGCTAACTAAAAATTATGAATTATATAGAAGTTCTAGATTCTACACCTATAGAATCCTTCTAGCCAAATTTCTGGTAAAATGTTCATAAAATCTATGATTTTCACTCTAAAACTTGGCCAAGCAAAATTCTGAATAGAGGTTCTGGAGCCTATCATGACAGGGTCATTCTAGACACATTTTGTTGAAATCTGTCAAGCAGCTCAGGAGAAGAAGCGTTTTGACAATTTCCAGTACATTTTTCATAAAATCTAACATTTTTCACCAAAAAATCAACCAACTAAAATTCTGAATAGAATTTCTAGAACCTACTTTGCTAGGGTCCGTCCAGCCAATGAGGGTTGAAATCCGCCGAGTGGTACATGAGTAGTGTGTTGAGAATTTTCGGTACATTTTTCATAAAATACCAAAAAATTTGATCAATCAAAATTCTGTATACAAGTTGTTAAGCCTACACCCCTAGCATCCTTGCAGACAAATTAGGTTGAATTTTTTTTTTCAATGAGCTAGCCAGCCCAGGCCTGGAAATACTTTGTCAGGCACCAGCTACTTAGTACCGGACATCCAGAATTTGCTGCTTGTCAACACTATTCTACTTCAGTGTTCTTTACTTGACCTTATTAGAAACATGTCAGAAAGCAACAAATCATGTGTCATAATGATCCGTGATACACCTTGGGTAGATGAATATTTTATGGCTTTGTCAACACTTGTATGCGTACTCTTTTGTTGCACATTGCAACTACTGGGACTGTTTAAATCTGTACCTGACAAAATGTCAGGAACCGGCAAGACTTTGCCTGACATTTGATAGTTTGGTGCCTGACAATGTCCTTGACAGGCACCTTATTTCCAGACTTGCAGCCATTCCAGTGGTAAAACTTCAAAAATACATCTTGGCCTGCAAATTGTCATTAAATAGGCAAATTATTTGATATTTTGACCTAATTTAGCCATTAAAGGGTTAATTTGCTTAAATCCTTGAAATCATAACTTAAATCTAACACTAAGCACTAAAACTGAAAAATAATCAACTATCATGACTATATATACTTAGTTTATTGCTTTCATTTAACACAATTCTCATTTACAGTAGCATTTATGTTTAAAACACATAGAATGCAGTACAAACGGGTATTTATCATCTGTTTTGAATGAAAATTGATTAGGCTGTCATGGCTGTGTCAATGGTGTGATCTGATAAAGTGTTTTGTACATTATCATCCATATCAATATGTATGTGGCCCTATTCGTCTACACATAGAGTATCTATCTGTTCAGTTTGTCATATGATTTCCTCAGAACACACACTAATTTAGCATAGTCTGTAGATTTCTACATTGAAAATGCTTCTTGGAAAGTTGGCAATCTGAGAAGGCACACATATTCATTTTAATCGACACAGTCTTTTAAAAGTGCTGATCTTTCTAAATCATGAACAATTGTTCAGTCCATCTTGCATCTCATCAGAGTCATTGTAACACTGACTCTGCTTCAGTAGGCGTTGCTCACACTTTATTATGGCACCTGCAAAATAAATGACAGTTGTGTTGAATGGTCAAATCAATCAGAAACTGCCTTAGTAGTGGTCCTGAGAAATGCCTATGCATGTCGAGAGGATATTTTAGAAAATTTACCACTGGAATGGCTAGCTCAATAACAGAGCCAGTCAGTTCAGTGGAAAATTGTCTAAAATACCATTCTCTTTAAAATAACCTTTACCACTCTGATGGCAATATTCTATCATTTGCCATGTCACTAGCAAAGAAACTGCTGAAGGCTACATTTTTCAACCACAGCAACATATTCCATCACATTTGTTGAAAAATTAACTACCATTTTTAGCTCACCTGACCTGAAAGGTCAAGTGAGCTTATGCCGTGGCGACCATCCATCCGTCGTCCATCAACTTTTGCTTTAAAACTTAATCCTTAACCAATAGCCGAATCTCAACTAAATTTTGGTCAAAGGATGCTATTGTACTCAGAATTTTGATTGATCAATTTTTTGGGTGAAAATCTGAGATTTTTATTAAATTTACCGGAAATGGTCAAAATGCTACTACTCCATAGCTGCTTGGCATATTTCAAACAAATTTCACTAGATGGATTCTATGGTGGTAGGCTCTAGAAATTCTATTCAGAATTTTGATTGAGAAATTTGTTGGTGAAAACCGTGGATTTTATGAAAAATCTACCGGAAATGGTCAAAATGTAATCTTCCTTAGCTGCGTGACATATTTCAAACAAATTTAACTAGATGCATTTTATGGTGATAGTCTCTAGAAAAACAAATTTGGCTAGAATGGCCCTATCATGGTAGACTCTAGAACATCTATTCAGAATTTTAATTGGTCATTTTTTTGGGTGGCCATCTTGGATTTTCTGGAAATGATCCATCATATCTATTTAAATACAAATGGTTCAAATGCTAATGATCCAGGTGAGCGCCACAGGCCCTTGGGTCTCTTGTTTAATTTAATTTGAAAACTTTAAATTTTGACATCGGAGGTGTAAAGGTTAATCTTGGTCTGCAAAGTGCAAATTGGCATTCAATAAGCAAACTTTGATTTTCTAAACCATTCTTGACCATTAATGATTAACACCAAGACTTGAATTTCTTCAAGAAAATTTAAAAAAATTCAAGAAAGTTTAAATTTTCTCAAAGAAAATGTCAATTTGCAGACCAAAAGAAGAATATTTTTTGAAGATTTACCACTGGAATGACTGGCTCTGTTATTGAACCAGTCATTTCACTTGTAAATTTTCAGAAATTGCCTTCTCTTGGTCTGCAAATGGGCATTTCTTAAGACCACTGTAAACACCATTTTGGGCTGATATGTGTGTTAAAGAGTTAAGGTGTTGAATAATTTAATTCAGCTGGAAAGCTGAGTGGTATAATTTGTATCAAAATATTTAAATTATTAATAAAAGATTATTGTGAATATTTTGAGGCTAAATGTACCAGGAACCTGTTGCTTTCTAACATGTCAAAGAAAAGTTTCCTATGTAACCAAAAGCTCCCGGCCAAATTGGCTTCAGAACATTCAACAATTTACCTACTAATAACTTTAAAATTGAGAAACAGTGATAAGGCAATGACAAATTTAGGCAGATAATACCAGTGATGTCAGTAAAGATAGTCATTCCATATAAAATCATGCATTTATATGGATCTTGTTTTTCAGCTGTCATTAATTCATCATAAATCTGAAACAATATTAGAAATTAGAAAACTGTTTGACATGGCTTTATTGTTGAAAAATTGAAGCAACAAATTGCAAATTATCAACACCTAAATAAAAGATATTCCACAGGATACACAGGATGGTCAAGAGCGTCTAATTATGAATTCAACGGACTTCATTCCAAGTAGGGGGGTCATTGACAGATTGGGCTAGGGACTAAATTAGAACTGTTGTGGAACAAATGTGTATGCCTACATCATATATTTGATCTTGCAACATCTAAATCTTACTAGAAGTAAGACAGCCTGTTTGGGAAACTCACTGTTAATTAAAATGTCTCATAAGCCATTTGATATGGTATTAAATTATTAACCATTTAATACCCAATATGCTATCTACTATTTACAGTGGTCTTGTGAAATATCCATATGCAGAGCAAGGGAAAACTACTTTTGAATACTTGCCACTGGAGTGACTGGCTCAATAACCGAGCTAGTCATTCCAGTGGTACATTTTCAAAAAGTAATCTCATCTGCAAACAGACATTTTCTTTTCATAAAAATGAAATTTTATTGAAATAACTTAAGCATTAAAGGGCTATGCATAGGCTTATAATGTCTAATTGACATAATCAGGACGTATGCATATATTATGCTTAAAGTATAGGTCATGGAAAGAAAGGTAAAAGTCATGGAATTTCACAGAGTGACCTAGACGGTTACTGTAAACGAGAAACCTTTGAAATCTAGATGCGCTCAGATAGCATCTCATGCATTTTATCTTTGTCATGGAAATTAAATTGTTACAGCATAATTTTTCACAGTAATGTTTTTGTGATTTTCATGACTTTTCCATGACCTAGAATAAGGGTGGTGATGTGGGAGTGGGTCATGGAGAATATCCCACCCAGGTTTTGCCTCTCCCATAGTGGATCCTACACCCTGATTAGTTTAAATGAGAAATCAAAAGATATTATTGATTGCTCACATGGTCAAACACCATAGCAAACATTATTCTTCTATGATCGATTAGCTTTGAGTCCATTTATGAAGCTTGAGTTCGCTTCATAACAAAGGGAAAGCCCCGGCAACAGGCAATAGCAAAGTACGAAAACAGGTGATGTAGCTTGAATATCGTTAGTCGTTTATTATATACACGCCTTTCTGCACTTTTCTGAAAGTTCGTTGTTAGTGTTAGTTGCACAGTTGCCCAAAACATGTAAAATGCTCAATGGAAATTATTAGAGATAAATATAGACTTGAAAATAACATGCTTTCGTAAATCTCACAAATGCTCGCTACTGCAAACGAGAATTACGTCCATGTTCGGACCTATGTATAGTTTATGCACCATTTTTGACGTAAGTACCCTTCGTGAATACGGCCCTGACATTTAGGTCCCCACACCAAACACAATGGTACTGTGTAATCCAGCAATTCAGCAGTAGTTTAAAACATCTTTGACCTATCCGCTCCTATGCCTCACATAATGCTTGAGTCAGACTAATGATTGATGAATTTGACACTTCCTTGAGTTTCAATTCTCCACATACATGTATGTTACCTCCATTTCACATCGGCAGCTACTCCATTGCTATGTACTCGTAATCTAAATCTATGTTAGGCGATGTCAGGAATGAGAACGGTTTTTTCTAACCTAAAATGGAGAATGCAATCATATAAACCTCACAAATTAAAACGCATGGGCTGTATATTGGGGGTGTATCGACATTAAATTGTATTTTACAAGTTAAATATGAATGAATTCCTCATTTTTCCCTGCTACGTATTGCATGGACACAAATTACAATCAGCTGTTTAAAGTAATTTTCTAAGTGAGACGCACATGCGCATATATGTGCGTTCAAAACGATAGAGATTTTGTGGTGCTGCTTTAGCAATATGGGCCTAAACAAACGACCAGAGGTGTCATTTCCGAACAATCATTCACACGTCGCAATTAACCCTTACCAGTCTGGTGGCAAAAATTAAAAATTAAAAGATGAACTGGTGTATGTTTTTCAACAAGTTTGGTGGGAGATGGCGCTGTCGTAGACAGCAACATCGTCCAGCAAAATTGTTGAAAGATGTACACCAGTTTCATCAGACTGGTACGGGTTAACGCTATACCACATCCAAAATTGTTGCGTTTTACAGGCTAAGTACTTCATTGATTAAATAGACACGTACGGTACATTTTTACCGCAATATATATATTGCATACCAAAATTTTAATTTGCAAAACTTGTAACGGTGAAGCTTTTGGGCCAGTTATGTTCCTGTCGGGCCAATTATTGAACTTTGCTGGCCCTGTCAAAGCTTAACTCGACCCCTGATATATAGGTCATGAATTCAACTAGGTTGTCCGCCGAAGGAAATGAATGCCTATTGCTAAGTGAGTTCTTGCTGTATTAAAGCCCTAAGTTTAGTATCGCGTACAGGGGTGTGTGTTCAGGAGCGCGAAAAACGTTTTCCTTAACAGTGTTCAATAATGTGTCATACGCTCACTATAGACAGGTTAGTTTAGTACTGTTAATGTAGACGACACATTACTGCACACTGTCCCACTAAGAACGTGAACGTTCGCCCAACATTTTCCTTCCTGAACTCACTCCAGGCAACACACTGTGTATACACTCAAGGTCTCAAATTTCGTCGATCTCAGCAGTTTATGGCCACGAGTGAGAAAATATGTGGACAAAGTAAATGGGGTTTAAAGACAAGTAGGTGCATGTAAGAAATCATATTTATCAATTTCAAACGAAAACATCAGAAATTTAACTCGTGAGTAAGGGGGGGGGGGCACACTATAGGTTTGGACTCCGTCCGTCTGTCTGTCACAGTTGGTTTTCCACACTTTTTCGCAGTCCTTCAAGGTATTCAACTGAGAATTGGTATATTGCTTTGTTATGAGAAGTTACAGACCAAGTTCGAGTTTCAGGCGTATGCGTCAGTTTTTGATGGAGTTATGCCCTCTTTTGCCTTAAGAAATACGAAAAACATTAGCTTTCCGCACTTTTATCGCGCTCCTTCACGATATTTAAGCGAAAATCAGTGCATCGCTTTAGTATAAGGAATTACAGAGCAAGTTGAGTTATGCCCCCTTTCGACTTAGGAAATATGAAAAATATCAGCTTTCTGCACTTTTTCTCTCACTCCTTCAAGATATTTAAGGTAAAATCGGTACATCGCTTTAGTATAAGGGGTTACAGAGCAAGTTCGAGTTTCAGACATTTTCGTCAATTTTTCATGGAGTTATGCCCCCTTTCGACATATGAAATACAAAAAAATATTGGTTTTCCGCACGTTTTTTCGCAGTCTTTCAAGATATTGTAGTGAGAATTGCTACAAAGCTTTGTTATGAGAAGTTACAGACCAAGTTGGAGTTTCAGGCATATGCGGTAATCTTTAATGGAGTTATGCCCCCTTTCGACTTAAGAAATACGAAAAATATCAGCTTCCCACACTTTTTTCCCGCACTCCTTCAAAATATGTAAGCGAAAATCGGTGCATCGCTTTAGTATAAGGAGTTACAGAGCAAGTTTGAGCTCAGACATTTTCGTCAATTTTTCATGGAGTTATGTCCACTTTCAACTTATGCAATACGAAAAATATTAGTTTTCCGCACTTTTTTCCGCGGTCTTTCAAGATGTGATACTGAGAATTGCTACATTGCTTTGTTATGAGAAGCTACAGACCAAGTTCGAGTTTCAGACGTATGCGTAAATCTTTGATGGAGTTATGCCCCCTTTCATGCATTTTCGGATTAAATGTGGTGATTGAACGCTATTTTTAATATCTTGGGTTATAAATGTGTAAATAGACAACAATATGCTAGATGCGATTTCCTATATTTTACTGACACGTACGCAGTCACATGCATACACATTCACACACGCACGCAATGAGGCATAAACTATGTTGGCCATGTCGAGGAATAATAATAATAATGATGGTGGTGGTGGTGGTGGTGATGGTGGTGGTGATGATGATGATGGTGATGATATGTACTCACTCAACAAAAAAGAGCACTCAGATATTGTAGATTTTAGGCTTTTGTTCTATTGCAAAATGTTTTCTGATATTACAGATTTTCGGATTTTCCGAATTTTTTCGCATTTCCCGGATCAAGTCCAAAGTTGTGTTAACATTTTAACCGAATTGGATCAGCAGTAGGCCTATCCGATATTTCCATAGATCCAGATTTTGATACGATCATGATGCTGGCTACTATCCGCCGTATCCGGATCGTGGCCAAAGTCTTAAAATCCTAGTTGACAGTAAGTTTCTTTGTTGTGTTAAAATTTGAGATAAATAGTATCTGTAGCTTTTGAAATATCACCCCAGACACGGACGCACACACACACACACACACACACACACACACACACACACACACACACACACACGTGCGAATGTACACGCGCGCATGCCTGGATGCGTCCACGGATACACGTATGTATGCACATATGTAAATACACAAGCACGCACGCATGCACCTACGCACACACACACACACACATGCACACACACACATACAGATCCGATTGTAATATCTTCTTCCCCTTACCGGACGAGGGTAATAAAACCATCAATTAGCTCTTATGGTTAACTCGTTCCAATTACCAACCCATCCCACTTACTAAAGTTGATTACGTAAGTGGGACGGGTTGGTAATTAGGAAGAGTTGACTAGAATTTGTCCTTATCGCGACACCACGGCAAAATTGCGGCCATGTATCATGGCCACGACCAAGTCATGATGCACAATTTTAACATCAAGAACCAACTATGAAATCCTTTTTTATAGTGAATAAAATGCACATAAAAGTTCTTGAATTGGGTATTGCATTCAAGACAAGGAAAACAAAGTTTGTGACATAATGTTGTAGAATTTGAATATTTTTATGCTAGTTACGAGAAAAAATCTAGACGACTATATGACAAAGTTTTGTGTTGTATATTTTTGTCTTAGCTCTGCTTAAAGTGACTGGAGTCATAAAAAGTTGACAAAATTTGCATTAACTTTGATTTTGTTAGAATCTAACAATGGTCGCGGTACTGACATTTCCATTGCAGTGATCTCATTAAGGATTATGCCACATCTCTATATTTCGTGGAAAGTCGCTGCTGGATGCTCTTTCTTTAATGGGAGTTACCTCTAATATATTTCCATAACATTAAATGTAAAATTAATGCAATCGGTTTTGCAAAATTACCATGCGTTCTGCAGGGTGGTAAATTGTTTTCTCCTGGCATGCAAATGGACAATTCCTCAAGACCACTACAGAGGCCAGTTTTGTTCAGCTTCGCTATGAAAGGGTTCATGTGACAGACAAATAACTAAATTGGTAAATAACATTACAAATACTAGGGTTGCAATCTATCCTTATTTTGCAGGAGGCCAGGCCTTGTAGCAGATGAGTCCTCTCCACAAATTTGATGCTGCCCATACCAGGAGTTGCTCATCCCTATAGCCAAAATGAGCAGATGTCAAGCACCTTCACATTAACAGGATCTACATGTATGTGTGGTCTCTCAGTTCATATTTTTGAGTAAGTACATGTGCTATTAATGTTGCCATGAAGCCTCGTGGTGAAATTACAACTTGTTCATGGTGATGGTGTTGTAAATTACAACTCCAGTTCAGATTGAACCCGTAACAAACTACTTGGGGACGTGAAGAGGTTTTATGTATGTGGGCATCAGCAATATGTCAACATCATAGAAAAGATATAGTGCAGGCTACTGTTCTACTGCTATGCATGGTTGAGTGGGTGTACATGGCCAAATTATCATTCACAACAATCGCTTGTACACACTGACATTTCCTTTCAAAATTGATATCTTGCTTGATATCACAGCATGCTAGATCACCATCTATATATTTTTAAAACAAGAGGCCCAAGGGGCCTGTATCACTCACCTGGAGCATAGCCATAGGCAGTTCAACTGCATGTAAAATGGCCATCAACAATAACGAGTTGAGCAGACTTGTAACAAGAAAACAGAAGCCATGTTTCTTTATGAGCCATGTTTATTTATGTATCAACCTCTCTTGATCAAACAATAATGGCGCTTAGTTATCGGTATCATATCTCCCAAATTTTGGCCCCATCCGTTCAGCGAGTCGCGTTCATGAAAAACCAGGGCAGCCTTTTTTATGAATCGACGCCCAACCATTTTGCCAATCAAGTTCCCTTGAAGAAAGTTGGTTCATCTCATGCCCTAAATGATATTTCATGAGTTGTGAATCAATCGCTCAAACAGTTATAGAAGATTTTTAAAGACATTTCTAAAAATCGGCCAAAATCCAAGATGGCCACTGGCCAAATTAGCCGATCGGCTTTTTTTAACAAACCTGAATCTCTATACCCTAACGATGCATCCTGCCAAATATAATTGAAATCGGGTCAGTAGTTCTCGAGAAGACATTTTAAATTTGCCATTGCTTTAGTATGGGAGATTTTGGCGTGAAAGTGATCCAAGATGGCCGCCAAACCGTTGATCTGACACTTTTGAAAATTGAAAATTTGATACCAGAATGCCCAAAAAGCATATATAAAACCAATCTCGGCCTCAAAATCCATCAAATAATAAAATCCTATAGGGCTGCCAAACATGCTATATTTTGATTGGCCCACGGCTAACATGTTTTTTGAAGGATCAACTTCCCTTGAACAAACATTAATGGACCTTAGTCCCTAATCATATCTCCAAAATTTTGACGAGATCCCTTCAGCCGTTCTGGAGAAGTCGTTTTCGGAAAAGTAGGTCATCCAAGATGGCCGGCAAACTATTTGGTCAATCAAGTTGACTTGAACAAACTTGGTTCAGCTCTTGCCCTAGATGATATTTCATGAGTTCTGAATCAATCCCTCAAACGATTTCGGAGAAGATTTTTAAAGACATTTCTAAAAAAATCAGCCGAAATCCAAAATGGTCGTCGGTCCAGTCATTCTGGTCAAAAAATTTCAAAGAACATATTTCAAGATGAAGACAAATGCCGGTTTATGGCCGGCTTGATCATTCAAGGGTTAAACGCACTTAACTGTTTCATTGGGTTGTGTATTTTGGGCATGGCTCTTTGTCTTCCAATCCAATTATGTTCAAAATATGCAGCGGTGTATTTTATTTTGTCTTGGAAACATGTTCTGTTATTTCTGAGCTGTACTGTGACTGGAAAATTATGGTACCAGAAATAGTCGGATGGATCGACAGACAGACGGAGGAAATTCACAGATACTCACGGTTGCTGAAATTCAACTAAATTTGGTATGTGAGTTACTCTCATGATTGCAGATTATGTTGCGATGTTTGCATGACTTAGGCTCCGTGACCATGATTGAGGTGGGGGTGAGGGAAAATGCCAGCGATGGCGGAATTCAATGAATTTTATTGTCCTTATGATTGCGGTTGTATGACTTGTTTCCATCCATCTATCTTCGTCTCGCTACCTCCTCCGAAACAGTTTGGTGGAATTCAACCAATTCCAATTGTAATCTTGTGTGAGTTACCCGATATGATTGTGACATGCCGGATTGTAAGCCAACATGTGAAATAATACAAGAGGCCCAAAGGGCTTATATCGTTCATCTAGAATTATTGGCCACTTCACAATCGAACAAAACAAGATAACCAGTGGAAAAATTTACCAATCAAATTTCTGTGAAGGTTTACCTAGTACATAAGTTTTATTAAAATTGGGCTAGTGGTTAATAAGTAGTCTTCTGTATGATTTTCTCTGAAATTGCCAGAAAATCTAAGATGACCACCAAATACGCTAAATGTTAATTGATCAACGGCGTCCATGTGTTTTACTTGTCAACTTTCCATGGACACAGTTTAATGTCTCTTAGTCCCTAATCATATCTCTCGAATTTCAACCTGATCTGTTTAGTTGTCCTGGAGACATAGGTTACTTTCAGGAAAACTAGGTTATCCAAGATGGCCGCTGATACATTTATGTGACGTCACATTTGCCAATCAAGTTACCTTGAACAAATTTGGTTCAGCTGTTCCCCTGATGATGCTTCAGTAATTTTGATTTGAACCCCGAAGCGGTTTCGGAGATTTTTTGAGATTTCAAAAAAGCGGCCAAAATACAAGATGGCTGCTGGCCAATGAATAGTCCTTGGAATATACTTCGATCTCTATACCCTAAGGTTGCTTCCTGCCAAGTGTAAGTGAAATCGGGCCATTGGTTCTCAAGAAGACATTTTAAAGCGATGCTAATCTCATCTCAAATAATGTATTACACCGATAGATTATGGTATATAGATAGCATATCATTCATATCCAGTTCCTTGTCTGTATCACAATTATCTGCTTTTTAATATCTCGTAAATGTTGAACAGCGATCACCGCTATTTTGTCTGATCAAGCGACAGTGTGTGATGTAGTGTAAGTGCCAATGCACTACATTCTTTATTATGTAATACTCAGCTTGGAACTGATTTAACTGGAAGTTGTTGCTGCCTAAGTCAAATTAGTTTCAAAATAATAAACAGCTAACTGCTTACATGTATGTTTGCTTTTATACCACATAGTCAAAGCATAGACAGCACCTCTATGACTGAGTGTATATACCGAGGCAGGATCAGTCGATGACGCATCATCGCAAATCCCCACTTTCAACGTTTGAACTTTTACTAAGACTTAGGGCAGTAAGCTGATGGAGTCTGTCGGTGGTTAAAAGACGAAAGTTGTTGCTGCAGTCGCGGCATAACCTTTTATAGTATTCAGCAGAAGTTACGACCAATAGTTTTCTAAATATTCAAGCGAGAGCGGCGGTAGGGTGCTACGGACAGAGTGTACGTAGCACAGACTGAATGACTCATAGAATGACGTAGTAACGTGGCGATGACCGACTTACCATAGGACCGTGATAATGTGACCGAGTTTCTATATTTCTATAGAGGCGACCCACGACACCAGATACGACACCAGATGTTGGTGAATCAGATGGGCCACATGGTCACTACGTCATGGCACCCTTGTAAAATGCAGGCGCAAGGCCTAATAAGCAAGGGGCCGGACGAGGACGTAGTAGCGTCTGGCACCAAGAAGATTAGAAAACCAGACGAAAAGTTGACAGAGGACGTCCATCAGAATAAGATATTGAGAAAAGATTAACAATGATTGTCGAAGCAATATCCATCACTGTCAGTTTAGGGGGCGTTATCCGACAGATTCCATGACTCAGGAATCGGCCAAACCGCAGATGCTAGGAAGAAAAGTCGGGGTCGTGATTGGTCGAAATGATGTCATAATCCAATGGGAACCAAGAGCAACCTCCGGCGGTACGAAACCAAGATGGAGGGAGAACACAATAAAAATAGTACATAAGGGGGACTTTAACTTTAATCGAGAGTCCGGTCCGCCATTTTGGTATCGAAAAGTTATCTCCGAATACATTGGAGTAGGGGAGAACAATTAGAGTCTGAAAAATATTGTATTTGAAAATATCAGTATTTTAGTCAAGGGAGACAGACAAGTCATCCAACTTGCTTAGAGTTAAGTAACGTTAAGTTAGGATAAGTAAAATACGGTAGTCAAGTGCGCAAGGTATTAGTAAAAGATACCAGTATTCGTAAATCCATCGTTATTAAAGTCATTGTACAGCTAGAGTTTAGATGTATAGTCAAAAGCATAATAAAACATCACCGTGAAAATATACCCCACGGCAAAAGTTTGAGTAGTGCTTGTAGTTCACTCTGGAACCGACGGAAGACCACCGTCCCGAATGGTCAACATCTTCTGTAGTCAGGACAGGCCCAGATTATCGAATATAAATATCGTCACCATCACCGGTGATGAGGCGAGCTGATAGTCATGCTACTGCACCTGTGGTGAGAGGTTGTCGCAGCAACCGTCACATCATAATCTTACCAGAGGAGTAGTAGACAGTTCTGAGTGGACCCGAAGACGGAAAATCTTCAGTGGCTTCGTCTGCCAGGATCCAAGTGAACGTGTGAGTAATAATTGTATGGCCCAGGCACCGGCGGCAAAACCTGTTACGTTAGTACTCCGCGACATAGCACATAGGGTAAAAACCTTCCTTGAGGGAGCCCAACTAACAGAATCCATGAAAGTAATACAGCATCGTGAATATACAGACAGCTCAAACGTGAAAATAATTACCGAAGTAGATTGCCGAGAACAACCACGTTTAGCCAGGGTCACGATCACCTTAGAGTACCGATAGCCGACGATGGCGACACCTCTCAGACGTCCCTTGTCTGAGCAACAGCTGCCACCCGTAGACCCGCAATCACCACCGGGGGGAAGATGGGCGGGCGAACTTAGACCAGAGACCGTAGCGGCCATGAAGGCCATGGGGACGGCGATGGCTGGGGCAATCACGGACAATAGTGACCGAAGGGAGTCAGAACGCGTGCGCAGGTGAGAGATCCGGGACGCCATAGAGCGCATTCAACCCTGCGACGGGGTAGTACCGGAAGAGGTACGAGAGTTTTTGGACGCCACAAGGAGGGCGTGGGCAGCCAACGAGGGACGACTTGGGGGCGTACCTGTATACGTCGTAACCCGAGCAGCCTGGGGACCATTAGCACGGGCACTGGACGGATTCCTTGCAGGGAAGGCGAGGGAGGACGTCACCTTCGAAGAGTTGCGGGAATACGTCACGCTGAATTTTATATCCGCGAATGAAGAGGAGCGGATTAAATTTGATTTGGAGGGGACACGTCAACGTCCAAAACGAGACGGTGATCACATTCAACAGGGGTATTTGGAGGCAAGCATGCGCGCCTACCCCGAGGCTAACGCGGATAATCGCCGCACGTCCTGGGAATTTATTTGCGTGCCCTGAATGATGGGAATTTGAGCACATGCATCGTCCGGAAAAAGGCGACGACATTGGCGCGGGCCATCGAAATTGCAGAGGAGGAGGAGATCTGCAACGACCTGCTGGGGGCGATGAAAAAGTGTCGGCGGCAGGCGCGAAGAACAGATGGAGGTTGAGGTGGTCGATACGGAGGGAAAAGCAACGATCTGGAAGGTGGTGGATAGCTTGAAGTGACAGATCGGTCAGCAAACCAAGATCATTGAGAAGTTGGCGGCTATGGTCAGTGACCTGCAGCTGCAAAGTGATCTTCCGTCGCCAACACCGGCTAAGGGAGACAGGCAGAAGAAGAGAGTCACCTCGCGGACGGAACCATCGCCAGCCCCGGCGAAGGAGGCCAGAAGTCTACAGCACATAACCTGCTATAACTGCGGACGCAACGGTCACTATAAGAGTGACTGTCGGCAGATGGCACAGTTACCCATCCGCAAACCAGCTCCTCGACCACGACCGCAGACGCAACGACCACCTATGACGTGTTATACTTGTGGCAAAGAAGGCCACCGAGCGCAAGACTGCATACGTCATCAGCAGAGCTTCAATAACGGTATGGCTAAGAGGACCACTCCAACCCGAACGGCAACATGCTTCCGTTGTGGAAAAGACGGGCACTGCGTGCGAGATTGCCCGCGGACACAGCAGACGGTGAGATGGCCTGAATTGGAGCCATCAAGCAACCCGCCGTGCCAGGCCATAAAGCGGCCACGAGCAGAAAACTGGGATATGGAGATAGATGAAATGGACCGACGTCACGAAGAACGAATTACACCACGCGAATGTTCCCGCAACTACAGGAAGGACCTGAACAATCAGATGTGCGGACGGGATGAATACGTCGATCGCGATGGTGTTGTGTTGACTGGGGAGGGAACGGATGAAATGGGCCGTTATTCATACGGTGTCGGACACAATTCATCCTCCCGCCGGAACAGTTATGCCGAAGTAGTTAGTGGCCGAAGGAGCCCGGGAAATGACAACGGAGAGAGCCATTGGTGAGATCACCGACCGAGCGGTTCTTAATCCGTCTAAAAATGGATAAAGACAGTCCATCGGATCGGGGTAAGTACCTGCATGCCTTAGTGGATACTGGTGCTAGCACATCCTTGATTCGTAAGGATATATGGCGTAGCATGTTGAATGCTAGGCCATTGAAAAGAGCAAGAACGCTCTTAGCTGTAAATGGTTCCCCCATAAAGTTGTTGGGGGAAACACAAGTAAAATTCGAGAACGCCCGACCCATCCCTAGTACGATTGTGGCCAGAATGAGGCATGAATGTTTACTTGGAGCGGATGCTTTGCACCTGGGAAATGCAAAGATTGACTATCAGGCCAAAATTGTAGTATGGTTTGGCCAGGTATATCCCTTTGAATATCCGCATAGAGAACAGACAAATTATGTCTATGCAAGCTGTAAGGAAACGACCGGATATAAAGAGATCGACAAAGTCATGGTGGACTTTGCAGATATTTTTGATACGGCTCGTCCAAACACTTTAGGATTGGTTCCCAAAGTCAAGTGTACGGTACCGACAGGGGATGACTATCCTATTAGGCAGAAAGCGTACTGTCTAACGCTAGCCAAGCAATATATAGTCAAGAATCAAGTGGCTGAAATGCTGGCAGCGGGCGTCAAAAGACCGTCGTCGTCCCCATGGGCGTCACCCATTACGTTGGTTCCTAAGAAGGACGGGGGGACGAGATTTTGTATTGACTATAGGAAATTGAACTCCGTTTGTCGTAAGGATAGCTATCCTTTGCCGAATATATCGGACATTTTTGATTCTATGGGCGGCGCTACGATCTTTTCGACTATGGACTTGAAGTCTGGCTATTGGCAGATACCAATGGACAGCCAAGACATAGCGAAAACAGTGTTCATTTGCAGTCAAGGTTTGTTTGAATGTATTCGGATGCCGTTCGGTTTTGCGAACTCAGGTGCCATATTTCAGAGGGCAATGAACAATATTTTCCGAGATTTCGTGGGAAAATGTCTGCATGTTTTTGTCGACGATATAGTCATATATTCAAGAAACCCGGCTGAACATGCACAGCATTTGCGTACAGTTATGCGTAGAATTCAAGAATATAATTTGCAAGTTAAAAAATCGAAATGCGATTTCGCCCAACCATCAGTTGATTTGTTAGGATATCGTATTTCAGCACAGGGAGTGGCTCCTCAGGTCCAGAAGGTCAAGGTCATAAGAGAAATGTCACCGCCACGCGACGTGGGTGAGGTGAGAAGTTTCCTGGGCGCTACAGGGTATTACCGCTCTTGTGTGCAAGGCTATGCCGAAATTGCTAAGCCTTTGATAGAATTGACTAAGAAATATAAACGTTTTGAGTGGGGTCAGTAAGAACAGCAAGCGTTTAAGAAATTGCAAAACTTGCTGTGTAGTGAGACGGTTCTCACATATCCGAATTTGAATGCTCCATATAGATTGTATACTGATGCGTCTAGCTATGCGATAGGTGCGATACCGGTACAGGTAGATGACAAGGGTATTGAGCGGGTGATTCAGTATGTCAGCTCTACTCTTAAAGACAGTCAGTTGAATTGGCCTGTGATAGAAAAGGAAGCTTATGCGGTAATATACGCGCTAAAGAAGCTTAGACCTTATCTATTTGGCGCGCAGTTTACCGTGTATACCGACCACAAACCCCTAAAGAGTTTGTTTGTGGGCGAAGTTAAAAACACGAAGGTGCAGCGCTGGGCAGTACTGATTGCTGAGTACGGATGTAAGATTGAATACATCCAAGGCTCGAAGAATATTCGAGCGGACATGTTGTCCAGATTACGTCGTCTGGTGGAAGTCGCGACGTTAGACACGGGCGACTTTGTGATACCAGATGTCGACGAGGGAGTGTTACCTCACGTCCCTCTGGAAGCATTCGACATACCACATGACGAATTGTGTGCCGAGCAGACCAAGGAATACCCAGAGTTGTTCAAAAACACCCCGGAGGAGTATATGGTCAAGAATGGCATTTTGTATTCTTTAGTTACACCTTCAGCGTTGGACGCTGAGTACCCCAGAATTGTCTTACCTACCCTGTTCTGTGGGAAAGTGCTCCGAATGGCTCATGAACGAGCTGGTCACCAAGGTCTGCAGAAGACCATCGGTATGGTGAGGGATTCTTTGGTATGGACGTCTTTAAGAAAAGACGTAATTCGTATGCTTGAAACGTGTACGAAATGCCAGGTCAACCGACCTGTCACTACCCGACCCAGGTATAGTGCAATGCCCATGGCCAATTATCCGAGTCAGATAATTGGAATGGATTTGATCGGTCCATTATTAGAATCGAACAAGGGTAACGTGTATATCATGACTGTGATTGATCACTGTTCTGCATGGGCAGAAGCATACCCAATCACGGCGAAGACATCTCAAAATGTGGAAGAAAAGTTCTTCAATGAGTATGTCGCGCGTCATGGCGTCCCTGAAATTGTGATAACCGATCAGGGTAAAGAATTTTGTTCTCATTCTCTAGAGGAGCGGTTCAAAGAACACGGTATCGACCATAGGCAGTCTAGCCCGTACCATCCGCAGACCAATGGACGTACTGAAAGGTTCAACCGCACTCTTAAAGAGTTGATCCAGAAAGTGGTGAATAATGCCTCGAGGGCATGGGAGGACGAGTTGGGTGCGGCTTTGACAGCGTACCGCAGTACTCGTCATTCAACGACCGGGTATACGCCATTTTATTTGACGTATGGGCGATGGGCGAGATTGCCGAAAGCCATTCCCATCGATGCGTCGCAGGACCTTGGTGAGAGACTGACGTATCTCAACAACGCCTTGCTGCGTGCTAGTGAGGGGACAGCTAGATCTCGGGAGGTTCACAGGGAACAAATTAATAAGCGTGCGAACGCTGGTGAATTTAAAGTGGGGAACTCGGTGGTCGTAAAAGCTGAGGATAGGATGAAGTTGACCTCTCGCAGTGACCCCGAGTATGAGATCTTTAAGATCAACGGACCTGTGGCGCACGTACGCCATCAGAGGTCTGGTAAGGTGCGTGTAGTTAATATATGTAAGTTGCCCGTAGTCGACTCAGAAATGTGCTGGGACGTGGTACGACCATGTCCCATTCGTAACCCTACCAGGGGGACGAAGGCTAGCCATCACCCCAGGGCGATGTTGCCCGAGCCAGAACCTATGGTCACCGACGCTAATACGACACCCCAGGCTCGTAAGAAGCGGCCAGCTTCGGATATGGAGCCAGAGGTGCGTACAGGGGGTAAGAAGGATGACCGGAAAAAGGTTCAACCCAGTATGAGTCGCAATCAAAACCTTGAGTCACTGAGTGATATCATCGACACTCCTAGGCCTATGGTGATTGACGCTCCGGAGGCGGCACCAGAGCTGCCCCCTGAACCAATGGAGACGCTTCCATCGCATCCTTATATGCTGCGCAAGCGCAGACATATACCGGATGACGATTTTGACAGCAAGCAACTCCGGTTAGACTTGAAGCGAAGGCAAGGGTATAGGCGGGAGAACGAATCCGGTAACAAGTGACTCCGGATTGGCGTGGTAGACTCCGCCTCTTACGATGGCGCGCTACACGCTGATTTCATCAGTCGTATAAATGCCGTTATTCGGCGGCACAACCGCCAGTAGTGTGTATTGTATCGCTATACTATAACATCGTGAATAGCTAGTGCATAAGGTATAATAACGATTGAAGCTAGATTCGTTCGCACGATACAAAAATGTATTCGTTTCAATTGTGTATAATGGCGTTGTGGTTTAGCGTGGTATTGGGTATGTGTAAAGACTCAAGTATACACCGCCTGCCAAGCGGAGTCATGATAACCAAGCCGGAGGCTGTGTCGGTGATAAGGGCCGAATGGACCGTGATAGTATCCATCGACCATCCTTACCTACCCGCGGAATTCATGGGACGGTTGGCCCAAATGGCCAGTCTCGCCGCTAGCATGGGTACCAAAACATCGTTTTTGAGTGGCAACGATATATACGGATTGCAGCATCGAAAACGGGGGGTAAGAAAGATGGCAAGCCAAACACAGCAAACCATGAGAAGTCGAAGTGGCGCTAGGCAGAAGCGAGGGTTATTTAACTTTGTGGGCGACATCGCATCATCGCTGTTCGGTACCGCTACATCTGGGGATATAAACGCCATACGAGATGTGGTAAAGAGGGCGATGATGAGGATGAACAAAGTGGTGCATTTTACCAACCAGTTGACGTCGCACGTCAAATTAGCTTTCCGAGATATTGGTATGAACACGGACCGTATTAACGAGTTAGGCGACAACTTGGCCACTGCAACGGGCAACATGAGCCGAGCGCTCAGGAAGCAGGGGATTCAATTGTTGGAACTCTATGCGTTGGTACGGTTAGGACATGTTATAGACTCGGCTGAACATGTGGTCTATGACTACCAGAAGGCAGCCCAACAGTTCCATAGGCAAACGGCATCCTTGGAGTTGGGTCGTCTAACGGAAGAACTTTTTGGTCCCGATGATCTGACGTTCGTGGCAAAACAGGTTAGTGCGGAATACAGGCTGGTGAAACCGTATCAGTGGTATTACAGAAATGTAGTGGTCTATCCATTGTGGCGGGACGAGTTGAAGCTCCATTATGTGGCGACACTACCGTTAATTGACGGAGGACGATATATCAAATATGGACTACACTCATGGCCTGAACCACTGGCCAAGACAGGGTATTACATGCAAGTGATGCTGGTCCGTACCAGCATTGGTCTAGATACCAAGACTGGGTGGTACTTTACCGTGTCGGAGTGTTGTGGTGCTGACCCTAGGGTGTGCCAGGGACAACTACGGGACGACAAGACCCACGTGCCCTGTATTGTGAGTGTATTGACAAATGCGACTGATAGCAACTGTAATATTCAACTAACGAAGTCAAACGTAACCATTAGTAAATTATTTGCCAATGAGAAAATCGGAGTAGTGTTGCAAACGTTTGGCGAGATGGTGGAAATCCATTGCGACGGACGACTGACGGACCGATGTAGGGTGAGTAATGGTGTGTATGCATTGATGTCTGGAGAATGCGGGTATAGTGGGAGGGGCTGGCGATTCGAGCCTGTAGCATCTTATAGTCGGACGTACACTCGAATAGGCCTAGCCATTGAAATGCCCCACTTGGATGTGTCCGGCGTTCTAAATCAATCCATGATAGTTGACCATTTAAAGCTACAACCGTGGAACCATTTACAAAAGTCTAACTACGTGCCGCTAGCACCGTTATCCATGATGGACCCAGTGATGGTCGATGGCATTGGGGTACATTCTTTCGTATCATATTCAACGGGTTCCTTCGTAGTTGTGTTAGTAATTGTGTTTATATTATATAAATGTGGCGTGTTATCATGCATGTGGAATGCGCTTAAATGCAAGCCACGTGTGGCCCATAAATGCAAGCCACGTGCGGCCCATAGTAGTGAACTGCATATCATTGCACCAAATATTCAGACCCAGCAGCCCCGGAGACCTGCAGCTCTACCGGAGCCGCTGCGGATGGCAGCCAGGTCGTCGCCTAATGCTGACGCCAGGACTGAGATCGACCCGACGGCTGCCGAATGGATAGAGATGGAGACGTACGTTGACGTGGTGGATCCTAACGTAAGCATAGACCGTTGGGAGGTATCACCATGACATTTTGGCACTAACTTTATATGTTTCCACTGGAACAGTAATTGGTGAATATTAAATGTTGTAGCACGAATGTTAGTATGGTGCCATGTTGGTACTGTATTATTTAATAGGAAAAATTCACATGATCTGTAATGATATTTGCACTGTAGGATTAAGGACTGACATTTATGGTGACGTCGTCACGATTAGCTGACGTCATTAGAGCAATTGATTGTGATATATTATACTATTGTATTGCTTGATTGATCGTATTGTTCTCTATGTTAAGTTATGCATGGATCGAGGTTATCGACCACGGTTTAATGATGCTAATAATGTGTTTCCGGGGGCAGTCTTTTGCGCACGATATTCTGCTACCCGGACATGTATGTTTGTATAATTATCAACCATACACTAACGAATACTACTAATGTATTTCCGAGCATTCCGCTACTCGGACAAGTATTGGTGTATAGTATATTGACCTGTAATGTTAAGTTGTTGATGATTGGACGACTATCGGGTGGTATCCGTTCAGGCTGCTGGTATAGGTTTGGGTTGTTGATAGTCCACAACGAGTTAGTTGACACTCTCTTAAGGCCTTATGAGAGATGGTCAATTAACTTTGGTTGAGGGGCGTATGTAGATATCGGATTGTCTTGGGGGGGGGGGGGGCATGACCCCGGGGACATCTTATATTTGCAGTCTAAGACGTCAGTGAATTACTATATTTGAATACCAGGCGAGCTAAGGAACAGATAACACATTGGGCAGGGATGTAATAGCGCGATCTAGTGTGTGCATCAAGTCGATGCAAAACTGACGTGAAAATGTAGCTGAAACAATAAGTAAAATGGGAATAGAATAGACTAAGACTTAGGGCAGTAAGCTGATGGAGTCTGTCGGTGGTTAAAAGACGAAAGTTGTTGCTGCAGTCGCGGCATAACCTTTTATAGTATTCAGCAGAAGTTACGACCAATAGTTTTCTAAATATTCAAGCGTGAGCGGCGGTAGGGTGCTACGGACAGAGTGTACGTAACACAGACTGAATGACTCATAGAATGACGTAGTAACGTGGCGACGACCGACTTACCATAGGACCGTGATAATGTGACCGAGTTTCTATATTTCTATAGAGGCGACCCACGACACCAGATATGACACCAGATGTTGGTGAATCAGATGGGCCACATGGTCACTACATCATGGCACCCTTGTAAAATGCAGGCGCAAGCCTAATAAGCAAGGGGCCGGACGAGGACGTAGTAGCGTCTGGCGCCAAGAAGATTAGAAAACCAGACGAAAAGTTGACAGAGGACGTCCATCAGAATAAGATATTGAGAAAAGATTAACAATGATTGTCGAAGCAATATCCATCACTGTCAGTTTAGGGGGCGTTATCCGACAGATTCCATGACTCAGGAATCGGCCAAACCGCAGATGCTAGGAAGAAAAGTCGGGGTCGTGATTGGTCGAAATGATGTCATAATCCAATGGGAACCAAGAGCAACCTCCGGCGGTACGAAACCAAGATGGAGGGAGAACACAATAAAAATAGTACATAAGGGGGACTTTAACTTTAATCGAGAGTCCGGTCCGCCATTTTGGTATCGAAAAGTTCTCTCCGAATACATTGGAGTAGGGGAGAACAATTAGAGTCTGAAAAATATTGTATTTGAAAATATCAGTATTTTAGTCAAGGGAGACAGACAAGTCATCCAACTTGCTTAGAGTTAAGTAACGTTAAGTTAGGATAAGTAAAATACGGTAGTCAAGTGCGCAAGGTATTAGTAAAAGATACCAGTATTCGTAAATCTAACTATCCATCGTTATTAAAGTCATTGTACAGCTAGAGTTTAGATGTATAGTCAAAAGCATAATAAAACATCACCGTGAAAATATACCTCACGGCAAAAGTTTGAGTAGTGCTTGTAGTTCACTCTGGAACCGACGGAAGACCACCGTCCCGAATCGTCAAGATCTTCTGTAGTCAGGACAGGCCCAGATTATCGAATATAAGTATCGTCACCATCATCGGTGACGAGGCGAGCTGATAGTCGTGCTACTGCACCTGTAGTGAGAGGTTGTCGCAGCAACCGTCACATCATAATCTTACCAGAGGAGTAGTAGACAGTTCTGAGTAGACCCGAAGATGGAAAATCTTCAACCTGTTTTAAAGAACACCAACTTGTAGACTGAGAGAGTGTTTAATGGCTAATTTTGGTCAAGAAAATCCATTTGTAGTCCAAGAGACGACTGTTTTTTGAGAATTTAGCACTGGACTGACTGACTTTGTTATTGAGTCAGTCATTCCAGTGGCAAATTTTCAACAACAAAAAATTCTTTTGGACTGCAAATTAACATTCCTTAGTTCTCATCTATTCTTAAAAGATACATATCCTAGCAATATTTATGACTGTTTGTTAATTTATGGACACTAACTAAGTAAACCTGTGACCACCATTTTAGATAGATATTTGCTGGCGCCATTATTTCAGACTCTATTGTCTTCGCCGGTGAGCAATACGATGCAGATTGTAATATATATTGTGTTATAGATACTCTAGGTTCGAGGCATACATGTAGTGGTAATACATGTACTGGAGTTAGCGAGTTTACTACATGTAGGGCTAGGATACTGGGTCACATAAGGTTAGTAAAATATGTATATATATGTCAATATCTTATCATTACATACCTATGGTACTCATCATTATCCCCACGTTTTTCGAAGAAAAATCTATTATAACGTCAGACCTCCGAAACCGTTTGATGGAATTCAGCCAAATTTGGTATGCAAATTGGAATGCAAGAGTCTGTTTACAATTTTAGTCAAAAGGTAACATTTTAATATGCGGAAATTGATTGAAATGTTTCTCCTCCAAAAGTGTTTTACAGAATTCAACCAAATTTGGTTTGTGAGTTATCCATATGATTGTGAAGTGCAAGAAGCCATTTACAAATGTACATTAGGCGCCGGCCCAATGGGTGTGGGGTGTGTGGATCAAAATGTCAAGAAATTGATTGTAATGCAACCTCTCTGAAACTGTTGGATGAAAATAAATGACATTTGGTATGTGCATTGGCCATATGATTGCAGCAGTTACCAACATGACTGTGGCATGCAAGACAACATTTATATTTGGCTCGGACCCCCCCCCCCCACACACACACCCCATGAGGGGAAGGGGGGGGGGGGAGTTTGTCAAAAGGTCAAGGAATTGATTGTAATGCAATTTTTCTGAAACTGTTGGATGAAATTTGGTATGTGAGTTGCCCATGTGATTGTGGTATGCAAGCCCCCACCCCTCCATGGGGTCAAAACGTGACGAAATTGATTGTAATACAACTCTTCCAAAAGCATTGGACGGAATTCAACCAACTTTGGTATGTATATGAGTGTGGCATGCAAGAGTTGATTTACATGTAGTTTTCTCTCCGTCCCAAGTGGGGTGTGTGGTTGTGGGGGGGGGGTGAGTCGGTGGGGATTGGTGGAAGTGTGTACAGAAGAGGTCAAGGATCAAATCAATTGCAACACAACTCCTAGGAAACCATTAGATGGAATTCAAACAAATTTGGCACATACATGTATGTGTGTTACCCATACGGGTACAAGTCCACGTTTACATCAAATCGTTCCATCCCCGAGGTGTCACGTGTGTGTGTGTGTGTGTGTGTGTGAGTGAGTGAGTGAGTGAGTGAGTGAGTGAGTGAGTGAGTGAGTGAGTGAGTGAGTGAGTGAGTGAGTGAGTGAGTGAGTGAGTGAGTGAGTGAGTGAGTGAGTGAGTGAGTGTGTGTGTGTGTGTGTGTGTGTGTGTGTGTGTGTGTGATCAAAGCGGTGGAAATTTTAGCAATCTTTCTCCGATCAATACTCACCATTACATTACTTATCTGAAGCTGTGCCCTAAGAATCTTCAGATTTAGAAAGCTCTACCGGCTCCAGGAACCGAGTACCTGCTCCCACCAAACGGGTAGTTTGCATACCAACAAGGACAACAAGCTCTGCTCAGAAATTTTCTAAAGTTTCCTGTGATTAATCTTACTGTGCTTCTGTGCCTTTCTTCCTCTGGATTATAATTGGATTGCAATGGAGAGCGCCACCAAACCTCAGTTCATATATTTCTATAATTTATTTAGTTATATGGTGACTTATTGTGTATGTCTCTGAAATTTTGTGTGTGTTGTATGTCCCATTTTCTGACCCCGGAACTAGGACGTATGATTGCAACGAAATATGTCAAATAAGATTGCCTCCTTTAAAACCCCAATGGTGACCGGGCAGTAATATGAAATATTAAGCATTTGTCTATGGTTTTTAGCTCACCTGGCCTGAAAGGCTAAGTGAGCTTATGCCAGGGGGATCGTCCGCCATTCGTCCGTCTCTCCGGCAAATCGGGTCTTCTTAATGGTTTGACCAATTTCAACCAAATTTGGCTGAAATGATCCTAAGCTGCTACCCTCCAGATGCTTTTTTCAGAATTTTGATTGATCAATTTTTTGGGTGAAAATCTGAGATTTTATGTAAAATCTACCGAAAATGGTCAAAATGCTACTCCTCCTTAGCTGCTAGACATATTTCAAACAAATTTGGCTAGATGCATTCTGTGGTGGTAGGCTCTAGAAATTCTTTTCAGAATTTTGATTGATCAATTTTTTGGGTGAAAATAAGATTTTATGAAAAATCTGTCTGAAATGGTCAAAATGCTACTCCTTAGCTGCGTGACATATTTCTGCTAAATTTGACTCGATGTATTCTATCGTGGTAGGCTCAAGAACTTCTTTTCCGAATTTTGATTGATCAATTTTTGGGTGAAAATCAGATTTTATGAAAAATCTAACGGGAATGGTCAAAATGCTACTCATCCATAGCTGCTTGACAATTATTTCAACCAAATTTGACTAGATGCAGTCTATGGTGGTAGGCTCTAGAACCTCTTTTCAGAATTTTGATTGATCAATTTTGTGTATGAAAACCGTGGATTTTATGAAAAATCTACCGGAAATGGTCAAAATGTAATCTTCCTTAGCTGCGTGACATATTTCAAACAAATTTAACTATACACCTGTGCAAAAGTTAAGCACCAGCAAAAACAATAGAACGTAGAAACATGATGGTACAACTAGGCTGCCATACTTTTTGTCCCCGCATTAGCTGACATAATTCCAAGTACGAAATGCACATGCATGCATGACTTCACGCCGCTTGATGTCCGTGCGTGGCGGGAAACAGCACACGTGTTCAGTTATGTAAAAGTCCAGTTTGAGGTGTAGAACATTACATACAGATTTAGGCGACAAGATTAGGAATTTTGTGTTCATGACCGTGGTTTATTTGTACAGAGAGAATTAGCTCTTGATTGTGAACCGCTATGGCAAGACGAAGGTTAAGTGATCGTGTGAAATGGCAAATCATAGGCATACATACCACTGGTATGTCATGCAGAGAGATTGGCAGACAGGTGAACATTAACCATACTGTAATCAGTCGTTTGATTGCAAAACATGGGCAAACTAACGAGGTGAAGGACAGGCCTAGATCTGGAAGACCGAAGAAGACTACTAACCGTGATGATCGAGCCCTAGTACGCCTTGTTAGGAGATCTCCATTCACCAACAGCAGAGTGCTCAGCCAGCAATGGGAAACGCGCAATAGAGTGTCAATGTCTACCGTCAAAAGGAGACTGTATGCTGCTGGCATGAAAGCTAGGAGACCTGTCAGACGTCCTCTCCTCACTGCACACCACAAAGAGGAGCGTCTGAGGTGGTGCAACGAAAGAAGACACTGGAACATGAGATCCTGGAGACGGGTACACTGGTCCGATGAAAGTCGGTTCCTGCTTCATGCCACAGATGGTCGAACTCGTGTATGGAGGTCCAGACGCACGGCGTACGACCAACGTAACATCATGGAAGAAGTTCCATTTGGTGGAGGTTCCATTATGATATGGGGGTGCATTTCATTTGATTGTAAGCTGGATCTGTTGACTGTACCTGGAACACTAAATGGACAAAGATATCAAGATTCCATACTGGATAGAGTTGTGGTCCCTCATTTTGTAAATCATGCACCTGGAACCCACCCTATATTCATGGATGACAACGCCCGACCACATCGTGCTAGAGCTGTGCGCCAGAATGCCATCGAAACCCTACCATGGCCAGCAAGGAGCCCTGACATGAACCCTATTGAGCATATCTGGGACATTCTGGGAAACATGGTGAGAAGGAGGGATCCTCCTGTGCAGAACCTACAGGAATTAACAGACGCACTCTATCTTGAATGGCAACGAATACCACAATGGCATATCAGTCGGTTGGTGACCAGCATGAGACGTCGTGTCCAGGCCGTCATCCAGGCACAAGGTGGATATACCCGGTATTAATAATGACGGTCTCAAACTCGTGCACAGATGTTAAACTTCGTTTTCAGACACCATTAATGACAATCTAGCCACGTGTGTCAACTGTAGGGCAATAGTTGTCAGTTGTGTCAACGTAACCATATTCAGGCCTCGTTTTCAAGTTCAAACAAAAACATACAGTGTTTCCCCACCATCATAATCAGCATTCCTCTAGTTGCATTATTACCTCTTGCACTAAGATGGATGGGTACATAAATGTTTATGCTATTGCTTTCTTCATAGCACATGAATATACCCTCGCATGTGCGTAAAAATAGGGTGGTGCTTAACTTTTGCACAGGTGTATAGATGCATTTTATGGTGATAGTCTCTAGAACCTCTATTCAGAATTTTGATTGGTCAATTTTTCCGGTGGCCATCTGTTTTAATGTAAAGAATCATGTATATTTAAATGAAAATGTTTCAAATGTAAATGGTCCAGGTGAGCGTCACAGGCCCTTGTGCCTCTTGTTTAACACTAAAATCGGCTTACGTCGTTCAACCCTGTGGTCTGAGCGGGTGACGTCACACCCTTTTACTGATCAGATTATTTGGTGAAGGAAATGTTTAATTAATTCGCGCATCTTATTCTTGGTAGCTGCATGCGCTTTTGTACCAGAAATCGTTGAATTATGTCAAGTTTTGCGTGTAATCCGTCGAAGAGGAAAGGTTGCGACCTGAGATACGGCGGGTGGAGCGTATGGAGGTCGATTCCATCCTGGACGGAACTGTCCTCCATTTGTTTGGCTTGGCGCAAGCCATGGCAGCCGCTCTGCCCGTAGTTGAGGTTGCACTGGTACCGGGCAACCGTCCAGTGCTGGTTGGTTTGCCACCAGCTGACACAGTGACGGGTGTTGCTGGCCAGGCGTGGTACTCGACTATCGCCTGGTCCAGCAGCCACACATGGGTTGCCATTGACGCCCGTGTATGGCCACAGTTCTATAACTGCCATGGGTCAGCACAGTTTTCCGTGTGGGCCTACTCCATGGAACAGCCTGTTTCATGGGGTGGCGGCGGAACCGCATGGTACTGGTGTTGTTGGCTATCCAACAGTGGCTCCTTACAAGGAGGCCGCTGCTGGTAGACCTGGAAACACATTAACGGGTGATGTGTTTATGGGTGTGTCTTCCTCAGAAGTGGAATGGTCCGATTCTCTGGTATGGCTAGCCAGGGAAGAACCATCCATGGTCTCGGCCACAGCTGAGGAAGACATGCCCCATCCGTCGGCGGCATCCATTCGGACGGGGGTCTTGCCCGCGGCTCAGATCTAGTCCATTGGAGTGGATCCCAAGTTCAAGTTGTTGGAGACGATTTATGCCAAACAACTCTACGAAGATCCAGCTGCTGCCTCTATGGAGCTGCGGGAAAGATGCTGTATCCCAAGGGGGCGTACGAGCGCTATGGTGTGGGCGCAACTGTTACTGAGGATGACCATTGGGTTCTTGGAGTCCAAAGTGCAGGAGCGTGTGGCCCCACTCAGGCACTTATGGACAAGAGCCAGCCACGCTGTGAAGAACTCATGTCCCTCTGCGATGAAGGTGTCAGGGCATCTATGAATGCTGTCAATCATTCCTGTCACTTGCTTCAGTCGGTGTGGGCTGAAGCTGGAGCAGGCCACCGTGTGCCACCTGCAGCGCTTTTGTGCGTCAACAACGGCCTTGTGCTGTCGATGGATACACTGGCCAGGTTGCAGGCGTGAGTGACTAAGTCCATGAGGCAGATGGTCATTGACCATATGCATCCGGCTTCGGCTATGAGGGAGCGTTTGCTTGGAATGCCCCTGAATGGCCTTAGCATCTTCAGTGGCCATGTGCGTGCCATCCTAGAGGACACAGCCAATATCACTAGTCCGCTAGCGGTGAACATGCAGTTAGAGCTGGTGCGTCAAGTGCATGCACTAGGGACTGCATCGAAGCTGCTAGCCGTTCAGCCTTCCTCCAAGACGTTTGTAGCTAAGAAGGCTGTGGAAGCCCCTGCCCACCCTAGTGGTGGCCCTGATCGCCTGAGAGGCGGGAAGGGCAAGGGGAATCTTTGAAGCGTGGAAAGAAGGGAGCGGATCGTACCTGAGGGTATGGTGGCTCCCTTCACATCCGTCTGGGCCACGCCTGTGCGACAGGAACAGCGGTGCCAGTCAGACCAATCCAGCCAAGACCAAAATGGTTCTCTCTCATTAAGAGGGGGGAGCGGATCGCAAACCAGACACCTGCCTTAGGTGTCAATACGCCAATAGTGGGTGGAAGGCTCATGCATTTCGTTGAGGCTTGGCGAGGTGTGACGTCAGACAGTCTGTTCCTAGGATGGATATCCCAGGGTTACGTGCCAGAGTAGTGGGATTTCCCACCACAAAATCTGTCTTTGGCACCTGTCTGGACTCCATACCAGGGGAGCCAGCCAAATTAGAAGTCATTCAAAACGAAGTGTCAGGTTTGCTTCTGAAGGGAGCAATAAAACCAGCAAACCAGAATGCCCCGGTCTTCTATTCAAATAGGTTCCTTGTCCCTATGAGCACAGGGGTTGAGGCCCATACTCAGTCTCAGGCCATTGAATTGGTTTATCCATACGCCTCGGTTCAAAATGGAAACTCCGAGATCGGTAATGGTAGGATTGAGGAAAGGAATGTGGTGTGTGTCAATCGGTCTGAAAGATGCATATTTCCACATTCCAATGAACAGGGGTTGTCACAGGTTTCTGAGATTCGCGTTTCAGAACCGTGTTTGGGGGTTTGTAGTCCTCCCATTCGGCCTGTTGACAGCTCCAAGGGTTTTCACCAGAGTGGTCCTAGCGGTGACAGCGTTTCTCAGGAGAGCGTGGCGCTTCACACCTACATAGACGATTGGCTTATCAAGGCGGACACACCAGCTAGGTTAGAAGTGGATACTGCTTGGACTCTGAAGTTAGTTGAGATCTAGGGTGGATAGTCAACAAGGAGAAATGCGAGTTGACACGCACTCAACACTTCGTTCATTTGGGAATGCGATTCGATCTCGAGGAAGTCAGGGTTTACCTGTCAGAGTCCAGAGTGGTGTCTCTGTTAGCCATCCTCAAGAGTTTTCGATTGGGAAACCACATTCAGACGAGGAGGTTTCTTCAGATGCTGGGCATGACTGTCTCCTTGGAGCAGGTAATCCTGTATGCTACGAAGACCTATCCAGTTGTATCTCATGTCGCAGTGGAAACCGATGACAGAACCCCTGTCAAAGCTGGTACCAGTTTTGGAGCCAATAATGTCGCATCTTGTATGGTGGAGGGAGCGTCAGAATCTCCTAGTAGGAGTTTCGGTTCACATACCGCACCCCCAGCTGTCCATGTACACGGATGCATCACTGAAGGGGTGGGGTTCTGCCTGGGAGAACACCAGGTTTCGGGCACATGGCCTCTCCAAAAGAGTCAGCTGCATATCAATCTATTAGAAGTGATGGCAGTGGCACTGGTACTAGAGACATTTCTTCCAGAAGTCAGGGGCAAGGTGATACATGTACTGACACGGTCGGACAATTCGACAGTAGTATCATACATAAATCGCCAATGAGGGACCAAGTCACCCACACTGTGTATGAAAGTATGGCACTTGATTCAAAGGTGCAGGAATTACTTGGTTGTTTTGAAAGCAGCTCACATTCATGGGCGATTGAACATTGAGGCAGATGCTTTGTTTCGCAGACAGAGAATTCTGCCAACAGAATGGTCTCTCAACCCTCCAGTTCTACGAAGGATCTTCGAGCATTGGGGCAAACCAAACGTGGACTTGTTCGCCACAAAGGAAAAAGCTCAAATCGTGACTTACATGTATGTCTCGCTGATTCCAGATTCAAATGCCGTCGATACAGACACCCTGGCCATAAGCTGGAGAGGGATGCACGCATACGCATACCCACCCACCATCCTTCTACCGAAGGTCCTGGTGAAGATCAGGAAGGAGCCGTGCCTGGTCCTGCTAATAGCACCATTTTGGCCCAGCTGGGTGTGGTTTATGAATCTTCTGGATCTGCTGGTGGACAATCCAGTTCAGCTGCCCAAGATTTCGAACGTAATCTCCCAGGCCAAAGGCCGCTTCCTACACGAGCGGCCCAAGATGTTCAAATTGACTGCGTGGATGTTATCAAACAATGTTCCATGTTGGAAGGCTTAATTTTCTCAACAGGCTGCGAGTTTCATCGCAGCCGCGAGAAGGAGGTCAACCTTCAAGTCATATAACCACAAGGTTAACAAATTTGCAGAATGGGGTGAAGGAAAGGATATTGATCCCCTTTCAATCCACTATTCAACAAATCAGGCTTTCTCTGTGAGCTATTCTTTACAGGATTAGCTCCTGTCACGATTGCTGGATACAAGCCATCTTTGGCATCAGTTACCCCTTGTTTAGCCAACAAGGTAAGTCCAGAGGTGGCCCAGTTGAACGTGATGGTTTAGGGAATGAGCAATCTCCGACCGAGACAACCGGTAGTGATTCCAGCCTGAGTCTATTTTTAGTGCTTAATGTACTGGCTAAGCACCCTTTCGAACCTTTGCGTGTGGCTAGTCTAAAGCATCTGACTCTAAAGGCGGTCTTTCTATTGGCAACTTCCTCAGCAAGAAGGCGCAGTGAGATCCATGCACATTCAACAGCGAGGGACCGATTTCTTGTCTCTGGAGCGGGTCTGCGACTGCTGCCAAGAGCAGAATTTATTTCAGAGAATCAATCTTTGAAATACATGTATCCCGGCAAACCGATCATAATACCAAAGCTAACTAGGTTTGATCGTGATGCCAGTGCCTGGTGTCCAGTCCGTGCTTTTACCAAGTACAAAAAACGGATGTACTCTCTACGGTCAAATGATAGACATCTGTGATTCCTCCATAAGAAGCCATTTGGATTCTATCTCTTGTTGGGTAGTCGAATGCATTGAGACTACCCACGAGATTGCGACTGGTCACCAGGTGCAATGTGCTAGTGCTCACGATGTTAGAGGAATAGCCTCCTCGACCACCCTATTCAATGGTGTCCCGTTAGAGGACATCATGGCCGTTGCACAATGGTGCTGAGTCCTCTTTCACAGATTACTATATGTGAGATATGTCAGACTCAGCCAATCCACTCACTTTAGCAGTTTTGAAATGATAGTCTAGTGGCTCCTCTCCTTTTGGTAACTTTGAAAAAGCAGAAATAGTAAGAACAGACATGGTCAAGAGAGAGGAGTTCAACCCGTTGTCACGTTTGATCGAAAGTGTGATGGTGTGATGCAAAATTCAATGAGGTAATTCATGTTTGACTTTTTTTTGTATTATCTGTATATATCATGTTCATTCATCTTATATATTCATGCTCATTCCCAGGCTTATGTGTGTTAAGAGCTGTTAACCATCTTGGCACACTTGTGTTTCAGGCACGATGCATGTTCGTTAGTTCTCTTCCCTTTTTGGAGAAAGGGGGGGGGTGCGTTGATGCGAATGTGATTCAGTCCCAAACTTCTCGGGCATTCTAGGTCCCCGTGTGACAAGTTTAACCCTAAGTTCTTTCTTTAGGAGCAAAAGAGGCTTTGTATGGCTTGCCCCTTCACACCAGATTACTGACTAAATATGGTGTTATCAATAAGTAATGTAATGGTAAGTATTGATCGAAGGAGAATGAAGGAAATTTCAATTTCCCTTTGTCCAAGATCTAACAATACTTACCATTACATTATGCACCCTGCCTCCCAGCCCCACAGAGGCAAGCCATGAGTTGTCTCTTGTTTGATAGCTATGCAAACAATGTGTCGGCTTATGGTGGTGGGTACCCGTTTATTGGTGGAGGGTACCCGGTTCCAGGAGCCGGTAGAGCTTTCTAAATATGAAGATTCTTAGGGCACAGCTTCAGATGAGCTGTTATTCAATAAGTAATGTAATGGTACATTGTAAGTATTGTTAGATCTCGGAGAAAGGGAAATTGAAATTTCCTTCAAATCTTGTGAATGAAAAGATTATTTCATCATTCCACTGTAACTGGAGTAAGAGACACTCTATCTTCGGTGACTACAACTTATTGTCAATTATCATTACTGTTTATATATTTTAAATGTAAATAAAGGTACATCAGCCGGATAAAGTATCAAGTTTTCAATAGTTTAGTATTATCATCTATCCCAACAATAATATGTCTAGTATGAATTCCAGTCAAAGCTAACTGTAAAGACCACATCTGTCTTTTGCATCAGCAATATAAAGACCACATCTGTCCTTTGCATTAGAACTTGTTGTTTCCTCAAGACATCTACATGTAACACCTGCTTGTTTTGATGAATCACTATCTTCTGAACCAAAATAGCATTAATTATGGCAATTTACCAATAGTAAGAGACTATCTATCATTAGTGCCTTTGGATTGTGGTTCAATGTTATGTAAAATAAAACTAGAATGCACTCAATGGAGATGCTGACTCATGCCAAAGTTTCACTCGGTTTTGAAAATGCACTAACTGACCTCAATATTTGAACCTTTGACTTCAGACTAAATTTTGCTTCTAACCAACCACAATATCGACGAAAATGTGTTTTCCGATATGCACTAAATAACCACGTGCCTTGACATTTGAACTTTTGACCTAAAACTAAATTTTGCTTCTATCCAACCACAATATATGAATGTTTGTTACAGATATGGCAATTCTATCTTCTTGCATTGCAGAGTTATCGACATGATCGAGGAAAATGTGTATTCCTGTCTGCACTAACCTTTATGTTTGACTGTTTGACCTCAAACTAAAATTCTTTCTAGCCACTTATAATATGAATTCATGTGCCAAATTTGGTTATTATATATCAAAGTTTCTGCAGATATGCCTTGGAAAAACAGACACACGAACAGGCAGCTCCACCAGCAATACTCACACTGGCAGTTGGTCGCGTGAGTAATTAGCTTGGATTTACAATACATGTAAAATAGCTACATGTAATAGCCTACTAGGCAGTCAGGTTGTATATCAGTTTCTGCAACATCGATTGTCAAACTATGGAAATCTGCATGTAAAATGGATCTAATATGTGAGTTATCTATAAATAAAAAAATTGGTCCAAATGGCTAATATGAAGCCATCTTCAAAAATCAGTTTCTGTGACATAACTATCTGTAGCTGTGGCGAATTCATTAAAAACTTAAATCTTATTATTCATGCTACTGAAGGCGAGTGTGAGTAATGCGGTTGGTGCCGTCTTGTTTGTCTGTCCATGCAATATATCTGAGTACAAGTCACCAAATTTTGCTGGTCCAGGTGAGCATGTTACCCCTTTGAGCCCAGTTTTAGCAATACAGATCTAAGTACACCATGACAGTAGAATTTGTGATAGTTAAAGAAATGTATATTTGATATAAATTGGATGTTCATGAAGCTATGCACATGAAAAGCAGTTGATGGTGATCGTCTTTACAAATGTAGGAATCTGTTGATAACAAATTACGCCATGGCATACGTGTACTACTTTCACAATCAGGATCGCGTCTATCACATGTGTGGAAATGTAGCAAACCGAACCACTTGTTAATCGGATAAAATGAAAATGATTGCATAGACATGATTAAACAAGAAACTGTCTGTCTGGAAAGTTTCTACCCATATAGTTTGGCTCACTGACCACTTCGCTGTCCTCTTCTAAATTCTCTTTAAAGCTGTCATTAGATGAATAATATGTATCACTATGCTTATCCAGTATCTATCATCAGGGTTATTATCATCAGTCTTAATTGTCATATCAGCGCTGTTGATGTTACTGAAGAGGCGGCAGGTATTTTACAGGGCCTATGTCCATACTATTTAGAAATGGCTCTCAGACATGTCAGAGGGGTTGGCGACTTCATAGACGGGCACAGTGATGTAGCCAGAATGCAGCATCTAGAGGGGAATCAAATTTTGCGATGTGTCTCAGAGAGATGGTGTGTGGGTGGGTGCTGATGACTGGATTAGGTCTGATGAAAAAGTTACCGAAATCGACGTCGGGGGTGGTGGGATTTGGGGCTGATCATCTTGAAAAGTGGTTTCCGTACAATGACTGTGCTACTGTTTGTTAGGTCGCTTTGAAACTTCAAACGATGACTGGGCTGGATCTGTAGAAGGAACCGATTGAAATCGGCGCTGATCCAAAATCCAATATGGCCATCAGCCATAATTATCTTGAAAAGATACCTTCGCTATTGTTTTTCAGACCACTTTAAAGTTCATAGGATGTCTTGACTAAGGCTGAGGAAGAAACATATCAAAATCTGCGATCACCCGAAATCTAATATTGTCACTTACGACCAGTGGCTATCTTGAATATAAATTAAAAATTTTAAATGTCTTCTCAAGAAACAATTGGTCGATTTTAACCAAATTTGATAGGACCCGTCCTTGGACCATAGGGATACAAGGTTGTTCAAACGAAGCCCACCGACATATATATTTGGCCGATTTATAGAACCGTCTTTAACCCTTTCATGCCAAAGCCGGCCTATGCAATGGTCTTGAGGAATGTCCATTCACAGGCCAAGTAAAGACTGTTTTTGAAAATTTATCACTGGAATGACTGGATCGATAACCAGGGCAGTCATTCCAGTGGTAAATTTCCAAAAATAGTCTTATCTTGGGCTGCAAATGGATATTCAATAAGCAAATATTCGTCGTTTCTTGACCAAATTTGGTAATTAAAGGGATAAAAATCGCCTCCCCGAAGCCGCTTGGGCGATTGATTCGAAATTAAAAAAAGAACATGTGGGGCACTAGCTGAACAAAGTGTGTTAGAGAGAGCCTGATGAGCCAAATGCTTCGCGGCCATCTTGGATGACCTAATTTTCGTGAAAATAACCTCCCGAATCGCTGAGAGGATCGGGCTAAAATTTGGGAAGTATGACTAGGGATTAAGGGCCCTTAGTTTGTTCAAAGCTAAGTCAGTGCATTAAAACATGGCAACCATTAACCAAGCAGATTTCAGCATATTGGTCGCCATATTCATGATATTGGAATTTAACTGTTTGCCAGCCATCTTGCACCACCCCACCCCCACCCCACGAAAATCTTTACTAAATCAATGAGAAATATAAGAGTTCTCGAGAACCACCAGACCGAATTTAACCGAATTTGGTAGAAAGCATCCTGGGGCCATCGGGATCCAATTTTTTCCAAAGTAAGCAGATTGACCAATGTAGCCGGTGCCCATCTTGGAGCTTGGTCGATTCTTAGAAACGTCATTAAAATCTCTAAAACCACCTGGGCGATTGAAACTCATGAATTTGGTCACATCTTTCAGCAGCCATCATGAATGACCTAATTTTCCTGGAAATAATTTCTCCCGAATACTGGAATGGATCAGGATGAAATGTTGGAAGTATAATTAGGAAATAATGGTCATTCAAGTTTGTCCAAGGAAGGTTAGTATGATAAAAAAAACCATCAGAATTCTGCATGTTGGCGGCCATATTGACATATATGATGGATTTTGAAGCCACAATTGGTTTTATTATTGGCGAACATTATAAATTTCGACAATATATCAATGGACTCTATTAGTCTGTCTGTTTGTCGGTGTACAATCTCGGTTAACTTTATATCTCACCAATATTTCAGCAATTAAACTTGGCCACATGCTTCTGTATATGATGAGGATGGAGCACACGAATATTGAAGGTCATGAGATCAAAGTTAAAGGTCACTGTGACCTTGGTATAAAACTGTTTATTACGGCTAATTGTTTGGTTGGGTTCACCCTATTGAGACTAAACTTGGAGACATGATTACCTAAGATTTTCACCAATATCCCATCAGCCACAGTGTAACACTGATGTCTTGTTTAGTTTTTTGGGAGTATGGCGATTTCAAAATTTCCACTTTCGAAACTTGGATAAAATGTTCTGTGGCCATCTTGGATATTTCCACCACCAAAAACTCCCAGAGTAAAGCAATGGGAAATTTACCATGTTTCCTTTAGCACCGCTGAACCGATTCCAACCAAATTTGGCAGGACACCTTGTTCTTGTAGCAAATCTGGCCAAAACCGAGTTCTACTTACAGGTGAGGGCCTTTCTAGTTCAAATGCATCTATGTTCCAGGTGGGCGATGCAGGCACTATGGGAATATTTTGCATTGTAATTTCAAAATAAATGCTTCGGAGGATGGCGTAGTTATTATCCCACGTTTTAAAAACACGTTGGGATATTGTAATCGCCTCATTCTTCTGTCCATCCGTCCGTCATGTTATCTTCTCGCAAAACGTTGGTTGGAATTCAACCAAATTTGTAGAAGGGAGAAACATCAACAATGCGGTCAAGGAATTTAATTCAAGTATCCTCAAGGCTGCCAACGAAGCGATTCCTCGAGGGTTCAGGAAAAACTACCGCCCTGGACAACAGAACTGCAAGCAGCACATGATAAACTAGACAAGGCCAGAGAAGATGCAGAGGGTAATCCCTGTCATGAAAACCACTTCACACTACAACAAACTAAAGCCAGGTATCTAAAGACCAAGCTGGAGGCCAAAAGAAGAAGCTGGAGGGAAAAGACAGCAGGGTTTAATTTAGAGAGAGACACAACAAATCTATGGAGACTGACTACAGCACGGAATGATGAGGGTGTCCGGGGAAAGAAGATTACTCTTGAAGAAGATGGACAAACACTGTCAGGAAAGATGGCTGCAGATGCCTTTGCGAAGGCATATGCAAAAGAAAGCAACATTTCTACACCACGAATGCGTCAAAAAGAGGTTAGAAAAGAGCAAAAGGAAAGAACAGACACCAACACTCACGATGCAATGAAAGTTGACATTAGTTTAGCAGAACTGAAGAAGTATATCCGCCAATTGAAAAAGAAGAAATCTCCTGGGCCAGATGGCATTACGAATGAAATGATCCAACACCTTGGTAATGCATCTCTCCGCAAGTTGCTAGACATCTTTAATCTCATTTGGACCAATGGAGAGGTTCCTCAGTGCTGGAAGGAAGCCAGAATGACTCCTATTCTGAAAAAGGGAAGAACAAGACGAAAGTGCTGAGCTACCGTCCTATCAGTCTTACAAGCTGCATATGCAAGACCATGGAGCGCATCGTCAACCAGCGGTTGCAGTGGTACCTGGAGTTGGAGAACACTATAGTTTCAGAGCAGGCTGGCTTCAGAATATACAGGAGCACAGAAGATCAAACAACACATCTTGCACAGGTCATAGAGGACACTTTTTAAGCCAAGAAGGTGATGCTAGCTGCCTTTATTGATCTGCAGAAGGCATTTGACAAGGTGTGGATGGATGGCCTCCTCGTAAAGCTCCGGCGCACAGGCATCGGTGGCAACATGTTCCGATGGACCAAGTCATACCTACACAATCGCAGAGCTAGGGTGCTGGTGGATGGACAATCTGGAAAGAATGTATTGCTGAGACAAGGGGTACCACAAGGCGGAGTATTATCACCAACTCTGTTCATACTCTTCATTAATGATATTGTAGCAGAGCTGCCCAATGGGATCCAAGCAGCCCTCTATGCGGATGACCTCGTACTCTGGTGCACCGAGGATTACACAACGACTGCCACGTACAGAATGCAGCTCGCCTTGGACAGAATTACAGCTTGGGCCAATCGCTGGTGTATTACCATCAACAAAGAAAAATCATCAGCCATGCTATTCTCACTGTCCACCAAAACCAAGGTTGGCAATCTGACACTGGGCGGTACTCCACTCGAGTACGAGGACCAGCAGACATACCTGGGAGTCACCTATGACAGAAGATTAACATGGAAGGAGCACATTCAGAACGCAGAGGCAAAGGCCAGAAGAAAGCTAAACATCATGAGGAAGCTGGCAGGAACAAAGTGGGGTGCCAATGAAAGGATCCTCAAGACCATCTACCTGGGTGTCGTACGACCACAACTTGAGTATGGATCCAGCTCATGGATGACAGCAGCTAAATCTCATCAACAGAACCTCGACAGAGTACAAAACCAGGCACTGCGCATCATCACTGGTGGAATGAGATCAACACCAATAGAAAATGGAGCAGACAGCAGGCATCCCCCCACTTAGTAAAGGAAGGGAATGCAAAGCACTGATCCAAGCTGCAGACTTCAAATCGTTCAACAACCACCCGATGAAGATCAGGCAAGCACAGCTGTCATCAGGAAGACTTAAAAGATCAGGTTTTGTGAAAGAGACAAAAGCACTTCAAAGGAAACACCAAGAAATGTTGCCAGCACAAATAGAAGACCCAAACCACACCCTTGATCCTCCACCCTGGGAAAACAAACTAGCGAGCATAGCTATTCGCACCACAGTACCTCATCTCACAACCAAAGATGAACACAGTGATGTGAGCAAGAAGGCCCTGGCCCTAGCCATGCTGGAAGAAATGTACCCTCAGGAGACATGGATAAGGACCTACACAGATGGATCAGCCAAAGATGCAATTGGGAGCGAGGTGCCGGACTGCACATACAGTATCCAAACGGACAACATGAGTCAGCTGCAATACCGACTGGCAAACACTGCACAAACTATAGAGCTGAAGTCGAAGCACTGGTCCATGCAGCTAATACCATCAGCAGAACAGCAGACCCTATTGCACAGATTGTCTTTTTATCTGATGCCCGCTCCGTCCTTGAGGTTATCACCAAAGGTAAGCTGCCACAACTTGAAGAAGCACTACAAACCATCAAATGCTTTCGGATAGCATTGCAGTGGATCCTCTCACACTGTGGAGTCCAAGGAAATGAGGAAGCAGACAAGATGGCTAAGGTGGGTGCAGAAGAGATTCAGACAGAAAACATGGTTACGCATACAGAGATGAAGACTATCATCAAGTCACTCTATAGAACACCATCATCTCTCGAGGCCGGAGCAAGTGACCATTTTTCGTCTCAGAACTGGACATAACAGACTAAACCAACACATGTATAGGCGGTTCCACCTTACGACATCGCCCGCTTGTCCTTGTGGAGAAGCAGAACAGACCACAGAGCACATACTTCAATGTTGCAGTACGTATCAGCTGCTGAGAGAAGAGATTTGGCCTTTGTCAACCCCTTTTCTTGAAAAGCTGTATGGGCCTGTGGAAGAACTGCAGAAAACCACAGATTTCATCTTGAGAACGGCTCTCCAAGTGTGATACCAGCGATCGAAAAGAAGAAGAAGAACCAAATTTGTTATGTGGGTTACCCATGTGATTCCGCTTTGCAAGACCATATTTAGGTTTGGCTCCATGCCCACCCCCACCTCGCCCTACCCCGGTGGCAGGGCAGGTGTCCAAAGGTCAAATCACTTGTAACGCAACACCTCTGAAACGGTTACACGGAACTCAACCAAATTTGATATGTGACTTTCCAATATGATTGCGGAATGCAAGCGGCCATTTACATTTGGCTCCGCCCGCAGGGGCTGAGTCAAAGGTCAAATTTTAACCTGCAGAAATTAATTGTAATGCATCTCACCCGAAACTGTGCGACAGAATTCAACCAAATTTGGTATGTCAATCTGGAGTACATGAGCCCATTTGTATTTAGCCCTGTCCCAGGGGTGGGTGGGTGTGTGGGTCAAAACGTCGCAAAATTGATTGTAATGCAACTCTTCGGAAACCATTGAACGGAATTCAACCAGATTTAGTATGTGAGTTACCCAAATCAATGTGGAGTGAGTGAGCACATTTAGATTTGGCCCCATCCACAAGTGGTGGTAATGGGGGTCAAAAGGTTATGAAAATGGTTGTAATGCAACTCCTCTGACACTGGTGGACGAAATCCAACCAAATTTGATATATGAGTTACCCATATGATTGTGGAGTGCAAAAGGACATTTACATCTGGCTCCACACCACACCCCACCCCACCCCACCCCTCCCCCACCCGGGCGTGTTGTGGGGGTGGTGGGGTGTGAATTAAAGTTCAAAACTGTGAACCGCTCAATCTAGTTTTTATTTGTTTGAGCTATCAATCTGAAACATCTACATGTATCTGGCACACTTACGCATAGATCAATTAGTCTCTGGATAAGTGTCTTCAGACGCTTCGCTGCTGGAGGATTGCCTCTTGATTTACACAGTTCTTATCAATACACATATCACGACAGCTGCTGCCCTCAATGCTATTCTGATAGCCTCTTTTTAGTTGTCTCTTCATTATTTTCTTAAATCCCAGGAACAAAAGAAATCGCTAAACGTTTGTTTAAACACACGCATTTGAAGTTTACCCTCCTATTTCATATTATTAGCATATTTCATATTGCTACTATATTATATATATAGTAGTAATATGAAATATGCTAATAATATGAAAAAAGACGGTAAACTTCAAATGGCTGTGGTTTAAAGTAGGAATCGCGTGTGCAGAATTTCAATATGTCCAGAGTTATCAGTTTCCATGACATCAGATTACCTGTGCGATAAGTATGTGGACCAATTCACGAATCAATTGTTATTTCTAGGAATAGAAAATTATTGAAATGTTTTAGAGGATTCTCTAGTTGTGACTGTTAAATACAGTCGATTACATAATTTTGCAGCAGGCTATCAGTCGTTAACAAAAGCTCAACCAAAAGCGAAAGTAAATGCGGAAATACAATGGCCGATATTAACGTCACGTGATGCCCGTTGGATTTCCCTCTTCCGTTTCTGTTTTTCGGTAAGACGAGCAAAATGGTCATCAATCAATCAATCAATCACATTCTATTTCCTGTGGGAAGGCTATGCTGGCCTGTAATGACAGATTACTATAAACTTGCAATTATATAGTGTGTTATTTACATAAGCGTTGTTAATTTGTACTCCGAGATAAAGAGTCTCTAGAATATAAGACAGCTGCGAGACAATTAGCTGCAAAGAGCACCACAAGTAATAGCTGGTTCATAGAATGTCAACACTTTCTAGCCAAATACTACCTTCCCAGCATGTACCAGCTGATTCACTGTATGCCTGATAAAGATCACTGGAAGGCAACTATTTACTCGCATATCAATGAAAATATACACGCAGCCTGGCAAAAGGATGCTATTGCCAAACCTACTCTCAAGTACCTTAATGTCAAAGTGTGTACAGTAAACCACTGTAGGAACTCCGCGGAGAATACAACCAGAGATGTCAAAAGAGCAACAATCAAGGCAAGACTATTGATACATACATCCTTCAAACTAATCGTAGCTGCTACAACCAGCATGCAGTATCATACATATGCCAGTTATGCAAGCTGTCAAAAGAAGACAGAACTCATTTCCTAGTAACATGTCCACTGTTAATGGACACAAGAGCGCCATATCTAGCTGATATCTACACAGTCATACGTCATGAAACAGAAGCACCCACATTCAACAGCTTAATATTCGTATATATTTAAAATAGACATTGAAATACAGACTTTATTCGTCACTACTTACCCTGCTGGAGTAGAGGTTAGCCCATCGAGGCTGGAGTTACCGATATAGATACAGAATGGCTAAATCATCGATTGACAAAGCTGAAATGCAGTATTTGACGATCGCTGGAACGGTGATAATACATCGTTTCACTGGTTGTTAAATGCTCAGATGGTCTTGTATTTAAATGGTGAACCGAGTTATATAGCTTAGAGACCAATCTGAGATAGTGTATTCGCCTGACTGTGTGTATGATTACTGTATTCTGCGGCTGTAGTAGTAGAAACATCTTACAGCTGCAACCAGTCCTTCTTCGCTTTTGCCCACTGTGTCTTGTCCTCAGCCGATATCCTTAGCTTCCTCAGGTCCATTCTTGACTTGAGTGTACCGAGTCCTGCTTTTTTTAGGTCACCTCGTAGCACGCTTAGCAGATTTATGCAATGACGTCCTCTTCTGGCTTTGTATTTGCTAGCTCCGAGTAGAGCGAATTCCAAGGCCCTGCGCTGGCATCTCTTCTGGCCTCCTTAGCACATGGCCAAACATGGACCATCTTTGCTGGGCGACTTTTACAGACAGCGGGAACGTATTACACATCTTGCATAGTGCATCGTTGGAAATTATGCTGTCTGGCCATCGGTGTCCAGTGATGGTGTGTAGATGTTTGCAGTGGCAGGCATCGAGTTTGTCTAGAGCTGGCTTTGGAGCTGGCCAGCTGTTGCAGTTATACAACATCAAGGATACGCAGGTTGCATTGTATAAACGTAGCCTCTTTATCAAGGGCATCTTTGATCTACGAATCCATAGCTTCCAGAAGGACTGGAAAGCTATGTTCCCCATGCCGCAGCGTGCAGAAAGGTCAGCAACAATTTGCCTGACTATGTACCCGTAAAGATGTTAAGCTTTTAGAGAAAGTGAGAATCTATATTTTAAACTATATAAAGTAGACATCATCTACTACACTAGCACATGGAATTAATGGATAGACCTCACAAAAACCTACAAATACCTCAACAGGCATTGTAATACGGATACGTCATCTCTATTCGAACAACCTCAGAGACCTTTGCGACGCTCCTTTAAGATTTACAAATTCAGATTAACACAGAACTGGGCAAACCCTTCTCTCCATCCAGAGTAGTGGGGAATTTGAACAAGCAACCAGAAGATGTTACTGCACCCACCCTGGAAATATTAAAAAACACACTAAGAGCTGTACCCTTAGGCCAAGATGGCTAGACAACCAAGTAAGCAAGTAAGCTATGTTCAAAGAGCAAAATTCCCAGCAGTTCGACATGATTAGCGATGCAACTGTGTGATCACACCAAATTGCAATTGCCCTCACAGTTATGGTGTGCCACATGCATGCAAGAACTTCTGGCACTGAACCCTCTATGCAGGTTGGCATGACTGCTGCGTTTTCAGCTATGCATTGGTAGGCGTTATCTATGACTTGGCAGGCCTTGGGTAGGCCAGAACTAGACCTTAGACATGCTTTGGCAGGCCTAAGGTATGCCTTGGTGGTCCTTAGACATACTTATGGTGTGCCACAGCTAGGCCTTATATAGGCAGTTGCTACGCCTTGGTAGCCCGTTGGTAGGCCTATGTTAGGCCTTGGATTGGCCATAGTTGGGCATATGCTTGGTTGGTCTTGGTAGGCCAGGGCCTACCTAAAACCTACAATTGCCTATCTACGGCATACCTTGGACTGGCTAAGGCATAGTAAGACAAAGCTAAGCCGTAGCAATGTCTAGCTAAGGCATACCTTAGGCCTAGCTATGGCCTACCTTAGGCCTAGCTACTGTTTAGACAAGACCGAACGTAGGCCTAGCTACGGCCTGCGAATGCATAGCTAAGGCCTACAAAGTCCTCACTAAGGCCTACCTCAGGCCTAGCTAAGACCCAACTAAAACATATAAGGCATAGCTAAGGTCTACCAGGGGATAGCTAAGGTCTAGCAAAGGTATAGCTAAGGTCTACCAAAGGCCGACCTCAGGCCTAGCTAAGGCATACCATAGGCCAACACAAGGCTTAGCTAAGGTCTACCAAGGTACCAAGGTTTACCATAATCCAGACTAAGGCCTACCAAAGCCAAGCATATGCATAAATATGGTCGACACAATGCCTAACATGGGGCTAACAACGGGGTACCAATGCCTAGCACCTGCCTACATATGGCCTACGAAAGCCTAGCTGCGGCTCACCATACGTATGGCTAAAGGCTAGCACGGCCTACCAAGGCAGGGCTAAGGCCTAGATATGGTCGAAATAATGCTTGCCAAGGCATAGATAAGGCCTACCAAAGCATAGCTAAGGGCTACCTTAGGCCTGGATAATTCCTACCACATGCCTAACATAGGTCTGGATAAGGCTATGACCTACCTGAGGCCTAGCTAAAGGCTACCAATGCCTAGCTAAGTTCTACCTTAGGCCTAGTTATGGCCTACAAAAGCCTATATTAGGCCTAGCTAAGAGATAATTAAGGCCTGCCAAGGCCTAGCTAAGGCCCACTTAAAACATATCAAGGCATAACATAACTTAGGCCTATCTTAGGGCTATCAGGGCATAGCTAAGGTCTAACAATGTATAGCTAAGGCCTACCCTAGGCCTGTCTAAGGCCTATCAAAGGCCGACATCAGGCCTAGAGAAGGCATACCATAGGCCAACACAAGGCTTAGCTAAGGCATACTAAGGCATAGCCAATACGTACCATAATCCATATTAAGGCCTACCGAGGCCAAGCATAGGCCTAACCACAGCCGACCCAAGGCCTACCAATGGCCTACTAAGGCTTAGCACCTAATGTTTGCCAAGGCATAGATAAGGCCTACCAATGCATAGCTAAGGGCTAACTTAGGCCTAGATAATGCATACCATAGGTCTACCATAGGTCTGCATAATGCCTAGCAAGGCCAGTTTATCGTCAATCTTAGGCCTAACTAAGGCCTACCAATGTCTAGCTAAGTTCTACCTTAGGCTTACTAAGGCCTACATTTGGCCTAGCTAAGACATAATTAAGGCCTGCCAAGTCAGGGCTATTGCATACATAAGGCTTAGCTAATGCTTGCCTTAGGCCTAACTACGGCCTACCAAGGCCTAGCGAAGGCCTCCCAATGCATGGCTAAGGCCTACCCTATTCCTACTTAATTCCTACCAAGGTCCAATTAATGCCTAAATAAGGTCTACCAATTCCTAGCAAGGGCCTACCTTAGGCGTAGCTAAGGCCTACATAACGCCTACCAATGCCTACCTTAGGCCTAGCTAAGGCCTACCCAAACCTACGAATGTCTATCTAATGCATACCTAAGGCCTAGCAATGCCTACCTAAGGCCTACCTTAGTCCTAGCCAAGGCCTACCAAGACATAGCTAATGCCTACTACTGTTTAGCCAAGGCCTACATTAGGTCTAGCTATATATATATATATATATATATATATATATATATATATATATATATATATATATATATATATATATATATATATATATACGGCCCGCAAGGCATAGCTAAGTCCTACCAAGGCCTAGCTTAGGCCCACTTAAAACATACCAAGGCATAGCTAAGTCATACTTTAGGCCTAGCTGAGGCCTACCAGGGCATAGTTAAGGTCTAACAGTGTATAGCTAAGGCGTACCTGAGGTCTACCAAAGACTTACCTAAGACCTATCTAAGGCCGACTTCATGCCTAGCGAAGGCATACCATAGGGCAACATAAGGCTTAGCTATGGCCTACAAGTCATAGCCACGGCGTACAATAATCCAGACTACGGGTTACCAAGGCCAAGCATAGGCCTAACTACGCCGACCCAAGGCCTAGCATAGGCCTACCAACGGGCTACCAAGACTTAGCACCTGCCTATATAAGGCCTATCAAGGCCTAGCTGCGGCTCACCATAGGTATGGCTAAGTTCTCCGAAGGCATACGTTAGGCCTACCAAGGCATGGCTAAGGTCTAGTTATGCCCTACCCAAGGTCTGACAAGTCGTAAATAAGGCCACCCAATGCATAGCTAAGGGCTACATTAGGCCTAGATAATGCCTACCATAGGTCTACATAAGGCCTGGCAAGGCCAGGCTATGGCATACCTCAGACCTAGCTAAGACCTATCAATGTCTAGCTAAGGCATACCTTAGGCCTAGCTATGGCCTACCAAAGTGTACCTTAGGCCTAGCTAAGACATAATTAAGGCATAGCCAAGGCATACCTAAGGCCTAGATAAGGCCTAACTTAGGCCAAGCTAAGGCCTACCAAGGCCTAGCTAAGGACTACCAATACATGGCTAAGGACTACCCTAGGCCTACCTAAGTCATACCAAGGCCTAACTAATGCCTACCTACTGCCTAGCAATTCGTAGTTATGGCCTACTTTAGGCGTACCTAAGTCTTACATAACGCCTAGCGAGGCGTAGGTCTAGCTAAGGCCTACCAAAGCCTACCTTAGGCCTAGCTAAGGCATAATTAAGGCCTACGAGGCCTAGCTAGGGCCTACCATGGCCTAGGTAAGGCCTTCCGTAGGCCTAGCTAAGGTCTGCCTAAACCTCAAGGACTATCTGAGGCATACCTTAGCCTCGCTAATGTCTACAACGGCCTAGCTAAGCCCCCCCCCCCAATGTATAGCTAAGGCATACCTTAGGCCTAGCTAAGGCCTACCAAAGCCTACTTTAGGCCTAACTAATGCCTACCTAAGGCCTACCAATTCCTAGCTAGGGCCTACCTTAGGTATAGCTAAGGCCTACATAACGCCTACCTTAGGCCTAGCTAGGGCCTACCTAAGATATACTAAGGCCTAGCTAAGGCCTATCAGGGCATAGCTACGGCCTTATGCCTACAATTGGCCTGCCTACGGCCTACAAAGGTCAAGCTAATACCTACTTGATGCATAGCTCAAGCATACCATAGGCCAACACACGGCTTAGCTAAGGCCTACCAAGGCATAGCCAAGGTGTACAATAATCCAGACTAAGGCATACCAATGCCAAGCATAGGCATAAATACGGTCGACACAACGCCTAACATAGGCCTAACAGCGGGCTACCAAGGCCTACCACCTGCGTACATACGGCCTACCAAGACCTAGCTGCGGCTCACCATTGGTATGGGTAAAGTCTAGCAAGGCCTACCAAGGCATGGCTAAGGTCTAGTTATGGCAGACCTAATGCCTTCCAAGGCATAGATAAGGCCTACCAAGGGATAGCTAAGGGATACCTTAGGCCTAGATAATGTCTACCATAGGCCTACCATAGGTCTACATAAGGCCTAGCAAGGCAGGCTATGACCTACCTCAGACCTACCTAAACGCCTACCAATGTCTAGCTAAGTTCTACCTTAGGCCTAACTATGGCCTACCAAAGCGTACCTTAGGCCTAGCTAAGAAATAATTAAGTCATAGCCAAGGCATACCTAAGGCCTAGATACGGCCAACATTAGGCCAAGCTAAGGCCTAGCACCTGCCTACATACGGCCTAACAAGACCTAGCTACGGCTCACCATAGGTATGGGTAAGGTCTAGCAAGGCCTTCCAAGGCATGGCTAAAGTCTAGTTATGGCCGACATAATGCCTTCCAAGGCATAGATAAGGCCTACCAAGGCATAGCTAAGGGCTACCAGCGCCTAACACCTGCCTACATAAGGCCTACCAAGGCCTAGCTGTAGCTCATCATAGTCTACCAATGCCTCCTAGGGCGTGGCTAAGGTCTAGTTATGGCCTACCTAATGCCTGCCAAGGCACAGATAAAGCCTACCAACGGATAGCTAAGGGCTACCTTAGGCCTAGATAATTCTTACCATTGGCCTGCCATAGGTCTGCATAAGGCCTGGCAAGGCCAGGCTATGTCCTACAAATGGCTGGCTAAGGTCTACCATATGCCTAGCTAATACCTAGCTACGGCCTACCAAAGCCTACATTAGGCCTAGCTAAGACATAATTAAGGCCTAGCAAGGAAGCGCTAAGGCATACGGTCTAAGGCCTAGCTAATGATTACCTTAGGCCTAACTACGGCCTACCAAGGCCTAGCGAAGGCCTACCAATGTATGGCTACGGCCTACCCTATGCCTACTTAAGTTCTACCAAGGCGTAATTAATGACTACGTAAGGCATACCAATTCTTAGCTAGTGCCTACTTTATGCCTGGCTAAGCCCTACCTAAGGCCTACCTAAGGCATACTACTGCCAAGCTAATGTATACCTAAGGCCTAACAATGCCTAGCTAAGGTCTACCTTAAACCTAACTAATCCCTATTCAAAACACACCAAGGTCTAGCTAAGCCATACCTTAGGCCTAGCTAAGGCGAACAAGGTATAGCTAACGCCTAATAAGGCATGGCTACGGTCTAGTTATGGCCTACCCAAGTCATAGATAAGGCCTACTAATGCATAGCTAATGGCTAGTTAATGCCTACCATAGGCCTACCATAGGTCTGTATAAGGTCTGGCAAGGTCAGGATATGGTCTACCTTAGGCCTAGCTAAGGCCTCCCAATGTCTAGCTAAGGTCTGCCTTAGGCCTACCTAAGGCCTACCAAGGCCTAGCTCAGGCGTACCTAAAACCTACCAAGGGCTATCTAAGGCATACCTTAGCCTGGCTACGGCCTACTAAGGCATAGCTAAGCCCTACCAATGTCCAGCTAAGGCATAACTTAGACTCGCTAAAGCCTAGCCAAAGCCTACCAAAGCCGACCTTAGGCCTAGCTAAGGCATAATTAAGACCCTCAAAGGCCTAGCTAGGCATATATAAGGCCTAGATAATGCTTACCTTAGGCCTACCTAAGGCCTACCAAGCCCTATCTAAAGCATACAAGGCATGGCTAAGGCGTACCCTAGGCATGCTTAAGTTCTACCAAAGCCTAATTAATGCCTATCTAAGGCCTACAGTTTCCTAGCTAGGGCCTACCTTATGCGTAGCTAAGGCCTATCTACCGCCTACCAACGCCTACCTTGGGCCTAGCTATGGCCTACCTAAGGTATACTCAAAGCCTAGCTAATGCAAACATAAGGCCTACCAATACCTAGCTAAGGCCTACCTTAGACCTAGCTAAGACCTACCAAGGCATAGCTAATGCCTACTGCTGTCTAACTAAGGCCTACCTCAGTCCTAGCTAACGCCTGCCAGGGCATAGCTAAGGCCTACTACTGTCTAGCTAAGGCCTACCAAGGTATTGTTTAGGCCTATCTTAGGCATACCATAGGCCTGCTTAAGGCATAGCAAGGCCTACTTTAGCCAACACAAGGCTAAGCTAAGGCCTACCAAGACATATCCAAGGTGTATGACAGTCCTAACTAATGCCTACCAAGGTCTAGCATAGCCCTAACTACGGCCTACCCAATGCCTATCAATGGGCTGTTAAACCCTAGCACCTGCCTGCATATGTCCTACCAAGGTCTAGGTGCAGCTCACCATATGGTTACGGTCTACCGAGGCATACCTTAGGTCTACCAAGACATGGCTAAGGTCTAGTTATGACCTACCTACGGCATGCCAAGGCATAAATAGTGCCTACCAAGGCATATTTAAGGACTACCTTAGGTCTAGCTAATGCCTACCAAAAGCACATGTCATGCACAATCACAGATTTCTCACACGATACCACCCCCCCCCCCCAATTAGTTGGGTGAGGACATGCCCCGCCCCCTGTTCCGCCAGCCTTAGTCACCCGTTTCCCATTTTTTGCCGAATTCGGCCGGGAACACACAGAAATGTATATTACTGCTAATAACAACATTAACCTTTGACCTCGTTATCCTTATAATGTGTCTTAACTGGATACATAACCATGAACAGAGTTTATCACTGCAATAGTAGGCATTTAAGCGATTTGTTTTTCAATCGCAAAATGTTAGTTTTGACAACACAGACGTCTGAAATACATACCTCAATGTAATTCCGGCTTTTGTATAAAGAAGAGCACATGTTGCTAACTGTGTGTACCCAGCGCGAAAGTACTATCCCCGGGACATTATAAAGGACAATATGATAAAGATTCATGAACCTATTTTGTAGATATACAACCAAACTATATAAATTGTAGCAATACAGTTTACCCTCTATCTATAGTCCACACGTCTATAAAGGCCACCTTTTCCTGGTACCCATGGTAGCCTTTATAGACAGGTTTACCTGTAAATAAATTATACGATAACGCTTTCAGAATATACGAAAGAGGTGTCAAAAGTAATGGAATCTTCGTAAACAACATGGTCACAATATTTTATAAATTCTCCCTTTAAGTGGATGTAAATGGTTAAGCTACACCAGAAACGAATACAGTCTGGTTGGCCATTTCACAAACTAGTCTCCTATGAGATTTGTTTGCCAAATTATTTTCTTTATAAATGTCACCTTTAGAGTCTCAATAAACGGGTCTGAGGTGGCCATTTTACTTTTTTTCATTTAGACATTTTATTGGGTCATTCATGGTCATCTCTCAGAACTATGTCGAAGAATAGGCATACGTGTATATCATATATGAAAGCTAGACTATAATATGAGGGGTTTAGCATGAAAATTGTCTGTATATTGAATCTATACACGCTTTCTGGACATACACCAAACATGTGTTATTTGTAACGTAGACATCATAAGGTTTAAATTGATATGCTTTATGCCTGTAGTTTAGACAAATGACCACGAATGACGCCGTAAAATGCCCAAATGGAAAAATTAAAACTCCCATCCATTTTCTGACCTAAAGATGGCATTAAAACAAGTGCGAAGGCGCCTAATCGCAACTTAGGCAGCGTTGTCAGATTTGTCCTAAATTCCGACAGACAGACCGACAAACATACTTATACTATTCGCAGTCGCGAAAAAGATTGCCAAGCAAATCTCGTGGCATCACAGTCAAACAGACACTATGCCTCTTGAAAGGATATTTGATTTCTGCTCACTGTCTACAGCCAGGGATAATGAGGTGTACTTTGTTGGAGGCATGTCTCCTGCTCCAAGTGTTTTCCTAAAAAATAAACGGATTACAGTCATTCATATCATTAAGTTTATCTGAAATTACTGTAACATAATAATTATAATCAACTATAATTTTTGTATTGTAATCTAAAGAATAACGCACACACAGCACACAATTATTTTATGAAAAGAAAAATATTTTATATTCGTAACTCGTGCATATGCCTTAATAAATCAACTTAGTAAAAATGGCGGATGTGGAAGCAGAAGAAAAGCATTGGGTAGAACTTGATCTGACGTACGTGTCTCGTGTACTAATACTACATAATAGTATGCTTCTTGGAGTATGAGTCTCTACTATACACCTGTGCAAAAGTTAAGCACCACCCTATTTTTACGCACATGCGAGGGTATATTCATGTGCTATGAAGAAAGCAATAGCATAAACATTTATGTACCCATCCATCTTAGTGCAAGAGGTAATAATGCAACTAGAGCAATGCTGATTATGATGGTGGGGAAACACTGTATGTTTTTGTTTGAACTTGAAAACGAGGCCTGAATATGGTTACGTTGACACAACTGACAACTATTGCCCTGCAGTTGACACACGTGGCTAGATTGTCATTAATGGTGTCTGAAAACGAAGTTTAACATCTGTGCACGAGTTTGAGACTGTCATTATTAATACCGGGTATATCCACCTTGTGCCTGGATGACGGCCTGGACACGACGTCTCATGCTGGTCACCAACCGACTGATACGCCATTGTGGTATTTGTTGCCATTCAAGATGGAGTGCATCTGTTAATTCCTGTAGGTTCTGCACAGGAGGATCCCTCCTTCTCACCATGTTTCCCAGAATGTCCCAGATATGCTCAATAGGGTTCATGTCAGGGCTCCTTGCTGGCCATGGTAGGGTTTCGATGGCATTCTGGCGGATGTATTCATGCACAGCTCTAGCACGATGTGGTCGGGCGTTGTCATCCATGAATATAGGGTGGGTTCCAGGTGCATGATTTACAAAATGAGGGACCACAACTCTATCCAGTATGGAATCTTGATATCTTTGTCCATTTAGTGTTCCAGGTACAGTCAACAGATCCAGCTTTCAATCAAATGAGATGCACCCCCATATCATAACGGAACCTCCACCAAATGGAGCTTCTTCCATGATGTTACGTTGGTCGTACGCCGTGCATCTGGACCTCCATACACGAGTTCGACCATCTGTGGCATGAAGCAGGAACCGACTTTCATCGGACCAGTGTACCCGTCTCCAGGATCTCATGTTCCAGTGTCTTCTTTCGTTGCACCACCTCAGACGCTCCTCTTTGTGGTGTGCAGTGAGGAGAGGACGTCTGACAGGTCTCCTAGCTTTCATGCCAGCAGCATACAGTCTCCTTTTGACGGTAGACATTGACACTCTATTGCGCGTTTCCCATTGCTGGCTGAGCACTCTGCTGTTGGTGAATGGAGATCTCCTAACAAGGCGTACTAGGGCTCGATCATCACGGGCAGTAGTCTTCTTCGGTCTTCCAGATCTAGGCCTGTCCTTCACCTCGTTAGTTTGCCCATGTTTTGCAATCAAACGACTGATTACAGTATGGTTAATGTTCAGCTGTCTGCCAATCTCTCTGCATGACATACCAGTGGTATGCATGCCTATGATTTGCCATTTCACACGATCACTTAACCTTCGTCTTGCCATAGCGGTTCACAATCAAGAGCTAATTCTCTCTGTACAAATAAACCACGGTCATGAACACAAAATTCCTAATCTTGTCGCCTCAATCTGTATGTAATGTTCTACACCTCAAACTGGACTTTTACATAACTGAACACGTGTGCTGTTTCCCGCCACGCACGGACATCAAGCGGCGTGAAGTCATGCATGCATGTGCATTTCGTACTTGGAATTATGTCAGCTAACGCGGGGACAAAAAGTATGGCAGCCTAGTTGTACCATCATGTTTCTACGTTCTATTGTTTTTGCTGGTGCTTAACTTTTACACAGGTGTATATATATGTATAAACGATCATTATGCTACGGTGTTCCATAATTGCCGTATATATCTAATTGCAGCATTAAGCAGACAGTGTCTAAAAACCAGCATTAAGCAGACAATTTTGTATATCTTTACTTATGGCAGATATATTAATTCAAACAGCAAATTCTAAGTACAAATTTTATTTAGCCTAACGTATGAATCCAGTTAATCAACGAAATCAATAATATAAAATATACACGATTTGGTGTCTACTTAAAATCCATATGCATTGCATCGTTTTATCTGTGATATACTGCTGTGATCACATATCATAATATATTATATTATATCCTCTATAATTGTGGTATGTTGGACTTGGGTGTTCTCTGCGGAAATATAATTATCCACATCCAAGAGAGCAACCATGTGAGCTATTGTTTGGTTTATTCTTAGAACCAAATAAAAGTAAGCACGCGCCGTGACAAAAAACAAAAAAAGAAAAGACCTGGAAAAATAATTCCAGGTGAAAAATGAAAACTAAAAGTATGCCTCCCTCCCCAAACTCTTTCGCACCTCTATGTGCTCTTCTCTGATAACACACACCTCACTCGTCACTAATCTAGTTTATAATTCCCGCCTAGCGTGATCCCACGCAATCGATCCGCGATGAGTTTATCATTTGTCATGGGTGTCAAACTAGGAGAGGGTGGTGTAGCACGGATCGACTGGATGGGTACTGACCATCCCAGCTAAGATGTGTATAGAACGGCCATTCCGGATTCGCTCCAAGAACGCCCACCCGAACCCCCCCCCCCCCCAAGTATGTATATATGAGCCCTATAGGAGAGGTTTTCATTAAAAAAAGCTAAGTCCGTTAAAACGCATAGTGCGCATGCGTGTGCGTCAGAGTTTCCCTGACAACACGTGTCGAGATTGGGAGTGAGTGTATACCTATAGTGTACTGAGTCGGTACCTGTGATTTATTCAAATTGCACCGGTCTCGTCGTTCTTGTTACCTATCATGACCGGAATGAGACAAGGATTACAGTACGTGTTACCATTTTAAAATCGGTAATAAGATTTGTTCCTGTCCTGGCTCAACTGTGGTGGTACTTGATACTATAACCGCCCACGTGTCGTATAATGAGGACGCCGGTCCAAGAGGTATTCGTCGGACGTGTATGTCGAGTTCTTGTTGTTTGCAATGGATAATGGCTTCACTGGCACTGAGGAAATCAGAGCCACGTAGGGAATCATTATGAATAGAGGCAATGACAACTTGCTGTATGAACTGCATCTCCTCTATTTGGATAACTAAATTGACTGCACTGGCTATGGGCACATCAGCTCCCGTAGCCGTCTGTAGGTAAATGTTTGTAGGCTTACGGGGAGGCTTCTTATGAGGTGGCATGCTCTCATACAAGCGCTTGTTAAATATCGTGATTGAAGCACCAGTGTCGACGGTGGCACTGGTGGAAACGCCACTAAACAGACAGGCACATTTGTATATCACTTTGCGGTGTACCTGTGGAAGAGTTTCCAATGATGCCATCTGTGACAATGGCATCGGAGCGGCACCACTCTGTATGTACTCTGACTGTTTCCATATGGCTTCTTGTAATGTTATGGGTGGCTGAGTGAGGAAAGGACCAGTTCGCCGTCGCCGCTGGTGTGAGGGCTGCGGTGAAGGCGGAGCTGGGGGTAGCAATGGTGATGGAATTGTTGCTGATTCTGAGTAGGCTGTATTGGTGTAGATGGCGGCGCATATGGGATGACGTATAAGCTCTACCTGTGAAAGCCATTTCCTACTATGCTTCATGGGATGTTTTGGTGAAGCACAGAAGAAACAGGTATGCCGCCAGGGACGTGTTTGTCCCCGTCCACGTTGGCGCTTGCAAATCCATGAGGCGGAGTGAACCGCTTCTCCTGAGTCGCTGCTGTCTGTGGATGCGGGAGATGATGCTGGATGGGGTGGTGTTCTGCATACCACCAAAGGACACCGAGAATTTACTGTCTTGGTGGCGGGACGTGGTGCTTGCAAAAACGTTGTTTCGGCGGAGGTGCTACAACCTACCACTGCCGTTTTACAAAGGAAAGAAGGCTTGTTGCGTGCGGAGAAAGAGGGGGATGTCAATGCTGCGGATGGGGGAGGCAACGTAGGCATTGACATGTGTGAAGCCATGCATTTGGGTGTCGGTGTGAAAGTTGATTTTGGCAGATGAGTGTTGGCCGCTGAACGTAGTTGTACGAAGGCCGCAGTTGAGCCGGGAAGCGGATATGGGCACCGAGGTGGCTCTAGGTAATTCGGTGACCTTAGGAGTTTGACTGCTTCTCTGGTTGTGGTGTGCTGTGGTCGGGAGCAGGCGTGGTGGAAGGAGGTCGGTTAGGAATCCGCTCCCGCCAATGGCCTGGTTGACCGCATCCGAAGCAGGTGTTCGGTGGTGGTGCAGTGCTGGTGGTGTTTGTTGTCCTAAACTGTGTGGTGGCGAGATTGATGCTAAGTGTCGGAACTAAATTTGTGAGTGCTGAGATCTGTTTATTGATCTTGTCTATCCGTTCTCTCATGTTGCCATTGTGGTTGTTGTTGCGCTGGTTCCCACACCCGGGGGCCCCGTTGTAGCTTCCTCTACAGGCACGCCCACCTTCCTCCAGGCGCTGGATTCTGATTGGAATTCTGTATAGCTGGTGGTGGTGATGTCTGTGTGGTTGGTGTCGATGAACTGGGGGAGCATTAGCGGGCGGGGCGATAGCTGCACCCTATATCTCGTTGATAGGATGGAATTGGCGTCAGTTACTCTTCTCCCACTCCAGAAAGTTTTCTATGCGGACCGCGGTTGCCGTTAATTGGGCCAAACTACTGTGGTCACCTAGAAATAATTTTTCTTTCAGGGCGGGTTCACTGCTCAATGCATGGATAAAAGTGTCGAGATACAGATGGATCATGCCTTCTGTATTGGTGCTCGGATATGCTGGGTGACTAGCCTTCTGATTGGACTAGCTAACTCCGGAAGAGTTTCTCTCACGCGTCGTCGAAGATTCTTGAGTTGATGACGACTGGTTTCTCCGAGGGCTGTGTCACCAAATCGCTCCATCAATGCCCGTTCCAATTGTGTGTAGGTGGGTGTGTAGTCAGTTCCAAGATCCGCAAGAACTTGAAGGGCTTTTCCGTTTTGTGGTGAGATATTCACCCACTTGCTGATCACTCCAATGGTTAGTCTGATCTCGAACTGTATTTTATAATTGGTCCAGTCATTCTCCCCACTAAATCCGGATGAAGAATGAAGCGGTTGAAATCCGGCTGGTGCGGGTATCTGAGAATCTGACGAATATGCTGAGGCTGGTCGTGGTTCAGGTGGTGGTGGTGGTGGTGGTGGTGGTGGTGGTGGTGGTGGTGGTGTGTCCCGTCGACGCTGATGCCGAGGAGCTAGGACACGTGTACTCCAATTCAATGAGTCCGGCCCAGTTGTAGAGCCATAGACTGGCATGGATCTATGGACGGAAGGCAGAATGCTGTGAAGATTACGTGGACGTTCTCCCCAAGGTGAGAACTGATATTCCTCATATGGTGGTGATACAGTCGGCTGACGGGCATGATGTGTAGTGTGACTGAGGTACCGGCGAAACGGTGGTGCCGATTCCTCCCAATAATGCTGCGGGGTTCCCCTTGAGCATAGCATTGCGCGAGAAGGAGGGGGGGGGGGGGCGGTGTGGGAGGTTGACTGTAATGTGGATTATCACCCGGCCATATGCTCTCCGTAGATGACACGGGTGAACGATAGTAGTCTGAAGGATAATTGAGATGCCCGTAATCGGGTCTTTGTCCGGGTCGTCCACGATTCGGCCTTGTTGGTTGTGGCCTGTCTCGGATGTCCGATATAGTTCTGAACTCGAAAGGTGCCGTCACTGACAGGCGAAAACAGGTTATACTGCAGTGTTGTTGATTGAGCTGAATTTCTGGCATAGTTGGTGAGCATATGAGCTGAAAATCCATCGCATGACGCTACCTCTTGATCGAGGGAGTCGTCGCTAAATGGAGAATGTATTGAGCTGAGCTCACTATATGGTGTGGGCGTGAGTTCGCTGCATGTAATTACTGATGCTCTTCAGGCCCCACATCGGGCGCCACTTGCAGCTCACGGGGTAGTGTCAGGCCATTCTGGTGTCTGATGTTGACTCGCCGCGCCGCAAGTGCACAACGAATGATGGCGCTGGTTAGCTTCCGGTCTCGGGGTAACGGATCCTGTACGAGACTGCCCTACGGGTAACAAAACCGGCTCCTAATGCCGTGGAGCTCAATCGTTCCAGCGGGCCATGCTACCATCGTCACGAACATTAAATACAACTGTCTCATCCCAAGAATTTGTGCCACCAGTATGCCTGTTCATAGCAATTTCGTGATCTATGATTACAAGATTTGATTTGGTGACCTAAAAATATAAGTCTAGGCAATGATTTTACCTAAACAATTATAAATATGCTAGAGAAAACTAAAATAAGAGCATACGAAAATACGAGACATAGAGACAGGTAGATGAACTTTTAAACATGGGGCTCCCGGAGGTACCACACAGACCTGTAGGTCCGCAGAGGTATCCCCGCAAGGGAGGCTCCTGTACACGAGACGTAACTAATTAACTTATAATAAGTTAGTATACCTCTAAGCTGAAAGGAAGAAGATTATGTCGGATGAAAGGTTATGTGTCTCACGCGGGCACTACTCCTAGTGCTAGTTTGGGTGAGGAGTATTATCCTTGTGTGGACCGTCGTCGCTGAATCCTTGTCTCGGGAAGGTGTCGCCACTGCTTAAAGCAGGAGAAGAGTAGTAAGCAAAAATGGGCCCACTCTAATATTTCAACCAAAAAATGCTTGAGAAAGAAAAGACCATACCTAGTGAGATTATGACTATAGGGATGCGTGCTGTTTTACGTGAAGATGGGACTAATGACTCCCGAAGGATTACCACATCTCCATCTTATGTGATTCTTAGTACGCTGAATTAGTAGTCGCCGCTTTATTTATGTGGGCATTCTGCTTTTGCTTAATTAGCTTTTAGTTTTTAGAAATAAGAACTATTTTAGGCCACAAATGGCTGGTATCTACCTAGCTATTAGACACGGCTGTCATTGAGAACAGATGCCCCAAGACATCAATACTAAAGACAGCGCTCATACATGTTACTTAGTAAGATCTCCGAACTGGGTAAGAATCCGAACATCTTGCTCCGTAACCACATAAAACATTACAGGACACAGGCTACTTTTCACGAAAGCATTATTAGACAATTGTCCTATCGTTATGGTGGGGGTAAGAGAGACGAACACCCACCGTAAATGTCCTTCCCGCAAGGGCGTGGCAGATCTTAATATCATGCCCAGACATTCTTATGGAATTTGGTGGGGATACGCATCTCGCCCGTCACCGGGTCCTATGGAACTAACCGTTTAACCTGTCGTTAGGTTTATATACAAGTTGCCCAGTTTTGCACTGCGGTGCGGGAGGATTGTTCAGTAAATAAAATAATGAATAAGATATGTTTTCACAGTGCTTTCCTACATTGGCAAAAGTGCTAACTTCTAAGTATCTGAAGATACAGCGGGAATGTATGTGATCCCACACCCTGGCCATCACCGCTCGGAAACCCCAACAGTTTCCCAGAGTCGGATCAGCCCATGGTGTGGATAGGGGCATCCAAACCATTAAGAAGCCACAAGGCTGAGTCGAACATGAAGAGAGACAAAATCTTAGAGTTATGAGTCTTACCGGAGTGCGGGGCTAGATTATCGCACTACCGGAAGAGAAGAGTATATTACAGATTTCTTAACGAAGAAAGTGTCTCTAATCATTTTGAACTTATCCTATCGAGCTGAATAGAAAAGGTTTAGTCAGTAGCATGCCAGGCTAAACAGGGTTATAGCACGCACAACGACCTCAGTGAAAAATTGTTGGTGGCGGGAGAAAGTGATGTATATATAAATGTTGCGCCATATAGACATATATATAAACTAACCAGAACAATCAATACAGTATAAAATGATCAGAATTATACATCTTAGTACAGGTTAACGAATCTACTACGGTGCGGTTAGTGAAAACACCTTACAGAAAATAAAAATAACTATAAACAAATACAGAAATTATAACTAGCGGTCCTAAGACCATTACGGTACCTTTTAGTCATCGGGACCATTCTTATGGATACAATATAATTAGAGGAGTACATTTAACGGAATAATTAAAATGTTAAGTATAATTACTTGAATACTCGGTAGCCATTCTTAAGTTTGGCTATCGTGTTACTGAAATTGATATGTCATTCTTAGTTTGACGTGAGTTGATACATTCCCAGGAACCTGGAAAGTTCCTGCAGGTTGGTTCCCGCAAACAGGATTCCCACAAGCAGCTCATGGTGGGAGCGCATCGCTCAGGACTGTAAGCACAATATAGAATGTCTAATGAGTAGTCAGCAAGAGATACAATAGCATTACTGCTGTGAAGAAAGTTCCCGTACACCGATGGCACGGATGGAAGTTGACAACAACCCGATCACAAGCGGGGTTTGTTAGATGCAGATGAAGATACAAAACAAAGCTTAACGGCGCTGGGTACGTAAGCCAGCTCTGAAGACGCACTGGGCAAAGTTTACTTGCCGCGGTCGAAAGTTAGAAGAACCTGCATGACATCAGTGCGGGGGCAGTTGAAATACCATTTTTTGGCGATTTTGACAATTAATTAAGTCGCGCCCGGTTGTGGCAGCACACAATTTTTGCTCTTGAAATTTTCTGAAATTCTACAGTTTTGACTAAGTGTTGATAAAAAAATTTGTGATTATAATGTTTATTAAAGTTGTAGTAATATGTTTGTTACTTTTAAATTTGGTTGTGATTTGGAATAAGTTAACTGTACGTGAATAATATTTCGGATTAGAAACAGTAGAGTTAGTTGGTAGGCGGCCATTAGCTGGGTATAGTAAGCATGAACACTGTTCAAGTACAACTGAAATAGTTAGATATCTATTGACTAGCATGATTACATACTCAGTGTCAGAGCTGAATAGAATTCGCTCGTCAGTATGTAGTGGTCGTTTTTCAACTAGACATGACATTGACGTATTACCAAACCTCCGCAAATGCGCCATTAGCAACGCTCACCCGACAAGGCATGGCTGTAGAGCCAGTCGCCACAAACAGTGAGCTAAACATATTCAACATACACGAGTGCCAAACGGGCAACCACGCCATGCAGTCACATGCAAAGGATGTCTTTTGAACGTGAGGTCAGTGTGTAATAAAACTGATAGTATAGTGGACTATGTACTTTGAAATGACCTTGACATAATTGCGATAACTGAATCATGGCTGAAAGCTTATATTGATAATGTTGTAATCGGGAACCTTACTTCGGCTGAATACATGCTTAAGCAGATCCCCAGGCCTTCCAGGAAGGGTGGGGCCGTTGCTATTCTACATAAAGAGACTATTCAGGTTTCCCTAATAAAATCACCATCGTACAACACTTTTGAGAATCTCGAACTTGAAATTAAACAGAACTCAGCTCTACTCCGGGCCGTTGTGGTCGACAGTCCACCATCATCACCGAAACATAAACGTAAAATATCTGAATTTTTCGATGAACTGTCATCACTATTCGATCGTTATGCATTAAGCAGTGGTAACTTGGTGATAATGGGCGATTTTAATGTGCATATGGAGAAATCATCTGACACCAATGCATCAGCCCTTAAAACCCTTCCGGACACCTTAAACCTAAAACAACATATAAATGTTCCAACACATACCAAAGGCCACCTACTTGACCTAATAATCACACGAATGAATGAGTCAGTAATTAGCGATGTGTATGTTGACATCGGTGCAATTGCATCTGATCATGCCATCATCACATTTGATATGTCACTTGTAAAACCACCACTACTCAGGAAAGCAATCACCTATCAAAATCTCCGTTCACTTCCTACTGAGTCCTTCAAAGTGGATATCCGGTCATTGGATATGTGTGTAAATCCTTCTGATGACCTAACACAACTTGTTGAACAGTATGACAATAACATTCGGTCCGTCATGGATTAGCATGCCCCTCTGAAGCAAAAGGTCATCGTTGTTCGACACCACTCACATTGTTATAACTGTGAAATAAAAGAAGCGAAACAACTCTGTCGCAACTATGAACGCTTGGCCCGTAAATCTCAGCTTCAGGTCCATCGCCAGGCATATTCTAACCAATGTCCAGGGCCGAACTTAGGCCACATGGGGCCCAGGGCAAGGTTTCTGACACGGGGCCCTGTTGGTGAGCTATATGCCTATATAGGGGTGACTCACCCCTCCTTAGGGGTGTCTGGTAGTCTCCCCACCTCCACCCCACCCCATTTAAAAAAGATTAGATGCTCTGAGATGCTAAATCCTGCATTCAGAGTGATAAACAACATAGTTGTTTTGATTTCTATCTTTGCCTTAATTCACACATCAATTTAGGAAAATTAGAATTTGAGAGCAATTGCTACCTGAATTTGCATATTTTCTGTCAATTCACCCTACTCCCGATTCGCATTATAGTGTTCAATATTATCCATTATGTTTGGTTTTAGTCAGTTGGAATATAGAAAATATGACTAAAAGACCACGAGCAATCCATTGGACCATTTCAATCACTTGTGAGTGTCTGCATGAATGTACATTGTATGCACGTGTGTGTGGTGTAGTAGTAGTAGTAGTAGTAGTAGTAGTAGTAGTAGTAGTAGTAGTAGTAGTAGCAGCAGCAGCAACAGCAGTACTGTAGTAGTAGTAGTAGTAGTAGTAGTAGTAGTAGTAGTAGTAGTAGTAGTAGTAGTAGTAGTAGTAGTAGTAGTAGTAGTAGTAGTAGTAGTAGTAGTAGTAGTAGTAGTAGTAGTAGTAGTAGTAGTAGTAGTAGTAGTAGCAGTAGCAGCAAAAGCCGTAGTAGTAGTAGTAGTAGTAGTAGTAGTAGTAGTAGTAGTAGTAGTAGTAGTAGTAGTAGTAGTAGTAGTAGTAGTAGTAGGTAGTAGTAGTAGTAGTAGGTAGTAGTAGTAGTAGTAGTAGTAGTATAGTTGTAGTGCGAATTATGTATTGGATCATGATCAGACCAGGCCAAGTGAGTGATTGACTAATGGTCAAATGAATGGGCATTACAAATGGGATTATTAGGAATAGATGAGCAATAGATGACTTTGCAGGAAAAACAACAGTAACATTGGGATCCATGAGAAACGCATTTAACACGCTGTTGCATCTGTCACATGCTATGTTCTGTAAGTTATGAATTATGAGTACGTTATTATCATTATAGCACACTTAACTATTAACCCATGTTTCTTCACTGCAATGTACAAAGTCTTTACAAATTACACACTGAAATTATGTTGAGAGAACAAGAACTTATAATCAATGAGTTGTTAATCTCTAAGTGTGTAACTTGTAAAGAGATGGTACATTGCAGTGAATAAACATGGGTCAGAACATAACATGTGACAGATGCAGCAGTATATTAAATGTGTTTCTCATGGATAGCAATTGTTTTCCTGCATAGCATGTAGCACTACAAATACTGCATTTCTAGAACATACGCTTAACAATGCACGACTGGTGATGTATCACGCTCAGTTCATAGTTATTAAAGTAAAACCTTTCGGGCTTTCTCACATGCAAACAGATGTATAACATCTGATAAGTCTAAATCATGCAGTATATCAGATTCCATGCGCATACGAGCAAGATTAGTGAAACGTTTTTGTCCCATTGTGGTTCGATTCACATTTTTCAGAAGCTTCATCTTCGAAAATGACCGTTCACCTGAACAATTTGTTATCATTAGTGTCAAATAGATTTTGAGTGCAGTTGCCGTATTTGGGAAAGTGGCTTCAATGTCCTTTTCAATTATCAGTTTATACATGAATTGTTCCAAACTGGTGTTTTTCTCCTTTTGATCGAAAAATGCGCTGCCAAAGGATTGGAAGTGCAACAGCTCATTGGAAAAGTTGTCATCTAGATCATCTTGGTAAAACTCAATTTGGTTGCAGCTATCATTACAGATTCTTGATTCATGGATGGTAAATCAATGAAGAACCCAAAACGATCTGATACATCCTTGTATGCAGCATGACGTGTCTCAAGGCATGTGACCAGTGAGTCGATGCAAGGAATGAAAGCCTTTGTACGGAATGCATCCTTTGGTGTCAGCTCAGCTTCATTAGAATGGCCATAGTCAAGGGGATCTAAGCGCACATTACGTCGACGTATACGTTTCTTCTTAGCAGCATACTCATTAGTGCCAGACAGGCGCATGCCAGATTCCTCAAAATGGTCGAAGCAATCTCGTTGTTCTCGAACAAAATCTAACAGGGATGTCAATACATCAGCTGCAACATTCAAATTGAACTCTATAGACGGTAATGTTTTACTACTCTGGTTGAATCGTTCTAACATGACATTCCAAAATTCAGCAAAGATTCCTGTCTCTAGCCTTGTCATCTTGTCATGCAATCCATGGGCTGCGCTACAACAATCAGCTTTTTGCTCGTTGTCCTCTGAAATATCAAGTAGTATGTCCATGATATCATTATAGCCTTTGATGAGAGCTCTGACTGCATCTGCACGACAAGACCACCGAGTATCACTGAGTTTCTTGGGCATAGAGATAATTGTATTATTTTCCTGTAACTTGTCATTAAGCTTTTTGTACCTTGCTGTGGATGATGTAAAGAAAACATACAATGCCTGAACCATATCGAAGAATGAAACTGCTTCACTACAGCAGCAGCTGCTTCTTTGCCAACCAAGTTGAGAGAATGTCCAAAGCAAGGAATAAATGTTGCAAACTGGTTAATCTGACGTATTCTCCTCTGCATGCCCTGATATCGTCCTGACATGTTGCTGGCGTTGTCATATGATTGACCACGGCAGTCCAAGATTTCAATCCCTACATCTTTCAGATATAACTGCAGTGCGTTAGCCATGTCAACTCCCTTGTGTCCTGTAGACTCTAGAAAGATAAAGAAGCGCTCGACTGGATGTAGTCCTTCCAAATAGCGTAGAACAACTGTTAGCTGGTCAATGTGAGCATTATCCTCAGACGAGTCAACTGTTACAGAATAGTATTTTGCTGCCTTTACACGATCAACTAGAACGTCTAATACTTGTTGGCCCATGATTGCAATGAGTTCTTCACAAATACGAGATGACAGATAATTTGTGTGTCCTGTGCCTTTGTTAGCATGCATTTGAATATGTTGTGCCAGAAATTCATCATATTCTGAAATAAGCTCTAATAGCCCGAGGTAGTTGCCATTATGTGAAGAACCAAGTATTTGGTTGTCACCTCTAAATGCCAGACCACGCACAGAAAGTAATTTGATGACACTGACGAGGCGCTGTAGTAATTTTACCCAAGAGGTTGTCATCTCCTCAACTTGTTTTTGCATAGCAAGATCTACACGACCATTGGCATCGGCACGTTGTGCATAGCTTAACACTGCACATGCATGACCTTTTGACTTTTCATGCTCAATAAGTCTTTCACTAGCGTGCTTCCAGTCATTGAAGCCATTATCAACAAGAGCTGTTGATGCTGGATTAAAGAGCTTGCATTCAAAACAGTAGAGTCTGCCAGTAGTACCTGAATAGCACAACCATTTTCTTTCAATTCGTTCACCATTAGCTGATTTCCGATAGAACATGTCAACTGTGCATTGTCTGTTACTGTTAGAGTGAGATGATTTCACAAATCCATCTGCCCGCATTGTCTCCAGTTTGTCACGTTTGTGTATAACATTTCCCTTCCTGGTCCAGTACTCACGCATTTCATCTGTAGCTGGAATAGGCCATGCACCAATGTCACTTAACAGACCAGGATTTACAATGGCATTATTTATATGAACCTGACTTGTTGCCTCTATATCCATTTGACTTTCTTCAGTGTCATGTACTTCGACTTTTTTAAGTTCCCTGGATTTAGACCTATCTTCATTTGCTGCACTTTGAGTAAACTGGCTTGAAATTGCAGAATATTCGACAATACTGTGTGTGCTTCCAGTCTGTTCATCTAGCTTGTCCTTCTTGAAGAATGTTGTGACCAGTGGTGTTTGTGACAGAACCTTTGCCAAGCGATCAGCTTCATCTTCTTTCTTTTTCCGTTTCTCATGCCCACTTAGATAAGTTCTTTTCATGATTGTTAATTCTGAAAAGAATTAAAGCATAATTTATTGTCTAGCGCAGTAAATCCAGCACAATCGCCCTCACCTTGCTGCCATCGTTTGCATTCGGAATTTCAATATTTTACCATTTCATCCTCTTAAAGCTGACCAAAATTAATGAAAACAGAGGTGAACAGAGACCACTGGCTACCATAGTAAGGCAATGGTAGAATTAATGTTCCGGTTCCTATCTCATCATCAGGATTCCCGTTCTTGAAACATTAAACAACAACCGGCTGACCGGCCTCTGAGCGGTATAAAACCATTCCCTCAGTACTGAGCGTCTCAGTTCGCTGGCGAAGCTTGTCCAGAGCGCTACACAGGTAGACAATAGGCGCTCGATCACCTATTGTCAATCTGCCTACTGCTATCGACGACAGCTGCTGGTGAACTAAGATGCTCAGTACTGAGGGAATGGTTTTATACCACTCAGAGGCCGGTCAGCCGGGTGTTGTTTAATGTTTCAAGAACGGGAATCCTGATGATGAGATAGGAACCGGAACATTAATTCTACCATTGCCTTACTATGGTAGCCCGTGGTCTCTATTCACCTCTATTTTCATTAATGTTGGTCAGCTTTAAACCCCGATGGTGACAATGGTGCAGAAATTTTTTTAAAAAGATAGCCATTTTGACTTCCAACTAAATCATGGCCTCCAAGAAGTAATCCCTGAAAACTTTGAGGGAGCTTCCTGACTAGGCACCTTTTTCTTAGGGGGGGGGGGGGTAGGTAATCAATGGCTTCACAATGACTGTTTGACTGTTGTATCTTCATTTCAAGATCCCCACGCAGTAAAACTGTTAAATAAACAACCAATTTGACTGGAAGCTGTTAATTTAATTGGAAAGTATGCAACATCCTTAAAGACTTGCTCTATCTAGTCATTAATATTGATAGGGTTATGAGACCATGATGACCATCTGTTTTTCTGATCATTTTGGTGCCGCGCTTAAGACGGGTTAGAGTGTCTATAACAAAAATGTATTTCTTGGAGAGAATTCCGAGAGATGTATGTAATGAGAGATGGATTATTGCAAGGGTCTGTGGGGCTGCAACACCAAGGCCCGCTTAAGGGACCCAAAATTATCAAGCAAAATAATGTTTATAATATTTAACCCTTTGCACGTGTAATCCCAGTATCTCAATTTCATGGCATGAGGTAAGCTGTTGAATATGTTATTTTAATATTAGGCAGCAACAGCTTCCAGTCAAATTAGTTTCAAAATATTTGTTACGTTGTAAAGCATTTATTATAGTTGATCTGTCAGGGTGAAAAGGTATTAAAGTTTAATAATTTTAGCTTATCCATTATCAATGGCCATTGGCCAATGGGTACACATTCATTTAGTCGTGTGCTCCAACTATATAGGCTTAACCCAGCTTTGGGTATAACAGTAAATAATTTTATAACCACAAAAAAACTTTGCAAACAGCATATACAGTATAATACAGAACCGATCAGAAATAGAAATCTTTGATCCACGTACTACGTAGTCTACGCAAGTTACGCAACTGCAACAATAAAAACTTAAAATGTGTTAAATAACAATCAAAATATATTTACCTGCTCTCAGCCTATCCTGCTCTGAATAAAAGCTTATTCTGACAGATGATGATGCCTCATAACAATTTTGCCACGTCAGCGTTAAGCGTTTTGCTCATTACATAATAAAAATTACATCCGGTAATACTGAACAGCATTTCGCGGAAACTGGAAAGCATTAAACTCTAAATAAATATTAGCTTAGAAATTGTATTGTAATATGAGTGTGGCCATTTGTGGGTGGCGGGGTGGGGTGGTAGACTAATGAACCTAATTTTTAGGAAGAGCTTATTTCTGGTTATTTTTAATTTTCCATGAGCTTTAGTAATATGTAACTTATAATCTTAATTCAACATTTTATTTTTACTAGCATTGGGGGCCCCTGACCACGGGCCCACGGCTGTTGTGGCATTTGGCCAGGTCAGCCCGCCAAGGTGCCCAGCCCGGCCCCCAGGGCCTCAAGAAATAACACCTAAATTTTTGTAGGTGTCATGTTCGGGGGCCCTGGGCAAATCGGGGGCCCAGGGCACATGCCCCGTTTGCCCTGCCTATAGATCGGCCCTGCCAATGTCGGGTAGTAAGTGACATGATAACAGCTGCTAAGCATAAATACTATTCTTCATTAGTAACAGAGAACGCGACCAATCAGCGAAAACTGTTCACCATCTTCGATAAACCCCTCCACAAGGACAAAAGTAGGGACATCTTGCCAAAATACAGTGATCCAGTAGAACTAGCTAATCGTTTTGCGAACTACTTCTCAGAGAAAATAGACGTAATTCGTGCTAACATTTTGAAGCATCCTGATTACTCACAAATACGTGACTGTAGTGTGCTTAGACCAAAATGTGTTATGCCAGCATTCAAACCGTCTTGTTGTGAAGATGTATCCAAGATAATTTGAGAATCCACTAGAGCTCCTTGTTCACTGGATCCACTACCGACCAACATACTGAAAGACTGTGCAAATGAACTGTTGCCAACAATAACCAAACTGGTTAACATGTCACTGACAAGTGGTATCGTACCTGATGCTTTTAAAAATGCAAACTTGATTCCATTATTAAAGAAACCCTAGATCCGTGTCAAATCCATCATTCCTATCGAAGGTGTTAGAAAAAATTGTTGGCAATCAGCTCAAGGATTATTTAGAATGCAATAATCTTCTGGTACCGTTTCAGATTGCATACCGCAAACTACATAGTACTGAAATGGCATTACTCCGCGTTCAGAACGATCTGCTTTGCTCTATGGACGATCGTAAGTGTGTGCTACTTGTACTTCTCGATCTCTCAGCCGCCTTCGACACGATCGATCATACTACAATGATCTTTCAATTAGAAGAACTGGGCATATCAGATGTAGCTCTTAACTGGTTTCCCTCTTACCTGACTAACCGGCACCAGACTGTTATTGTGAAAAATGCTAGATCAGCTGAAAATGAACTGTCCTCTGGTGTACAATTCAGAATGCAGCCAATATAGTTGTTTCCCTAAAGCGTAAGAGTGATCATATCAGTCCCATTCTCCAAGATCTTCACTGGCTTCCAATAGAACAGAGAATACGCTTCAAAGTCCTCTGCCTAACCTATCAATGTATCATATCTACAGCACCAACCTACCTTTCAGAACTGCTAGAAACGTACACGTCAAGCAGGCCACTTAGATCTGCAAATCTAAACCTGCTTAAAATTCCGAAAGTTAAATCAATAACCTATGGTCACAGAACATTTGCTTTTGTTGCTTCTACAGAATGGAATGATCTTCCAGCTAGTCTTAAATCTTCATCCACTCTAGCTATATTTAAATCAAATCTTAAAACGTTTTTGTTCCGTCAAGCATATCCAACTGTATGATCATTTTATTTTATTATTGTAAGCGCTTAGAGCACGCAATATTTGCGTGGAATTATAGCGCACTATAAATATCCTATTATTATTATTACAACAGGGTTCTGTGCTAGGACCGTTGTTATTCACCACATATACAGCTCCACTAGGAAAATTAATAGAATCTTATGGCATAGACTACCACTTTTACGCTGATGACACTCAACTATTCATCGCTTTTTATGTAAAGGACCAACTAGATGCTCGTGAGTGTGTGGAAAATTGTGTTCGAGAAATTAAATTGTGGATGTTGAGCAATCTGTTGCAATTAAACGAGAAGAAAACGGAAGTTCTCCTAATATCATCATGGCAACTCAGACAGAGTGTTGATATCAGTAGTCTGCATATTGGAGAACCTGAAATTACGTTCGGTTCTAGTACACGTAACATCGGTGTGACATTAGACAACCATCTGTCTATGGAGGCCCATGTTACAGCTGTCTCCCGCTCTGCATTTATCAATATAAGAAACATTAGTAAGATCAGAAAGCTCATTGATGACAATGCAGCGAAATCTCTCGTCCACGCCACAATAACATCACGGCTAGACTATTGTAACTCTTTGTTGACAGGCATAACATCATCCCAGCTAAACCGCCTACAAAGAGCCCAAAATACAGCAGCTAGATTGACCACACGCACCAAATTATATGAACACATTACACTTGTCCTCCGGGGACTGCACTGGCTGCCTATCAAAGAACGCATCTGCTACAAGGTTGCTCTACTAGTGTTTAGATTTCTACATGACCTAGCACTATCATATCTACAATCATTAATTGTACGCAGGACATCACCTAGATCACTCATATTAAGTGGCCACCTTCTATGCGTCATACCGCCTTCCAACTCATCTGCCGGAGACCGTGCCTTTTCTAAAGCAGGGCCTAAACTATGGAACAGTCTTCCATCAGAAATCAGGGACTGTAACAAAATTGAACCATTTAAATCCTTACTTATAAAACATTTATTTAGAAGAGCATATATGTCATCATTGTGAAGTGCTTTTGAGCAGTTAAGTCTGGAAAGGGCGCTATATAAATCTATACATACATACATACATACATACAAATCCCAATTTTTTATCTTGGTGCGGTGGTCCAGTGGAAAGATGCCTGGTTTTTGATACTATGCGGAGTTGCAGAATGGCGGTTCGATTCCCCCGACCGGGAGATGGTGATTAAACTAATGGGTGACTGTCGGCTAAGTTAGCACATGGAAATTGAAGCTGCACGTTGCCAGTGCATCAATAAAATTAAAAAATACATATACTGCCAGAGACGTGCTGGAGTCAGAGTACAATAGGCGTAAAAGCCTAGGATTGAATTGTGGCAGGTGCATCCACAGATAGTCCCCATATGAATCGTCAGTGTGTCAGTATATCAGACATGTGAAAGCTGGTCGGCCAATCCTTGACATTTTAGTCTTGGTGTGGTGGTCCAGTGGAAAGATGCCAGGTTGCTGATGCTATGCGGAGTTGCAGAATGCCGGTTCGATCACCTGACCGGGAGATGGTGATCAACAAATTAAACTAATGGGTGCATGACTGTCGGCTAAGTTAGCACATGGAAATTGAAGCTGCACGTTGCCAGTGCGTCAATAAAATTTTAAAAACCCATACATACATACATTCTAGGACTCTACATAGAATGCACGTTAAACTAAATGGTCGATAGTTTCCTGGGTCACTTTCAGGACCTTTCTTATAGATGCAAGTTACATCTGCAGTTGCCCATATCTCTGGGATTACTCCTTCCTCAAAGGATTTGTTAAATAGAATGCTGATCGGTAGATTAAGTTCTCTGGCTGTTTCAGACAGAATTTTAGGATGTATATCATCTGGTCCTTTGCTTTTGTTTGTATTTAAATTCCTAAGTTTCTTTTCTACAGCTTGAGGAGTAATCAACATATCCGTGAAATGCTGCGGAGACATTGCCTGCTCCATTCTAGAGCCCTATAGAAATACTTACACCAATTAATAGACTGGCCTGCCCCTTACCCTCATGTCCTATTCTGTCGTCCCGCGTTTTAGCGCTGCTCCATTTTAGTCACATGACAGCGGTATGCTATCACAAGAACACATTATTTCGTCAAAATGGCCTACATATGATGGATGAGTGGTGACGTCATCAGCGGTGGATGCCAATAAAATCACTGAAGAAACGAAGATCATTTTTATAAATTTTAACAAGTTTTAATAAGTTTTATTATACAGTCTCGTGAAAAGTGACAATTAGTGTGTTTTTAAACAAATTATTACGTGTGTGTGACATTATTCTACTGAGATAGTCGTGTTTAGGCATAACTTTGTATGTTTGTGATTTAATTTGTTTATATGCCTACGTCATGCGTGATGTCATTCGTGACATCATAATTATATTTCCATTGAGATGTGTGTGCGAATGACGCAATAGAGTCTTTATTATGCAGTGCCTAACAACGTCAACGGGATTAATAAAATATTAAAGTGACTTTCTAGTTACGCATTATGCCTGTTGCCAGAAAGAACATTGCTACATGTATGAAGGTTAAATGTAAGAATTAAGGCTATAACTATACGTGCGTCGATCAAGTCAATCAGTCAATTACTATACACCTGTGCAAAAGTTAAGCACCACCCTATTTTTACGCACATGCGAGGGTATATTCATGTGCTATGAAGAAAGCAATAGCATAAACATTTATGTACCCATCCATCTTAGTGCAAGAGGTAATAATGCAACTAGAGGAATGCTGATTATGATGGTGGGGAAACACTGTATGTTTTTGTTTGAACTTGAAAACGAGGCCTGAATATGGTTACGTTGACACAACTGACAACTATTGCCCTACAGTTGACACACGTGGCTAGATTGTCAGTAATGGTGTCTGAAAACGAAGTTTAACATCTGTGCACGAGTTTGAGACTGTCATTATTAATACCGGGTATATCCACCTTGTGCCTGGATGACGGCCTGGACACGACGTCTCATGCTGGTCACCAACCGACTGATACGCCATTGTGGTATTCGTTGCCATTCAAGATGGAGTGTGTCTGTTAATTCCTGTAGGTTCTGCACAGGAGGATCCCTCCTTCTCACCATGTTTCCCAGAATGTCCCAGATATGCTCAATAGGGCTCATGTCAGGGCTCCTTGCTGGCCATGGTAGGGTTTCGATGGCATTCTGGCGGATGTATTCATGCACAGCTCTAGCACGATGTGGTCGGGCGTTGTCATCCATGAATATAGGGTGGGTTCCAGGTGCATGATTTACAAAATGAGGGACCACAACTCTATCCAGTATGGAATCTTGATATCTTTGTCCATTTAGTGTTCCAGGTACAGTCAACAGATCCAGCTTACTATCAAATAAGATGCACCCCCATATCATAACGGAACCTCCACCAAATGGAACTTCTTCCATGATGTTACGTTGGTCGTACGCCGTGCGTCTGGACCTCCATACACGAGTTCGACCATCTGTGGCATGAAGCAGGAACCGACTTTCATCGGACCAGTGTACCCGTCTCCAGGATCTCATGTTCCAGTGTCTTCTTTCGTTGCACCACCTCAGACGCTCCTCTTTGTGGTGTGCAGTGAGGAGAGGACGTCTGACAGGTCTCCTAGCTTTCATGCCAGCAGCATACAGTCTCCTTTTGACGGTAGACATTGACACTCTATTGCGCGTTTCCCATTGCTTGCTGAGCACTCTGCTGTTAGTGAATGGAGATCTCCTAACAAGGCGTACTAGGGCTCGATCATCTTCGAAGTAGTCTTCTTCGGTCTTCCAGATCTAGGCCTGTCCTTCACCTCGTTAGTTTGCCCATGTTTTGCAATCAAACGACTGATTACAGTATGGTTAATGTGCAGCTGTCTGCCAATCTCTCTGCATGACATACCAGTGGGATGCATGCCTATGATTTGCCATTTCACACGATCACTTAACCTTCATCTTGCCATAGCGGTTCACAATCAAGAGCTAATTCTCTCTGTACAAATAAACCACGGTCATGAACACAAAATTCCTAATCTTGTCGCCTAAATCTGTATGTAATGTTCTACACCTCAAACTGGACTTTTACATAACTGAACACGTGTGCTGTTTCCCGCCACGCACGGACATCAAGCGGCGTGAAGTCATGCATGCATGTGCATTTCGTACTTGGAATTATGTCAGCTAACGCGGGGACAAAAAGTATGGCAGCCTAGTTGTACCATCATGTTTCTACGTTCTATTGTTTTTGCTGGTGCTTAACTTTTGCACAGGTGTATATATTGGTTTATTGATATCTGCATTGCCCTGCCGTCACGGGAAATGATTTTGTATAACAGAAACAGTAATCAGTCTGCAAATAATTAGTTAGATTTGCAGCCGTCTGTCTACACTATAAATCAGTCAACAACGGCTTGATCTTAAGTAAACCTTTGCCTGAACAAAGAGCTAGCAACGATAATCAGCCCTACGTTCCGTGAGAATCAATGATAAATGCAGTCAAACATGGCTATAGCCGCAACACGGACTTCCACTAGATTAGCGGACAGGACAGCTGCTTTACACCCTGCATCAGTAACATCTACATCAAATAATAAGCACACAATAAAAATGACAGACTACACATTAAACAGACCAAAAGCACTTGAGAAGAAAGTAAATGCGTGTGACAAGACCTCAGCTGAACACTTGATGAAGCCTGGCAAAAATTTCCTAGTGGAATGTAGTGCAGCATCATACGAAATGATTAAGAAGGAAATTGTTTGTTACATCGATAGACTATCAAAAGATAAGACTACATCACTTTCTGCTATCACAAGAGACACAGTTGATACCAGCAACTCTCAAGTATATCAGACAATATATATGACCAGGGCGAAGAGCTCGCATGGAAAGAAAAGTACAAAATGTACAGTTAGCCTTTATAATTCCACATCGAAAATGCTAGCAAATGGTAAAGAGGTAGACTATTTTGTTGAGGAAATCTTTGATCCGATTCTGAGGAAACTAAGGTCTGCTGGAAATCAGATAACCATTCTTAACAGAGAATTCAAAACCGCAATTCAGTCAGCAGTTAATCAGATAAATACTGCTACCAAGAAAGAACAGCATGGCACCTCATACACAGCAGTGGTACATCATCCATCATCATCGTCTGAAACTAATTCCGCAGCAACAGACATCTACACATGCCCAGTGTGCACCAAGCCATCAGAAATGGAAACTATCCAATGTAACAATTGCTCAATGTGGCTGCATTATTCATATGCGGGGCTAAACAAAACCAGAGTTAACCAGATCATGGATGAAGTTCCATTTACCTGTAGCTTATGCACCAACAACTTACTGTATGACACGAGTGTTTCTGTCGCACCATTCCCTATTATGACTGCATCGAAAGAAACTGCTGTAGAGGATTACCATGTCAGAGTAGATAATTCAGTAAATACAGATACTACATCGGATGCTGTAGTGCAACAATCGGTTCCTCAAAGTCAAATAGCATCAGACAAGTTGACCTCTATTGAGGAAGCTCACTTGATCTCCACTGAAGCAGCTCACGTGACCACCAAGCCTAGTCTGCCACATCAACCTTTATCCCAGGTGATACAGTCTCATAACAAAGAACCACTATCTGTTAACAGTGATGCGCCAAGAACATGGCAGTCCTCTTCAAACCTGCGTAGTGGAAAGAACAATTCTACTAGTTACGAAAACCAGCTGTCACAATTTAAGGTGTTTATATCAACTTTAGAACAAAAAATAAAGGATCAGAACAGAACAATCTCACTGCTACAGGTTACTGCTGACACGAGAAACTGCCCTAATTTCAACCCACAGTCATATACCGCTGATCTCTCTGGCATTTACAACCGTTTTGACCTCCTGGAAAAACGCATAGATCTTATCTTGGAACATCATAAACTAATTCAAAGCACCAATGAAACAAACTTCATAATAAATAAGCTAAATCAAATAGAGAACAAACTCAATATTACAGCTTCGCCAATGAGCCAAATGTTGCAACAGCAGCCTGTACAGACACAGCCTCAGCCAATAATGCAATCACAACCAATCTACCAACTCGCTGGTCAACAGACATATCAAGGGCCATTTCCATCATCTGTACAATCAGACCATCATTATGTGTCGCAACAACAATCTGTGCCGTTGCTATTGCCAAACTATCTTCAAGCCCAGCCACCATCTTATAATACTCTTCCAAATCTGTCTACTCGACCATTGAGCTGTCACGATGTTCAGTCACAACATTATGACATGCCTGTCCACTGTGAATCATCACAACATCATGAAATGCCCATGCGCCATGAATTCTCAGAACATCCTGACAATTTAAATCCATGCAACATCATGACATGCCCGTGTGCCGTGAAACCTACCTACATCATGACATGCCTGTGCATCGTGAATCATCACAACATCATGACATGCCAGTGCGCCATGAATCCTATCTACATCATGACATGCCTGTGCATCGTGAATCATCAAAACATCAAGATATGCCTGTGCGCCATGGATCATCACAACATCATAATATTCCTGTGTGCCATGAATAATCACAACATCATGATATACCTGTGTGTTTTGAATCATTGAAACATCATGAGATGCCTGTGTGGCATGAATCATTACAACATCATAAGATGCCTCTGAGCCTTGAATCATTTCAACGCCATAATGTGCCTGTACACCATGAGTCATCACAACATCATGATATGCATGTGCACCGTGAATCCTTAAACCATCATAACATGCACGGGCATCATGAGTTCTCACAACACCATGACATGCCTCTACACTGTAAGCAGTCACAACATCATAACATTCCTGCGCGACGTGTTTTCTCACAATATCATAACATGCCTCAGCACCGCAAATCCTTAAAACATCATGACATTCCTGTACATCGTGAATTCTCACAACATCATGAGAGGCCTGTGCGCCATAAATCTTCTCATAATCATGATATGCCTGTGCACCATGAATCTTATCATCATCATGCCATGCCTGTGCGACGCGAGCCCACACAACACCAGATGTCCGAGCAACGTACATTCTCATTATATTGCAGCAACTACCAGCAGAAGGCATGTACAGATCAGAGTAAGATACCACCGGCCATCTCACATAAAAGATAGATTCAGTCACAAACCAAGGCAAAGGCAGTGAAAACACTACATAAAGACTCAAGCAGTATGGTAAATGCACAAATAACTGCAGCCGAAAGCAAATTGTTACCTAGCGACTCTAAGCATTCCAAATCTTCACAACATGGTGATAACCATCTGCAACAGATATCGATGACTGGCTCAGTACAGGCCAAAATATCAGACATTACCAACCTGCATATTAACAACAAAAAGGATAATTCAACCAATGTATTAAGAAGAAGATCTAACAGTTTAGATAGTAAACTTGTTGATGCACATGATTCTTCAGCTCGGGCCACTCAAACTGCTCATCAGCCAACACAGCCTTTTTAGGGGCAACTGGTCTCCACACCCGACCCCCCGAAAAAATACATTACCAAGCAAGAAAGTAAACAGAAGACAGACCATCAATTTCTAAGATTGACTACATTCAATGTAGAAGGAATCAAGGGTAATCTACCATATGTACAAGATATTTCGAAAAATACAGATATACTATGTCTACAAGAACATTGGCTGTGGGGAGTTTGAAAGTGGCGACATTCAAAAATATCTACCAAATTTCTACTACAACACGAAGTCTGTCGATTCAAACACTCCAACATGCAAATTCGAACGTCGTAGAGGAGATGGAGGAGTTGCCATACTCTGGCGTCAGGAAGTCAATAATTTTGTCAAACCTCTGAAGGAAGGAAATGAAAGAATATGTCTTCTCGAAATTAATTCTGAGCCTATGCCATACTTACTCATTAATACGTACATGCCTACATCTGGGTACTCAGACTCTGTGGACAAATACTCTGAATGCTTAGATCTCATATATACCATCGTGGAATCATATCGCCTCACCCATAGCATTATCTGGTGTGGAGACATGAATGCTACCATTCTACCGAGAGACAATAAATCAGATAAACTACTTAACAACATTCTAAAGGATCTAAACTTTGTGACAGTACCATATATGCTGACTACACCAACATACATCCACGGGAAAAGCTCCTCACAAATCGACTACTTCTTCTACCATAATCCTACAAATATACTGAACTTGTCCATTGCCAGCATGCACTGTATCAATACCTCTACACATGTACTGGCCTGCTGTTGTATTCCCGTCAGAAGTGTCACAAAACTCTCTGCTCCAAAGAACAAACAATCAATTCACAAACTGATTTGGACAAACATGGATAAAGATGAGTACCAGTCAATTCCAGCAAGAAAGCTGAGTGTCATACCTGCATGTAGGGAAGACTGTAACATTGACACATTTGTAGACAATATTCAAAATGCTCTCAAGTGTGCAGCCAGCACTACAGTCCCATCCAGACAATTGGTAATGCGTGGCCCGAAATGGAAGGCATCTCCAATAGTAAGGGACATATTCACCCAGGGTAAGCACTTACACAAAAACTGGATTGAGGCAGGTAAACCCGGACCAGATCATCCTACTTCTATGCAGTGTAAAATATTGAAATGACAGTTCCGCTCCCAACAGCGCACTGAAGCCGCGATAGAGCGAAAATCACTGTACAACCGAGTAATGGTTGAGTATGGTTCTGCAAATTTCTACAGGCTTATCAATCAAACAAAGACAAGGCGTAGTGATACTGACTCGTTAGTTGGCAATGGAGTTCCCACTACAGATATGGTAAAGCAACGAAATGGACTTGCAGCCTTCTATGAAGACCTAGCGAAACCATCCCAACATGTAAACTTTGATAACGATTACCATTTCACGAGTTAAGATCGACCTTCATTTGATCCAATGTACATATGCCCAGAATCAAGAAAGACTTCCTACAGTAACACCTACCGAAATCTATGAAGCAATTTCAAAGCTCCACACTGGCAAATCCGCAGATGAATTTGGCCTCAATGCAGAGTACTTTATTCATGCAGGACAGTCAATTATACCACTACTGGCCAAGTTGTTCAACTACATCTTTGAGTCGAAACAGATTCCAGACATCTTCAAACGGGGAATTATTACTCCAGTACATAAGGAAAGGACCCCTCAAATCTGAGTAATTACAGAGGTATCACTGTGACATCTCTACTGGGGAAAATCTTTGAGCATGTCATCCTTGACAAAATTGAAGAGTCGTTACCATGCAATCAATCATCACTGTAGTTTGGATTTACTAGAGGACTTTCGCCACTTATGGCTGGTTTAATACTCTCAGAAACTACTACAGAAAGCAAAGATCTACATGTCCCGCTGTATACCTCCTTCCTAGACACTCAGAAGGCATTTGATGTGGTGGATCATGCATCCTTAAAGTGTAAGCTGTATGACGAAGGTATAAATCTACACTTACTGCAAATTACTGATCTGCTCTACATGGATCTTACTGCGAAAGTGAAGTGGGAAGGCTCTCTAAGCCACTCATTCCCGATACTGCAAGGTGTCAGACAAGGGGGCATCCTCTCCACTGGGATGTACAAAGTTTACATTAACAACCTGCTGCAGCATTTAGAATCTTCACAACTAGGAACATTCATGGGAACTCAGTATACAGGATGCCCAACAGTTGCTGACGATCTCACCCTAATGAGCAACTCAGAATTTGAACTGCAATGTATGCTTGATATTGTATATCGTTACTCAACTCGTGAGCGATACCTAATACATCCAGAAAAGTCTACAATACTGCACAATTCAGTACGCACAAAATCTGTTCCGCACTTGCCTAAATGGTGTCTTGGCGAATTAGAAATATCTGTCTCTACAACAGCAACTCATTTGGGGTTATCTCGAACTACAAAACAAGAAACGAAGATCAATGTTCAAGAGTGTATATCTTGTGCTAGACGCACACTCTATATATAGTATCACTGGAACAGGTTTGCATGGCTCGAATGGTATATCAACAAAAATCGCATACTGTATCATCCAGCTTTATGTCATCCCTCAACTACTCTATGGACTAGAGATCCTTGTACTACAAAAACAAGAACTTGATCAACTAGAAAGCTTCTTTATTGACATACTTAGGAAGATACAAGTCCTTCCAACGAGGACCGCGAAATGTGCTGTACTCCTTCTACCTGGTGCTAGACCAATCACTGCAGAGCTACACATACGTCAGCTAACACTTTTGAGGAACATCCTGGCATGCCAAAACAAGCCACGTAACCACATACTAGTAAGACAGTTGGCGTTTGAGACTCCAAAATCGGGCAGTTGATTTATTTATATTAAGAATATGCTAGAGAGATACAACTTATCAAACATCCAAGAGATTATTCTGAATTTACCCTCTAAGTTAAAATGGAAATCAGTAGTAAAATCTACCGTGGACAGCCAATGGAACTAGACTTACAGTTTGCGTGTGAAACAAAAAGTACACTTAAAAACTGTAACACTAAAGACTTTTGTATTGGGAAATGCCATATGGATGTAAAACGTAGTGTCATTAAAGCCAGGCTCATCACAGGAACCTACCTAGTACAAGCAACACTAAGTAAATTCAACCAAAACATTGTGAACCCCACATGCCGTCTCTGTCAGTTGAGTTCTGAAGAGTATCAACAGTTCTTGCTACACCGTGGTGCACTCCATCAGTATAGAAATCATATTTATCACTACTCAAGAAAACCATCATCGACCACCCTGGCGAGAATTCTTGGAAATATATCTCCAGTATAGAAGATCACCTCGTAAAACTTATTATCGACTGTGCAAGTCTAGTCAGGGCTGGATTATTACCTAACAACTTCTCATTATTATGTGAATTGGAATGTATAACTAGAAAACTATATTACAACCTGCATTGCGGTAGAAGCTTCCTCTTTAACCAGCTTCCACAACAACATTAATCAACAGTAACTGCTGTTAACTGATATCCTGAATCAGAACTGTATTTATATATAATTGTCCATGCACTCTGGTGCTGAGCAGTGTTTGTGTTATTATTATTGAACTGTATTCAGACAACATAGTTAGCTCATCTATAATTGCGGACTAAAACTACAATTATATAATGTTCATAAATCAAACTGTAGTTTACGTAACCACACATGTGGGTGCTCATATCAAGAGGAGGGATATACGAACAACAACAACAACAACAAATGGCCGATGTAAGCAAAGATGACAGTTATGATGATGCTGTTTTGCTTGAACTTGATTGCGTTGATGCTACTAAAGCATTATCAGTAATCCGTGACGAAGATGCACAACTCAAATTTTACAAAAGTGGCCCACGGTCTATAGAGCGGAGCGAGCAGGCAGTTAAACACCGCCTGGTAATTAACTAATTTGTACTGCACAATTACTGGTCTGAGTGGTCATTCACAGCCATTTGAAATTTACCATCCTATTTCATATTATTAGCATATTTCACACACATATATATATATATATATATATATATATATATATATATATATATATATATATATGGTCGAGTTGCTTAAATTCGTGAGTACCGAAATTCGTGAATTTCTTTTTATCGCTCTCGTTCTATCATCTATGATGTAACGTTGCATGGAACGCATCTACACAGTAAGTAACTGACAGTAGCCACTTTTTGATTGACAGTTCTGAACCTTTTGACAAAGTTTTGAGCAAAATACGGTCAAAACAAGAAACTTCATACAATTACTGATGGTAGAGATAAAAATTGCAAGATTCCTTAATGCACTTTCTTAGATTATTTACTTGCGCTTATTTAGCACCTAAAATGAGCAATGGGGCGCACCGCTGCAACAGGCGGCGTTGGTGCGTTGTGAGGCATCCTCTCTAATGCGGTCATGTTTACCATTACGCGAGTAATGTACTTTTGTTATTCGTATCTTGTCTATTTAAGTAGTTATAGTTCGTATAAACGCTGATTGTAGTTGCTTTGTTTAATGCCGTATCATTATTGGCAATATATATTTAACAATGACTTTAATAGTGTCCAAACTCGACATTTTCAAACGTCGTTCTACGTTTCCGTGACTTAAGGCATCACCTTCGGACCGAGACATAAATGTCGCCGCTGTTAAGTAATCACTAATCAGACATCGGTGCGTTATTTAATCCACTTGTAAATGATGCGATAGTGTAAATTGAGGTCTGTGCCTCCATAGGAACGAGCATCCCGAAGTAGCGGTTTTGCTGCTGTCTTGCATAGTATGAAATCTACGTGGTTGAAGACAGCTTTTGTTGCCTCAGGACCTTTTGGGGCTTTGCGATCAGCAATGTGTCCAGTCCATGTTGTCCAGTGGCGGCTTGGGTGTTTGAAAGACGTATTTGTGGCAAATAGGCCATTGGAACTAAGGAATGCCACCAGTGCATCTCCATTGCTGTTGTGTGTGCCCTCTCCATATGATCCCATGCATGAGCCAAGTCCTGAACTTTTGTCCGCAATGCCGAGTTTACCCAGCTTGGAGTTGAAATCTCCACACATGAACAGTTGCCATCTAGCTGGGATAGTAATGGCAGAGCTCAGTTCTACATAGAAGGAATCTAATATAGCTGGATTCTCTTTGGCCCTTTCGGTAGTTTGCCCATATGCGTTGACTATGCGACACTTAGTGGTCGTGCACTTTCGCGTTGGTATAGCCAGGTCGATAAATGCAACGCGATCACTGATGTATCCAAAACTAATGACATCGTCCAATACCCTTGGTCCGATTATGAAGCCTAATCCACGGTAATTAACCTCTTTTTGGTCCATGACTACTAGCTTATGGCCTGTCTGAAGTTGCTGCTCTGAGTGTTTAGCTACTTTAGTCTCTTGAATGCATGTGATATCGATTTTATAGTGTTCACAGTCTGCATCTAAGGTTTGCCTCTGATGTTGCAGTCAGACCACGTACATTCCACATAGCTATGGTAAGCTCCTGAGAAGATTGCATTGTCCAAGGATGTCGAGTACAGTTTCTTGTTAGAAGGTTAGACATAGTCAGAGTTGCCTCTGTATGCGGATGTCAGCCCACAATCCTTGATGACTTCGTTTCCCAACAAAGTTGGTATTTACGGAAGAAACCGGTGTGGAGGTGTCATCTTTCTCCCCCAATTGATTGATGCATTGAGTAATTGTAGAATTGATTGATTGATTGATGCCCTGACTAATTGTTTGCCTGATTGATTGATTGATACACTGACTAATTGTTTGACTGATGCATTGACTAATTGTTTGATTGATTGATTGATGCACTAACTAATTGATTGCTGAATGATTTGGACCACTATCGCTCACATAGAACATAAGCATTTAAACTCGATGACTAATCTAGCCAAAGAGCAAAATAAAAGTAAAATTGAAATCAGGCTAATGACAAGAAGAATTGGAGATCCGTTTCAACCTTCAATCAGTTCGGACGTTAGAGCGATACATTTCTATCAATTTTAACTTCTTTTTTTTTGATTTTAAGTTGGAAACGCTGGTACGATTTTAACTATTTGGTATTATTTGTATCTATTGTATTACTATTTTCCGTGATCTATTGTATGCACCTGACATTTGTAGTTTGAAGCGATGCTAATCTCATCTCAAATGTTATACTGCACCGATACAATATGGTTTATAGATTCCATATCATTCATATCCTGTCACATTGATCTATATCGCAATATCGAGTAAATGTTGAACAGTGATCGACACCATTTTGTCTCCTCAAGTTATTGTGTGTGATGTCATGTAAGCTCCAATGCATCACATTCTTTATTATGTAATGCTCATCCAATTGAATATTTTGAAACTAATTTGATTGGAAGTTTTGCACAAAGCAACAACTTCCAATCAAATTGGGTTCAAAATATTCAACAGCTTACCTGTAGGATTGCTTTTATACCACATTGCCAAACTATAGCTGGCGCCTCTATGACTGAGCGTATATACCGAGGCAGACACACTAGGGTTTTTCTGATTGGTTGAAAAGTAAATCATGACAGCCATCATAGGGTGTAGAAATGTACCAACATTTAACTACTAAATCCTGAATGTCTATCCTTAGCGGTGTGATAAAAAGCTTAAAATACCTGGATAGTTTATGACTGGCGTGTTAGATCACCTGAATAGCTATCGAGAGATGGGATTAGTTATCCTTTAAAGCCATTTCATTTGGTATGTCGTTTAGGCTGGTTATTTCATTTCATATGTTGTGCATGCTGGTTGTTTCATTTGGTATGTTGTGCATGCTGGTTATTTTGAATCGTTTGTGCAAAACCTGTTGCTGTTTAAGGCAGCAATGACTCTCTCAAACTGACTTATGCATCAGATTTGTGACATAAGGATGAAAATTACACTTCATCTGTGTATGTGTAATTTGTCTTATCATGCATACAGATGAGTTACCAATTTACCTCTATATGATAAGTCGAAGTTACGTTGTAGGCAATGTTGTACTAATGTGTGTTGCTCTTAATAGCAACAGCTTCCACTTCCAACAACATGAACAGTAACTGTAGATGACGAGCTATCTAATTCACTTCTGTGCTACATGAATTGGTTTTTGTATTTTCTGTACACCTATTGCCGTAATGATATGCCTTAGTCCTGCGCGATTATTGTGTTGAGTGATCGCGATCGATTATTAAAAAATAATCGTGATTACTTGATTAATCAGCTGGGATACAAATTACCAAGACATAACAACAAAGGACGAAATGACAAAAATTGCAATAATGTTTAGAAAAGTCCATTTGCAGGGCAAGAGAAGACTATTTTTGAAAATGTATCACTGAAATGGCTGGCAGTAATGCATTTTCAAAAATAGTCTTCTCTTGCCCTGCAAATGGACATACATTCACTAAGCAAAATGTCATTTTTCATGACCGATCACATTAAAAATTAATTGAAAGTTAGGTTTTGAAATATTTTCTGCAATAGAAAATATTCATGATTATTTGATTATTTAATTTTTAATCATATAAATTCACGATTTAAAACATCGCAATTTTCGGTTTACATGCACACTTATCCACACGCATGCACACACGAGCACACTCACCCTTACCCACACGCATGTGCACATGAGCGCGCACACACACTTACCCACACGCATGCACACATGAGTACATGCACACGCGAGCACATGAACACTTACCCAAACGCATGCACACACGAGCATATGCACACTTACCCACACGCATGCGCACACACACACTTACCCACACGCATGCACACACTTACCCACATGCATGCACACAAAAGCACACGCATACTTACCCACACGCATGCACACACGAGCACACGCACACTTACCCACACACACGAGCACACGTACACTTCCACACGCATGCACACACGAGCACACGCACACTTACCAACATACATGAGTACACACACACCCAGACGCATGCACACATGAGTACATGCACACTTACCCACACGCATGCACACACGAGCACACGCACACATACCCACACGCACGCGCACATGAGCACACGCACACTTACCCACACGCATGAGCACACGCACGCACACACGAGCACACGCACACTTACCCACATGCATGCACACACGAGCACACGCACACTTACCTACATTGCACAAGCCCATGCAAAAACACACATGCACGCACGCACTTGAATACATTTTGCATGTACATGCACACGCACGCATGCACGCACGCAATTAGATACATTTTCCATGTACATACACGCATGCACACATACACACTTTCAAGCACTCATGCGCACACTGCTTGATAATATTGATGCTATGCAGTGTAATTATATTTACAGGTCATTTGTCCTTGTTTGATTTCCCTTGTTAAAAATAAAGGCATCAAGACATCATATATTAAGGCATTTCCTTGTATTGGCACCTCCATCAGCCCATGAGATGGGCATGCTGATTTAAAATTTGTCGCTTCAAATTGTCGGAGAAAGGGGTAGGCAGCTATCTTGGATTGTTTTCCTTGTATTAACTCCCATATAGTAAGGAAATGGTGAATTTAAAATGTGTTCTCTAAAACAACAGAAGCGATCTTGACCAAATTTGGTAGGATGCATCCATGCCCTTATTCCGATTTTGCCCAAACCTTAAGGTTCTACTTACAGATGATGGCCTAATCTAGTTGAATTGCATATGTTCCAAATGAGCGATACAGACCCCTTGGGCCTCTTCTTTACAGGGGCATATTGAAGATTTTGAAATTGCTTTGATTGGAAGCTGCTTTAGCCATCAAGAGCTTCCAGTCAAATTAATTTCAAAATATACAATTTGATGCTGGTTTTTGTTGACATATACAATTCATTCATTTCATTTGTTAAGTGTGAGTTACCATATGATTGTAGATTGTTAGATGATGTTTACACAAGTCTCTACCCCGGGTGGGGGTGGGCCGGTGGTGAGGCATAGAACATCAAAGTTTGGGAAATTCAACTAAATTTCTTATGTGACTGACCATTATGACTGTGGATAGCGAGATGATGTTTACATTATACTCACAACCAGTAACAGTGACGAGACCTCAATGTAAGTGCTGCTGGTTAATAATCACACAGCAGATTAGCCACATTTGAGCCTCGTGTTTTGTGCTGTCTGTCTGTCTGTCCATTGTATATCTCTGGAGTCACAAAATATGGCAATTCATATTCTGATGCGTTAGAAGTAATTTGAATTTCAGGTCAACGGTTCAAATAACTAGGTCACAGGATCTGCATTGGTAAAGCAAAGTGTAACTTTTAGGCATAAGTCAGCACCTCTGATGCAGTCCACTTCTGTTATATATTTCTGCCTCAGGTACATCCACAGTTATGGAGCACATTTGGTCACAGGGCTGTCATTGACATGTTCATGTTTCTGCCACAGGTACATCCACAGTTTGGAAGCACGTTCGGTCATGGTGCTGTCGTTGACATGTTTGGTCCATTTGCTTTACTCACAATGAATACCAGCTTCAACAGTCAAGCCGAGGCACAACACTGTGTCCAAGCTCTACAGAACCTAGCCAATGTTCTGCCAGTCAGGTATCCTAGTTCATCACACTCTTTGTACATCACCATACTTCTAGTTCATCACACACTGTTTGTACATCACCATGCTTCTAGTTCATCACACACTGTCATACATCACCATGCTTCTAGTTCATCACACACTGTCATATGTCACCATGCCTCCAGTTCATCTCACACTGTCATATACAAAATGTATCACCATGCTTCTAGTTCATCACACACTGTCATATATCACCATGCTTCTAGTTCATCACACACTGTCATACATCACCATGCTTCTAGTTCATCACACACTGTCATACTTCACCATGCTTCTAGTTCATCACACACTGTCATATATGTCACCATGCCTCCAGTTCATCTCACACTGTCATATACAAAATGTATCACCATGTTTCTAGTTCATCACACACTGTCATATATCACCATGCTTCTAGTTCATCACACACTGTCATATATCACCATGCTTCTAGTTCATCACACACTGTCATATGTCACCATGCCTCCAGTTCATCTCACACTGTCATATATCACCATGCTTCTAGTTCATCACACAGTCATATGTCACCATGCCTCCAGTTCATCTCACACTGTCATATATCACCATGCTTCTAGTTCATCACACACTGTCATATATCACCATGCTTCCAGTTCATCACACACTGTCATACATCACCATACTTCTAGTTCATCACACACTGTCATATATCACCATGCTTCCAGTTCATCACACACTGTCATACATCACCGTACGTCTAGTTCATCACACACTGTTTGTACATCACCATGCTTCTAGTTCATCACACACTGTCATACATCACCATGCTTCTAGTTCATCACACACTGCCATACATCACCATGCTTCTAGTTCATCACACTGTCATACGCCACCATGCTTCCAGTTCATCACACACTGTCATACGTCACTATGCTTCTAGTTCATCACACACTGTCATACGTCACCATGCTTCTAGTTCATCACACACTGTTATACGTCACCATGCTTCTAGTTCATCACACACTGTCATACGTCACCAAGCTTCTAGTTCATCACACACTGTTATACGTCACCATGCTTCTAGTTCATCTCACACTCATATATCACCATGCTTCTAGTTCATCACACACTGTAATATATCACCATGCTTCCAGTTCATCACACACTGTCATACATCACCATACTTCTAGTTCATCACACACTGTTTGTACATCACCATGCTTCTAGTTCATCACACACTGTCATACATCACCATGCTTCTAGTTCATCACACACTGTTTGTACATCATGCTTCTAGTTCATCACACACTGTCATATGTCACCAAGCTTCTAGTTCATCACACACTGTTATACATGTACGTCACCATGCTTCTAGTTCATCTCACACTCATATATCACTATGCTTCTAGTTCATCACACACTGTCATATATCACCATGCTTCTAGTTCATCACACACTGCCATATATCACCATGCTTCTAGTTCATCACACACTGTTTGTACATCATGCTTCTAGTTCATCTCGCACTGTTTGTACATCACCATGCTTCTTGATTTTCACTCTCTTTGGCCTCATTATTATTCTCAATTTCGCCCTCCTTGACCTCTTTATTGCTCACATATTTATTCACACTAATGGCTGGCATGAGTATCATGATCGGTGCCATTTGTCCTGAATGCAATAAGGTAGAATGTTCATATTTGGCACATATACTCATATTGAGGCTGGATATAGAAAGTTGATATATCACCATGCTTCCAGTTCATCACACACTGTCATACATCACCATACTTCTAGTTCATCACACACTGTTTGTACATCACCATGCTTCTAGTTCATCACACACTGTCATACATCACCATGCTTCTAGTTCATCACACACTGTTTGTACATCATGCTTCTAGTTCATCACACACTGTCATATATCACCATGCTTCTAGTTCATCACACACTGTCATATATCACCATGCTTCTAGTTCATCACACACTGCCATATATCACCATGCTTCTAGTTCATCACACACTGTTTGTACATCATGCTTCTAGTTCATCTCGCACTGTTTGTACATCACCATGCTTCTTGATTTTCACTCTCCTTGGCCTCATTATTATTCTCAATTTCGCCCTCCTTGACCTCTTTATTGCTCACATATTTATTCACACTAATGGCTGGCATGAGTATCATGATCGGTGCCATTTGTCCTGAATGCAATAAGGTAGAATGTTCATATTTGGCACATATACTCATATTGAGGCTGGATATAGAAAGTTGAATTTGCGGGTCAAAAAGTCGAATATCTAGGCTACGGTGTCACTAGATTGATGGATACACACATTTTTGGTCTTAACTCACTGTTTTTAATAATTACTAGTAAGCCATATTTGAAACTTCCCGTTCATTACTACATAAGTACGTATTTCAGGGTTCGTACTGGTCATGGAAATCCTGTAAGTCATGGAATTTGAAAATTTAAATTCCAGGCCTGGAAAGTCATGGAAAACCAGCATTTCTTATCATAGGGCATGGAAAAGTCATGGAAATGGTAATCATGCAAGTAAAAGACACCTTTGGCATCAAGGCTTTGGCTTGGTTATTGCAAGATGTAACTGATGTAATATTCAGATATCTTGCAGAATAACTCAGATCATAATTTATATTGTATTAAGCTACATCATAAACACAAATCTAGATATTAATTCTTGGAGGTCATGGAATTTGTTAATTTTGTCATGAAAAAGTAATGGAATTTCAAGCATAGAAGGGTGTATGAACCCTGGTATTTGTTTCTATTTACTTTCTGTTCAAAGTGTGTCAAACGTCATGCTAGCATGCTTCACGGACAAAGTCTATGGGCTCTGGGCTCCACTTAGCATGTTGAGGAATACCGACATAAGCCCAGAAACCTTGAATACCGCCGCTCACCCTTCACACAATGACGAGTCATACATGGAGTGCGTTCAGCTGTAGAGATGAATGTACTTTCTGAGTTGGAGATTCAGGGAGTTCACGGTCAGCTTCACATCAAGTGGCACAATGACATTCGTGCTGTGGAGGGAGGTCCTGTCACCTTTTCAGAGTCGTGCTGTGGATGGAAGTCGTCAAGTGCACAAGGACATTTGTGCTGGGGAGGGAAGTCATCAACTGCACAAGGACATTCGTGCTGTGGCGGGAAGTCATCAAGTGCACAAGGACATTCGTGCTGTGGAGGGAAGTCATCAACTGCACAAGGACATTCGTGCTGTGGCGGGAAGTCATCAAGTGCACAAGGACATTCGTGCTGTGGAGGGAAGTCATCAAGTGCACAGAGATATTCATGCTGTGGAGGGAAGTCATCAAGTGCACAAGGACATTCATGCTGTGGAGGGAAGTCATCAAGTGCACAAGGACATTCATGCTGTCGAGGGAAGTCATCAAGTGCACAAGGACATTCATGCTGTGGAGGGAAGTCATTAAGTGCACAGAGATATTCATGCTGTGGAGGGAAGTCATCAAGTGCACAAGGACATTCATGCTGTGGAGGGAAGTCATCAAGTGTACAAGGACATTCGTGCTGTGGAGGGAAGTCATCAAGTGCACAAGGACATTCATGCTGTGGAGGGAAGTCATCAAGTGCACAAGGACATTCATGCTGTGGAGGGAAGTCATCAAGTGCACAAGGACATTCATGCTGTGGAGGGAAGTCATCAAGTGCACAAGGACATTCATGCTGTGGAGGGAAGTAATCAAGTGTACAAGGACATTCGTGCTGTGGAGAGAAGTCATCAAGTGCACAGAGATATTCATGCTGTGGAGGGAAGTCATCAAGTGCACAGAGATATTCATGCTGTGGCGGGAAGTCATCAAGTGCACAGAGATATTCATGCTGTGGAGGGAAGTCATCAAGTGCACAAGGACATTCATGCTGTGGAGGGAAGTCATCAAGTGCACAAGGACATTCATGCTGTGGAGGGAAGTCATCAAGTGCACAAGGACATTCGTGCTGTGGAGGGAAGTCATCAAGTGCACAAGGACATTCGTGCTGTGGAGGGAAGTCATCAAGTGTACAAGGACATTTGTGCTGCGGAGGGAAGTCATCAAGTGCACAAGGACATTCATGCTGTGGAGGGAAGTCATCAAGTGCACAAGGACATTCATGCTGTGGAGGGAAGTCATCAAGTGTACAAGGACATTCGTGCTGTGGAGGGAAGTCATCAAGTGCACAAGGACATTCATGCTGTGGAGGGAAGTCATCAAGTGCACAAGGACATTCATGCTGTGGAGGGAAGTCATCAAGTGCACAAGGACATTCATGCTGTGGAGGGAAGTAATCAAGTGTACAAGGACATTCGTGCTGTGGAGAGAAGTCATCAAGTGCACAGAGATATTCATGCTGTGGAGGGAAGTCATCAAGTGCACAGAGATATTCATGCTGTGGCGGGAAGTCATCAAGTGCACAGAGATATTCATGCTGTGGAGGGAAGTCATCAAGTGCACAAGGACATTCATGCTGTGGAGGGAAGTCATCAAGTGCACAAGGACATTCGTGCTGTGGAGGGAAGTCATCAAGTGCACAAGGACATTCATGCTGTGGAGGGAAGTCATCAAGTGTACAAGGACATTTGTGCTGCGGAGGGAAGTCATCAAGTGCACAGAGATATTCATGCTGTGGAGTGAAGTCATCAAGTGTACAAGGACATTCATGCTGTGGAGAGAAGTCATCAAGTGTACAAGGACATTCATGCTGTGGAGGGAAGTCATCAAGTGTACAAGGACATTCATGCTGTGGAGGGAAGTCATCAAGTGCACAAGGACATTCATGCTGTGGAGGGAAGTGTACAAGGACATTTGTGCTGCGGAGGGAAGTCATCAAGTGTACAAGGACATTCATGCTGTGGCGGGAAGTCATCAAGTGTACAAGGACATTCATGCTGTGGAGGGAAGTCATCAAGTGCACAGAGATATTCATGCTGTGGAGGGAAGTCATCAAGTGTACAAGGACATTCATGCTGTTGAGGGAAGTCATCAAGTGCACAAGGACATTCATGCTGTGGAGGGAAGTCATCAAGTGCACAAGGACATTCATGCTGTGGAGGGAAGTAATCAAGTGTACAAGGACATTCGTGCTGTGGAGAGAAGTCATCAAGTGCACAGAGATATTCATGCTGTGGAGGGAAGTCATCAAGTGCACAGAGATATTCATGCTGTGGCGGGAAGTCATCAAGTGCACAGAGATATTCATGCTGTGGAGGGAAGTCATCAAGTGCACAGAGATATTCATGCTGTGGAGGGAAGTCATCAAGTGCACAAGGACATTCATGCTGTGGAGGGAAGTCATCAAGTGCACAAGGACATTCATGCTGTGGAGGGAAGTCATCAAGTGCACAGAGACATTCATGCTGTGGAGGGAAGTCATCAAGTGTACAAGGACATTCATGCTGTGGAGGGAAGTCATCAAGTGTACAAGGACATTCATGCTGTGCAGGGAAGTCATCAAGTGTACAAGGACATTCGTGCTGTGGAGGGAAGTCATCAAGTGCACAAGGACATTCATGCTGTCGAGGGAAGTCATCAAGTGCACAAGGACATTCATGCTGTGGAGGGAAGTCATTAAGTGCACAGAGATATTCATGCTGTGGAGGGAAGTCATCAAGTGCACAAGGACATTCATGCTGTGGAGGGAAGTCATCAAGTGTACAAGGACATTCGTGCTGTGGAGGGAAGTCATCAAGTGCACAAGGACATTCATGCTGTGGAGGGAAGTCATCAAGTGCACAAGGACATTCATGCTGTGGAGGGAAGTCATCAAGTGCACAAGGACATTCATGCTGTGGAGGGAAGTCATCAAGTGCACAAGGACATTCATGCTGTGGAGGGAAGTAATCAAGTGTACAAGGACATTCGTGCTGTGGAGAGAAGTCATCAAGTGCACAGAGATATTCATGCTGTGGAGGGAAGTCATCAAGTGCACAGAGATATTCATGCTGTGGCGGGAAGTCATCAAGTGCACAAGGACATTCATGCTGTGGAGGGAAGTCATCAAGTGCACAAGGACATTCATGCTGTGGAGGGAAGTAATCAAGTGTACAAGGACATTCGTGCTGTGGAGAGAAGTCATCAAGTGCACAGAGATATTCATGCTGTGGAGGGAAGTCATCAAGTGCACAGAGATATTCATGCTGTGGCGGGAAGTCATCAAGTGCACAGAGATATTCATGCTGTGGAGGGAAGTCATCAAGTGCACAGAGATATTCATGCTGTGGAGGGAAGTCATCAAGTGCACAAGGACATTCATGCTGTGGAGGGAAGTCATCAAGTGCACAAGGACATTCATGCTGTGGAGGGAAGTCATCAAGTGCACAGAGACATTCATGCTGTGGAGGGAAGTCATCAAGTGTACAAGGACATTCATGCTGTGGAGGGAAGTCATCAAGTGTACAAGGACATTCATGCTGTGCAGGGAAGTCATCAAGTGTACAAGGACATTCGTGCTGTGGAGGGAAGTCATCAAGTGCACAAGGACATTCATGCTGTCGAGGGAAGTCATCAAGTGCACAAGGACATTCATGCTGTGGAGGGAAGTCATTAAGTGCACAGAGATATTCATGCTGTGGAGGGAAGTCATCAAGTGCACAAGGACATTCATGCTGTGGAGGGAAGTCATCAAGTGTACAAGGACATTCGTGCTGTGGAGGGAAGTCATCAAGTGCACAAGGACATTCATGCTGTGGAGGGAAGTCATCAAGTGCACAAGGACATTCATGCTGTGGAGGGAAGTCATCAAGTGCACAAGGACATTCATGCTGTGGAGGGAAGTCATCAAGTGCACAAGGACATTCATGCTGTGGAGGGAAGTAATCAAGTGTACAAGGACATTCGTGCTGTGGAGAGAAGTCATCAAGTGCACAGAGATATTCATGCTGTGGAGGGAAGTCATCAAGTGCACAGAGATATTCATGCTGTGGCGGGAAGTCATCAAGTGCACAGAGATATTCATGCTGTGGAGGGAAGTCATCAAGTGCACAAGGACATTCATGCTGTGGAGGGAAGTCATCAAGTGCACAAGGACATTCATGCTGTGGAGGGAAGTCATCAAGTGCACAAGGACATTCGTGCTGTGGAGGGAAGTCATCAAGTGCACAAGGACATTCGTGCTGTGGAGGGAAGTCATCAAGTGTACAAGGACATTTGTGCTGCGGAGGGAAGTCATCAAGTGCACAAGGACATTCATGCTGTGGAGGGAAGTCATCAAGTGCACAAGGACATTCATGCTGTGGAGGGAAGTCATCAAGTGTACAAGGACATTCGTGCTGTGGAGGGAAGTCATCAAGTGCACAAGGACATTCATGCTGTGGAGGGAAGTCATCAAGTGCACAAGGACATTCATGCTGTGGAGGGAAGTCATCAAGTGCACAAGGACATTCATGCTGTGGAGGGAAGTCATCAAGTGTACAAGGACATTCGTGCTGTGGAGAGAAGTCATCAAGTGCACAGAGATATTCATGCTGGGAGGGAAGTCATCAAGTGCACAGAGATATTCATGCTGTGGCGGGAAGTCATCAAGTGCACAGAGATATTCATGCTGTGGAGGGAAGTCATCAAGTGCACAAGGACATTCATGCTGTGGAGGGAAGTCATCAAGTGCACAAGGACATTCATGCTGTGGAGGGAAGTCATCAAGTGCACAAGGACATTCGTGCTGTGGAGGGAAGTCATCAAGTGCACAAGGACATTCATGCTGTGGAGGGAAGTCATCAAGTGTACAAGGACATTTGTGCTGCGGAGGGAAGTCATCAAGTGCACAGAGATATTCATGCTGTGGAGTGAAGTCATCAAGTGTACAAGGACATTCATGCTGTGGAGAGAAGTCATCAAGTGTACAAGGACATTCATGCTGTGGAGGGAAGTCATCAAGTGTACAAGGACATTCATGCTGTGGAGGGAAGTCATCAAGTGCACAAGGACATTCATGCTGTGGAGGGAAGTGTACAAGGACATTTGTGCTGCGGAGGGAAGTCATCAAGTGTACAAGGACATTCATGCTGTGGCGGGAAGTCATCAAGTGTACAAGGACATTCATGCTGTGGAGGGAAGTCATCAAGTGCACAGAGATATTCATGCTGTGGAGGGAAGTCATCAAGTGTACAAGGACATTCATGCTGTTGAGGGAAGTCATCAAGTGCACAAGGACATTCATGCTGTGGAGGGAAGTCATCAAGTGCACAAGGACATTCATGCTGTGGAGGGAAGTAATCAAGTGTACAAGGACATTCGTGCTGTGGAGAGAAGTCATCAAGTGCACAGAGATATTCATGCTGTGGAGGGAAGTCATCAAGTGCACAGAGATATTCATGCTGTGGCGGGAAATCATCAAGTGCACAGAGATATTCATGCTGTGGAGGGAAGTCATCAAGTGCACAGAGATATTCATGCTGTGGAGGGAAGTCATCAAGTGCACAAGGACATTCATGCTGTGGAGGGAAGTCATCAAGTGCACAAGGACATTCATGCTGTGGAGGGAAGTCATCAAGTGCACAGAGACATTCATGCTGTGGAGGGAAGTCATCAAGTGTACAAGGACATTCATGCTGTTGAGGGAAGTCATCAAGTGCACAAGGACATTCATGCTGTGGAGGGAAGTCATCAAGTGCACAAGGACATTCATGCTGTGGAGGGAAGTAATCAAGTGTACAAGGACATTTGTGCTGTGGAGAGAAGTCATCAAGTGCACAGAGATATTCATGCTGTGGAGGGAAGTCATCAAGTGCACAGAGATATTCATGCTGTGGCGGGAAGTCATCAAGTGCACAGAGATATTCATGCTGTGGAGGGAAGTCATCAAGTGCACAGAGATATTCATGCTGTGGAGGGAAGTCATCAAGTGCACAAGGACATTCATGCTGTGGAGGGAAGTCATCAAGTGCACAAGGACATTCATGCTGTGGAGGGAAGTCATCAAGTGCACAGAGACATTCATGCTGTGGAGGGAAGTCATCAAGTGTACAAGGACATTCATGCTGTGGAGGGAAGTCATCAAGTGTACAAGGACATTCATGCTGTGCAGGGAAGTCATCAAGTGTACAAGGACATTCGTGCTGTGGAGGGAAGTCATCAAGTGCACAAGGACATTCATGCTGTGGAGGGAAGTCATCAAGTGTACAAGGACATTTGTGCTGCGGAGGGAAGTCATCAAGTGCACAAGGACATTCATGCTGTGGAGTGAAGTCATCAAGTGTACAAGGACACTCATGCTGTGGAGAGAAGTCATCAAGTGCACAAGGACATTCATGCTGTGGAGGGAAGTCATCAAGTGTACAAGGACATTCATGCTGTGGAGGGAAGTCATCAAGTGCACAAGGACATTCATGCTGTGGAGGGAAGTCATCAAGTGTACAAGGACATTTGTGCTGCGGAGGGAAGTCATCAAGTGCACAGAGATAGTCATGCTGTGGAGAGAAGTCATCAAGTGTACAAGGACATTCATGCTGTGGAGAGAAGTCATCAAGTGCACAGAGATATTCATGCTGTGGAGGGAAGTCATCAAGTGTACAAGGACATTCATGCTGTGGCGGGAAGTCATCAAGTGCACAAGGACATTCATGCTGTGGAGGGAAGTCATCAAGTGCACAGAGATATTCATGCTGTGGAGGGAAGTCATCAAGTGCACAAGGACATTCATGCTGTGGAGGGAAGTCATCAAGTGTACAAGGACATTCATGCTGTGGAGGGAAGTCATCAAGTGCACAGAGATATTCATGCTGTGGAGGGAAGTCATCAAGTGTACAAGGACATTCATGCTGTGGAGGGAAGTCATCAAGTGCACAATGACATTCATGCTGTGGAGGGAAGTCATCAAGTGGACAATGACATTCATGCTGTGGAGGGAAGTCATCAAGTGTACAAGGACATTCATGCTGTGGAGGGAAGTCATCAAGTGCACAGAGATATTCATGCTGTGGAGGGAAGTCATCAAGTGTACAAGGACATTTGTGCTGGGGAGGGAAGTCATCAAGTGTACAAGGACATGCATGCTGTGGAGGGAAGTCATCAAGTGTACAAGGGCATTCATGCTGTGGAGGGAAGTCATCAAGTGCACAGAGATATTCATGCTGTGGAGAGAAGTCATCAAGTGTACTAGGACATTTGTGCTGGGGAGGGAAGTCACCAAGTGTACAAGGACATTCATGCTGTGCAGGGAAGTCATCAAGTGTACAAGGACATTCATGCTGTGGAGGGAAGTCATCAAGTGCACAAGGACATTCATGCTGTGGAGGGAAGTCCTGTCACCTTTAGAGAGATGGCTAACCAGGGAAGCTTCGGGACAAGTGCAATATAAAATCATCGCGACCAGCAGTATATGATGGAGAAGCCTAACTTATAGCGACCTTATTTTTTCCACAGGTGGGGAGGAAACCATTTACTTATACACTGTGACAATCTGCAGTCATACACGCATATTGGAGAAAGTTTTGTGCAGAGACGACTCGAGAAAACGTTACAGGAGCAGTGTCTTTGCATTGAGCGTAAGTGCTTCAATATCTGTTATAATAGTGCCAGTAACTAGGTTGAAATTTCAGAAAACGGTTCTAGAACCATTTTAGCTCAGTATTGTTAGTCGTTGGTTGTTGTTAGTGGTGGTGTTCCCATCGCTATTGTCATCAACATTGGTTTCAAGCGTCAATTACATCAAAAAGGAGTTATCTGATTTCAAGAAATCTTGACAGACTATGCATTGATTATAGTATATAGTTTCATTTTAAAAATTGGATTTTCCAATTTTCTCCCGATTTTATCAGCATTTGAACCTAGACTATATTATGGCTTTGTAGGATGGGGACAGAGGGGTAGGGAGACAGTCTACTGGCTATGGGCTCTTTAACCATATGGCTGGTGCCTAGAGAATCCATGGTGTGGAGATTATATATCCTTTACGCTTCCTTCTTATGTCAGCTTTCATGAAGTGAAACAGATTTTGTGAGAGGGGGAAAAAATATTGGCGTTGGCATCCGGTCAGGTTAATTAAAAAAAAAAGACATTTGTGGTTATCCGATTTAAAAAAAATTACACAGATATCTTCTATGCGATGCTTAGGACTACTCTGCATTAAAATTATATTAATTTTGTAATTTTTTCCATACTTTTATCATGTTTGAACATACATGTAGAATATTTTATGGGTCCGAGTTATCTTTCTCGGCTGTGTTAAGCTTTTTTTAAATGACAATTTGCACCCACAGGAGGTTATCCAATTTGAATAAAACTTCACAGATCTGTCCTATACAATGCTTAGGACTAGTCCACATCAAAAAGAAATTGACTTTCAGATTTTTTTAAGACTTCGCCATTTGAGCTTTGATTATTTTATGGCTTATTTGTATGCAGGTTATATAAACCACATAAACCACCTGACTATAAAATCTATATCACATGCCTTCAAGAGACTAAAGTAGCTAAACACTCAGAGCAGCAACTTCAGCCAGGCCATAAGCTAGTACTCATGGAGCAAAAACAGGCCACTTACCGTGGATTAGGCTTCGTAATCGGACCAAGGGTATTGGTCGATGTCATTAGTTTTGAATACGTCAGTGATCGCGTTGCATTTATCGACCTGGCTATACCAACGGGAAAGTGCACCACCACTACGTGTCGCATAGTCAACGCATATGAGCCAACTACCGAAAGGGCCAAAGAGAATCCAGCTATATTAGATTCCTTCTATGCAGAACTGAGCTCAGCCATTACTATCCCAGCCAGATGGCAACTGAAGTTCAGGAATTGGCTCATGCATGGGATCGTATGAAGAGGGCACACACAACAGCAATGGAGATGCACTGGTGGCATTCCTTAGTTCAAATGGCATAATTGTTAGGTAACCGGGGTTTGTATTGCTGTTGACTCTGGGGGCGAGCCTCTGTCTATACGTTCTGTCGGATGGAGTGACAGACAGACAGACTGATGAATGTCTATTGTCTATTTACTGGATAGACCGATGTTATTTTCTCTATTCTGAAGGTTGACTATAATTATTCCAGAGAGCGACAACAACGCAGTCTTAACTTGTACTTTGTTTTTCAAATTCAAATTCAATAACTTTACATAGCAACTTTAATATTCAAAATTCTACATAACTCTCTGCATTTACAAACTTACTCACTGACATGCTCCCCTAGCTCTCAACTTCTTTCCCTTTTTTAAAATAATTTCACACATATATAGCATACTAGTTTCCAGGCAAACAAATTTTCACCATTCAAACATGTCTGTTCAATAATTTGTAAAAACATGAATTTTCAGCAATATATTCAATTAAATACAATCCTTAATAATATCAGGCTTAAACCTCATGTAGCTACTTAACCATTGTAATGCTGAATTTACTGAATTAAATTATTATTGCTGGTCTGCCAGCAATACAGATTCCATTTTAGAATTATAAATTGTTAATATCTGGGTTCAGCAGTATAATGGTTAAATCTCTATATTTAAAATATATCCATAGTATGAGGATTTACCCTTTCATTCCAATGCTGTACTAATTGTATTTACTTTTTATAACATTCATACAAAGCAACTATTGAATATTTTTCAAATAATTTAACAGAAAATGTTTGCTGCCTCTGGCAGCAACAACCTTCAATTAAATCATTTCCCAAATGTTCAGCAGAATAAGTATAACATCATAAATTGCAATACATATATGTATGCCGTAAGGCTCAAAGGGTTAACACACTCCTGTGCTGGTTGTATGTTTCTTCAAACACAATGGGTCAATTAATGACTTAGTAGCTGGTGGTCTGTAGAACCAGCAGATTATTTAACAATTAAACAGTTCAATAATAACTGGTAATACGTCCTTGTAAATATGCTATTGTTTCATGATGAGCTGCTTAGTGCCACTGACTTCAAACCAGTGTAGACTGTACACAATGGGGTTTTTTTGATAAAATTATTTTTACATTAAATATAAACAATATTATAATTTAGTCAAATATTTCTTGGGCACGATAATTGCCACAAATACGGCTTTCAAACACCCATGCCGCCACCGGACAACATGGACTGGACACATTGCTGATCGCAAAGCCTCTAAAGGTTCTAAGGCTACAAAAGCTGTCTTCAACCAAATAGATTTCATACTATGCAAGACAGCAGCAAAACCCCTACTTTGGGATGCTCGTTCCTATGGAGGCACAGACCTCAATTCTGACCATAAGCCTGTCATTACGCGCCTCCATATGAACCAGCTCTACCTAATGTATAAATGCCATACCAGGCAAGAGGGTAGAGTCACCTACAACTTACCCAAGCTCATCAGTGACACTGACACTCAAATGTCATACAAAAAGGCCCTCAGGGAGCAGATAGCTAACATCGATGTCAGCTCCGATCCAAACGAAGCCCTAACCAAAATACTGATATCTATGGAATCATCAGCTACTAGCACCATAGGTGTTCTAAAAAACAACAGAACTAGGTATACTGACGACCCTCTCATAGTAAAACTGTCAGAAGAACAGAAAGCGTTACGTCCGCGTATCTATCAAAGTGAAGATCGCACCAAACTACGCCAGGAACGCAATAACATTCTGCGCCACATTAGCAAACACTTAAAAGATCTTGCTATCCAACAAGCAGACGCCCTAGCAGTTGAAATCACTGCCACGGATGACTGCCACAAAATGTCTCGGGCAGCCAGAGCCCTGACAGTTGCTGACTACACACCACCACTAACTGTACATAGCTCTGAAGGACACTTTATCAGGACTGACCAGGGCAAAGCCGAGGCAATTCGATAATGGTTCAAGGAACAGTTCACTGACTACGATGATGAGCCCTTGCAACCATTCTCAGGAGACCCCAGGCCATTACTAACACCAATTAATACAGCAGAGGTTGAGAAGGCACTGAAAGCCCTGAAAAAAGGACATGCATCTGGACCTGATGGCATGAGCAATGAACTATTCAAATATGCAAGTGACATTATCTCAAAACAGATCACGCACATAATCAATTCAGATTTTATGCACCACCTTCCCATCGATGCTGTAGGCCAAGGCATCCTTATCGCGCTACCCAAGGCCAAGAAGCCACCTGGCCCCCCCCCCCCAGCCAATCTGCGGCCCATTGTGCTCCTTAACAGCATATGGAAAATCCTATCCAATGTTACTCTATGCCGCATCCGAGACAAGATCGACTACTTCACCGGATCATGTCAAAGTGGCTTCAAACGTGGACATAGCTGCACAGACATTGTATGGGCTCAATGCATGCTTGTGTTGGTGGTCATGTCCAAACACTGGGATTTCCATAAATGGGCATTGACATGTCACGAGACTTCGACACAATTAAGCGTTCAAAGATCCTAGATGTACTACGCCGGGCCTGTTGCAATGAAGATGAGCTAAGACTAGTGAGACTGCTGCTTGCAGATACCAAGCTGAGAGTACGAGTCAAGTCAGTGAAGTTTGTAGAGTTTGAGACATCAATCGGCTCCCCACAGGGAGATGGTCTATCCCCTTGCTCTTCACCTGTTACCTGGCTGCTGCATTGAAATCTGTGCAGAAAAATTCCACAAGACCAAACCCGCCGGTGTCAATACTGGGCATGCCACTAGAGATGGAATATGCCGACGATGTGGACTTTATAGATGAGGAAAAGAAACCCCTTGATGAACTTCTCCCAATAGCTGCAAGCAAACTAAAAATTGAGAATCTCTTTATGAATGAATCCAAAACAGAGTTCACCCACATATACCTATCTACAAAGCATGAAACTAAAGAAAATGACGATCCACTCCGTGGCGGCGAACCATGGAGGAAAAGTAAAGTCTTGGGCTCACTACTTTGCAGTACTGCTGACATTGCTGCACGCTGCATCATGGGGAACATAGCTTTCCAGTCCTTCTGGAAACTATAGATTCGTAGATCAAAGATGCCCTTGGTAAAAAGACTATGTTTATACAAGGCAACCTGTGTATCCTTGATGATGTATAACTGCAACAGCTGGGCAGCTCCAAAGGCAGCTCTAGACAAACTTGACGCCTGCCACCGCAAACACCTATAGGCCATCACTGGGCACCGATGGTCAGAGAGCATAATTTCCAACGATGCACTATACAAGATGTGTAATATGCCGCCGCTGTTTGTAAAGGTCGCCGAGCAAAGATGGTCCATGTTTGGCCATGTGCTAAGGATGCCAGAAGACACACCAGCACAGAGAGCCTTGAAATTCGCCCTACTCGGAGCCAGCAAATACAGAGCCAGGAAAGGACCACATTGCATAAATCTGCTAAGTGTGCTACGAGGTGACCTCAAGAAAGCAGGATTAGGTACACTCAAGTCAAGAATGGGCCTGAGATAGCTAAAGATTTTGGCCGAGGACAAGACAGTGGGCAAAAGCGAAGAAGAACTGATTGCAGCTGTAGGATGTTTCTACTACTACAGCCACAGAATACAGTAATCATACATACATACATACATACATACATACATACATACATTTAGTCTTGGTGCGGTGGTCCAGTGGAAAGATGCCTGGTTGCTGATGCTATGCGGAGTTGCAGGATGGCGGTTCGATCCCGCGACCGGGAGATGGTGATCAACAAATTAAACTAACGGGTGCAGCACTGTCGGCTAAGTTAGCACATGGAAATTGAAGCCGCACGTTGCCAGTGCGTCAATAAAATAAAAATACATATACTGCCAGAGCCGTGCTGGAGTCAGAGTACAATAGGCGTAAAAGCCTAGGATTGATTGTGACAGATGCATCCACAGATAGTCCCATATGAATCGTCAGTGTGTCAGTACATCGGACATGTGAAAGCTGGTCGGCCAATCCTTGACTTTTAGTCTTGGTGCGGTGGTCCAGTGGAAAGATGCCTGGTTGCTGATGCTATGCGGAGTTGCAGGATGGCGGTTCGATCCCGCGACCGGGAGATGGTGATCAACAAATTAAACTAACGGGTGCAGCACTGTCGGCTAAGTTAGCACATGGAAATTGAAGCCGCACGTTGCCAGTGCGTCAATAAAATAAAAATACATATACTGCCAGAGCCGTGCTGGAGTCAGAGTACAATAGGCGTAAAAGCCTAGGATTGATTGTGACAGATGCATCCACAGATAGTCCCATATGAATCGTCAGTGTGTCAGTATATCGGACATGTGAAAGCTGGTCGGCCAATCCTTGACTTTTAGTCTTGGTGCGGTGGTCCAGTGGAAAGATGCCTGGTTGCTGATGCTATGCGGAGTTGCAGGATGGCGGTTCGATCCCGCGACCGGGAGATGGTGATCAACAAATTAAACTAACGGGTGCAGCACTGTCGGCTAAGTTAGCACATGGAAATTGAAGCCGCACGTTGCCAGTGCGTCAATAAAATAAAAATACATATACTGCCAGAGCCGTGCTGGAGTCAGAGTACAATAGGCGTAAAAGCCTAGGATTGATTGTGACAGATGCATCCACAGATAGTCCCATATGAATCGTCAGTGTGTCAGTATATCGGACATGTGAAAGCTGGTCGGCCAATCCTTGACTTTTTAGTCTTGGTGCGGTGGTCCAGTGGAAAGATGCCTGGTTGCTGATGCTATGCGGAGTTGCAGGATGGCGGTTCGATCTCGCGACCGGGAGATGGTGATCAACAAATTAAACTAACGGGTGCATCACTGTCGGCTAAGTTAGCACATGGAAATTGAAGCCGCACGTTGCCAGTGCGTCAATAAAATAAAAATACATATACTGCCAGAGCCGTGCTGGAGTCAGAGTACAATAGGCGTAAACGCCTAGGATTGATTGTGACAGATGCATCCACAGATAGTCCCATATGAATCGTCAGTGTGTCAGTATATCGGACATGTGAAAGCTGATCGGCCAATCCTTGACTTTTTAGTCTTGGTGCGGTGGTCCAGTGGAAAGATGCCTGGTTGCTGATGCTATGCGGAGTTGCAGAATGGCGGTTCGATCCCCCGACCGGGAGATGGTGATCAACAAATTAAACTAACGGGTGCATCACTGTCGGCTAAGTTAGCACATGGAAATTGAAGCCGCACGTTGCCAGTGCGTCAATAAAATAAAAATACATATACTGCCAGAGCCGTGCTGGAGTCAGAGTACAATAGGCGTAAACGCCTAGGATTGATTGTGACAGATGCATCCACAGATAGTCCCATATGAATCGTCAGTGTGTCAGTATATCAGACATGTGAAAGCTGGTCGGCCAATCCTTGACTTTTTAGTCTTGGTGCGGTGGTCCAGTGGAAAGATGCCTGGTTGCTGATGCTATGCGGAGTTGCAGAATGGCGGTTCGATCCCCCGACCGGGAGATGGTGATCAACAAATTAAACTAACGGGTGCATCACTGTCGGCTAAGTTAGCACATGGAAATTGAAGCCGCATGTTGCCAGTGTGTCAATAAAATAAAAATACATATACTGCCAGAGCCGTGCTGGAGTCAGAGTACAATAGGCGTAAACGCCTAGGATTGATTGTGACAGATGCATCCACAGATAGTCCCATATGAATCGTCAGTGTGTCAGTATATCAGACATGTGAAAGCTGGTCGGCCAATCCTTGACTTTTTAGTCTTGGTGCGGTGGTCCAGTGGAAAGATGCCTGGTTGCTGATGCTATGCGGAGTTGCAGAATGGCGGTTCGATCCCCCGACCGGGAGATGGTGATCAACAAATTAAACTAACGGGTGCATCACTGTCGGCTAAGTTAGCACATGGAAATTGAAGCCGCACGTTGCCAGTGCGTCAATAAAATAAAAATACATACATACATACATAAAAATACATATACTGCCAGAGTCGTGATGGAGTCAGAGTACAATAGGCTTAAATGCCAAGGATTGAATCGTGGCAGGTGCATCCACAGATAGTCCCATATGAATCGTCAGTGTGTCAGTTTATCAGACATGTGAAAACTGGTCGGCCAAACCTAGACTTTTAGTCTTGGCGCAGTGGTCCAGCGGAAAGATGTCTGGTTGCTGATGCTATGCGGAGTTGCAGTATGGCGGTTCGATCCCCCGAACGGGAGATGGTGATCAACAAATTAAACTAATGGGTGCATGACTGTCGGCTGGATAGCATGTGGAAATTGAAGCCGCACGTTGCCAGTGCGTCAATAAAATAAAAATACATATACTGCCAGAGCCGTGATGGAGTCAGAGTACAATAGGCTTAAATGCCAAGGATTGAATCGTGGCAGGTGCATCCACAGATAGTCCCATATAAATCGTCAGTGTGTCAGTATATCAGACATGTGAAAACTGGTCGGCCAAACCTAGACTTTTAGTCTTGGCGCGGTGGTCCAGCGGAAAGATGTGTGGTTGCTGATGCTATGCGGAGTTGCAGTATGGCGGTTCGATCCCCCGAACGGGAGATGGTGATCAACAAATTAAACTAATGGGTGCATGACTGTCGGCTGGATAGCATGTGGAAATTGAAGCCGCACGTTGCCAGTGCGTCAATAAAAAAAAAATACATACATACGAACATCGTGTGCCTTAACACTTACTGAGTGTCTCCTGGAGATACATTCTAGTGTCAATTAATGGTGTCTGTAATCCAGTTGATGAAATCCGCGCTTACTAAACAAATTTGCATATGTAATCTGAATGGTGTTTCAAAGAGATCTTTTAAATTTGGTATAGTTTTCGGAAAGCATTGAAAACAATTAATTATGTTTTATATATATAAGATCTCTTCAAGGGCAAAGAATGTAGCCAGATCTCCTACCACCTAGAAAAGACCATTCACAAAAAGAATATGAATATCAGAACGCCATCTACCAAATGCGGCAGCTAGTAGAAATAGAGTGATTTCAGAGTTATACAATTAAACAGATGGACCCAAGACATGATTTAATAGAGGAATTTATTATAGGCATTTGTCTTCGCACTATATCCTAAAAATACCTGTACCATGGATAAATGATGTAAATACTTAATAACTCTCGAACCGGCTTCGAGATTCTAGTGAAAACGATAACACCACCCCAGCATACAGAGATTTAAGTCATCAAAAAATATCCCATGAATCTATGACCTGATGATGGGATGCAGAATCGGGCGTGATAATGTGTTGGTCTTACAACCATTTGAAAACCTTAAATATACTGTGGTACATGTAAATTCTCCTGTAACATAGATTTGAATTGATTAAGAATACTAAAGTTCAGACAAAAAAATCAATATCTGAAAAACAGGTCTCTTGGAAAATACCAAATATACATATTGAAGATTTGTGGAATGATGAAATGAAAGCTGCTGTTAAATGAGATCCGCAACATTGGGAGACTCTTTGGATTTCCACAAAGAGGACTACGAGATCCACTGATTAACTCTCATTTGGGCCAAGCAGGAGCGATTAAAAGGGATAATGCATTCTGCTGACAAAAGTACTTAAAGACATTTGCACTAGAAACCGCTGACAAAAGTTCTTAAAGACAATTGGCACTAGAAGGTTAAATTGAAGATATTTAAACAGAATGTGATGTCTATGACTGGGCCAGACCATCTACCGCCAGAGCCTAGCCTGGAGGAAGAATATGACCATCAGATCTGGATGAGCTATACTGAGTAAAATTTTAATGGGATGTAATAAATGAGCTACATGGAAAATCATTCTACCTGGAATGCGAGATGCTGATAGATTTCCTGACATCTCCACCACAGGAGGAGGACCAAGACTCCAGACAAAATATGATAACCTCAACCGCCCTGCTTGTTGATGAAACTCACTACTATAGAAGTGACTGCATGAGCAGATAGGTGGCTTGTGAAAGAGACAATATCTCTTCGTTCTTCGATATTCCAGAGTATTGAAGAGGGAATAAGACTACTTTATCTGATTCCATAGACACAACAATGAGAGGAAATTCTATAGCGATCCCCTCCCCCAAACTCTTAGTAGAAAGGATCAAAGGAAGGATTTGTCCGAAAACTATGGGTTCAAACATATGATGAATTTAAACGAGACTCATAAAATATATGACTGAGGAATCTTCGAACTGGCCACGAGACTGAAGAAACTCTGAGGATGCAGCTTAAACCTACCAATGTATTCTGGAGAAGAAAATACATCATGCTTGATATTGAGTCCAACATGATAATATATTTGGGGGGGGGGGGGGAAATCCCAGCAACAGATCAAATTTATATATGATAATGAAGGATTGGTATGGAAATATACTAAACTTTTTCTCAATCTTTTATCTTGTCTAAGACCGTACTGAAAAACTTGGGTGATTTGATGACGCCACTTAAGAAGAAGACATCAAAAAGGACCTGCAGATGGGTAAACTCGAGAATTGGTACCGATGACACCCAGCGAATGAAAATGCAGTGTATGTGGTCGGGGTAAAGTACACAATTCTGAATTACCAGACTTGACCTTCGTACACAAAACTGACTCCATTCGGCCCAAATTTTAACACAATTAAGGAGCCTTCCAAGCCAGAGGAATCCCAAACTGGCCATGATGTGATTTTAAAGAACCCAGATCCGGTTAGGATCAATTCAGTATGTATGGAAATATCAGAAAACACTGTCCCTTATCCTTGATGAGACAAGTGATGACTGGCCAAAATTACTCCATGTCCATGTTATTCCTTTCTTCGATGAACTCCATTTCTGAGACAACGTATCAGGAAAAGAGGTGAATATTATAAAGCGATTTGACTGTAAGTCATCACTGTCTCAAACACCAATAAACAGCCATGGGTTCCAGTCAAAATAATTCCAAAATATGCAACAAAATTAGTATTAAATCATAAGAACATGAAGTGTAAAATCTTCCTGGAAGTTGACGGAAAAGGATAAATATATGCCAGCACCTCATACTCCTTAAAATCCTTGGATTCTGCCATTCCTCCACTGTATCCTACTTGAAAAGAGCAGAAATGTATTGATTAGGAACAGAAGCAGGACTAATGTCACAGGAGACTAACATGGTTTGATAGAAAAAAGGGGGAGGATTCAATGACTATGTTGATTGTACCTTACATGTAGGAAATCTTCTACCTATGTCATGCATGAGACTAGCTATATCCATCCCACCCCTGAGAGAGCAGAAATTATCTAGAAGCGCTTAAGCATGACAGTTAGGACCAGAATAAACCTGCAGAATCTTATTTTACAAAATCTAATTTTAAACAAAACTAGTATGATATGAGCCCAATTGTTAATATCTTTATCAGATGATTAAACAGGAAAGAAGTCCACCAAACCTGTTACCAGATCAATGAAGGATAAGGAAAGACTGAAACTACACAGAAGGGTGAAAGGAAAAACCATATTCCACAATCCATGAGACGGCAATGACGAAATCATGTTGGTTAGGACCCCTTGAGGAATTTAATTAATAATGCCTGGAAAAGTTAGAATTTGGAAAATAACAGAAATAGACATATCACTAGTCAAAGAAAAAGATCAAAATTTCTACTGAACTCAAGAAAGGAGTGATGTAAGACTTGATAAGACAAAAAAGATTAGATGAGGTACCTTATGTAGACTAACTTTATTATTGTGATAAGCTTACATTCGCACATAAATATGCTTCATCATGGCAAGGGATCCTGCTGACTGATAGAAAGGAAAGACTGATGTAAAAAACTATGTGAAAAATAAATCAGGCCAGATATGATACTAAAAGATAGCAAACCACTATTCACAATTAAAATAATAATAAAGATTGACGCACTGATTTGCAGATTGATATTAGGAGAATCGAAAGATGATTGATTCAAATTTTTTGAGAGAACAGGTCTAAAGATGGAGGCTTATGATCATGTCGCTAGTCACTTACAGGACTGGTGGTATGATCAGCGAACGAAAAGAAGAAGAAGATGGAGGCTGATAGGAAGAGACCAATACATGAGAAGATTCAGGAGCAAAACAAAATCTAGTGAGGTCAAAAACGACACAAAAGAACTGCTAGGATCATAAGAAAAATAAAATTATTCCTAGAAGATAAATGCGAAGATGTATAAGGGTGAACTAGAGCATAAAAAATTAGAACACTAGGCAGAGATAGGTGTACACAAGGTTCAGAAGGATGAGGATAATTGGATGGTTCAGCCATTGCGCTAAGAACAACTAATAAAGAATTAAAAATTTTTTTTTTTAAATAAGAGCCCCTGAGATAAGGCATTTAAATTGTCAAACGTGATTTAGAAACATAAACAAACCAGCAAAACAACAGAAGTGAATTGATTTGGCATAACCTAAACCAGAAGTTTAATTATAATCAATTGCTATTCATAACTACTGAGAGTTATAATCTAGGTAATAATTCTGAGCGCAGGCCTCTATGCTCATCTCTTCTTCGTTTATCCATGACTGTGCCGTCACTTCTGGTCGTGTGATGCATGTACGGTGTAGTCATGCATTGCCTCTTGACTATGCCAAAGCCTATCTAAACCATTTTCAAATGTTTTAAGAGTTGGTGTGGAAACAACACGTTCGGACAAACCATTCTCGCCTCTTCTGATAGACTTTCAGATGATTTCCACAAGTAATAGCCCATTTGCAAGCAGAATGTTCTATTTGACAATAGCAATTAATCGATTGAGAGCTGATAGAATGATCCTTCATAACCTGGGTATGGGCTCTTTATATCCAATTTCGCCCGAGTTAAGTACCCACAGAAAGAATTTCCAAAATGCTGAGAGATTAGATTATAGATTAAGTAGGAAAAACCCCGTCTTAGGGCTAATAAAAGGGTCTGATAGTCAAGAACTTTCCTGATCCAAAGGCTATGCTTGCTACTAAAACATTGAGATCAACAAACATCTCTGATATAGTAAAATTTGGTCATCAAAGTTTGTAGAGTTTACTATCAAAATATTAAACTCTCGAAGTTATTAGTCATTAGTTGCAAGTCAAATAAGTTGAATCTGAATGAGTACCAGCAAAGATAGGAGTGGTGTATTTACTTATAAACCCATAAATAGGCCGCACATTTATGCTCAACTTACACATTCCAAAAAATCAGTGCACGCTATACAAGGATAAAACTTGTCAAGTTGTTTTCCTCTGGATTTTGAATTTCCCCTGCACAAATCTTGTTATCTCACGGCTATGCTTAATGTGTACCTCAAAACATCATTCGCAGAAGTGAAATTATTAAATTGAACAGCCTAAATATTGCGTATCCTTTAATAAAGATTGTTTATTCCATCAAAATTAATCCTAACTTGACATAAATGTTGTCTTGAAAATATATAAATCAAAAGCATGTGATATATAAATCACGTGATATTATCTGATCAGATCAGGTTAAAGCAAATTTTAATGAGGAATCTTGAGCGAGTACTCAGATATAGTTATCCTGGAATCGGAAATTCGGCAATGCGATCTACGCTTCTCGTCAGCGCCTCCACACAAAGATTTACTTTGTCACTGGCTGGCTCGCTAACATTAGAAGCGGTCTACCTCAGTTTAATTCTCGGGCGTTCAAGCAATTTTTCTCAAACATCGCATTTTGGATCATTATATGTTGGTCACTTACATTACAATATAACCAGTCATAATTATATATGATAAATTTTCTCGCTAGATTTAGAAATCAAGTGAACACAAGTTTCTCGCTAGATTTAGAAATCAAGTGAACACAAGTTTCTCGCTAGATTTAGAAATCAAGTGAACCTAATAACCTGACACCGGCTTAATAGCCTATCTAACCTTTGTGTGATTACGAGAATCCAAATCAGTATCGTAATTTTGAACATCAGGGCATTCCGCGAACGTCGGACATTTGCCAATTTACTACACACTAAAGAGGATAGCCCATAGCAACACAATGTTTACATTTTCCATGAAACTAAGGCCATAAAAAACTTGTATCGAATAACCCCGCCCGGTATTAGAAAAGTAAATCTCGAGTGATTTTTGCAAGATATTAAATAAAAGGTAAAAAGGTTTCATCACGGCCCATTGCTAATAATGTTAAATTAGCCTGCAAAAATGGCGTCAATACCAGCGTATCCGATATGGGAAATTTTAATGCAATGATCGAATCGTGAATTAATATGATAGTCTTGTCTTTATTGTAATGTGACTGACATGACTGATCATCATGAAGTACTTGCAAGTTTCATGTTAGTTGGTTAGTAACGGTCCTTAGAATGACCACTCGCTTTTCTTCAGGGCATGATCGTTGTGTATCCTTGTGGTGTTCATCCAGTCCACCACGCCTGTTTTCACCACTCAAACTCAAGTCTATAACCCTCTTGAGTTGAACTTGAGTTCTTAATAGATCCAATAACTTCCCAACTGGTATATTACATAGTTATGTAGGATACCTTATGTAGGATTCGATCCGACCCAGTATGTAGTATACCTTATGTAGGAAAGAATGACGCTCGGAAATACGTACCTAGTCAAAACCCTTAATTGATCCAAGAACTTCCCAACCGGTATGTTACATATGTCATGTAGGATACCTTATGTAGATGTTCCAAACTGGTATATAATATACCTTATGTAGGAACGAGCCTCTGTGGCTAAAATAGGATCGGAGATTTTGACTTCACCTTGATTAATTGTACCGCGAAGCTGATTGCTGATGCCATTTTCTTTGTAGTCACGAAAACTTTCCATTCTGTTTCATATCCACGCAAATTATAACCATTTTACATAAAGTACATGACTTGTTCAACAAAGACAGCAAGTTCTGTGACATTCATGAAAAATCAAATGTAGGTGTAGCTCCACAAGATTATGGAATGAATAGGATTTGATGAGATAAAAAGTAGGTGTTATCTGCAACACAGAAAATTAATTAATAACGGCTTGGACTTGGTCGCATGCATAGTAGCATAAGTGCCCATGCTCACAGACTCGTTTATATGTACTCTATAGGAATAGAAGAACCGGTTCCCTAGAGCAGTGACTGCTTTAGAGTTAAAGAGATACTATCATGAATACCCAGTGGAGGGATGTATCTCTGCTAACCCTGTTTACTAGGGAACCCACACGCCATGGAAATGAATAGGTGAAAATTTTCTGAGATATCTAAGTCAAGTGACTTATAGCAAACAGTGAATTGAGTGGTTTAGTATTTTTGTTCTGTTACAAAATTGTTGTTCTTGTTTCAGCTGCTTTACTGCGTGGTTCCCCAATATGTTATCTTGAATTGAATTCTTCATCCTGTGAGGCACTACTTGATGCCCTTCTACCACCACTACAGCCATTCTCTGCCTCATTTAACTACCTCAGCCTTCGATCATGTGACCAAGCAGGTATGCTTTAATTCTGTCCACCTTTTATAAACTGATCAATCATATATGTAATCCTGAATGCCTGGTATGTGGAAGACCAGTCATCATCAGAAAGAGCAGCAGCATTTGGCCAGTAAGTTGTATTAAGATGTGTCTTTACTGAGCACATGTTCATAGACTTGACTGTTAGAGATTTGACACATTATATATAGACTTGACTGTTATAGACTTGACACATTATAGACTTGACTGTTATAGACTTGACTGTTCTAGACTTGACTGTTATAGACATGGCTGTTATAGACTTGAATGTTATAGACTTGAGGGTTTATGGACTTGACTGGTATGCACTTGAAGGTTATAGACTTGACTGTTATAGACTTGAGGGTTATAGACTTGACTGTTATAGACTTGATGGTTATAGACATGACTGTTATAGACTTGAGGGTTATAGACTTGACTGGATATGGACTTGAGGGTTATAGACTTGACTGTTATAGACTTGACTGTTATAGACATGGCTGTTATGGACTTGAGGGTTATAGACTTGGCTGTTATAGATTTGACTGTTATAGTCTTGACTGTTATAGACTTGACTGTTATAGACTTGATGGATATCGACTTGACTGTTATAGACATGAGGGTTATCGATTTGGCTGTTATATACTTGACTGTTATAGTCTTGACTGTTATAGACTTACTTGTTATAGACTTGAGGGTTATAGACTTGACTGTTATAGACTTGATGGTTATCGTCTTGACTGTTATAGACTTGACTGTTATAGACGTGCCTGTTATAGACATGACTGTTATAGACTTGACTGTTATGGGCTTGAGGGTTATAGACTTGGCTGTTATAGACTTGACTGTTATAGTCTTGGCTGTTATAGACTTGACTGTTATTGCCTTGCCTGTTATAGACTTGAGGGTTATAGTATTGACTGTTATAGACTTGACTGTTATAGACTTGAGGGTTATAGACTTGACTATTATAGACATGCCTTTTATAGACTTGACTGTTATAGATTGATGGTTATAGACTTGGCTGTTGTAGACTTGACTGTTAGACTTGAATATTTTAAGCTTGACTATTTTCCGGAATCCAGTTTTAGCAATGCTCCGGCCATCTCTAGCTAAGCTCCACCCACACTTCACCTGTGTTGGGATCGCTCAGTCCCTGACCTCACCGACTCAATTTTCATAAAACTATGCAGGTAACCTGTTGAATATTTTGAAACCAATGGCAGCAGCAGCCCACGGTCAAATTAGTTTCAAAATATTCAACAGCACGTTTATTAAATAGTAAAAACGTACCATTCATACAACCTGACAGACTATTAAGCATTTAAGTCAGACTAAATTATGTCATTCATGACGTACTGATTGTGGTGTGAGCCTACGTCTTGTAGTTGATTATGACATCATATGATTGACTACGGAAATTGATTTATGAATTATAGGTTGGGTTGTACAGTCATACTAATAGTAATAATATACTAAATACTACTACTACTAATTGTCATTTCAGATGAACCTCTGTCTGATCGGTTAACACAGTTACCTAGGTTCTCTCTGACGCTCATGTTTAGTGGACAGAACCAGAATCTCGCTGTAAAATCTCTGAGATGTCTAGAAAGCACCTGGGATGCGGTCATATTTTCAGACATTGTCATCAAAGCCTTGGATTTAGATGTCACTGGTCCTAAATATTTTGTTCACCAACATTTGGACCTACCAATGATAGGTGTGAAGACTGGCTGTGTGCAGTCAGGTGTGCAGATAACACTGTTCGTACAAAACTCAGCGAATTTTGACAAAATGCAGCAATTTTATAGTAGCATACTTGGCGTGTCTCCTTACCCAAGGTCGTTTTCTGGAGATGTCTGTGGCGTGAAGTATTCCACGTTTCCCATTTCTCACGTGTGCGAATTTTTGCTTGTGTGTGTTCCTGATCAGTTATTTCAATCCAACAAGAACATGCTTCTGTTCTGTGAAGCTAAGGCGGATAGGTCCAGCATGACAGAGATGTGTAGTGGATACGCTGCTATCAAGGACCACGAAGAGAATGAGATCATAATCTTTGAACAGCTGAAATGAACTAAATATCTACACAGTGCTAAATCAGGCTTGTCCGCAGTCTTGAAGTATATATCTCTAGTCTTTAGGTGTAAAGATTAATCTCTGAATTTGGACTCTTGGGGAATAAGTCTGAGGTCTTGTTATATAGCTTAGTCTCTGAGTACAGTGTATTGTTTCACCTGAATTTAACAGTCCTCTATGGTGTATGCTCTCACAATGAGTTGAGTACACACCTTTTTTACCTGACTGGGTATGGATATCTGTCTCTCATCGCACTTGTTGCTCGCTGTCTCTCATCACTCTTGTTACTCTCCGTCTCTCATGACTCTTGTTGCCCTGTGTCTCTCATCACTATGCTCGCTGTCTCTCATCACTTGTTACTCTCCATCTCTCATCATTCTTGTGGCTCTCTGTCTCTCATCACTCTTCTTGCCCTCTGTCTCTCATCACACTTCTTGCCCTCTGTCTCTCATATCTCATCCATCTTGTTGCTCTCTGTCCCTCATCACACTTCTTGCCCTCTGTCTCTCATCACTCTTGTTGCTCTCTGTCTCTCATCACTCTTGTTGCTCGCTGTGTCTGATCACTGCTGTTGCTCTCTGTCTCTGATCACTGTTGCTGCTCTCTGTCTCTCATCACTCTTGTTGCTCGCTGTCTCATCATTGTTGTTGCTCTCTGTCTCTCATCACTTGTTGCTCTCTGTCTCTCATCGCTCTTGTTGCTCGGTGTCTCTCATCACTGTTGTTGCTCTCTGTCTCTCATCACACTTCTTGCCCTCTGTCTCTCATCACACTTCTTGCTCTCTGTCTCTCATCGCTCTTGTTGCTCTCTGTCTCTCATAACATTTCTTGTTCTCTGTCTCTCATCACTCTTGTTGCTCTCTGTCTCTCATCGCTCTTGTTGCTCGCTGTCTCTCATCACTGTTGTTGCTCTCTGTCTCTCATCACACTTCTTGCCCTCTGTCTCTCATCCATCTTGTTGCGCTCTGTCTCTCATCACACTTCTTGCTCTCTGTCTCTCATCACTCTTGTTGCTCTCTGTCTCTCATCACTCTTGTTGCTCTCTGTCTCTCATCACTCTTGTTGCTGTCATCGCTCTTATTGCCCTCTGTCTCTCATCACTCTTGTGGATTGCTGTCTCTCAGCACTCTTGTTGATCGTGAATTCCAATGTTTCTTGCTTAAGATTGGTAAAGAACCTATAGAACGGTTCTACAACATGGAAGAATATTTGTTGAAAATTTATCACTGGAATAGTTTGACTCAATAGCTTCATCAGTCATTCCAGTGGTATATTTTCTTAAATACTTTTCTCTTAGCCTGCAAATGGACATTTTTCCATTGCAGAAAGCATTATTGACCATCTTGCCCATTAAATGACTAGTCAAATCTACACTATTTTGCCTTCATGTATCAGGCTTGCACAAAACATACTTCACACACATGCAGACCGCGCTCTGTCTTGTCTGGGTTACACACACATACACACAGCTCTCGTTGTAGCCTGAGTTACACACACCTATGCACAGCTCTCTATTAAGTCTGGGTTACACACACATGCACAGCTCTCTGTTTAGCCTGCATTACACACAGCTCTCTCTTTAGCCTGGGTTACACACAGCTCTCTCTTTAGCCTGGGTTAGACATACCTACACACAGCTCTCTATTTAGTCTTGGTTACACATACATACACACAGCTCTCTGTTTAGCCTGGGTTACACACAGCTCTGTTTAGTCTGGGTTACGCACACATACACACAGCTCTCGTTTTATCCTGAGTTACACACACCTACCCACAGCTCTCTATTAAGTCTGGGTTACACACACCTCTATCTAGCCTGGGTTACATACACCTACACACAGCTCTCTGTTTAGCCTGGGTTACACATACCTGCACACAGCTCTCTATTTAGTCTGGGTTACATACACCTACACACAGCTCTCTGTTTAGCCTGGGTTACACATACCTGCACACAGCTCTCTATTTAGTCTGGGTTACACACAGCTCTCTCTTTAGCCTGGGTTACACACAGCTCTCTCTTTAGCCTGGGTTACACACACCTACACACAGCTCTCTCTTTAGCCTGGGTTACACACACCTACACACAGCTCTCTCTTTAGCCTGGGTTACACACAGCTCTCTCTTTAGCCTGGGTTACACACAGTGCTCTCTTTAGCCTGGGTTACACACACATACACACGGCTGTCTCCTTAGCCTGGGTTACACACACATACACACAGCTCTCTCTTTAGCCTGGGTTACACACACATACACACAGCGCTCTCTTTAGCCTGGGTTACACACACATACACACAGCTCTCTCTTTAGCCTGGGTTACACACACATACACACAGCGCTCTCTTTAGCCTGGGTTACACACACATACACACGGCTCTCTCTTTAGCCTGGGTTACACACACATACACACAGCTCTCTCTTTAGCCTGGGTTACACACACATACACACGGCTCTCTCTTTAGCCTGGGTTACACACACATACACACAGCTCTCTCTTTAGCCTGGGTTACACACAGCTCTCTCTTTAGCCTGGGTTACACACAGCTCTCTCTTTAGCCTGGGTTACACACACCTGCACACGGCTCTCTGTTTAGCCTGGGTTACACATACATACACACAGGTCCCTGTTCGCCTGGGTTACACATACATGCACAGCTCTCCTCTTATTTTAATGTTATTTTGACTGATTTTAAAATAAACCGATGGCATATTGTTTGTTATTTGCTTTTTGCTGAACCAAAGTTATGTTTTTGTCAATGTTATATTTTTGTATTTATTTCCACATCTTTCTGCCTTAGTGTTTAGAATTGGAACTAACCCTGTACCCATGGTTGCCCATGCTGCCCTAACCCTGTACCCATAGTTACCCACGCTGCCCTAACCCTGTACACATGGTTACCCATGCTGCCCTAAGCCTTTATCCATTGTTACCCACTCTGCCCTAAGCCTTTACCCATGGCTACCCATGCTGCCCTTGATTTTGGGGATTGAGGTTGCACGATAATTCTAGGTCTACTAGTGGGAGCTTCAACAAACTTGTGTTGGAGATTGCCCTCAGCATCCCAAAGAGCTTTTGAGGTCAAAGGTCAAGATCATGAAGAGCGGCCCCTATGTCAGATAGTCTGGATTTTCTAGCATGTATCACTGTTCATATCCTCACCATATACCTGGCCAAACATTTCTCAGTTTTACATTTTACATGTATAATATAACTCATATAGAAGAACATTTGATTAGAATATTAACTTTCTCAATAAACTGTAGTAAATAAAGATGATGTTTTAATTTTTAATTAATACGTCATTTAAATTATGAAATAATATATCCTTTCTAATTTTCAATGCATTTAGCTTAAGTGAGATTAAGCGATGTCGACCATCATCTGTCTCTCATCAAGAACCATTTAAGTCAACTTTGGTTATAGAGATCCAAGATTGTTCAAATGACGGTAATTGGTCAATTTGCATGGTATTTGTCTTGATTTCTGTTATTTATAGAAATATTTTCCAACATCTTCTTTCACTTCAAGAGTATACTTACCTCCCTAATACTCTTTGATATTGCTAAATATCGGCTTTCACTCAATAAACACCCAGAATAAAAAGAGTTAGGTGCCCCTACTGGGCAGGGAGTCAGAGAGCAGTCCGGCGGATGCCAGCCCAACCACCGCGCATGCGCAGACTAGCACTTCCTCTTTGCTAATTTATTGGCAGAGAGTCTACACATGTTTTTGTGCTAGAGCTTTTCTCAAGTGTTTTTCTAAGTCTTTTGAGTGTTTATAGAAGTTTATAACCCATGATTAAGATGGCAGACAGGATTACTTCGCCAGAGGAGGGCCCAGGATCTATCCATCAGGTGACTTCTATTATAATTAGCGAGTTTTTCCCGCTGTAATGTGTTTCCGGGACTCGCGTTTATCATGATAAGCGCCTAGTATAGTTGTTTTATGTCAACATGGAGCTATATAATGCTAATCTCTCTGTGTTTATGTCCACAGGTATCTGTCTGGATATGTATGGGACATCAAATCAACAGAGGGTTTGTTTCTCTCCACCGAGGTTCCATTTCCTACTAATACTGTTAGGTTATCTAACCAAAAAGTCTATGTCCAGTGACTCAGAGGCCTCGTAAGAAGGTCTTCTCACTTTGCCCTCTTGATCCAATTCCTTCCCCCTAAGGTGGAGAGAGTTAAGAGGTCATAGTCATGGTGGAGTGCTCCAGTTCATCAGATTGGATGGTTTGTCTATTAAAAGAGTCAGGTATTCTAGTTAATGATATGAGGTGATGATAATTATGTAAACTATAAATTGCCACTATTATCATTGTGTATCTGATGTTTGTGTAATCTGAATATCTATCCTGAATAGTTAGATGTTCTGAATATGAATACAATTCGTCCTTACACCTGGATGTTTGTTTTCGGATCGATTTAATTTCTGTCTTGAAATTATGACGTCATAATCAGCCTTGCTCTTTATTAACAATTAAGGTTGTTATTACACCACAAAAACATCCATTACCGTTCAGTCACTACTTGCTAAATCAAATATCTGCATGTAGCTATCAGAATAAAATTTTTATACTCGCTTACATACTCCCTAATTCCAATACCATCACCATGTAGACCCTCAACCAGGCTTCTGGTAGAGGGACCCCCTGCATTAGCCTTACAATAGACTGGCACCAGTCTGTACACACTCCTTGGTGACGCCTGTCACTAAGCACGCTCGCGCATGCGCAGTAGGTCCCAAATGTGAAAACTGATTCACTTTTCAAATATTCTGCTAGCAGTACAGTTTGCCTGCTATCAATCTGATATAAAAGTTTTAGCTTTGCTACTGAAAGTTTTCAGTTATGACTATATTTGACACGAATAATGCCTACCATGAAACCCATCCTTCCTAAGTTATGTTTAACTTTTTATATCATGGTGTTTTAGAGGTGTTTGTAACTCTAGGTTTTGAGTTACCAGTTTTCGTGTCACTACTCCTCTTTTCGAGGTTAGAGTAACCAGGCCTATTATATACCATCAAGAGTACCATGTTATAAAATAGCCAGTACCTCTCCTATTAATGTAGTTCCTAGTGCCCTCAAACATCATCATTCAGGAATCATTATGATTCCTTTCTTCAGTCACTTTCTTAAGTACGCCTATGACGTATCCTCATAAAAGCTAGCTGCTTTATTTCTTATCATTTCTTATTTTTCAAAGGAAGTGTCTTTAAATTCTGAGAAAGTAAAATGTACGTCAATCAAGTGTGATCGTTTTTCACGCTAAGGACTATGCGGGCCACGTTTACCTGAGGTGTACCTCCTGCTCCCCTCAAAATAAAAAATGTGTGGGATTTGTAAGGGTTGGCCATTAGTCTTATCTAAATCGTTCTTCAAAGATTTTGTCGTTAAGCCTGCGCAAGTTGGCTAAGCCGGTTTCCTTGACATCTAGGCAACAGATCAAGTCTCCAAAAGGTAAATCCGGCGACTCGGGAAAGAAGCCTGGTAAGTCATCCTCTGGTAGGAGCCAGGCCAAAGACCATGTTAGTCTTGAGGATCATCATAATCCTCAAGAGATGGCATCGGTGGCGGAAGCTTCCGATTTGTCATCACATGCAAAAGTTTGTTTCTCAGTGATACCGATTGCCAGGAATGTTTTAGGATCGCCGATCGCCTCTGCTCCCGTCTCTGCTCCTGGCTTGTCCGGGCAAGCGGGTTTGCCGTCCGGATTGTCTTCTGGTTTTACCGGGCATCCGGAAATGAGCACCGTGATTGTTTCTGGCTTGGCTGAACATCCGGTGACTCATGATAATCTGGCTTTTCGTCAACTTCCGCCGTTTCCGGCTATAGAGTTCCGATTCCGGTAGGAAGAATGTGGCATTGCATCCGTCTACTTCCGTTTCCGGTTTTTCAGCTTCCTCTTCCGGTAGTAGTGTTGCTACTTCCGGTAGGAAGAATGCTTATCTGGGTCTGTTGGACCTGGCATTGCATCATTCATCTAGTTCCGTTTCCGGTTTTTCAGCTTCCTCTTCCGGTAGTAGTGTTGCTACTTCCGGTAGGAAGAATGCTTATCTGGGTCTGTTAGACCGGGCATTGCATCATTCATCTATATCCGTTTCCGGTTCAGCTTCCTCTTCCGGTAATTCTGTACATCCGGGTTGTAGAATCTTGATCAGTTTCCTGTATCTACTTCCGGTTACGCTTTTCCGTTTTTCCCACATCCGGATTTCGTACAGCCGGGGATAAGGTCATTTCCGGTTTTCATGGATCTTTCTAGTGTTCTAGGATTAGCTTCCGGGTCTGTCTTCCTGTTTTGGATTTCAGGTGATAGAGAACTTCCTGGGGTTCCAGTTTTGTTCTTCAAGTCCGGTTTACATGTTCGCTTTCCTAGAATCTTGTCATATTCTTGCCTAAGATTTAGTCATATTTCCGTATTTGTTTAATATTGGAAATGTTGAATGGCTGGAAATATTCATTGCCAGTCTCTCTTGGAATTGTAGTCTATTGAGACATTTATTCGTTTATCAGTGACAATTTTCAACGTAATTAAAGACTCTTCTGACGGGTTGCTGTATGGGTTTTTTGTTGCAGATTATTTTATATGCGCATATCATCAGCCGATAAGTCAATCTATTCTACGCATTATCTCGAGATACGATTTTTACTTAAATCCAACTTTAGATGGCCAGTTGTCTTCGGGCCAGTCAGCCTTTTTTCACACTCCTTTTACCTCTTATGTCGGCAGGTTGACATATTTATTTTAACCAAAGGGAGTAAATTTGTATAGGGAAAACCCTGATCTGGCGTAAATCGTAGTCTAGTTTTGTCAGTCGCTGAAAAGAATTAGATTCAGTAAAGGTTTCATAGGGATCAGTATGACTAAAAGATTAATGTCTACAAGAACAATAGTCGCTTAGAAAAGATAATCAAGCGGATAAGGGGGCAGGAAGAAGGAATATAAGCCGAATTCTTCTGCGTTGACATAGTTTCAGTGAGTTCGCTTTGTTTTAATTTTTTCCAGATTTTTGGTTGTTTTCCCTTTTCTAGCGTAATTTTTTTGCTCTATTTTGACTGGGTTGCTGCAGGCCTCCGGACGGTGGTTTTGGGTGGCGGGGACTCAGGATTTGCTGGTTTTGTTTGGGGGCGGTCTGGCTGAGGGTTGTTGGTGAAGCGAATTCCAGTCGAGTCGGTCCAATTGCCAACCCGGCCTACTTAAATTAGTCGGATCGGCCTAGGATAAAAAGTCATGTCGGCCCGATTTAATGGTCAAATAGGCCTAGGAATGCATTTAACTGGCTTCTTTCTTCTCTTTTCGATCGCTGGTATCACAATTGGAGAACCGTTCTCAAGATGAAATCTTTTTACCTGGCTGGAAGCATGGAATAATTGGGAATCTCATATTCTATATCCTTGATTTCGGAATTTTTCTTCAAAAATTGATGATATGGAAATATGAGATCCCTCTTATACCAGTCGTATTATACCAGCATTAGTCGTCTGTTGGTGGATCTAATAATATTTACTGCCGTTTACGTCTCTTTATTAAAAGACGGTCAGAATTATTAGTGTCTATTATTTTCACTAACGCGCAACTATTTTACATAAGACGTAGACAATCCTAAAAGCACTATCTTTGTAAGACAATGGCGATCTTAAGATATTACCGAGATTTCCGTGTATATCATGGTATACAGATTATCGTGTGTAGTAGCTACCATAGAAGTCTAGGTAGGCCTGCTACACTCGATAAACTTTATCCTATTTAAGCGTACTGGTTAGCCCAATAATATTGCTATAGCTATGTTCATATGTACAGTTAAATGCGCAGTGTCGGTTCGGCCTAATAGTGCGCCTATAGGTATATACATGTGTGCGCATATGTGCATTCGTATGTGGTTATGGGTGATACTGTAGGGTCAACTCGACCCAAGGGTATATTCGCACATGTTAGGCATAAACATAGGTCGAGTTGGAACTAGGCCGAGTTGAGGGTGGGCCGGGGGTGTGTATTTGGGCCGAGTTGACTGGATAACGGTGAAGCCACTGGCAACTTTCGGTCGGATTGTTCCCGGACTGTTCGGTGGGTCTTGGGTTTTTTGCTCGGTGAAGTTGTTGTCTTGGGGCTGGCGACGGGCCGGTTGGAGTGGGGTGGGGGTTGCGCTGGAGGGGTGGAGGAATGGCTGAGAATCTGGATTTAAGCAGCCACCAACAATTTTCGGTCAAAATGTTTTCAAAATATTTTGCAGGTCCAGAGATATTACAGTTGTAATATGTCGTCTGCAAAATTCAGTATCCAGACAGTTAATATAAAGTATCAGTGTTCAATCTTTCCTTTTATCGGGATTTCGAACACAATGTCATTTGTTATTACAAAGATGAAATTATTGATTCTAAGACTATAAATATAAGAATCAATAAATATATACAAAATCTTTTTAAGTTTTCTGCCTCTGGGCATAAATATCGAATGGTTTAGGATATCTAATTGATCAGTATGCCTAAGCCAAGTCTTGAAGCTGGCTTGTTTTTTCCTATGTCGTTGATTTAAATATAGGACACAGTTTTGCAATCATTATAGGATCCTGATGATTTTCCAGTGATTGCAGTCTAATACTTCAGTGTAGAAGAAGTGAGTGCAATCTTGGGAGTTAGTCAACCTTAGGTATATATATATATATAAAACCCTGTGACTTGAAGAATGAGTCTAGGTCGTTTTTGTATGTGTTTTATGTTGGCGCGTTAATTGCTTCTGTTGGTAAAGGATTCCATACATTAACACTATTTGTAAGAAATACTTGCGTAGATCAAGTTTTCTGCCTCTGGGCATAAATATCGAATGGTTTAGGATATCTATTTGATCAGTATGCCTAAGCCAAGTCTTGAAGCTGGCTTGTTTTTTCCTATGTCGTTGATTTAAATATAGGACACAGTTTTGCAATCATTATAGGATCCTATCACGTTCAGGCTGATGATTTTCCAGTGATTGCAGTCTAATACTTCAGTGTAGAAGAAGTGAGTGCAATCTTGGCAGTTAGTCGACCTTAGGTATATATATATATATATAAAACCCTGTGACTTGAAGAATGAGTCTAGGTCGTTTTTGTATGTGTTTTGTGTTGGCGCGTTAATTGCTTCTGTTGGTAAAGGATTCCATACATTAACACTATTTGTAAGAAATACTTGCATAGATCAAGTATTATTTGACAAGCTGACAAGATGATCTGTCAAGCCCGAGCGGCTAGGCAACCGTTGATGTATTCAATAACAATTTTCTTGTTAAATCTGCTCCATTATTATACGATTTTTAAATTAGATAGTCAAATGTTTGCCATAGTTCTCTTAACAGGACCTTGTCATGCGTTCTATTCAAAGAATTGTGATGATGTCATCACAAGTAAGTTTCCCGTATTTCATCTTTTTGAGTGGTGGTTTGGGAAACCGTAATTTCTTTTCTTCATTTTATCTTGCTAAATTCTGTCACAATTTGAGGTTTTCGAATTCCAGTCGGGATTATTGCAGATCTCAGGTACAGGATTTGGCTATATCTTGACTCTGGTTTTTCCCCACGATATCTGGTTAAATCTCTATAAATAAAATTATCTATAATTTTTGCAGAGTCTTTAGCTTTTTAATAATTTAAGCTATACTGATATGAGACTTTTCTCTATTCAGAGTAAGCGGTATTATTAAAATATCCATAATAAACATGAGTTACCTCTTTAGTGAGGGCTAAGCAATAAGGATATAGCCCATGATTTTGGTTGGAGCATCATGGCAGATGTAATCTATGTGTTTTCTATAAGCAGTCCTCTTTAGCATATAGTAAGCTTGCCACATCTTTGAGGGCGGCCCTTATCAAAAGGGCCAGATATTCTTGGATCTAGAACCCTTCTCTGCAGTCTCCTCCCAAATGGTCTTCTGTTCCTCTAATCAGAAGCTATTAGCTTTAGAGGGGTTGTTGTCTTCTATGCTCGTCAAGGAGTCTAAGAAGAGGCTCTTCTGTGGAAAGTAAATCCAGGCTTCTGTTCTGGGTTGGAGTCGTTCAGTCATTGCCATGGTGTTTTCTTTCATTTTTAGAAGGAGGATCGAGTCTTTCTTGGGATGTCACTAGATCCAATCTGTTTGCGACATGTCTGATTGGCCAGATTTTATCTTTCATGTCTCCCTTTTCGGACAGTCAGGTTACGGGTCTCTAGTTCTCGATTCGATCGGACAATTCGACAGCAGTCTCTTAGAATATCAACAGGCAGGGGGGGCACAAAGTCGTCTCTCCTGTACTTGGAAGTGTGGAACCTCCTCATGTGGTGTCGCATGAATAAAAATTTTCGAGTGTCCACTCATGTCCCAGGCTGTCTGAGTTTTCTTGCGGACCAATTGTCTCGGGCGTGGGCTGTGGACGCCCTGTCTCAGTCCTGGTCAGGAATCTTCGCTTATGCGTTCCCTCCCACAATCCTGATTTATTTTGGTTCTGAAGAAAGTCAGGGACCAGATCTGCGAGATCTTGTTAATAGTTCCCTTTTGGCCAATAAGGATCTGGTTTGTAGACCTTCTCGATCTTCTAGTACCTACCATCATCCAAACCCAGGAATCTTAAGTCTGTGCGTTTGGAGTATATCGAGTGCTCGATCCTTGAGAATAAAGTTTCTACAAGATCTCACGAAATCTTCGATTCTGCCAGGAGGGAGTCATCTCGAAGAGTTTACAAGGGTCGGCTTAAGATTTTTGGAGAATGGTGTTCAGATCAAGGTCTCGTGCCTGATTCTGTTTCTATTTCCCAGATGCTAGACTCCTTATCTTATCTGTTCGACTCTTTACATCTGTCTGCTAACACTGTAGGAGGATATAGATTTTCTTTTGCATCTTCTCTTCCTGGTTTGTTGAACGCTGAAGTTGAAGATACTATGGTTCTTAATCTTTTGATCAGAGGGTTAGGTAATATTCGTCCTCCAGGTGTTAAACCTTTGCCTTCCTGGAACTTGGCTATGGTTCTTCAGTTTCTTGGGCAGGTCATCATTTCCAACCTATCTCTATGATTAGCTTGAATCTTTTAACTTTTAAGACCGTTTTTCTAATTGCATCTGCTTCTGCTAGAAGACGATCCTAAATCCATGTTTTCTCCGCTGAAAAGGATAGGTTTATCGAATCTGGGGACGGTTTGGTCTTATATCCTTGAAGGGAATTTTTGTCAAAGACTCAATCAATCCATTATCCAGCTAAGCCGATTATTTCACAATCTTTAACCTCCTTTTCTCCGGCTGACAGATTTTGGTGTCCTGTCAGAGCTCCATAAGTTTATAAGCGTCGTTCTGATTTTTAGAGATCCGATCTGTTCCTTTTCTGGTTTCCGTATGAGGAGGGGTTGGCCAGTCCAGTCTCTAGGGCATCTATTCCCAGATGGATTTGTGAGACCATTCACATTAAAGCTCATGTCATTAGAGGGATGGCTTCCTCTTTTGCCATTTTTGCTGGCTCTTCTGTAGACGAAGTTATGCAAGTTACAGGATGGAAATCCGAGTCTACTTTTACTACTTTTTATTGAAAAAGACCAGAGCACAGCAGCTTCCTTGTTTAGGAACTTTATGATTTTAACTAAAAAGGCTGAAGACCATTTACCAAGCACATCCCACCATTTTCGTTAGGACTGTGGGTCTGCATGTAATGGTGTGAGTTGTTCTTTGGTTTTTATTTATTTCTTTAAGTTTAAAGAAATCCTTTTTTGATAATCACTGTGTGATTGATTAAGATACACCATTATGTTATGTTATTAACATTTGGTTATCTTTTGTTTGATTTTTATCCTTGCTTATGGATTCTCAAATCTCCTCCCACCAAAGTTTCGTAGTGGGGCACTGACCAAATCTACGGGTTTAGCAAGTAGTGATTGAACGGTAATGGATGTTTTTGTGGTGTAATAACCCCCAACAGACCCCCCTTTAGTGGGTTGGTCTGTAGTTTTAGTAACCACTATAAAAACATACTTACCGTTCAATCACTACGACCCGGCCTCAGCCACCCCGCTGGGTATTGATTTGAGAATCTATTCTGGATATATGGCACTTAAATTTAGAAAAGTGAATCAGTTTTCACATTTGGGACCTACTGCGCATGCGCGAGCGTGCTTAGTGACAGGCGTCACCAAGGAGTGTGTACAGACTGGTGCCAGTCTATTGTAAGGCTAATGCAGGGGGTCCCTCTACCAGAAGCCTGGTTGAGGGTCTACATGGTGATGGTATTGGCATTAGGGAGTATGTAAGCGAGTATAAAAATTTTATTCTGATAGCTAAATGCAGATATTTGATTTAGCAAGTAGTGATTGAACGGTAAGTATGTTTTTATAGTGGTTAATAAAACTACAGACCAACCCACTAAAGGGGGGGTCTGTTGGGGGTTTTGCCCAATGCTGGTTTCTCATATGGATAGTAATCTTTATGATCATTTTTTCCCTCTCTTTTATTTTTGGTTTTGAGTTTCTAACCTTAACTAAAATACTCATTGTCCTCGTCTTCTGTCCTGTTTCAGAGACCTGGTTGCCCGTCCTGTGGTCGCTTCTTGAAGGAGAAGTTTATTGCCCACCTGTGTTTCCAATGTAGCCCCTGTGGGCCATTACTTAATTGTGATGTGTGTAAGCAGTGGGGGGGGGGCGAACTAATGAAAGAGTTTTTGTGCTTACAGGCGAAGGACAAGGTTGCGGAGGAAGAGAGGAAGATGAAACGAGAGGTTGTAGGTAAAAAGGGTAAGAGGAAGGCCTCGTCCTCAGTGGACATGGAGGCCTTCCGTAGTGAGATGTTAGGAGAGATGAAGAGGACAATAAAGGGTTTGGTACCAGAGTTGCTCCGTGGCATGCTTCCTGGACCAAATCCTTTGTTGTCCTCGTCATCTGCTTCGGAGCAGATAATCCCCGCCTCTGAATCGACTTTCCTTAGGCCGTTACCAGCGTTCGACGATTCAGAGGTGGCCCCATTAGAGAGGGCGTTCCACGACATTGGCAGCAGGCTTGCCGCGCCGGTGGTCCGTGAACGGTTGTCGCTGGAACCTGCTGGCTGCTTATCAGCCCAGGGGTATCCGCACGCCACAGGTGCCAGTACCTCCTATGGCACCTTTCCTGGCCAGTCCGGGTTAGCTCTCTTTGCTGACCCGGAGTCTAATCTTTCTGGCCAGGAAGAAGAGGATTATCTGCTGGGTTCCCCTTCTGATGCCGTGGCCATGGATTTTGACATCTGTGCACCCCTCGCGGGGAATACAGGCGACATCATCCATGCTTCTACTCACGCAGGAGTAGAATTCAAGGCTCAGAAGGTGGCCCTGGTTGGATCTGACGGTCAGTTATTCCGCATACCTCAGCTTGCCGAGGGTGTTGCTGGTGCTGGCCGGGGCCGTGGTGTGGCGGTAACTGCCCCACGCTCTACCACGGCGCCTGCTCCTGGACAAGCCAGTCAGATTAACGTGCCTGCTCTTTCGGGCCCGCATGCTTTCTCTGGCTTGCCAGGAGTGTGAGCATATCCAACGTCAAGCTCGACTGCGTTAGCTCAGGAGGAAGACGAAGGCCCTCGTCTAGTAGAGCTTTCGCAGTTAGCCACGGAGGAGGATTGGTCTGACGCTTGTCAATGGCTGATAAGTGTCAGGCCAGAGCTGCCCGTGGAGCAGTCGGCTAGCCAGCGAGACCACAGGCCGTGGTTAGCTGGAAAGTCGACTGTTAGCGCCATGCTATCTCTGCCGCTAGCAGAGCATATCGTTGATATGTTCTCGGCGGCGGAGACGTCCATCAAGGTGAATGGGCGTCTCCCGAAGGCCCCTCGCGAGGTTGCAAGGCGCTGCCGCATCGTACCCATGGACTACCAGAGGTACGGTGTGGTACCTAAGCCCAGCGTGGATGACCGTGCGGCTTTAGGTGAGGATACGCGGCCAGGCTCCCGTTGTAACACGGGAGCCTTGTGTTCGAACGCACTGCATTTGGCCAATGCCGCGTTGCGTGATGCGGAGGAGAGTGGGAGAGCGTCTATTGTGGCGCTTTCTCACGTCTCCCAGCTGTTACAGGGGGTAGTAACGGCATCCGCATCACGCCAACCGAGCCCGGTCACAGTCCAGAGAGCCATCCAGGATGGTATCAACCTGGCTCTGGAATGTATGACTCGGGCGGTGACCAGAAGTGTCTGGGCGAGGCACACGTTTGCGTTAGATAACCTATGCCCGTCCCAGGACCTGTACAATAGGCTTCTGCGTACGCCTATGGCAGGTCCTGGTCTCTTTGGAGGTGAAGGATGTAGGCACCTCCAGGAGACGGTCACTCTGGTCAACAACCAGAGGGCGCTGCGCGAACAGTTTGAGGTGCTCCGTAGGGAGCGCGTTCGCGCTGCACCTCCTGCGTACCATCCCCTTGCAGGCTCGAGGTGGAGGTGGCCATGTCAGAGGCCAGCCACCATCGCAGCCTTGGCCACATGCGATTCGGCCAGCAGCGAGGGGGGCGCAGGCTCCTCAGGCGCAGGCAGCCACCCATGCACCGAGGTGCATGTGGTGCTGGTCCTGGCGCGCGAGGATCTGGTCGTGGTAATCGTGCCTGATGGGCCGGTTACCACGGTGAGAACCACTCCAGTGTTTCTGGCAAAGGAGACAGTGCTGCTCTTGCACTCCTTATGTCCACCTCTCTCCCTAGGTGGACCAGTGGGAGGCCGTCTTGCCAAACACATGCAAGAGTGGGAACGGTTGACTCAGGACCGTTTAGTCTTGCGATGGCTTTCAGTCGGGTATCATCCCGATTGGATGACAGGCCCACCATCGCGACTGTCTCTGGTGCTAATCTGGACTCAAATTCCGAGAGATCCAGATCAAAGGTTGTGTATAGAGGAGGAAATAAACTCCCTCATACAAAAAGGAGCAATTCAGCCGGCACAGAAATGTCCGGACTTCTATTCAACCGTGTTCTTAGTGACAAAAAACACCGGAGGGTGGAGACCAATTCTCAACCTCAAGCCATTGAACAAGTCCATAGAGACACCCAGTTTCAAGATGGAGACTGTGAAGTCGGTGTTGGCAGGGTTGGAGAGGGGAATGTGGACAGCTTCAATAGATTTGAAGGATGCTTATTTCCACATCCCCATAGCGAGAAGTTTCCGTCGCTTCCTGAGATTTGCATTCCAGGGCAGACAGTGGGAATTCAGGGTGTTACCCTTCGGAATTTCCATGGCTCCTCGGGTTTTCACCAGAGTGGTTCATGCGATTACAGCATACCTCCGCAGGAGAAGCATAGCAATCCACACGTACATAGACGACTGGCTGTTAAAAGCACACACCCAGGAAAGTTTATCGGCCAATCTGGAGATTGTTTTGAAGACTCACAGACTTAGGCTTGATAATCAATTTCCAAAAATCAGAGCTGACTCCATCCCAGAAATTTGTTTACCTGCGGATGTTCTTCGATCTAGAGACAGGATATGTTTATCCTACTCAGGAGAGGGTTCAGATACTCATCTCAGTAATACAGTCAGTGTGCAACAGTCGTCATGTCCTGGCACGGGTTTACTTGAGAATGCTGGGGTTGATGGTTTCTCTGGAACCAGTCATTCCTCAGGCGGCCTTACGCAGGCGGCCGATCCAGTTATTTCTCATGACGCAATGGACCCAGAGTACAGGTTCACTGGACTCGAACGTGTCAGTGTTGGAGCCTCTAATTCACCACCTGCAATGGTGGTTGAAGGCAGAGAATCTCCTGGCGGGGGTTATGCGAACCCCTCCTCACCCTCAAGTAACTGTGTATACAGATGCCTCGATGGAGGGGTGGGGAGCTTGCCTGGAAGAATCCACGATATCAGGGCTTGGGAATCTGGAACAGTCAAAGGAACATATCAATCTACTGGAGTTAAGAGCAGTAGTCCTGGGCCTGGAACATTTCTTACAGAAAGTTCAGGGCAAGATTGTTCTTATTCGATCAGACAACTCAACAGTTGTGATTTGCATAAACCGCCAGGGCGGAACGAAGACGCCCAGTCTCTGTATGATGACATGGAGACTGCTTTGTTGGTGCCTGGATCACAGGATTACCGTGGAAGCAGTTCATATTCCGGGAAGGTTAAATCTGCTAGCAGACTCATTGAGCCGAAGGATGAGTGATTTACCGACGGAATGGCAACTAAATCAATGTGTGGCGGATCGTCTGTTCGCCCATTGGGGGAAACCCAACATCGATTTGTTCGCAACGAAGAAGAATGCGAAGATGACGACATACGTCTCTCCGATTCCAGATCCAAGCGCTTTCGCAACAGATGCGTTAGCTATCAGCTGGGTGGGAATGTATGCATACGCATTCCCTCCAGCAATCCTCATTCCAAAAATTCTTCAGAAAATCAGACAGGAGGAGTGCCAAGTGCTTCTGATCGCTCCAAATTGGCCAAGCCGATCATGGTATACGGATCTGCTGGACCTTCTGGTCTGCAATCCGGTTCCTCTGCCTCTGATGGACGACATTATCTTCCAGGGCAAGGCCCTTCACAACAATCTGTCAATGTTCAGATTGACTGCGTGGATGTTGTCAAGGAATCTAGAATTAAGGAGGGCTTTTCTGAGCAAGCAGCCATGTTTATGGCCAAAGCCAGGAGGGGGTCAACCTCCAGAGCATATAATTATAAAATCAACAGATTCGCAGAATGGTGCTCAAAAAGATGTATTGATCCAATGGATACATCTATTCAGGTAGTAGCTGATTTCCTCTGTCACCTGTATGATGCCTATAGCCTCAAGCCTAACTCTATTGCTGGTTATAAATCAGCTTTAATGACAGTTATCCCTTGCTTGGCTAATAGGGGAAGTGATGAAGTAAGTACATTAAATGTATTAATTAAAGGCATGGGCAATTTAAGACCAAGGAATCCCCCAGTGATTCCATCTTGGAGTTTATCTCTAGTGCTTCAGGTACTAGGCGATAAGCCTTTTGAACCACTTAGTTCCATTTCTATAAAAATGTTGACTCTTAAAACTGTATTTTTAATTGCTGCGGCCTCGGGTAGGCGTAGGAGTGAAATTCATGCCTTATCAGCCGAGGAAGACCGTTTCGTGATTACAGGGGAAGGCCTTACCTAGGATTAATTTCTTAGCTAAAAATCAGTCTGAAATATCCAGGTCAACCTATTTTTTTGCTAGCTTTAACTAGATATGATCCTAATTCTAAAGCATGGTGTCCCGTCCGAGCACTGATCTGGTACAAACAACGTACATCAAAGTGGCGGACGGACCAGTCAGCGTTATGGGTGTCATATATTGAACCCCATGGCAGGGCGTCTAAGGACACGATTTCCAGGTGGATTGTAGAATGTATTCAGTTTTGTCATAAATCCGCCACCGGTAAGCAAGTTGACATGGTCAAGGCTCACAGTGTCCGGGGCGTAGTGACTTCCACTGCCCTATTTAATGGGGTCCCTGTGGATGATATTATGTCGGTTGCTCAGTGGCACTGTGAGTCCAGTTTTACAGACCATTATCTCCATGACACCTCTAATCCTCTCGCCTTATCGATTTTGAAAAGATAATCAGGTGTACTTTTTTTATGAGGTTTCCTCATTGCTTGTATATATCACAATTAATTAATGGGAACAACCACTTTTTGGGACTGCATCAGCCTTCACCACTGGGAAGATGATGTCAGCAGCCAAGTTCAACAAGGTCAGTCATGTTTATGTGTTGTTCATTGCTAATTGTATTGTCACGTGACCCTTTGTTATTAAAATGGTGATGGTATGTGTTTTTGTGGTTCATCATTGAGAGTATACGAAAATGGAGCTTTTTCGTCTCTGTCCTATAGTACATGGCACTTGTACGTAGAGAGCGTATGGGACATTGAGGTCATTCGAGTCTTCCTCTCAGGAAGTGGGTGGGGGGGGGGCGGTTTGTGTTAGCCAATGTTTTTTCCAAATCCTGACTGTGTTTCACACAGTTTCAGAGGTTTAAGTGCCTTAAGCGCAGAAAAGCATCTAGGGAAGAGCTGGTCTTTTGACCTCGCCTTCCTCCCGCCGAATTCCCTGTCGAATTATGGCAATACCAAAGAGTATTAGGGAGGTAAGTATACTCTTGAAGTGAAATAAACGAAATCACGGATTACTTTTTTCATGAGAGATTTGATACTTACCTCGCTAATACGGAACCGGCCACTCCACCCCACAGAGGCTCGGTCTTCAGGCTCTTAATAGTTGCATGTGTGTCAGCCAATAAATTAGTCAGAGAAAGTGCTAGTCTGCGTATGCGCGGTGGTGGCGCTGGCATCCGCCGGACTGCTCTCTGACTCCCTGCCCAGTAGGGGCACCTAACTGTTTTTATTCTGAGTGTTTATTGAGTGAAAGCCGATATTTAGCAATATCAAAACGTATTAGGGAGGTAAGTATCAACTCTCGTGAAAAAAGAAATCCGTGATTTCGTTTAGTCTCCAAAACAACCTAACCACATGATGTGAAACTCAAGAAACCTAATCTGTGGCCATGTCTTATGCAAGTTTGTTCAAGAGAAGCTGATTAGTCAGTTTGTTAGTTCAAGGGAATCTGATTGGTCGATTTGTTTGATAGCTATCTTGGGTGACGTAACTTTCACAAAAATGATTTCTGCAGAATTGCTGAAGGATAGAGCCACTGTTTAACAAATATGATTAAGGTTTATAGAACCTTCAAGGTTGTTTAATGGATGTTGATGAGTAAAAAAACATGGCCACCATTAACCATTAAGCTTTTGTTAGTTGTATGGATTTTAATACTTGGAATTGTGACATGCAATATTAAATTTTGGTGGCTACTGAATAGGTATTTGACACGTCTTTCTGATGGGTCGATCCGATCAACTTCCATTATGAATTCTTTTGCATCTGATCCAAATTTGTGCACTTTTGACCCAAATTCTTATTATTACAGGAAATGGACATGTTTTCTATCGGAGTTGTCACATCTGGAACTTAGAGCTTTACATACTTAGTACTAGACTTGCACAATTACATGATTAAATCATAAATTTTGATTCTTTTTAAAATCATGAATTTATATGATTAAAACTTAAATAATCAGATACCGTACATCCCCAAAGAGTCCGCTCACGTGTATAGTCCGCACCCATAAATTGGACCCAAATTGGCTTAAAATAATTCTGTTTTCGTATATAATCCGGTGTGAGATCGAGCGACTTGTGAACGAAAACTGGTAACAAAACAACCACTGTGCTTTGAATATGTTTCTGTTATACAATCCAGTTTCTGTCGTGTGTTAATCTGGTTTTTAAAATTTTAAGTCACGTTATATGATTTGCCTATTCTTTTGATAAATATTTATAATTAAATCTTATTTACCGGCATGATCATGGAATAGTTCAGATTCAGCCAATTCACTAAAGTTTTCACCGAAAATATGCTGTTCATAGTTACGCAACAAGTTGACAATATTAATACTATCATTGAAATTCTTATTTAACACTGAGTAGTAGACAAATATCCGGCCAAGTTTATGAAATATTTGCGTTTGATTTGTAAATCTAGCGAGAAAATGTATCATATATATGACTGGTTAAATTGCAATTTAAGTGACCAACATAAAATGATTCAAAACGAAATGAGATGTACGAGAAAGATTCCTTGAACGGCCGAGAATTAAAACAAGTTAGACCACTTCTTATGTTGGCAAACCAACCGGTGGCGCTAACCAGAAGTGTAAATCACAGGCGCTAACCAGAAGGGTAGATCACAGGCGCTAACCAGAAGGGTAAATCACAGGCGCAAACCAGAAGGGTAAATCACAGGCGCTAACCAGAAGGGTAAATCACAGGCACTAACCAGAAGGGTAAATCACAGGTGCTAACCAGAAGGGTAAATCACAGGCACTAACCAGAAGGGTAAATCACAGGCGCTAACCAGAAGGGTAAATCACAGGCACTAACCAGAAGGGTAAATCACAGGCGCTAACCAGAAGGGTAAATCACAGGAACTAACCAGAAGGGTAAATCACAGGTGCTAACCAGAAGGGTAAATCACAGGCACTAACCAGAAGGGTAAATCACAGGCACTAACCAGAAGGGTAAATCACAGGCGCTAACCAGAAGGGTAAATCACAGGAACTAACCAGAAGGGTAAATCACAGGCGCTAACCAGAAGGGTAAATCACAGGCGCTAACCAGAAGGGTAAATCACAGGCACTAAGCAGAAGGGTAAATCACAGGCGCTAACCAGAAGGGTAAATCACAGGCGCTAACCAGAAGGGTAAATCGCATAGCATAATCACATAAATTCTGAGTCCAGTATATTTATATATCAGTGTACTCGCTCTAAACTCTTTTGTGATTAGACACGCAAGATACTTCTTTAAAATTTGATTTAACCTGAGTGGATTCTTAATATCACGGGATTTACACTAACCAGAAAGGTAAATCACAGGTGCTAACCAGAAGGGTAAATCACAGGCGCTAACCAGAAGTGTAAAACACAGGCGCTAACCAGAAGGGTAAATCACAGGCGCTAACCGGAAGGGTAAATCACAGGCGCTAACTGGAAGGGTAAATCACAGGTGCTAACCAGAAGGGTAAATCACAGGCGCTAACCAGAAGGGTAAATCACAGGCGCTAACCAGAAGGGTAAATCACAGGCGCTAACCAGAAGGGTAAATCACAGGCGCTAACCAGAAGGGTAAATCACAGGCGCTAACCGGAAGGGTAAATCACAGGTGCTAACCAGAAGGGTAAATCACAGGCACTAAGCAGAAGGGTAAATCACAGGCGCTAACCAGAAGTGTAAATCACAGGCGCTAACCGGAAGGGTAAATCACAGGCACTAACCAGAAGGGTAAATTACAGGCACTAACCAGAAGGGTAAATCACAGGCGCTAACCAGAAGGGTAAATCACAGGAACTAACCAGAAGGGTAAATCACAGGCACTAACCAGAAGGGTAAATCACAGGCGCTAACCAGAAGGGTAAATCACAGGCACTAAGCAGAAGGGTAAATCACAGGCGCTAACCAGAAGGGTAAATCACAGGCGCTAACCAGAAGGGTAAATCACAGGCGCTAACCAGAAGGGTAAATCGCATAGCATAATCACATAAATTCTGAGTCCAGTATATTTATATATCAGTGTACTCGCTCTAAACTCTTTTGTGATTAGACACGCAAGATACTTCTTTAAAATTTGATTTAACCTGAGTGGATTCTTAATATCACGGTATTTACACTAACCAAAAAGGTAAATCACAGGTGCTAACCAGAAGGGTAAATCACAGGCGCTAACCAGAAGTGTAAAACACAGGCGCTAACCAGAAGGGTAAATCACAGGCGCTAACCAGAAGGGTAAATCACAGGCGCTAACCAGAAGGGTAAATCACAGGTGCTAACCAGACGGGTAAATCACAGGCGCTAACCAGAAGGGTAAATCACAGGCGCTAACCAGAAGGGTAAATCACAAGCTAACCAGAAGAGTAAATCACGGGCGCTAACCAGAAGGGTAAATCGCATAGCAGAATCACATAAATTCTGAGTCCAGTATATTTATATATCAGAGTACTCGCTCTAAACTCTTGTGATTAGAGACGCAATATACTTCTTTAAAATTTGATTTAACCTGAGCGGATTCTTAATATCACGTGATTTATATATTTTCAATATTTAGCCGGTTAAATACAATAATTTCACTTATGCGATGATGTTTTTGCCGTATACATTAAACATAGTCGCAAGGTGGCAAGAATTTGTACAGAGAATTGTGTTCAATTTTCATGGTATCTTAGAAGTTCAGAAATGTTACAAAGACGAAAAAATGTGACTAAGTTTTATCCTTGTATATAGTGCACACTAACTTTTTTTATCATATTAATAAGCCTTCTAGCCCGTTCCGTATTTTTCGATATGAGCACACGTGCCATATTCAACGGAGTATTTTCATTGGCTGTTGGATGTGCAACCCATTTAAATTGACCAATTAAAACATCGATTGATGTGAGCATGACGTGTAGGGATTACTACGCGGTACTGTTTTACTACGATTTGTTTACTACGATTTGTCATTCATGAAACGTCTTCACAAAATGTCATCGTTTGACAGTTTATCAGTCGGCAGCGAAGTAACTAACGATTGATTGATATGTGTAGTTTACGGCTGACATCGCCAGATTTTGTGTTTGTCACAATATTTTGCTGCACATTCAGTATCTGTTATCAAGTAGTGGTGCATCACAGCAGCGGTATCGATTTCACGAAAATCAACAATGAGAAATCAGATAAAAGTCACATCAGCAACTATTGGCAAATATTTCAAAATTACAGTTTATATGATAAATAAAATCTCAAACTCGGTCACTTTCCATATCACTATTATGAACCTCGTTGAAAATTATCAATTTTCAGCTCGGTCCATAATAGTGATATGAAAAGTGACCTCGTTCCAGATTCTCTATGTAACATGTAAATTGAGCACAAATGTGCTAACTTTCTATGGGTTTATACAGTAATCGTAAATAATCCATTGCAGCTTTCAGTATGTCTGCCTTTATTGTTATGTCTATTTACCCAGGCTGATTATTCGAGTAATCACGATTATTCTTTCAAAGCAATAATCGCGCAAGCCTACTTTTGGAACGTAGAGATCTCCATACTTAGTATAGAAATGTTTGTATTTCCAGCCAGAATAATCATATTTTCATTTTCAAAGTTGAAATACAGGGAAGGATTCACATCTCTTGTTATAAACACTTTTGAAGATCATTCCAAAACTGCTTGGATGATTGTCTTTGACCTGAAACTACACAAATATTATCTGGGATAATAGCTGAAATATGTATGTTCAAGTGAATCTGCTTTGGCACAAAAATGATTTGGCTGGTGTAATCGGGCAAGTATTTGGGAAGTATGCTTAGAGTTGATGACCCACTCAAGTTTGTTCAAAAGAAGTTAATAGGTGAAAAAATATATATACACCATAAAAAATTTAGCTTTTATTGGTTGATGGACTTTCTGAATTATGGGGAGTGGTGATAGTCTTTCCTGTGGCTAATTGAGACAGCTCATCCACTGTATGTGTTCTAGAAATGAAGACACGAATGTGGAGATTTGTGACATGATGCCGCATGCAGGTCTACTTTTGGACAAAATCTTTTTAGCTGGTAATTGATGAGAAAGCTGCATTAAAATACTCCTATTCCGAGACTGAGGAATAAGAGTGAAGAGGAAATGCTGATGTTTCAGTTTAGTGCTGTACCAGGAAAGATCTGGAGAATTCTAACAGTCAGCTTAAAGCTCCTTAACGCTTTCAGACAAACATGTGTACTGTGGATAGGAATCTACAGTTTGTGTGATGTCCAGTCTTATGATTGCGTAGATTCCAGATCTATGTACATTAACCTTTCGGCAGATTCTTCAAAACAGCAATCCCAAATAAACGGGTCATTGCTGATGAGTCGGACTATTTCTCCACGGATACTAACCAATGGTTACGTCAACCAGACCATGATGCATTATGTAAGCGCGAGGAAGAACTGAGGGACAAACGTTTCGGCTCGCTTAAAGATCGTAAAATAACAGACTGCTGGGCGGAACGTTATTGATGCTGAAGAAGTGCAAGGGAATTATATGTATGGGATAATGTCAGCAGTCAGACAACCCAGTAGTCAGCACTATCACCACTCCCCATAATTCAGAAAGTCCAGTAGTCTGACATGGCAACGAATTTACAAAACCCAGTAGTCCGACAACCCAATAGTCCTACAATAATGTAATAGTCGATAAAGTGGTTCAACTGAGCCAGACTATTGCTATATAACAGGGTATGCAACGCAGCGTAGGCATATGGGAATCGCTGTGTGTATGTGCGCAAACATGCATGTTCACACACACACACACACACGCACGCACGCACGCACGCACGCACGCACGCACGCACGCACGCACGCACGCACGCACGCACGCACGCACGCACGCGCGCGCGCATGGGGAGTAGCGTTTTAAACAATTTCCTGACATTTTTCGGAAATCCAAGAAACGACCAGTCAAAATTCTGTCAACCAATTGTGAAGCGTACCAGCCTAGGGTCCTTCTAGCTGATTCTAGGGTCCTTCTAGCTGATTCTAGGGTCCTTCTAGCTGATTCTAGGGTCCTTCTAGCTGATTCTAGGGTCCTTCTAGCTGATTCTAGGGTCCTTCTAGCTGATTCTAGGGTCCTTGTAGCTGATTCTAGGGTCCTTGTAGCTGATTCTAGGGTCCTTGTAGCTGATTCTAGGGTCCTTGTAGCTGATTCTAGGGTCCTTGTAGCTGATTCTAGGGTCCTTCTAGCTGATTCTAGGGTCCTTCTAGCTGATTCTAGGGTCCTTCTAGCTGATTCTAGGGTCCTTCTAGCTGATTCTAGGGTCCTTCTAGCTGATTCTAGGGTCCTTCTAGCTGATTCTAGGGTCCTTCTAGCTGATTCTAGGGTCCTTCTAGCTGATTCTAGGGTCCTTCTAGCTGATTCTAGGGTCCTTCTAGCTGATTCTAGGGTCCTTCTAGCTGATTCTAGGGTCCTTGTAGCTGATTCTAGGGTCCTTCTAGCTGATTCTAGGGTCCTTGTAGCTGATTCTAGGGTCCTTCTAGCTGATTCTAGGGTCCTTCTAGCTGATTCTAGGGTCCTTCTAGCTGATTCTAGGGTCCTTCTAGCTGATTCTAGGGTCCTTCTAGCTGATTCTAGGGTCCTTCTAGCTGATTCTAGGGTCCTTCTAGCTGATTCTAGGGTCCTTGTAGCTGATTCTAGGGTCCTTCTAGCTGATTCTAGGGTCCTTCTAGCTGATTCTAGGGTCCTTCTAGCTGATTCTAGGGTCCTTCTAGCTGATTCTAGGGTCCTTGTAGCTGATTTTGCTTTAAATCGGTCCAGAGGTTAATGAGGAGTAAGTAGCCTTTTAACTTATTTTCGGAATAGTCAAAAGGGACTCTGGAAACGTTCTGTATACAAAATTCGGTAAACATGTTCTGAAACCTACCACCCTAGTATCCATCCTGGAAAGTCTGGTTAAAATTGCCCAAACTGTTAATGAGGAGTAGCATTTTAGTAGTTTCCTGATATTTTCCAGAAAATTCAAGATGATCCCCGCAAAAATTGAGGAATCAAAATTCAGTATATACGTTATGAAACATACCACTCTAGGGTCCTTCCAGCCGAGTTTGGTTGAAATCGGCTAAATGGTTAATGAAGAGTAGGCCTATAACTGATTTCCAGAAATCTTCGGAAAATCCAATATACCTGCCGGAAAAATTAACCCATCAAAATCTCATTAGAAGTGCTGAAGCCTACTAGCATAGAATTAGTCCAACCAAGTTGGTTAGAAATCGGGCCATTTATCTTGGAGCTGTAGCGCTTTAAATGATTTCCGGAGATTTAAAAAAAATATAAGATGGCCGTCAGAAAAATTAACCAATCAAAATTCGGAATAGAATTTCTAGAGCCTATCACCATAGGCTCCTTCCAGCCAAATTTGGTTGAAGTCGGTTAACACATAGACTGAAGGGGGATATACAATTTGACAGGTAGACAACGGACGGACAGATGAAAAATCTCTGATTGATCATCATGGTCATGTAAGCAAAACATGAATCATAAAACACACTGCTGTAAGAATCTAACTATTTACTATAAGTGCTTATCTAGCTTAGCGTGATTGAACTTTTTCGGTGTGATCAGATTAAGCTTACATTTAGCAACATGAAAGATGGCAACAAGTTCCACATCTCTGCCAAATTTTTGCCATGTAGGCATAGGCCTACAAACTACTGAAATAGTCTGGCTGATAATCAGCTCGTAAATATAGAAATATCTTGTGTTTTACAATTTCTATATTAAGATTTCGGATTTGGTAAGAAGTAGGCATATAGCTGAAATTTGGCTGTTCCTCGCTTGCCAGTTGGAATTTTCTGAATCAAAAAGTCGGAAATTCAACAAAATAGAAAATAATAGGAAGCTAGCAAATGGTTTACAAATGATCTCAAATTTCCGACAGGTTTATATAATTACTACCAGATGTAGTCGCATCCTGGCCACACCCACGCTACGCCACTGGACGTCGTCGTCGCCTTCGTAGTCGGCGGTGGTGGTGGTTGTGATGGAGGGAGCGATGGCTATGATGATGATGGTTGGGAGAATGTAACGATAAGGGCGGAAAATTAACTACTTTAGGATGTTATTTCCCGTTTTCAAAATCTTAAAATTAAAGTCACATATTCACAGTAGCGTGCCTGAAAAAACCCCAATTAAATGTGCACATTGCCACAAGGATGCGTGAAAATAACATTGTTTAAATTGTAACATTTTAGAAAGGTAATGTGTGTACCTCAGTGTAATGAAGCGAAATAAATCTTAGCATATGATGATTTCATCCCGTACAAATTATTATATAATGTTTTTAATTGCGAAGTTGAATTAGGAGCTCGTGTCTCTAATTCAATTTCAAAACTTAAAAAATTATATTAACTTATGCGTAGCGAAATCGTCATTTGTTAAGATTTATTTCGATTGCATACATCTCGGCCCATATTGTAAGCTTCTAAAAGTGTACAAGTTTGACAATTTAATCTTCAAGCATTCTGTGAATGTGTACCTTTAAAATTTTTATTATTATTATTATTATTATTATTATTATTATTATTATTAATATTATTATTATTATTAAGCCTCGAAATTTGGCGTAACCAAACAGATTGATCCCTTGTTTGTTAGGTAACTGCAAACTGGTGCTCTCTAACATATTCCAGTCGAAGTTATTTTCAATTTAATCACCATTTTATACGTTTCGCTAAGGGTTCATCTAAGATAGAGATAGATAGATAAGTATGTGGAAAGGATGAGTGTGGCTGCATTGCGTGAACGTAGTACAACCACGTTAGTACCAACACAAAACTTTGCTGTGCTGGAAAAAATAGAACACTGCTCTATTTCACCCAACTTTTTAACTACTACTACTACTACTACTACTACTACTACTACTACTACTACTACTACTACTACTACTACTACTACTACTACTACTACTACTACTACTACAAGTCTACTACTACTTTTTTTTTTTCTTTTTTTAATGATAACACGATCAATGGATCGTGCGGAAAACCTTTCATATCCAAAAATATACAAAAGACTGACGTACAAATCATACAACATACAAGCGTACAAACAGTAAATAAACGCCAAGTGAAAAGGAAAAACCTTTCAAAAATTCATCTGTCTTTCAGTATAATAAAATACTTCAAAATCGCTGCTCAATAAATATACATATTTAACTCTTTGAACTCCAAGGAACAAACACGAAAGAAATCATTTTTATTTTAATAAATATAAATATTCTGTTGAATATTTTGAAACACAACTAACTGGGAGTCGTTCCTGTATATGGCAGCAACGGGTTCCAGTCCAAACAATTTCAAAACATCCAACAGCTTACACGTACGATTGTCCGGAACGTGATATTCGTGGAAGTCTGGATTCAAAGGATTAAATGTTAATTAACATTAAAAATCTAATTACATATTTATCAGTCTTTTCGTCCTAATAGTATTTTTGAAATATCTGTTCTGTCACAGTAAGTATATACTAATAAAATAAACGCCATACGTTCATTATTTTGATCAAATTAAACATCTAGTACGCTCTATTCTGAATAGGCCCGGGTAATCTTTTACATAGCCAACAAAGCGCGAGCGTTTAAACGCAAACACTTTGTCAGCAGCGCGGCGCGCAATAGTAATATCTCCGCGGCATTTAAATATTTCTCTTTACCTTTTGAGAGAGATTTTAATATTATCTGGGATTGTACATTGTTAAACAATGACAAAACTCGCTGCTATTTTATGACGATCTTAGCTACAATGATAAGGCGGTTCCAAAATATAATACTGGGTCGTTTGTAATTCATAAACATAGGATGATTTTAGGCCAGAATTTTACAGTGCACTTTGCTCTGTCCAAAACAAATAACAGACGACTGATAATTTTAAAACCGAATGACTGGAAGCGGCAGTTACATCAGGCTGCAACAGCCTCCATTCAAACGATTTCCTACCAAATGGTAAATCTACATTAAAAATGTATTCTTAAAAATATACTTCCATAATCAACATTAAATTATACACAAATTGACAAGGATGTAATATAAGTGTTAAAATATTTACGTATTCGGCACATTAAATGAAAGGTTAAATAATCACGGCGGTGTTTTGATGGACAGATTGTCATTTTCAAATGATATTACTCTACCTCTGCACCATATTCTTTCAAACGTTTTTCGATTTTGTTTTTTAATATACTTATGGCATTCGCCTCTAACACAATGTGACAATAACGCATAAAATATTCCATTTAAACACTACGGAGCAGCGATGTTTCCAAATGCTCCAAATTCCAATGCTTAAGCAGACTAACACAATAACTTTATTGTTTATTTGTAGTGACTCATTTGCAAGGTCATGAAATAAAATATTGTGTGGTGTTATGTCCGATGTAGGAACACCGAGATCTGATAAAATCCTACTTACATATACCCAGAACTGAACTACAACATGGCATTCAACGAATAGATGTACCAATGTTTCCTCAGAGCTTACACAGAAAACGCACTTATTATCATCTTCAGCACACAGTTTTGCTTTTGTCATGAGATGTTTAACCCAAAGTTTTCTGTGTATTAGTCTCCAAACTATATCTCTTGCCTGATTGGGAATATTCTGTAAATGTATGTTTTTCCATATTATCTCCCAATTCGGAATATTATAACCATGCTGCTCCCATGCATACATAGCTCTTGGAGGTATAGCATGTAGTTCCCTAAGGAGCTTATACCAGCTGCTTACTGCCATTCTGCAGGAAAATTCCTTATCATTACTGATGAATTTTAGTTGAGCTTCTTCATCAGTAAGATCGGCACTGTATAGAGAGAACCAAGCTTTCGGTATAGCTTCTTGTATGCGAGCTAACAGACGCGTAGCATCTATTGGTCGAAGAGCAGTAACGTAGCAAATCTCAGCCAATGATTTCCATTCCCTCCGAATAGGGTCAACAATGTCACATACATATTTAATGCCTTTCCCTGCCATTTATGGATAGTACATAGCTTTGCCTTGATGAGTGATGTGATTATTGCCCCATAGCTCCAATTGTAAAACATTTTCCCAGTATAGTGGTACATCGTCAACTTTAATAAATGCATCAAAACCAGTTTTTAGCTCGAGAAAATGCGGAGGAACTCGCGTATAATTCTGGGGAGGATTTTTGGCACAAAAAAAGCTTTTGGTTGAGAGAGGCTTTATGAAGCTTTCTATTAACGACCTTGATACATTTGCCCACTGAATATCAGAATGAAGCAATGCATTATAAAATTTGAAACGCAATGACATGCTCTTCATTCTAACATCTACAAGATTAAGCCCGCCATGAATTAAATCATTCATGCAAACATCCTGTGATACAAGACATGCCTTACCTTACCATAAAAATTCTCGGACCATTCTATTTATTTCACATTCGACATGTTTGGGCATATATATAACAGAGGCTATATACCATAACTTTGAAAGTATTAAGGTATTTATAACCAAGGTTCTGCCGAAAATAGTTAAATGCCGATGCTTCCACGCATTACAGGTTTTCTTCATTTTAGCTATTCTCTCTTCCCAGTTAAGGTTCTCTTCACCCTCTCTACTGAAGTGAATACCTAGAATTTGAATTGATTCATTTGTCCATCGGATGTCCAGTGGCTTATCACACCTACTCTTCCACTGACCCAGAAATAATCCAACTGATTTATCTTTGTTTATCTTCAGGCCAGAGGCCATGTGAAAATACAATAAAATCGTGCCAAGCCTTTTAAAATCAGCATTGGTGCCCGCAAAGACAGTTGTGTCATCGGAATATTGAGACACCTTTATGGGCCGATTTACACCATGAATATCTATACCATGAAAAAGTGGGTCCTCCCTGAGGGTTGCTCCTAATGCCTCCATTGCTATGACGAATAACACGGGAGACAATGAACACCCTTGACGCACACCACGCTCTAAAATAATGGGCTGACTTTTAAAATTGTTTAGGAGGTATTTGCTGCTAATATTGCCATAGAGAATTCGGATCCATTTTATGAAATTTGGTCCCAAACCAATGTGACTGAGTGATTTAAACATAAACTCCCATTCTAATCGATCAAACGGCTTTTCGATGTCTAAACCTACAATGGCTCCTGGGGCATTACCTTTCCCAACCAAATGTATAATGTCTCTAATTAAAAATGTATTGGTCAAGATAGAGCGGCCTGGAATAGAGCAAGTTTGATCGGTATGGATAACTTCATCCAGAACACTAGCAAGTTTTTTAGCAAGCGCTTTCGAAATAATCTTATAATCGACACAGAGGAGCGAGATGGGTCTGTAATTTTCTAGGCTCTGTCGATTCCCTTTCTTGAATATAAGTTGAACAGATGCTTGCGACATGGTAGAAGGGAGTCTACCATGTGAGAAAATTTCATTTATTACTTGAATAACCTCTGGCACAATGAGATGCCAAAATGTCTGGTAGAATTCCACGCTAAGTCCATCACCTCCTGGAGCTTTGCCACCCGTCATATGTTTTAGAGAAGTGGTCAGATCAGCTAGTGTGGGAGCTCACAGAATTCCGTGCTCGATTTTGAGAATGCATTTTTGACATTGGCTAGCATCTCAGATGACTTTATATCATTACTATTATCAGATTTATATAACATCTGATAAAATGTTTCTACCGTTTCCATAATTTCCTTTTGCGTAGAGCAATTTTGGTTGTTGTTGTTGTTGTTGTTGTTGTTGTTGCCGTTGTTGTTGCCATTGTTGCCGCAGTCGTTGTTGCCGTTGTCGTTGTTATTTAAACTCCTAATTAATTTCTCAACTCTTCTAGATTTTTCGAGCCCATAACGAGTATTTCGTTGGTTTCTCTCCTTCAATATACATTTGTGTTCTGCTCCTAGTTATTGCACCCTCAGCCCTATATCTATCTATTTGCGTAAGCTTTGATTTTATATCGCTTAGCCGTTCACTATGCTGACTATCACCATTCACAACCTTCCTACTTAGGAGAAACAGAGAACGCTCAAGTGCTTTCTTCTCCTTGCGCATCATTCGCGCTTTCCCAATGGCATATTGTTTTGAAATGTGGGCAAATCCAACTTTTACATCTTCCCACCATGTTATTAAATTGTCATGGGAATTTTTGTTTCGAAGCTTATGTTGCCAAAAACTTTTAACACAAGTTTGATATTTAGATTCATTTAGCAGCGATTTATTAAGTTTCCAAAATCCAGGGCCGCGTTTAACCCAGTCGGCATTGTCTAGCGTGATGTAAAACATGTCATGGTCAGAGAACGTAATGGGATACACCCCAGCAGTTACCAGATTTCCTTTCAATGTTCTTTGAATATAAATTCGATCTATTCTAGAGGCGAGTTGGCCGTTATTTGAATGCCATGTGAAATCACGACCCTCTGGATTTAATATTCGATAACTATCCAGTAAATGTTCTGCATCACATATAGCTTTAAGTCTGCGATGCGATGTGTCACCATAGATAGAAAGTGAACTTCTGTCTCGCGTCCCATCCATAACACAGTTAAAATCACCACCCAGGATAATATTGTCAGCATTATCATTAAGAATGGATGATATACTGGACAAGAATGTACATCTTTCAGAATGCAACGCCGGTGCATAGACTGAAACTAAAGTGTAATTTGACCCTTCTATGTCGATCACAACTTTAACACACCGCCCATTGTTATTAGATGAAGAAGAAATGATATTTATCCAGCTGAGGCATTTTGGGAGAAACAAAATTGCAATACCTGCACTCGGTTCATTGGCAACAGAGTAATAGAGTTCTCCATTCGTCAAACACCTGAACCTTTCAATAACCTCTATATCTTGTAATTTTGTCTCCTGCAGCATAATAATGTCAACTTTTCTTGCCTTTAATTCATCTAATAGTACATGTTGTTTTATTTCGTCATTTAAACCTCTGCAATTTAATGTGCAAATTAACATTACAAATATTTTAAAACATAAATTTAAAACTGAGATATTTTAATTTGATTTGTTTTTCTTACTCACGTTCTTTTTCGCCCATTTACCAATCTTTTCATTGAATTCTGAGGTGTTCAGTTCAATTACTGTCAGATGCTGATATTTTGATACATCAGAATCATTGCGTAACTGACGATAGCGCACACCCTTCTTTGTTATGTAAGGGATCAATACCTGCCCTGTTTCTGAGTGGTACATAACCATTTCCGCATTTTGAGAACTCTGTATACTGACAGATATATCCGAATCAGCAACAGATACGCTATCATCATAATCATATGACATATCATGAACATGGTCTTCTTCAACATCAGAATCTGAACTTGAGTCATCTTTTTGTCGCTTAAGACTACTTTCTGTCTTGCGAGGAATGCTGGAACTGGTGCTTGTTAATTCTTTGCTGGCTCCAACAGCAATATCTGTTTTACCTTCCACACCTTTCAAGGTAACAGTCAGAGAGGCCTGATCTAGTATTGAATTATCAGCGCTTTCAGTGGACTGTGATCTGAATCTTGTTTGCCCTAGTTGTAGACTTTCTGACTCGGATGTTAAACTAACATCCTTAGCCATTGGTACAGGAGTGTGTGTCACGTTCTCGCTCAATACCTCAATAGAATCTGCTATGTCTACTACCACAGGATTAGCTGGTTTATGAACATCAGCTGCAGTAGCCGTTTTGCAAACGGCAGCTACAGCAGCCGGTTCAGGCTCCTGGTGATTCTTTGGTTCTGAAGCACTTCGAGTTTGATTCTTTGTTGCTTCCTTACATCGCCATTTAGAATGATCAGTTGACCCACAAATTAAGCATTTGTCCTTATGCGGACATGCCCTAGCTAGGTGGTCGGTACTGGTACAAATGCGACATGTCTTAATCTGGCCCCTGTACCATAACGGCAGAAAAAACGTATTGTCAATTGAGAGCGTACTTGGGAGAGGTTTTGAAATATCCTTCATCCACACTCGTCTAACTCCATTTTCTAGAGATCTGTCAAATTGGTACGTCTCATTCTCTATTGAAACTACTAGACCATATTTGGCCATTTCTGCGCTAATTCGTTCATTAGGTATTTCTAATGGCGCCTTCACTTTAATTAGCAGTTTATCTGAATCTATTTCCTGTACCTTACAGACTTCTCCATTGACAATCAGTCCATCCTCCAATAATTTTTCTTTAATTCCCTCATTGCATACCGTAACATGCCACACTGACCTGCTTATATTAATCAGGCCCTTTAACACCTTGGGACCCGAACCAACAACCTCTTTCAGGCCATGATAAAGGTCAATGGCCCCCACACTCCACCCGCCAGTCGTCACCCTAAGGCTCAATTCCTGTTTATATTTGCTAGACATGCTTTAACGCATAGGGCGATAATACAGCGGCGCTCTAGCTCAACAGTAAGCCGAGAATGTAGCGACTCTCTCTCTCCACGACTGAAAATCCAGCACGGACAGCCAGAATATAAAGTCAGCCAACAATAAAAGCGCTAGTATAACGGACCGTGAAATGGGGAAAATCCCAACAACAATAGGACAGAAAAAGCAATACACAACAGAGGAGGCCGGCTGAAATGACCACAGCAGTGATAAATAAATTACTGCAGCCTGAAAACTTTCGTCGCAAAAAACGACCTCCCACAACAAAACTTGCAAAATTAAATATAAAGTCGTATATACACTTATACAACAACAGGACAAAACATAAGCATGGGTGAGTAATAGAAACCGTCTAAAATCGACGTAATTAGCAGAGCCAAAAGACAGCATGTGCTATGATTGACTACTACTACTACTACTACTACTACTACTACTACTACTACTACTACTACAACAACAACAACTACTACAACAACAACAACTACTACTACTACTACTACTACTACTACTACTACTACTGTATGTTTGAATGGCAGCGATGTTGCAAATTGGTATTATGTACGTGTGAGATTTTGTCAGGTGGGATTTTTGTCCGGATAAGATTTTGTTCGGTGGGATTTTGTCCGGGATTAATACTACGCAGACGGTGGTAATATTACATGCATAAAGCACTGAAATGTAATATATTAATATAATTCATACCAACTTATAGGCCTACATAATAAAATGGAACAAGCATATCCAATCACATTCAGTAAGTTCGCTTCAGTAAATGTTCTTTGGCACTCAGCACACTCTATTAAGACAAAGAGTTACGTAGTAGCCCAGTCAAACATATTTACTCAGTAACCAAGCGAATCTGAAACGATGTTCTTACCGGGACCGCCAGACCAAGTGGCCATTTTGTATTTTGAAAGTATCACTTTCTTCCTCCGGACCTAGTCCGGTGTACGTATGGAGTTGTGAACCGATCATACAATTCTTAGCATACTTAACCTCAAGAAACAGTTTTCTGTTTAAACAGATAACACACACACATGCACGCATGCATGCGCACGCACACACGCACGATCTCGCGTGAGCCTACGTCGTGTAGTTGATTATGACATCATATGATTGACCACGGAAATTGATTTATGAATTATAGGTTGGGTTGTACAGTCATGCTAATAGTAATAACATACTAAATACTACTAATTGTTGTTTCAGATGAACCTCTGTCTGATCGGTTACCACAGTTACCTAGGTTCTCTCTGACGCTCATGTTTAGTGGACAGAACCAGAATCTCGCTGTAAAATCTCTGAAATGTCTAGAAAGCACGTGGGATGCGGTCATATTTTCAGACATTGTCATCAAAGCCTTGGATTTAGATGTCACTGGTCCTAAATATTTTGTTCACCAACATTTGGACCTACCAATGATAGCTGTAAAGACTGGCTGTGTGCAGTCAGGCGTGCAGATAACACTGTTTGTACAAAAACCAGCGAATTTTAACAAAATGCAGCAATTTTACAGTAGCATACTCGGCGTGTCTCCTTACCCAAGGTCGTTTTCTGGAGAGGTCTGTGGTGTGAAATATTCCACGTTTCCTATTTCTCACGTGTGCGAAAAAGTGTGCCTGTGTGTGTTCCTGATCATGCTTCTGTTCTGTGAAGCTAAGGCGGATAGGTCCAGCATGACAGAGATGTGTAGTGGATACGCTGCTATCAAGGACCACGAAGAGAATGAGATCAAAATCTTTGAACAGCTGAAATGAACTAAATATCTACACAGTGCTAAACAGGCTTGTCCGCAGTCTTGAAGTATATATCTCTAGTCTTTAGGTGTGAAGATTAATCTCTGAATTTGGACTCTTGGGGAATAAGTCTGAGGTCTTGTTATATAGCTTAGTCTCTGAGTATGGTGTATTGTTTCACCTGAATTTAACTGTCCTCTATGGTGTATGCTCTCGCAAAGAGTTGAGTACACACCTTTTTTACCTGACTGGGTATTGATATCTGTCTCTCATCGCACTTGTTGTTCGCTGTCTCTCATCACTCTTGTTACTCTCCGTTTCTCATCACTCTTGTTACTCTCCATCCCTCATCACTCTTGTTGCTCTCTGTCTCTCATCACACTTCTTACCCTATGTCTCTCATCTATCTTGTTGCTCCCTGTCCCTCATCACACTTCTTGCCCTCTGTCTCTCATCACTCTTGTTGCTCTCTGTCTCTCATCACTCTTGTTGCTCGCTGTCTCTGATCACTGTTGTTGCTCTCTGTCTCTCATCACTCTGGTTGCTCGCTGTCTCTCATCACTGTTGTTGCGCTCTGTCTCTCATCACTCTTGTTGCTCTCTGTCTCTTATCGCTCTTGTTGCTCGGTGTCTCTCATCACTGCTGTTGCTCTCTGTCTCTCATCACACTTCTTGCCCTCTGTCTCTCAACACACTTCTTGCTCTCTGTCTCTCATCACTCTTGTTGCTCGCTGTCTCTCATCACTCTTGTTGCTCTCTGTCTCTCATCACTCTTGTTGCTCTCTGTCTCTCATCACTCTTGTTGCTCTCTGTCTCTCATCACTCTTGTTGCTGTCATCGCTCTTATTGCTCTCTGTCTCTCATCACTCTTGTGGATCTCTGTCTCTCAGCACTCTTGTTGATCGTGAATTCCAATGTTTCTTGCTTAAGCTTGGTAAAGAACCTATAGAACTCTTCAACAACATGGAAGAATATTTTTGAAAATTTACCACTGGAATAGTTTGACTCAATAGCTGCATCAGTCATTCCAGTGGTATATTTTCTTAAATAATTTTCTCTTAGCCTGCAAATGGACATTTTTCCATTGCAGAAAGCATTATTGACCATCTTGCCCATTCAATGACTAGTCAAATGTACACTATTTTGCCTTCATGTATCAGGCTTGCACAAAACATACTTCACACACATGCAGACAGCTCTCTGTCTAGTCTGAGTTACACACACACATACACACAGCTCTCGTTTTAGCCTGAGTTACACACACCTATGCACGGCTCTCTATTAAGTCTGGGTTACACACACATGCACAGCTCTCTGTTTAGCCTGGGTTACACACATCTCTCTCTTTAGCCTGGGTTACACACAGCTCTCTGTTTAGCCTGGGTTACACATACCTACACACAGCTCTCTATTTAATCTGGGTTACACATACATACACATAGCTCTCTGTCTAGCCTGGGTTATACACAGCTCCGTTTAGTCTGGGTTACACATACATACACACGGCTCTCGTTTTAGCCTGAGTTACAGACACCTACGCACAGCTCTCTATTAGGTCTGGGTTATACACACATGCACAGCTCTCTGTTTAGCCTGGGTTACACACACCTCTCTCTATCTTTAGCCTGGTTTACACACATTTACACACAGCTCTCTGTTTAGCCTGGGTTACACATACCTGCACACAGCTCTCTATTTAGTCTGGGTTACACACACCTACACACACCTCTCTCTTTAGCCTGGCTTACACACACATACACACGGCTCTCTCTTTAGCCTGGGTTACACACATACACACGGCTCCGTTTAGTCTGGGTTACGCACACCTGACAGATGATCACAGTTAATGTGGAGTGTCAAGTCCGAATTATGGGAAAACACATGCTTACACGGCTGTCCGTTCTGCTGTAAAGCTGTACATGGAAACTTCTTCCCGGAAAGAATTGGCATGGCCTTCGCCGAAGTATCGGACAGGGCGAGATCCTCCACAAGTGACATCTTACTCCCACATTTTGACAATGGTGCGGAACTGCTAATCTAACCTAATAATCCTAACACATTACTATCCTGGCCAAATATGTAAGTGATAAATTAATAATAAAAGAACAGCAGAATTTAGTTTTCGACACGAAAGAAACCTAATGCTTGTTTTGTTCTTCCCTTGTATCGAGTTTGACGGGAAGACGAAGTTTCAGTGCGCGCTCTCCTTCTTTTATACCTTTTGGTGACGTCACAAGTTTTGGGGTGTTTCTGTCACACCCTGCATGGAAAGTTTTTGTTTTTAATAACCTGGAGTCTGGTAAGATATTCCGTCCGTGTAAAAGAAGCAAATATAAATATAAAAAGGATAGAACGCCACTTTTGTCTTTACTCGATGGGCAAACAAGTCTCCGATCAATGTAAAAATCCGGAACTACTTATTCCAGTGGAAGTTCACCTTTTTATTAGCGTGAAGCGGTTTTGCAGATTGGATGCTTATAAACTCGCCTGTTCAGATTTCAGGCTGGATTGACCGATGGGGGTGGGAGAGCAAGGTGACGTCAGCGGCCTTGGCCCCGACTCAACCCCCCCCCCCCCCCAAATCCCCCTCGCTTTCTCCATCTCACTGTGGTAGATAGCGTTTTTTGCCGATTCTTTTGTTTAAAGACTTTTGATCCAATTTACTGGAAATAAAAAGTGCTGATCACGTGGTTCTTGTTTTGAAAGCGTGTGGTTGTTCGGAAACTTAGGCAATGTTTATGTAATGGCGGAGTGTCGATGCTGCTGATTATCTGTTGTTGATGTGAAAATGAAAATATATGCTTTTAAATTCTGTTCCTCGGAACAGCGTCCCTATATTGCGCATGTTCTTATACACACCTTTTGCTTGTCTGTAGATAGGTAATTCCTAGCCCGTGTTGATTTTGTGGCTGGAATGCAGGTAAGAAAATTTTTGAAATTCTCCTTGAGATTATACTGTCGAAGTTTTGATGCTGCTTTACCAGTCCGTGTGCTAATGATTTGTATACGTGGTAGAATAGTTGTATTCTTAATCAAAATTAGGACAGTAAAACTGTGTGTAATTATTTCTGTGGTTTAAACAGCTCCTGTCTTGCGGAAAATCAAGGTTACTGATTCCGTCAAGCTGGTCTGTGTTTTCCGGGTGGGTGGACTGCCACGCATCCTCCTCTATGGGTAGGACGAGTCTCATCCCTACCTAGAACTCACATATTTGATATTACACTACAGCTCGGAAAAATGCGTGAACACAGTTTACAATTACAATACCGTCGTATGGAGATTGTGAATACAGTCAACTTGAGTGTCGGTGTTTCTGTCGTGTTGGTGAATTTCATTGATATGCGTGGCTGCTTATCTGTAGACGATTCTTGCGCTGTGGTGAAGTGTGACATTTTTGTTACAGCTGGCGGGGGGGGGGGGGGGGGGTTGCTGCGGTGCGGTGTCAACTTTATCGGATATGTTGTAATTCGCTCTGTAATGGTTGAGCCCGGGGTCGGGCCAGAGTTACTTTAGAGCATGAATGACCAAGAAGGGTGCTGCCATAACTTGAATCAATCCATTATCGAACTTCTTTTCGGTGGTAAAATCCTACTCAGATGGATGACAGACTGCGGTCATCTTGCTCTCTTAAATATTGACTGTTATTACGTGTGAATGATGTGTAGTACGTTTAGTTGTTTCCGTACGACGATTCCGGGGGTGAGGTGGGGTGGGGTCCTTCTTTCTGCATAATCAGTTTTCCGCAAACCAGATAAGAAGATGATTGCGGAAAATGTTGGCTGGTGTTGATGGTGGTAGTGCTCTGTTGTGGGGAAGTCCGGCCTGTGATGGGCATATTGCAGAGTGGACATATCCAGGTTTCCAAGCTGGTGAATGTCGAGTCTGTTGTCGTTGTGGGAAAGTCAGGCTTGTGGAAAGCGATGAGCTTCCCGCATCATTTGGGGGAGGGAATGTTGCGGAAAATTGTGTCTCCAACCTTTTCGATTAAAAACGTTAGGTGCTGCTATTGGTGTTGCAGCCGATGTTGAAGACCTCATTATCCTTGGTATAACCGAGTATGTGTGTGATGTTCACGCAATGGTGAATTGACGCATCCAGCCTTGTGGGAAAGTGTGTTCTGTATGCTTCTCGCTTTCTGTGTCTGGTGTGATTTTCTGACTGCTCACGGTGGGGTGGGGTGGGGGTGGCGAAGATGGTGGGCGGTTTTGGTCAGGGTTGCTTTTAAACTGGGGAGTGTGGTCATACAATGGTTGGTACTCTATCATAGTCTTTAAGCACCGGGAAAATTCGAGCCGAGAGTCTGCTGAACAGGCTGCGTCCCTGCCCACTGCCAGCAGGGGGAAATGGGTTGGTTGCTGTGGCCCGAGATGCCACCTCCTCTGTAACAGCGGGCTCTCTCATATCTGAAGAGTGACAGTCATCAGACAACGAGTGGAGTGTGAAATGGGCAGGACCGGTGATGGCCGAACTTGGTGCATAGGCGAGGGACACGAATTGGGTGGGGGCAGTGGTGGTGCTTTGGACAAGGTTGCACCTTGGATGGGAATTGGGTTTGCGGTTTCAGGGCTTGGAAAGGTACACCAAGTTGTGCGGTTTTGCTGTTCTGGACAAACGAAGGACTCGTCCGGCCTCTTCACTTCCGTGCTATTCACTACATGTTCTGCTCCACAGGAAGCATGGCCCCAGGCAGCCTCAGCTTCCGCTTGTGGTAACTCTATAATGAGGAGTATAGCATGAAATGGGTGGGAGTGGGAAGAGGTCAGCGGAACAACTTTTTCGTCCTTCCCCTTGGACAAAACAAACAAGAAAGTCTTCAGATACCACTTCCCAGATCTTGTAGACCCACTCTGAGGATGGAGAGGGCGAGTACATATCTCGTCATCGTCCTCAGCATTAGTTAGATGTTCACTGGACTCCGGGCTTGGTAGGATAAGGGTCGAACTGCAACTGCAGTGCTCAGAACTAACGTTGGGAATACTTGTTTCCGTAGAGACATTTGTCTGGGTACCGGTGTCACATTAAGCACCAAGCCCGAGCTCTGGCACTGGGTCATCACTGACACAAGGTTTAAGCCGATCGAAGTGGATGACTGAGGTCAGGCCATACGAGGTGGAGATGAGGTAGGTTACGTCTGACTGCTTACCTACTACCACATAGGGGACTTTCCACTGGTAAGCCAGTTTACTCGGCACATTTGCAGAATGTTGCGAATCGTGAACCCAAACCATTTTTCCAACCTCATACGGGTCTCCATGCACCCTCTGGTCAACCATGTTTTCTGACGCCGGTGTACAGTGGATAAAGTTGCTCTCACTAACTCATGGGTCTGTCTATAGCTGCCACATGAGCTCTACATAGAGAGATGGTGAATTTTTCTCCCCTGGAATCATGGGAATGGCCAGATCTAGTGGTAAGGCTAATTCCCGGCCTAACATTAACCGTGCAGGGGTGTAGCCTGTGCTGGAATGTACAGAAGTACGGTAAGCCATGAACACATATGGGAGTCGTAGATCCCAATCCCGACAATAAAGGCGTGATTCATTGATCAATTGTCCCTAACCACTGTAAACCCATCCTATGGAGCTAAATAGCCAGGGTTAGTCGGTAACATGCCAGGCTAAAGCAATTAGAGCATGATCAGCGATTTAAGTGTAAAATTAATGCTGGCGAGGATAGTGATGCGGATATATCTGTTGCTGTATAGTATTTCCGAGCGCACTGCAGTCTAGAGTTTTTATAAATAAACAAAACATATGAGTTCGATGTCTTGTTTCATATGCACAACTAACCAATACACAGTTTAAACGGAAACAATGATTACGAATACGATTTTAATAAAGTTTCATAGGTCACAGGACTTTATGGTGCGGCTAGTTTAAAGCAGCTACAGTAAACAAGGATAATATTCACAGTATAAAACAGAAATTATAAGAATGCGGTCTTAGGTGCTGTATGCTACCTATTAGTCATCAGTACCTATAATGCACAGTATGAAACAGACATTATAAGAATGCGGTCTTAAGACTGGTACGGTACCTATTAGTCATCAATAACTATATACGGAAATAATTAAATGTTTTATAACTAAATGTACAATAGTATAGCTACATGGGTACCTATTGCTCATCGGTACGGAACAAGTTCACTAGTTACTGAAATTGAGGTGCTATTATATACATAGCGCGAGATGACATGTTCTCAAAGCTGGAAATATTTCTGCAGGAAGACATCTGCAGGCAGGTCTCCACAAGCAGGTTTCTGCAGGCAGGTCTCCACAGGCTGGTCTCCGCCGGCTGACTTTTCCAAGCAGGTCGGATACATTACATTCTCAGGACAGGTAACGGAACCGTTCAGGAATGTCCACTAGATAGACTTATAGCTGATACATAATCATAGCGGAAGTTTTAAAGTTTTCCGTCCGGCGATAGAGATATGAAAGTTAAGAGTAACCCATTAACAGAGAGGGCTACTTATATAATAACTGGCACACAGTGTTGGGTGCATCGCATAGCTTTTGCGGCACACTGCACAAATTTCACTCAGACTGATCGAAAAGTTAAGTATATCACATACGACATGCAGTGCGGAAGTTGAAGTCCACTTTTCAGCATGGTTGGCAGATCCGGCGAATTATCCATCAAGAATTACCAATGGCTCTACATTCCGTAGGATTACATATGGGCATGCACAGCACGTCCGTAGGAAGACTCTCTTAGAAAGGTGCAGATGCGGGAGTTATACTAATGGCCGTTTTCGACGAAACATGTGTGTGTGTGTGTGTGTGTTGTGCGTGTGCGTGTGCGTGTGCGTGTGCGTGAAATGTCACTTGTGATGACATGCATGGCAGTTTTGATCCAGCTGGTCTAAGACCAACCATAACCATTCACCAAACTGGCCGACTGAGGCGACAGAAACTATTTCATTGATGACAAGATATAGGTGTTAAACACCACGACTAAACTGAGGAATAAAGCATATTACCAGTGCCTTTATACAAGGACAGTAAAAATAAAACAGTAATAACATTGTATCTATTTTATATTAGTAATGGCAGCTTAGCAAGAAAACTGTTTTTTGAGCTATGATAACTAGCTATAGATATGCTTACCTGAGGTATGGCCAGTTACAGGATTACAATTTGAACAAAATGGCACCGAGCTTTGGCATTAACTAAACCTCTCAGCGAGAGAACAAGAGACACCAAACTAACAGCATCATGACCACCAAGTGGCGATTGTGGTAAAGAGTACAAATTACAAGGCCCTTATATACAACTCGATGCAGTAAATTGGTGTAGCACATATCGACAGTATGTGTAGCTCGCCGGGTAGTGTCGGGCCGTTCCGGTGTATCATGTCGACTTGCCGCGCCGCAAGTGCATGACGAATGATGACGCTGGTTAGCATCCGGTCTCGGGCTGACGGACCTTGTACGAGACTGTGCTGCGGGTAACAAAAACCGGCTCCTAAGGCTGGTGGAACTCAATTGTTCCGGTGGGGCCGTGCGACCATCGTCGCAAACATTAAATACAACAGTCTCATTCCAAGAATTTGTGTCACCAGTATGCCTGTCCATAGCAATTTTGTGATTTATGAACTTATAAGATTTGATTTTGGTGACCTAAAAATATAAGTCTATACAATCATTTTACGCAAACAATTATAAATATGCAAGATAAAACTAAAATAAGAGCATATGAAAATACGAGACATAGAGACAGGTAGATGAACTTTTAAACATGGGGCCACCGGAGGTATCCCCGTAAGGAGGGCCCCGTACACGAGACTTAACTAATTAACTTAATATAAGTTATTATACCTCTAAGCTGAAAGGAAGAAGATTATCTCAGACGAACAGTTATGTGCCTCACGTGGGCACTACTTCTAGTGCTAGTTTGGGTGAGGAGTATTATCCTCGCGTGGACCGTCGTCGCTGAATCCTTACGAGAGGCAAGTGCCACGCGTGGGCCTCCGTCTCGGGAAGGTGTCGCCACTGCTTAAAGCGGATGAAGAGTAGTGGGCAAAAATGGGCCCACTCAAATATTTCAACCAAAAATGCTTGAGGAAGAAACGACCATACCTAGTGAGATTATGACTATAGGGTTGCGTGCTGTTTTACGTGAAGACGGGACGAGCGATTCCCGATAGATTCCCTCGTCACCGTCTTATGTGATTCTTAGTATGCTGAATTAGTAGTTGCCACTTTATTCATGCGGGCCTTCTGCTTCGCTTACCTAGCATTTAGTTTTTTTAGGCCACAGATGGCTGGTATCTACCTAGCTATTAGACATGGCTGTCATTGGGATCAGATGCCCTAAGACATCAATACTGAAGACAGCGCTCATACAGCGCTCATACATGTTACTTAGTAAGATCTCCAAACTGGATAAGAATCCGGACATCCCACTCCGTAACCACATAAAACGTTACAGGACATTGGTTACTTTTCACGAAAGCATTATTAGACAATTGTCCTATCGTTATGGTGGGGGTGAGAGAGACGAATACCCACCGTAAATGTCCTTCCCGTAAGGGCGTGGCAGATCTAAATATCATGCCCAGACATTCTTATGGAATTCTGTGTGGATACGCATCTCGCCCGTCACCGGGTCCTATGGAACTAACCGTTTAACCTGTCGTTAGGTTTATATACAAGTTGCCCAGTTTTGCACTGCGGTGCGGGAGGATTGTTCAGCCAATAAAATAATAATTAAGACATGTTTTCGCAGTGCTTTCGTACATTAGCAAAAGTGCTAACTACTAGGTATCCGAAGATACAGAGGGAATGTATGTTATACCACACCCTGGCCATCACCACTTCGAAACCCCAACAGTTTCCCAGAGTCGGATCAGCCCATGGTGTGGCTAGGGACATCCAAACAATTAAGAATCCACAAGGCTGAGTGGAGCATGAAGAGAGACAAAATCTTACTGATGGCCACTGGCCATATATATACATAATCTAACCAGAACAATCAATACAGTATCAAATGATCAGAATTATATATCTTAGTACAGGTTAATGAACCTATGCGGTTAGTAAGACACCTTACAGAAAATGAGAATAACTATAAACAAATACAGAAATTTTAACTAACGGTCCTAGGACCGTTATGGTAGCATTTAGTCATCGGAACCATTCTTACGGATACAATATAATTAGAGAAGTACATATAGCGAAATAATTAAAATGTGAAGTATAGTTACTTGAATACTCGGTAGTCATTCTTAAGTTAGGCTACCATGTTACTGAAATTGATATGTCATTCCGTAGTTGACGTGCATTGATGCATTCTCAGGAAGCTGGAAAGTTCCCACAGGTTGGTTCCCGCAAGCTGTTGTCCGCAAACAAGATTCCTGCAAGAACACTCATGGCAGGAGTACATCGCTCAGCATGGTAAGCCTAATGGGATGTCTAATGAGCAGTCAGCAAAAGATACGATAGTACTACTGTGGTGAAGAAAGTTCCCATACACCCATACACCGATGGCACGGATGGAAGTTGACAACAACCCGATCACAAGCGGAGGTTGTCAGATGCAAATGAAGATACAAAACAAAGCGTAACGGTGCTGGGTACGTCAGCCAGCTCTGAAGATGCACCGGGCAGAGTTTACTTGCTGTGGTCGAAAGTTAGAAGAACCTACACGACATTAGTGCAGTGACAGTTGAAATATCACTTTTAGGTGTGGCCAGCAGATTCGGCGAGTCATCCATCAAAGAACATCCTGGCTCTACATCTGTGGACTCACATATTCAGGCCGTAAACGCCTCACCACAAATTTGTGTTCTGAAGTAGATATTGATATTCGTGAACAGTAATCAGAAAGTTCCAAATTGCTCCTGCAAGTAGGGAGTTACAAAATTGTCAGAAACCGAAGTTATATGCATACTGTCTATCGCTCAATAGTAGCTAGTACAAGTCCAACCTGTTCGGCCCCTGGCCGAGGATGCTCTCGATCTCTGGATCGCGTCTCCTTTTATACTCCTCGTGACGTCACAGGTGCAGGCTCCAACCAATCATCGTTCGAGCAACAGCCAATCAGCGCGTAGCTAATAATAGCACAGTCGAATGTTCTAGAACATGCTAGAAGTTCTGCGCCCACGTGATTATGACGTCACAGCAATATTTTGAAGAAAATCAAGAAGGGTTTTCCGTGGATAACTCAGTCATTTCTTAACCGATTTTGAAATGGTTTACAGATTTACAAAGCCTGTCGAATTGGTCTTGATTAATGCCAGATTTAACGGAAATAGACAATTAATAAGGATTACAGGGTACCATCTCGGTACACTAAAAGCGTCATCCTATCTTGGTCGTAAATTACGTGATCCATCAAAAATAGCATCTAAGCGCGCGCATGCGCATTATGTGCTTTAACGAACTTAGTCGTTTTCGCAACGCGATCTCTCATAGGCCCATATATGCTTATGGCTCTACCCAGGGGGCGTGTTCAGGGAACAAATCCAGGACGGATGGCGCGTACCCAACTTAGCTGGTATGGCCGGTACCCGACCGGTCGATCCGAACTACACCACCCCCTCCTAGTTTGACATCCGTGGCAAACAATCACGCATGGTAGATTGACGCACGGATGTACGCTAGGCGGGAATTATAGACTTCCCGGGCAGGCATGTGGCCGGAGAGGAGTAGTGATGCAATAGTCGCGTATTCAAGAGACAGAGCACATAGAGGTGCCAAGAGGAGGGGGAGGCATATTTTTAGTTTTCAATTTTTGACCTGGAATTATTTTTCCAGGCCTTTTCTTTTTTTGTTTTGTTTTATTAATATTGCGGTGCGTGCTGTAACTTTATTTAGTAAATGAGTCTAAACAATAGCTCGCATGGGTGTTCTCTTCGAGTGCGGATAATCATTATCTCTGCAAAGAACACCCAAGTCCAACGTACCACAATTTAAGTTTTAAATATATAATATAGTAAAATAATATATATACGTATACATATATGAACCATGTAACATACCCTTATGGTGTATTTAGTGAATCACTCCGAATTACTTGCACACCCTGGGTAAATAAAGGGGTATGCAACCCGTATCTCTTATTATTTATTAGAAATATATTTGCGGCCCGTTATAGCGGGTCCGCAACGGGCAGCTCTCATTGACCCCATATCCATCCCGACATCTAAGACAAGAAGAAAAATAATAAGAAAAATGGTATATAATAATATTAACTTAAAAGTTAGTTTATCAGGCAGCCCCAGCGTAGCTGAGAGTGCATGACAGGATTATGACATTATTGCACTGCGGGACGTTGTATTCTTTACGTCGCACACGACAGTCTTACAACATCGGAGTCCTCATTTCGTGTGGGACACAGCCGGGCACTGAAGTGTGCGGCTGTGTCAGATAACCGTAGTCATCCTAGGCACGGGATTCAATTGATCTAACATATATAATAAGAAGAAAAGTATTTCAAAAATAAAGTAATAATTAATACATTTCCACGAATCGCACCTTTGATGTTTCTGCTGTATCACAAATGATCACACCTCTGCTGCGAAATTTCCCCATTGAGTCTGGGTCATGCGACTGACGGTGGTTGGTCACGGTGGATGCACTATCATTGCTGAGATGCGTTCACTATCACTGGCACTGTTGGAAATATCTGAAGTGATGGTGGCGGAAATATGTGCGTCCATTATGTCTCTCACAGTTACTGCCGGTTCTAATTTATCAGTCCGTAAGGCAGCGGTGGTACTAGTGGTTGCTAATGTCATTGATGCTGTAGTGGTGGCAGTTCTCGTGGTGGCTGCTGTAGCTGTTGTGGTCATGGCGGTGAGCGTTACCGTAGGCTGAGGCCGTGATGCGGGAGCGGATACGGCAGGAGACGACATCTTCCGAAACTTAGCATATTTTAACAGACGATTTGCGGTGACGTTAGTTATGGGCTGAATGTCCTGTGTGTGGGCGATTCGTCTCCTTCCCGCGTATGGACGTTCCAGCGTAGTTCCCTTTCTGATAGCTGGGTCAGAAAGGCTAGGAGGTGGATGCTGGATAACACAGGTCGGAGTTATACCAATCGCCGCAGGCTGCGACGGTCCTGGTCCCTCGTCTGTGGTCAGTTCTGGTGGAGATGATGACTGCGGGTAAGTTGGAATGTCTATTTCCGCAGGTGTCATGATCACTATCGAAATCGGCTGACTGGCTAACACTGTCTTAGACACTACGGGTGTGGGTGTAGTGATGGTAGCTGGATGGCTAAAACCTGATGCGGGTGCTGCCGGACTGGATTTTGCTGGAGACTTTTGCTTCTTACTCCGCTTCAGGACCAGTGTAGATGAAGTAACTGGTACCGGGGGTAACACTTCCTGACGCAGCTGCGGGCTGGATTTCACGTCTGGCTAGCGGTACGTTGCTTACGGTAGCCGCGGGAAGACAATGACTAACGGGATATCTATGAGTAGTGTTCTTTGTGCGGACCATTTTCTCGGTCAGAAGAACTTTGACCGGGAACCGAGATTCGAAACGGGTGGCTAAAACGGCATGATCCTCATTCTCTTCTCCAGGAAATAATGTTACTTCTAAGACATGGTGATGATATCGGAGCGCGTGGGTCACCCCGTAGCGAGTAGCCGTGTAGAGATACTGGCACGTCACACAGAAGGCTGACTGGAAGAGATGATACTTATTAACATGATGGGTGCGGTCGGATTTTCTCGTAAAAGTTATGATACAGGGCTCTCCACTAGCTAATAACGAGCTGCACGGGAACCATTTTGGAACTGGTACCGATTCTTCTTCAGACGAATCCGATAACGCTAAATCTTCAAGGACTGACATCTCATTCCCGCATGGTAGTTGGCTGCGGGAACCTTATTCAAAACCTAATGTCCTATCTCTTCATTGTATTTAAACTTCCCAGGCCAAGTATAATAATGAAATAATAATGAAACAGCAGAATTTGGTTTGCGACACGAAAGAAGCCTAATGCCATCTGTTCTTCCCTGGTGTCGAGTTTTGATGGGAAGACAAAGTTTCAGAGTGCGCTTCCTTCTTTTATACTATTTGGTGATGTCGCAGGCGGCGGATGACCACACGTAAAAGTTTTAACAGGTGATTCGGTCATTCTTATATGAAAGTTTCCTTTTTCTCTGACCTAGACGTCTAGGGATGAATTCCTCCCATATAAATGGAATACTTTTAATTATAGGAAGAATAGCTTGTTAACCTTGTCTTAATTTCGCACACTTAACATCCTCCGATCAACATAAAAACGTAGTACTACTTTTTTCTTTGCGGTGCCTCACCTTTTAATTAGCATGAGGCAGTTCTCCAGATTGGATGCATATAAACTTGCTAGTTTTAATTTTCGGCTGGAGCGCTCGATTGGGTGTGTGGGAGCCAGGTGACGTCAGCGGTAATTACCCAGACTCACCCTCGCCACTCCTCCATCACGCTGTGGTAGTCGCGTCTTTGGGTGGCTCTTGTGTTTAAAGCGTTTGATCCAATTTACTGGAAATAGCAGTAAATGTCACGTGGCTCTAAAAAGCTGTTTATGGCGACGGCCAAAATGCTGTTGCTGAGGTGCAGTCTTGTTGCAGATGTGAGAGAGATAGCAATATATATATATATATATATATATATATATATATATATATATATATATATATATATATATATATATCTATATATATATATATATATATATATATATATATATATATATATATATATATATATATATATATATATATATGTGTGTGTTACATCAAGATCTTTATAATGTCCCTATTTTGCACGAGTTCTTTAACATGCGTCTTGGTATGTGTCAGTAATAGGTAGTTCTCAGCCCGTATTGATTATAGACTGGAACGCAGGGAAGAGAATTTTTGAAATTCTCTCTGTAATTATACTGTCAGGTTTTGTATGACGCTTTACCGGCCCGTGTGCTAATGATTTGTAGCACGGTAGAGCAGTTGTGTTCTTAATCAAAGATTTAACAGTAAAGTTGTAAGTAATTTGATGTGTGGTTTAAACAGATCTATTCAGGCGGCACATCAACGTCACTGATCCCGCCAAGATAGCTGTGTTTTCCGAACGGGAGGGCTGACCAAGCATTCTCCTTAATGGGTAGAACTAGCTACGTCCCGGCCTAGACCAGACACATTAATACCATTTAATAATGGTTAAATTACAGTACAACTCGAAAAGTGTGTGCAACAGTTATTGCAATTTTACAATGCCATCGTTCGGAGATTGTGAACACAGTCAACCTGAGTGTCTGTGTTTCTGACATTTTGGTGATTTGAATCTGATATGCGTGACTGGTTATCTGTGGATGATACTTGCGCTGTGGTGACGGTGACGTGTTTATGGCCGCCAGGTGCGGGAGTGGGTAGGGAGAGGTGGCGTGAATGTCAACTTTATCGAACCCTGAGGGTATTTCACTCGGTAATGGCCGAGCCCGTGGGCGGGACAGAGTTACTTTAGAGCACAGATGACCTGTCGGATGCTGTCGTAACTTTGATCAATCCATTGTCGAATTCAACTTTTCGGTAGTAAAATCCTACTCGTGACTGACAACAATGCGGGCACCTTGCTCATGTATGTAGATTTAGCTGGTTCCATATGACGTCGGGAAAAGGGGACAAGGGAGGATCATTGGACAAACATTCCTCCTGTGACACGTACTGTAGATGGCTGTAATGCATTCCTTATATCCAAATGATCAGTTCTCCAGTAACTGGATAAGAAGGTGTGTGCGGGAGACTTGTCGGCTGTTGTGTGTTGATAATAATGCTGTTGTCGGGATGTCCGGGCTGCTGTATGATGCCGATGTTATAAGCGTAGTGGGCGCATTCCAGTTTTCCACATTGGTGAACGCCAAGTCTGTTGTTATTGCGGGAGGTGGGGGTTTGTGGGAGATATTATTTCTCCCGCAATTTTGTGCGGGAGGAACTGTTGCAGGAATTTTTATGTCTCTATCGGGAACTAATTAATACCGGTAGGTGCTGCTAACTGATGTTGTTGCCGATGTTGAATATCTCTGTTATGCTGAATATAACTGAGTAAGTATGTGATGTACGCGCAATGACGAATTGACGTATCCAGTCTTGAAGGCAGGTGTGTTCTGTAGGTGTTGACGTTCGGTCTGTTGTGTGATCTCCTGACTGGTCACGGAGGAGTATGGTAGGCCAAGTGGATGGGGTGGCCTTTGGAGAGGGGGATGTTGTCATCTCCCGTTACGCGACGGTTGGTGTCTTGTCGTAATTATTAGACAACGGGAAAATTTGAGCCGAGAGTCTGCTGAACAGGCTGCTTCCCTGCCCACCGCAGGGGGTCATGTTGGTCGGTGCGGGATGCCACCTCCTCTGTTGCAGCAGTCTCTCTCATATCTGAAGATTGACGGTCAACAGACGATGAGTGGAGTGTGAAATGGACTGGGCTGGTGATGTCCGAACTTGGTGTATAGATGAGGGACGCGAATTGAAGTGATGGTGGTGGTGGGACTACGGGTGCGGGTGTCCCTTGGAGGAGCCATGGTTTCGCGATTTTGAGAATTGGTCGGGTACACCTTGTTGTATGATTCTGCCGTTCTAGACACGCCAAGGCTTCATCCAGCCTCTTCACTTCCATGCTATTCACCACATGTTCCACCCCACAGGAAGCATGGCTTGGGCCAGCCTCAGCTTCCGCTTGTGGTAACTCTATGATGGGGGGGGGGTGCATAGCAATTAAGTGGGTGGGAATGGGACGAGATCGGAGGTACAACTTTTCTATCCGGTCCATTGGACGAAACAAACACAAAATTCTTCAGATACGACTTCCCAGATCGAGTAGACCCGTGCTGAGGAGGGAGAGGGCGAGTACATATCTCGTCATCGCTGTCAGCATTAGCCATTTGTTCACCGACGTTCTAGCTTGATAGAAGTGGGGTTGAACTGGCACCGTAGTGCTCTTTGCTAACGGTGGGAATACTAATTTCCGTAGAAATGTCTGTCTGGGTACCTGTGTCATGAGAAATGCCCAGTCCGAGCTCTGGTGCTGGGTCGTCACTGACACAAGGTTTAAGTCGGTCGAAGTGGATGACTGAGGTCAGGCCATCCGAAGCACGGATATGGTAGGTCATGTCCGACGTCTTACCTACTACCACATAGGGGCCTTTCCACTGGTAACTCAGTTTACTTGGCACATTTGCAGACCGTCAGGAATCGTATATCCAAACCATCCTTCCTGCATCATACAGATCTCCATGCACTCTCCGGTCGTGCCATGTCTTTCGCCGCTGGTGTGCAGTGGATAAGGTTTCTCTCACTAACTCATGGGCTTGTTCCATCCTTTGCCACAAGAGAGAGAGAGGGTGAACTTTTCTCTCCTGATATTCGAGGCATGGCCAGATCCAGGGGTAAGGCTAATTCATGGCCTAACATTAACCGAGCAGGGGTGTAGCCCGTGCTGGAATGTACTGAAGTACAGTAAGCCATGAGTACATACGGGAGCCATAGGTCCCAATCTCTACAATCAAGGCGTGTTTCTTTAGTAAGCATTTCCACGAGAGTTCTGTTGAATCTCTCTACCATCCCGTCACTCCGGGGGTGGTATGGAGTTGTCCTTGTTTTGACGATATGGAACAATTTGTAGAGCTCTGATATGAGCTGGCTCTCAAAATTACTTCCTTGATCGGAGTGCAACTCATAAGGCATACCAAAGCGGCAGAACACATTGCTGGCCAAGACCTCCACTACGGTGGATGCCTCTTGGTCCGGCAGAGCAAATGCTTCTACCCACTTCGTAAAATAATCTTGTAATACGAGGATGTATTTATTTCCATCATCCGTCGTATTCAAGGATCCTAGCAGGTCAATAGCGACTCGCTCCCATGGTGCACCAACAATCTTAATTTGAGATGGTGCGATATGGTGTTGGCCAACAGCACGTCTTTGGCATGGGATACATTTGGCAACCCATGCCTTGACACTATCGCGAATCCCGATCCAGTGGAATCTCAATTTGATACGGGCAACAGTCCTTTCCACGGCCAAGTGCCCAGCGGTATCATGTAGATGTTTTAATATAAGTTCACAATAACTTTCCAGGACTACCAAATGGTCATTAATATAGAGAACGTTATTTATTAAATGACATTCTCCGAACCGTTGGTAATAATATTGTGCCATGGTGTTACCGATTCGTTGGGAGGACATACCCCCCCCCCTGGATCCAAGCGTATATATCTCGTGTCTGCACATCTGTTGTTTGGTGGTGTGCGATTTTCTCCGGATTCCACTCTGCACACCTCAATTCGGGGAACTCCGGAGATGGCTATGTTGACTGTGTCACGGTGGCGGCCTCTTCGTGTTCAGCTTCCGCGCCGCTTCTGCTGAGGGCGTCGGCATTCCCGTGCAATTTGCCGGGACGGTGAACAACGTTAAAGTTATAGGCCTGCAGGGATCTCTGCCTTCTCGCTACCTGGCCCTCCGGATTTTTCAAGTTCCTGAGCCACCGTAGTGAGGCATGGTCTGTACAGAGTGTAAAAGGGTGCCCGTACAGAAAGTGTTTATAATACTTGACGAAATGGATCGCCGCCAATAGTTCTCGCTTGGTGGTTGCATATCTTCTCTCCGTTTTATTCAGAGTATGTGATCCATAACCCAATACCTGCTCTGTTCCGTCTTCCATGACCTGAGATAGAACCGCGCCGATAGGGTAAGCTGATGCGTCAGTGTCTAAGATGAAATCGAGGTTTGGATTAGGGTGAGCAAGAATCGGGGCGGTCGTCAAGAGTTCCTTCAGTGCCCTGAAGGAGCCTTCACACTCACTCGTCCACTCAAATGGTCGATCCTTCTCAGTGATCTTGTAGAGGGGTGAAGCAATCTCGCTGAAATGTCGGAGGTAACGGCGATAGTACTGGCATAGGCCAAGAAAACTCTGTGTCTCCGTAACTGAAGAGGGCTGAGGCCACTATGCTACTGCCTTACTTTTTGATGGCTGAGTAGGCACTCCATCACCAGATATGACGTGTCCCAGGAACTCAACGCTCTGTCTAAAGAGATGACATTTCTTCGGTTTGAGTTTCAAATTGGCCGTGCAGAAGCGGTAAAGCACGGTGTCCAAATTTATTAAAGTTTGCTCATTCGTAGGTCCGAACACTATTACGTCATCGATGTAACAGAGACAGATTTCCCATTGCAGGGTGGTTAGTACCTGCTCAATGAGTCGTTCGAAAGTTCCGGGAGAGTTGCACAACCCGTAGGGCATCTTGCGGAATTGGAAAAGGCCATCCCTACAAACGAATGCAGTCTTTTCCATGTCAGCTTCATCCATGGCTACTTGCCAGTAACCGCTAGCTAAGTCAAGGGTACAAAACCACTTGACTCCGGACAAGGAATCTAAGGCCTGATCTATCCAGGGTAACGGATAAGCATCCTTAACGCTAAGATCATTAAGGCAGCGGTAGTCAATACAAAACTGCAAGGTTCCATCCTTTTTGCCTGCTGGCACTATTGGGCTAGCCCATGGAGATGCTAAAGGTTCAATAATACCAGTCCGCAACATGTCATTCACTTGTTGGTGTGCTTCGGCTTCCTTATGAATGGGAAGACGTCGTACTGGTTGTCGTATGGGGCGATTATTGCCAGTGTCGATGGAGTATCATACGAGATGAGTTTCTCCGAGATCCATGTCTCCGTAGGAAAAACTATCGCGATATTTATGTAGTAGTTTCCGAATTTCTCGTTTCTGTGATTGCAGTAATCCAACTGTGGCATATAGATACAAATCATGTAAATGTTCGGGTAAATCATCAGTCATATGTGGTGGTGTGTCAGCAGGTGCAGGTAATTCCAATGAGATTATGTCCACTAAATGGCCGTAGCGTACTCCTGGTTCCATAGTGATGGGATCTGCGGTACCATTAAACACTCTAAAAGGTATATTTTCCTTATTAGTAGTGTCTACAGGGACTTGCACATTGGGAGGCGATCATATAATCAGGATCGGCTTCCAGCATGGAGATGTGTGTGTTGCTTCCTAACTGTGGTGCGGTGACCCATAAGATTTGTTCCTGTCCTGGCTCAACTGTGGCGGTACTTGATAATATAACCGCACACATGTCATATAATGACGCCGCCGGTCAAAGAGGTATTCGTCGGCCGTGTATGTCGAGTTCCTGTTGTTTGCAATGGATGATGACTTCGCTGGCACGGAGGAAATCAGAGCCAAGTAGGGCATCGTTATGAATAGAGGTGATGACAACTCGCTGTATGAATTGCATCTCCTCTATTTGGATAACTAAATTGACTCCACCGGCTATGGGCACATCAGCTCCCGTAGCAGTCTGTAGGTAAATGTTTGTAGGCTTAAGGAGAGGTTTGTGATAGAAGGTGGCACTGGTGGAAACGCCACTAAACAGACAGGCAGATTTGTATATTACTTTGCGGTGTATGTGTGGAAGAGTTTCCAATGATGCCGTCTGCGACAATGGCGTCGGAGCGGTATCACTCTGTATGTATTCTGACTGTTTCCGTAATGGTGTGGATGGCTGAGTGAGGAAAGGGCCAGTTCATCGTCGCCGCTGCTGTGAGGGCTGCGGTGAAGACAGAGCTGGGTGTAGCAATGGTGATGGAGATGTTGCCGTTTCAGGATATGTTGTATTGGTGTAGACAGCGGTGCACTCGGGATGATGGATAAGCTCAACCTGCGCAAGCTATTTCCTACAATACTTCATGGGATGTTTTGGTGAAGCACAGAAGACACAGTGCTGCCACCAGGGCATGTTTTTCCCTGTTAACGTCGGCGCTTGCGAATCCATGAGGTGGAGCGAACCGCTTCTCCTGTGTCGCTGCTGTCTGTGAATGCGGGAGATGATGCTGGATGGGTGCTTGTCTGCATACCACCAAAGGACACCGAGAATTTAGTGTCTTGGTGGCGGGACGTGGTGCTTGCAAAAGCGTTGTTTCAGCGGAGGTGCTACAATCTACCACTGCCGTTTTACAGAGGAAAGAAGGCTTGCTGTATGCGGAGAAAGAGGGGGATGTCATTGCTGCGGATGGGGGAGGCAACGTAGGTATTGACATGTGTGAAGCCGTGCATTTGGGTGGCAGTGTAAAAGCTGATTCTGGTGGATGATAGTTAGCCACTGAACATTGTTGTACGGAGGCCGCAGTTGAGCCGGGAGGCGGATACGGGCACCGAGGTGGCTCGGTGTAATTCGGTGCCATTAGGAGTTTGACTGCTTCTCTGGTTGCAGTGTGCTGGGGTCGGGGGCAGGCGTTGTAGAGGGAGGTCAGTTAGGACACCGCTCCCTCCAATGGCCCAGCTGACCACATCCGAAAGAGGTGTTTGGTGGTGGTGCGGTGCTGGTGGTGTTGGTTGTCCTAAACTGTGTGGTGGCGAGGTTGGTGCTAAGTGTCGTAACTAAATTTGTGAGTGCTGAGATTTGTTTATTAATCTCGTCTATCCGTTCTCTCATGTTGTCGTTGTTGTTGTTGTTGTTGTTGTTGTTGTTGTTGTTGTTGTTATTGTGCTGGTTCCCATGCCTGGGGGCCCCGTTGGAGCTTCCTTTACGGGCACGCCCCCTTCCTCCAGGCGCTTGATTCTGATTGGAATTCTGTATACCTGGTGGTGGTGATGTCTGTTCGGTTGGTGTTGATGAACTGGGGGTGGGGGGTGGAGAATTGGCGGGCGGATCGATAGCTGCACCCTCTATCTCATTGATAGGATGGAGTTGGCGTCGGTTACTCTTTTCCCGCTCCAGAAAGTTCTCTATACGAACCGCGGTTGCCGTTAATTGGGCCAAACAACCATGGTTGCCTAGAAATAATTTTTCTTTCAGGGCGGATTCACCGCTCAATGCATCGATAAAAGTGTCAAGATGCAGATGGATCATGCCTTCCGTATTGGTGCTCGGATATGCGCGGGTTACTAGCCTTCCGATTCGGCTAGCTAACTCGGGAAGAGTTTCTCCTGCACGTCGCTGGAGGTTCTTAAGTTGAAGACGACTGGTTCCTCCGAGGGCTGTGTCGCCAGATCGCTCTGTCAATGCTCGTTCCAATTGTGTGTAGGTGGGTGTGTAGTCAGTTCCAAGATCCGCAAGAACTTATAGGGCTTTTCCGGAAAGTTTTGCGGCGAAATATTCAGTCATTTACTGATAATTCCAGCGGTTAGTCCGACTTATGATCTCAAACTGTATTTTATAATTGGTCCAGTCATTCCCCCCACTAAATTCGGGAGGGAGGATGACTCGGCCACGACCGCGGGGAGGATGAAGTGGCAGAAATCTGGGTGGTGCGGGTATCTGAGAATCTGACGAATATGCTGAGGCTGGTCGTGGTGCAGGTGGTGGTGGTGGGGGTGTTGGTGTTTCCCGCCGATGCCGAGGGGCGAGGACACGTGTACTCCAATTTAATGAGTCCACCCTGGTTGTAGAGCCATAGGTCTATGGACGGGAGGTGGATTGTTGTGAAGATTATGCGGATGTTCTCCCCGAGGTGAGGACTGATATTCCTCATATGGTGGTGGTGCAGTCGACTGACGGTCATGATGTGTGGTGTGACTGATGTACCGGCGAAATGGTGGTGCCGATTCCTCCAGATAAAGCCACAGAGTTCCCCTTGAGTATAGCGTTGCGCTAGAAGGTGGTGGTGCAGGAGGTTGTCTGTAATGTGGATTATCACCCGGCCATATGGTCTTCGTAGATGACACGGGTGAACGATAGTAGTCTGAAGGACTATTGAGATGCCCGTGATCAGGTCTTTGTCGGGGTCGTCCACGATTCGGCCCTGTTGGTGGTGGCCTGTCACGGGCATCCGATATGGTTCTGAACTCTGTTCCAACCTGTGAGACATCGCGAAAGATGCCGTCGCTAACAGGCGAAAACAGGTTATAGTGCGATGTTGTTGATTCCGCTGAATTTCTGCCACTTGTAGCTCACTGGGTAGTGTCGGGCCGTTCTGGTGTATCATGTCGACTCTCCGCGCCGCAAGTGCACGACGAATGTTGATGCTGGTTAGCATCTTGTCTCGGGCTGACGGACCTTATACGAGACTGCCTTGCGGGTAACAAAAACCGGCTCCTAAGGCCGGTGGAACTCAATCATTCCGGTGGCGCCATGCGACCATCGTCGCGAACATTAAATACAACAGTCTCATCCCAAGAATTTGTGTCACCAGTATGCCTGTCCATAGCAATTTCGTGATCTATGAACCTAAAAATATAAGTCTATACAATGATTGTACCTAAACAATTATAAAAATGCTAGATAAAACTAAAATAAGAGCATACGAGAATATGAGACATAGAGACAGGTAGATGAACTTTTAAACATGGGGCTCCCGGAGGTACCACACAGACTCGTAAGTCCGCAGAAGTATCCCCGCAAGGGAGGCCGCCATACACGAGACTTAACTAATTAACTTAATATATGTTATTATACCTCTAAGCTGAAAGGAAGAAGATTATCTCAGACGAACAGTTATGTGCCTCACGCAGGCACTACTCCTAGTGCTAGTATGGGTGAGGAGTATTATCCTCGTATGGACCGTCATCGCTGAATCCTTACGAGAGGCAAGTGCCTCACGCGGGCTTCCGTCTCGGGAAGGTGTTGCCGCTGCTTAAAGCGGAAGAAGAGTAGTAGGCAAAAATGGGCCCACTCTAATATTTCAACCAAAAATGCTTGAGGAAGAAAAGACCATACCTAGTGAGATTATGACTATAGGATTGCGTGCTGTTTTACATAAAGATGGGACGAGCGATTCCCGATGGATTCCCTCATCACTGTCTTATGTGATTCTTAGTATGCTGAATTAGTAGTTGCCGCTTTATTTATACGGGCCTTCTGTTTCGCTTACTTAGCATTTAGTTTTTCGGAACAAGGACTATTTTAGGCCGCAAAGGGCTGGTATCTACCTAGCTATTAGAGACGGCTGTCATTGAGAACAGACGCCCTAAGACATCAATACTGAAGACAGCACTCATACATGTTACTTAGTAAGATCTCCGAACTGGGTAAGAATCCGGACATCCCACTCCGTAACCATATAAAACATTACAGGAAATTGGTTACTTTTCACGAAAGCATTATTAGACAATTGTCCTATCGTTATGGTTGGGGTGAGAGAGACAAGGCTGAGTGGAGCATGAAGAGAGACAAAATCTTAGTGTTATGAGTCTTACCGGAGTGCGGGGCTAGATTATCGCACTGCCGGAAGAGAAGAATATACTACAGATTCCTTAACGAAGAAAGTGTCTCTAATCATATTAAACCTATCCTATCGAGCTGAATAGAAACGGTTTAGTCGGTAGCATGCCAGGCTAAACAGAGTTATAGCATGGACAGCGACCTCAGTGAAAAATAGTTGGTGGCTGGAGAAAGTGCTGCATATATAAGTGTTGCTGTATAGTGTTTTCTACGTGCACTGCAGTCCTATATTTTCTATGAATAAACAAAACATATGAACTGATGGCCACTGGCCATATATATACATAATCTAACCAGAACAATCAATACAGTATCAAATGATCAGAATTATATATCTTAGTACAGGTTAACGAACCTACTATGGTGCGGTTAGTAAGACACCTTACAGAGAATAATTGTAAACAAATACAGAAATTACAACTAGCGGCCGCTACGGCACCTTTTAGTCAGCAGAACCATTCTTACGGATACAATATAATTAGAGAAGTACATATAGCGAAATAATTAAAATGTGAAGTATAGTTACTTGAATACTCGGTAGTCATTCTTAAGTTAGGCTACCGTGTTACTGAAATTGATATGTCATTCCGTAGTTGACGTGCATTGATGCATTTTCAGGAAGCTGGAAAGTTCCCGCAGGTTGGTTCCCGCAAGCTGTTGTCCGCAAACAAGATTCCTACAAGAACACTCATGGCAGGAGTACATCGCTCAGCATGGTAAGCATAATAGGATGTCTAACGAGCAGTCAGCAAAAGATACGATAGTACTACTGTGGTGAAGAAAGTTCCCATACACCGATGGCATGGATGGAAGGTGACAACAACCCGATCACAAGCGGAGGTTGTCAGATCCAAATGAAGATACAAAACAAAGTGTAACGGTGCTGGGTACGTCAGCCAGCTCTGAAGATGCACCGGGCAGAGTTTACTTGCTGTGGTCGAAATTTAGAAGAACCTACAGGACATTAGTGCAGTGACAGTTGAAATACCACTTTTAGGCGTGGCCGGCAGATCCGGCGAGTCATCCATCAAAGAACATCCTGCCTCTACATCTGTCGACTCACATATTCAGGCCGTAAAGGCCTCACCACAAATTTGTGTTCCGAAGTAGATATTGATATTCGTGAACAGTAATCAGAAAGTTCCAAATTGCTCCCGCAAGTAGGGAGTTACAAAATTGTGCTAGCTACGGGAGAGAACCCGTCAGAAACCGAAGTTATATGCGTACTGTCTATCGCTCAATAGTAGCTAGTACAAGTCCAACCTGTTCGGCCCCTGACCGAGGATGCTCTCGATCTCTGGATCACGTCTCCTTTTATACTCCTCGTGATGTCACAGGCGCAGGCTCCAACAAATCATCGTTCGAGCAACAGCCAATCAGCGCGTAGCTAATAATAGCGCAGTCGAATGTTCTAGAACATTCTAGAAGTTCTGCGCCCACGTGGTTATGACGTCACAGCAATATTTTGAAGATAATCAAGAAGGGTTTTCCGTGGACAACTCAGTCATTTCTTAACCGATTTTGAAATGGTTTACAGATTTACAAAGCCCGTCGAATTCTGTTTAATGCCAAATATAACCGGAATAGGTAATCAAAAAGGATTACAGGGTACCATCTCGGTACACTAAAAGCGTCATCCTATTTTGGTCGTAAATTACGTGCTCCATCAAAAATAGCATCTAAGCGTGCGCATGTGCATTATGTGCTTTAACGAACTTAGTAATTTTCGCAACGCAATCTCTCTCATAGGCCCGTATAGGCTTATGGCTCTACCCAGGGGGGCGTGTTAAGGGAATGAATCCAGGATGGGCGGCGCATACCCAACTTAGCTGGTACAGCCGGTACCTGACCGGTCGATCCAAACTACAGATGGGTACTGGCTGGCCCAGCAATGCTGGGTACGGACCGGCCATGCCAGATTCATTCCAAAAGTGCGCCCCACCCATCCCACCCCTGGGTAGAGCAATAAGCATATGTAAGCTCTATATGAGAGGTATTTCCGTTAAGGCGTAGTGCGCATGCGCGTGCGTCATAGCGTCTCTGACGACGTGTGTGTCGAGATTGGAAGCGAGTGCATGCCTATAGTGTACCGAGTCGGTACCCGTAATTTAGTAATTCTGCACTGTTGTCGTCATTCTTGGCACCTTTCTGGTCCGGAATGAGACGAGGATTACAGTACATTTTACAGGTTTAAAATCGGTTAAGAAACGGCTGAGTTATCGTCGAAACTCCAAGCTAAATTATAACTAGATATAGGGTGTTTTGTACCCGTGACGGCCTCGTCTCTACTAATGTAACAAATGAGTGGCCCTTTTTGCTAACTCCTTTCCTCCGCTTCGGCCTTCAAGGCATCTTCTTGTGACAGAGGCCCGCCGCCCGAGGCACTTGCCTCTCGCAACTGCGAGATATCCTGTGCCTGTGATGGAGGCCCGCGCGAGGCATCTTCCTCTCACACCAACAGCAACATCTTCGGTGATGGAGGCACATTCCTTTCGCAGGTATTGGATTCTCTTTATTAATGTTAGGGGTATACTAGTTTTTCTTAAACTAACCAGTAGTCTCGTCGCCATTCTCTCTTACAGGGGTACCTCTGCGGATTCAAGAATCTGTGTGGTATCTCCGCCGAAGCCACGTTGAGAGGACACCAGCTAGCTCTATATTGTTTATTATTGTGCTCATTTAGTGTCAAACGATTCACCTTGTTTGTATAGTATATATTATTACTGTTTAATTATTCATTATTCCATATCTCTAAATTAGTATGGATAGACAATCCGGTCACACAAATAGTTGGGACGACACCATGTGGTTTAATCTCAGCGGCAATGGTCACACGGCCCCACCGGAACAAATGTTCCACCGGCCTTAGGAGCCAGTCTTTGTACTCCGCGGAGCGATATCATCCGGGATCTGCACCCCAGAGATCCGCAGTTAACCAGCCACCCTGTTTGTTGTGCACTTGCGGTGTAATGGGCGGATACTTCATAGCGGATCAGCACTTACCTCCGCGAGCTACATTTACATAAACCTTGACAAAATAGGAATATAAAAACAACTGTTCATGAAGGAACTACAGCAAAACAAAATTAATTAGCATACAAAACGAAATTTGCATATCAATGAAGCATATCTGAAATACTACATACAACACAGTGTACTATAATAACTCACTAATTTGGTAACTATCAATCAATATAAAGTAAGCGTTGCAGCAAGCTGTTGCAAATAGCAACAGCAACAACTTTCAGCAACAATACAATAAACAATCAACACAGATTCCAGATCAACCCAATAAGTACTAGTAAAATGGTTAATCACCAGCTGTCATAATAAAACCTAGCAATCCAGGCAGATGAATTTGCATAACAAAAGAAATTTACATGACAGCGCTCATCAGACGAATTTGTAACCACTTAACATCTAAGACAGAAGTACAGGAAGACTGGTGTACATTTTAGCAGACTGGACTGGGACCTGATGCCATGGCAGCAGGCGCTCCCAGTCAAGATGCCCAGCAGAGCATTTCCGGCTTCTTAGAGTTTAATATTTTGAGTATTCACAGTAAGGGTCAAATTCTTGATCGACATGTGCTATCCTAGATAGTGTACCAACTGCCCCCCCCCCCTGTGCAAATCTGCAGTAGAAACCCTTGCTCACTTCATCTTGGCCTGTCCATGTCTCGAGGATGTTCACAATGTTTATCTCTGTAGAATAGATTATATACTCCAAACAGCTGAGACAGTTGACAGGGCAAGATGCGATTAAACTAATTCTGGATACAACTCACTTCGTTGACATAGTTGTTGTTGTGTTCGAATATTCCTCCTCTTGATAGGAGCACCATCTAGGTTGACAGTTTAGCCACTCTGTGTGGTCCATTCGATGTTATACAGTGTGCTATTTAGGCCTACAGGTTCACATATGGAGCTGTTGACGGAGACGTAGATAAAGTAAAGTATTTAAACTTATTTTAGTGTGAGTCCACGCCGCCAGCCATGCTGCCGCCAGGTAGTAACCATCATCTGTGTGCTTTAAACCAGAGCCTACATGTCTAACAACTGACTTTCCTATTAGGGCGTATTCACAACTGAACTCCCGATACATGGTCTGACACTCAGCATGAGTTCTTTTGTGCTCCTCATTGCGCAGACACCGCACGAGACTGGACCGACGGCTTTGCGTCCCCTCTGGCGGGTACTGTGCTGGTTTTTACACCTATCCACATGCCTGATTGCGGGATCGAACCTGTAGCATTTTTGATTCACCATTCTCGGTCCTCATACGACAGGAGAAATTTACAGAGCAAGAAGAAGAAGAAGAATAGTTCTCGTAATCCAATAAATAACCTCCAACCAAACTGCAGGGTCAAGCAGAACAGCATATAATGATACGTGATATCAGTTCATCTCAGCACAACTCGCAAGCGAGTATACCTGTATTAAATGATCAAAATCAAGATTTGGACTAATTTTCACATTCGCTGTCACAAATTATTTCTCCACTTATGACAGCCCTGTTGGTAAATCTAATAGACTAACCCAATTTTCCAGAGACAAGAACATGCCATGCAATACATCCAGAATGCCAGCAATGCCAACATCATAGACACTCTGCTGTATGCCCAGGGTACACATACCAAATACACAAACGAAGGTGTGACTCAAATAAGTGTCAATCAACTTTGCAGCATACTCCTCAAAATATCGAAGATCTGTTGCATGTCTTGTGGACAGTGCGTAGATAAAGGAAACCACGCAAATGATGAGAACCAGAGATACAAACACTGCCAACTTTCCAGCATTCACAATTCCCATAGCCAGTATTGCCCTGACCATAATCAGATTTCACAAGATAAAGGTCATGAATTCAATCACGGCTTCAACACATGATTGTCAAAACAAGCATGGATCCAAATTAAAAAAAACCCTCAAGATTGGAGATGGAAACATGGCCAGTAACTCAGTAGATATGATTACCAAACACGGCATGACCCGGAATACAAACAGTATTCATGATACCAGAGTCGTGGCTACAATCAGTATCCACACAACCATGATGGTCATAATCAGCATTATGTTGAAAGAAATATTCCAAACCGTCACAGATTAAATTACCAGTATAGAGATGATGGTATGCAGGATTCAAGTCAGCAACACGTTAATCACTACCAAAATCAGAGACAGAGAGTATGGCGTGGAAAACAAACAAAAATAATAGTATTAGTAATAGCAGCAACTGGAAGAATAATACCCTTACAAAATTATGACAGCATAACCAACACGGATAGAACTTATGATAACAATTACCAGTACTGATCGAAACCTAAATATACAGAAAGCCCATACACAGTGCACAAGAACCTTCAGAATAGCTGTCATCAGAAGTTCCAAAGCAAACATATGGAGCATAGTACATCCAATACTAAATTATGCCCTGAAAGAAGACAAGAGCCACAAAAGAACATACAAATCTATGAGTACAACCATGGATTTGAAGATGACAGGCCTGGTGGCATCGGGGTAAAACTGTCCTCTAACAGCTTACGTCCTCTACAACAACCTACAGTAGAGGGTGGTAATGATAGTGCATACAGATCGGCTAAAACAATTAATCAACAAGAGTGGAGAGTAGAGAATCGTAGTCTTGACCATGAGGGAATGAAAGACGTCCATAAGGTTCAATGCACAGATCGAAAGGAGCATATGTGCTGTATTGAACAGCAAAATGATAGCATTGTAGGAATTTTTTACCATGATCGAAAGTCACTAATTAAAAATAAAATGTGGAATGATGTCCCTGGTGATAATGATGGCAATAATGATTTTTAGGCCGGGCTCATCTACAACCCAAACCACCTGAAGTGTGGATGTACCAACAACAATAATAACCCTTGAAGATAAACATGATGTTCAAGAGGACGCATTGGAAGTGGCCACTATTAACATTGAAAATATCAAATCAAATCATGTATATCTAAGCAGTCTACTAAGTAACAACAATACAATCAATAGTGTGTATTCAGGAGCACTTCCTGTTTAAATACAAACTTTCATTTATAACAGAAACATTCCCAAACCACATGTTTATAGCAAAATGCTTTGATGAACAAGATCAAATCTTACCATGTCACAGAAGCAAAGGCCGTGTTGGAGTTGCAATTATGTGGCATCAATCACTAAGTCTTATAATAGAGAATTTACCAGACAGAAGCAATCACCTTATGGCAATTCGTATCAATGTCACTCCTGAACCAATCGTCCTTATCAACATATATATGCCAGCAGAAGGGTCTTTGGATAAAAGCGCCACCTATAGGGGTATGCTTGATGGAGTTGTAGAATTAACCGCCCAAGAGTCAGGACTGTGTACAATCTTCTGGACAGGCGACATTAATAGAATGTTTGACAGAGACAGAGTTACAAATAACGACACACTTCTGAAGCATTTTTGTGTGGAGACTGGCTATAGAGAATCTTCTTTGATGCCATGTAATCCAATAAATAACAGTACACGTGATGCAAACCCATTGAGGTTAGTTCATCAGAAGCAGTCAAAAGATGGATAAACTGGGGAAAGGTGGATATGAATAGATATAAACATCTTACTTCCGCCCGTCTACAGATGATGTTAGAAACATCTGGTCCATATCCTGTTACTGATGTGTTGTTGAAGAGAACAAATGCCATATTATATCAATCCTCTCTTGATGCTAGCCCTTCTGTCAGGAAAACAAACAGAGATAGAGCGTGTTATAAATGGAGCATTCAATTAAAACCTCTGGTTTATGCCGCAAAGTTGGCATACATGATTTGGAAGGATGAGGGCCGTCCAGAGGATGGCGAATCTGCTATAAAAGGCAGATTAACAAAAAAGGCTCTGAGAAAGTTACAGCTACAGCTCGTCGCAAAAGAAAGAAATCATCTCCATGACACAATAATGGTTGCTAATGAAAATGGCCAGGGAAAGATGTTCAGTGCAATAAGAAAAAGCTGCGAAACATGAAACCCTCTGAAGAACCATCAAGTGTCTTTAGTGCCTCAGAAGTCAAGGGGACAGAACCCGAATTATGGGCATCTTACTTTGAGAAGTTGGCAACTCCAAAAAATGAGCCAACTTTTGATAACGTGATGAAACAATCATCAGAACTCAGACGTCTGCTGACTAGTCTTACAGAGTCCTCAGCACACTCTCTTGATCCTATAGCCATGGGAGAGACTAAGAAACATATAAGTATGCTCAAACATGGAAAGGCTGCTGATATATTCGGAATATCGTCAGAACATGTACAGTATGCAGCACATGAGGTCATTCTAATCTTAAATATGATTATCAATGATGTGCTAACTACTGAAAATGTTCCAGATTCGATGAAAACTAACCTGGTGACTCCTGTGCCAAAGAAAGGCAAGCCAGTTCGATACCCAGATAGCTACAGATGAATTAGTGTTGGCTCTAATCATATAATGAGGGTCAAGGAACCAGACAAGGAGGTGAGTCATCCACAGAGCTGTTCAACAGCAGAAGTAATATCCTGCTAGATAATTATGAGACTCATCCAGCAACATATCGAATTCAATTGAAAATGCAGACGATTTAGTACTTGTTGCAAGTACAACAGATGCCATGCAGCAGCTGATTAATGAAGCCCAGCTAAATGCAGCCAATGAACGCTACCTTTTCAGTAGTACGAAGACCACCACCATGGCAGTTAAAGGAAATGGAAAGGTACTGGATACCACAAAGCAGGAAAACACCTTTTTATCATGAGAAACTCGGCTTTTACAAATCAGCAGACAATATAGTGCAGAATAAATTCAGCAAGACGAGCTGCCAATTCCTTGATGGATGCTGGGCTACATGGGCTGAATCCTGTTACATTAAAACATATTTGGGATATTCACATCACCCCAGTTCTTCTGCATGGGTTGGACGGATTGATTCTTAAATCAGCAGATGTGGACAAACCCGAGGAATTTTATAGAGCACATCTTAAGAGAATTCAGCACTTGCCAACTGCTTCTGCGAATGTGGCTGCATATCTGTTGCTTGGAGCGCTACGACTTGAAGGTCAACTATATAAAGGGATTCTGATGTTTTTCATGAACATGCTGCATAGAGAATGTTAAGTAAAGAAGGATATAATCGAGAGGCAATTGGCTATTAAGCAAGAATCATCACACAGTTGGGTGGTGAAAACGAAGCAAATCCTCAATATGTATAGTTTGCCGTCCGCATATAGCCTTTTGAAAGAGTTACCGAGTGAAGTGGAAAGAGCTGGTGCCCGCTCAGGTTCATTCCTACTGGTACAGGAAACTAAAGGAAGAAGCTGCTGAGAAGAAAACACTGCAGTGCATCAACATAAATCCCTGTGAAGTGGGAAAATTGCACACACTGTGGGAGAGCTGCAAAACGGATAAGATTTCAGTGTATAAAGCCACCATTCAAGCTAAATTGTTAGTGCAAAGATATCATTTGCTTGGCGGCACGACACGGAATAAAAGAGGGCCAACGATGTGTCCATTATGTAAAACTGAGGATGAGACGCTCGTACACTTCCTTCATGTATGCCCAGAGCCGCACTCTGCTAGAGACATCTTATCAAGAAGATATGCAGCTGCTTGAAACAACTTGGCCTTGAAACAGATGAAGAAAACTGCATACAGGCGATTCTGGATCCCAGTAAGATAAATGTTACACATGAGGCTCCATCACAGAAGCTATTTAAGCTTGAGTGACTGTCCAGAGAATTATGTTATGTACTGCACCAAAGACGAGCAGCAAAAATACTGATGATTTCAAGCAGTGTGAAACAACCTATAGTGCTTTAGCCTGTATTAAAATATTAAATGGTGACTTACCAGCAAAATGGTTCGGGATTGGCGCTGATCGCTAGGTATATGAACCGAACACGAGCAGAGCCAACAGGGAAGTCCTCTCTCGCTCTGCTACCCGGAAGTACAACTCCGGGACGTCAGGAATCCGGACCACATATGCAGGCCCCGGAAGGCACTACACCCTCCCCCTGCCTAGAAGGCCATGCCAAGCTACCGTTAATACACATGTACAGGCATAACTACAAATTTATTATCATTAGACATATGGGTGTCATCAGGCCATTTCCACATTGCCACACAGTCTTCATATGTCTAGATGTTTGGTCAAAACTAATTGAATTTAAAATAAAGGGGGGGAGGAAACAATTTTGCTGCTGCTTATTAATTAAACTAGCAACGTCTGAATATAATCGGGCCATTTCCACATTGCCACAAAATTCAGATGCTGCTGGTTATATATATATTACTATTTTGACTAGTTAGTGAATAAACTAAAATTTAAAACACTATGAACAACTTAAGTGTTTGTGTGTAAAACAATGATGTATGTACACTAATATGCGTGATTATGAACATTAAACTACATAAATACACAGACCTAAGAGTTAAACTTAAACCAGATTAGACTTGATTAAATTAGATCAAATCTGAATAAATCTACACAGACAAACTCCACCACAACACATTAACATTGTTTCAAAATAATGAGATCTTATTTTGGATTCTAGACATTGTTACAGTAACTGATCAGTTTTAATTTTAAAACAACATGTTACAAGTTTTATAAGAAACGAGTGCTACTAGTTATAAGATGATTTACATGTTTGAACGACACGTCAAATCCAGTTCAGGGATTTAAGCATTACACATGTAGCTGGGTAGTTATATACAATACAGCTAAGTGTGAGATGTCAAGAAGAACAATTTTTATTGATGTAGGTAGAAGGATAACCGTATAAAGATTTTATCTCATAAAACGAGTATTTACAAATGGTTGTTACGGCACAAACTATATACACTGGTGCAATCTTTCCTATGAAAGATCGTAATCCAGAAACTTGGAAGGAGGTCTGGGTTGCCTTCTTCCTGGTTGCCTCACAGTTCTGATAGGGTCTCCTCGGGCCTGACAATCCATGCCACTAGGAGATAGCGGGATGGGGTCTCCTCGGGCCTGGCTATCCATGCCACTAGGAGGTAGTGGGATGGGGGTTCCTCGGGCCTGGCTATCCATGCCACTAGGAGGTAGCGGGATGGGGTCGCCTCGGGCCTGACTATCCATGCCAGTAGGAGGTAGATGAATGGTAGGGGACTGAGAGTGATCTGTATTGAGATGTAATTCTGCATCGTCATCAGAACCACAACCAGGATTTAGGACTCCAGGATCGCCAGACTCTCCCAGAAAAGAATCTTCTAAACCATACTGAATTGTATCATTTAAATCCTCATCAAACGGAGATTGTAATGACTCAGCGGACACATTGTCTTCTGACACAGACGGTGTATCAGACATGTCAGAGCTGAGTGGGCATCCAGATAAAATGGAACGCTGCATGCGCTGGACCCAAATAGGGCGATCTCGGGCTACGCATATTTTCAGCCGGTCATGGTGCACAACTAAATCACGCTTTTGGTTTTTGATACTGTACAAGATATTTGATATCTTTTTATTGACCATGAATGGACCAGTCCACGGTGGTTTCAATTTGCTTGACTGGCCAATTTTGGTTGCCGAATCAGACAGATAGACTATGTCACCTGTATGATATGTATGACAATTAAGACGCACATCGTAATCACGTTTTTGGCGCATTTTGGCCAATTTGTGTGTGTTTTGTTATGTCAAACGGAGCTGCTCTACAGAGCCATCAGGAGAGTTGTTAATGATGGATACAGGAGACTTGCACATTATGTCAATTGGCATAAGTACCTCTCGCCCAAGCATCATCATATTAGGTGTGTAACCAGTTTGACGGTTGACTGTTGATCTAATGGCACTGGCAATAAATGGAATGCATTTGTCCCAGTCTTTCTGGTGGTCATGTTCTTGCAAGTAACACTGAATAGATTGCAGTACAGTCCGATTAATACGTTCTATTTGACCATTGGAACAGGGTCTATATGCGGTTGTCCGTGTTTTAGTGATCTCTAACATTTTACAGATATCATGGAAGAGAGCACTCTCGAAATTTCGACCTTGGTCTGTGTGTAGAAAATATGAACATCCGAAGGTCGTGACAAAATGTTCGATATAGGTCTTGGCCACCATCTCCGCTCCCTGTTCAGGGATAGCATAACATTCCACTCAGTGAATTGATCAATTATCATCAAAACATACTTGTTTCCACGATGGGGTGTTATGAAGGGGCCCAATAAATCCATATGGATTTGCTCGAGAGGAAACCCATCATGGAACTGGCCCAAACCTGCCCTGGGGTGGATGCTTGTTTTTTTGTTGCGACTGCAACTTCGACACGATTTTACATACTGAATAACATCTCGTGTATATCCATGCCAAACATACTGCGCTCTCAACCTAGCCAAAGTTTTACGTTCACCCATGTGGCTGGCCAACTTTGAATCATGGCAGTGTTCCAAAATGGTCGTTCTAAGTGATTCTGGAACAACTAATAAAGTGTGAGTTGAAGTAGACTTTTGACAATGAAAATGTAACACCTTATCGATGAGCAAGAGTTGGCTCCAACGAATCCACCAAAATTTTACAGAAGGACTAGCAAGGTACAGTTCCACATCGGAGGAATCAGACCCGAACTCCAACCAAGACACAACAGTCTTGAGAACAGGATCTATTAACTGTTGTTCTCTCAAATATTCAGGAGAGAATGTATCTAGCCAGTTGCTTATTTGGTTGGACAGAGCAGTAGTGTCTGGGACAGATTCATCACCAACTAGTTCGTCAAAATCATCATCGTCTAGAATAATATCTACGTCCACAGGATTAGTTACAATGGATCTAAGAGTAAGCGGTATCACTTCATCCACTTTCTGGTCAAAATGAGCCCATTGAAGGTGAAGACGGGTACAGTACTTACAACCACCACAGGGTAACAAGTTGACCAGCTGACCTGGTGTATAGTGATAGCATGCAGGCAATTCACTAGGAATGCGAGACAAACCATCTGCATTGGAATGCGTGTTGCCAGAACGATGCTGTAGAGTGATGTCATATTGGGACAGCTCTTCCAACCATCTAGCCAGCTGGCCTTCTATGTGTCTAAAACTGAGGAGCCATGTAAGACTATGGTGATCTGTCTGCACAATAATCGGCCTTCCCAGAAGATACATTCTGTAATGATGAGTGAAAGCCACAACCGCTAGTAGTTCTTTTCTTGTTACGCAATATTTACGCTGAGCCGGGGTGAGAGTCTTACTTTACCATTTTGTAATTGTGATAATTCTGCACCAATAGATGAATCTGAGGCATCAGTATCCAGAATGAATGTGTCATCTGATGTTGGATAACATATCACCAAGGGATTGATCAAGGAATCCTTGAGTGCTTGAAATGCTACTTGGTGTTCATCCGACCAAATAAAGTCAACCTTTGAGCTAGTCAGGGCAGAAAGAGGCGTTGCTATACCAGCAAAGCCCTTGATATGTTCACGATGATAATTCATGAAACCAAGAAAGGATTCTAACTCCTTCCTGGTTTTTGGAACGGGCCACTTAGTAACGCATCAGTATTTTGAGGCTTAACCGAAATACCATCACTACTAACCACCTTACCCAGAAAACATAGTTCCCTGCGGAAAAGGTGACACTATTTTGGTTTTAGTTTCAAATGATGCTGATGGAAACGTTTGAAAGCTGCCTCTAAATTTACCATATGGCTAGCAAAGTCTTTTCCAATAACTACGACGTCATCCAGATATGCGAGGCATTCATGCCAGGTCAAACCTTGCAGAACTAGTTGGATTACCCTCTGGAATGTTGCTGGACTGTTCGAAGTCCCAAAGGGCAACCGGACAAATTCAAACAACCCAAACTTAGTTGTGAATGCAAGTTTATGTCGTTCTTCAGGTTCTACCTCAATCTGCCAATAACTGGCAGCCATATCTAGCGTACTCATATAGGTAGCTCCGGAAAATGTGTCAAGACAGGTTTCAATATTGGGAAGCGGCTAAACGTCTCTATGAGTGACCTTATTAACCGCTCGGAAATCGATGCAGTACCTTACCATACCGTCTTTTTTACGGACCAACCCTGGAGCAGACGCCCACTCAGACTTTGAGGGAACTATAATCCATTTTTCGAGCATATAGGCCAAATGTTTCTCTTCTTCTCCTTCGAAGCCGATTGGAGTTCGTCTGAGTGTTGCATGTATTGGATTGGCATCTCCAGTGTCGAATCTATACTTAATGTCTTTGAATAAACCAAGGTCCAGATCGTGCATAGCGAAAATGTCTTGGAAATTCAATAAAAGAGTCTTAACTTGTGAGCATTGTAGCTTAGACAAACCTACAGTAGATCGAGTATACAGATCTTGTAAGAAGCGAGGTAATTCGTGATCATCCACAGGGTGGCTGGCATGGTGTGTAACAGTCATGGCAGTGGAATTAGATAGAGGCACATTTTGTGGCTCTTGAGTGGTGACCTGATCAACGGTAGGGGGTACCCAGTCATATACTTTGTCAATCTCTGTAGCAATGCCAAGATTATGACAATGATCCAGGGTAACATAATTTGGCGAAAGGTTTCTCAAAATAACCGGAACCTGGGAATCCCTGGGCGTGACTATGGCATGAAGCATTAATAAGCCATCAAGGTCACGGGAGTACCAAATCTTTAGAAAAGGCTTTGTCAAGAATACCAGTGGTTTCAATAACTTCGAAAGGCCCTACTACCACCTTCTGTTTTAATGTCACCATGGACACCTTTGCCTCCCCACCTTGTGTTTTGACCATTAAAGCTTGTTCACCATTGATCGTTAGGCACAATTTGGTACGGTCAATAGCATTATTGGCTTTAAGGAAGTTCAAACCTAGGGTAACTGGGTCGCTAATCCTAGCTAGAAGCATAGGCCAATTTCCTACAGTGGAACCAATTGAAACGGTTACTGGGTCCACCGCTTTTGCATGTATAACATTTTCTTTACCAGCCCCTTTAAGAGAAACCACATTCTGCGTAATTAAAAGGTATTTAAATGTCTTAGTAAATTCATTACTAACGACACTAACTTGGGCTGCAGTGTCAACTATAGCCCTTACTGGCATGTGATTAATCTCAATTGGCACTACTAATGACATTGGATCCGCCTTGTTTTCATACATACGAATGTCATATGACTGCTTAGTGAAGACGCGTGACGGACTTGGCGACTGAGAACGATTATGTTTCTTTGGGCACTCATGAGCGAAATGGCCTTCGAGGTTGCAATTGAAACACCTTCGCTTACTATTTGGAGAGGGTTCACAGGGTCTCTCAATTTCTCGCTGAGGTGAACAACCTCGAATAGGAAGAAGGGTAAGAATTTTGTTGATGCTTACTTTAATGTCAGTGACGTCTTTACGAATCGTATCAACCTCCTTCTCCACTTTATCCATTCTGTTGACATTAATAGTTCGCACTGACTGCTCAATTTCTGAGTCGCTGTCGTCATCATGGTTATCATCAGAGAAGCGGACCTTGCGTATTTCAGGTCTTCGACTTCCTAATATAAGTCATTGATTATGAATGGATGCAGTGACCATTTCTAGTGCTTCCTCCAATGAAGAAGGATTTTTATCCATTGCGATAAGTACTGCTCGCTTATTTTCAACACCGCGGAGAAACATGTCAATGGCAATGGTTTCGCCAACACTTTCGGATGCGTCCGGCTAACCATCCATAATAAGCTCTTGAATTATTTCGGCAAACTCTTCCAGTGACCTCTCCTCCTGCCTAATGTCTTGCAGCGTTTTCCTAACAATATGAGGAAGATCATGTTTTCCAAATCTGGACAAAAGTTTGGCACTTTTTTCATAATCATTTTGCACTAATCTCGGACATGTGCAAAAGAATTTAAGTACCCTATCTCTTAGGAGTTGTATCAACATGTCCAATGTGTATGCATCTGACCAGCGATACCTAATAGCTGCAAGTTCAAATTGGATGAAGAATGGTTTGCACTCTCTCTCTTACCATCAAAAGTTTCTAATTTGGGTGGAGGAGGGCCCTCAGGAGGTACAGGACGTGAGTGGCGTCGCTGAATATTGGGGGGGGTTGATTTTTTTATCACGGGAGTCAAATAGTGATAAATCTGGATCACCCTTAATATCCCTATTCGGACCATTTCCATAGATACCACCCGGTGCCAATTTATCGAAAATGGTATAATCACTGTGCCTAGGTGGAGTGGTAGTGAACTCATCAATTTTGCACTGTTGAGCCATTGAGCGGGCTAATAACAATTCATAATTTCCATTCTGACGTTTAAGTTTCAATTGCAAACTTGTTTTTTGAGGTTTTAAGGAATCTGAATCTGTAGGTAATCCACCGGTGGCACCCTCAGTTGGGAGATCAAATGTGATGTCTCCAGAGAGTAATAATCTTTCGAGGATAGATGCCGTTGAAGGGATCTCCTTATCGTCTTTGATGTCTGCTAATGTTAAATAACCACCCTTTGCAGTACGTAGATTGATAAGGCCTGCTGCCCTAATTTTGCCGATGTCCTTCAAAGCCTGCAATTCATCCTCACTAGCAGTATTGATAGGTAGTGGGCGAGCCATTATAGAAAGTTAGAAGTTACAATCTACTGTAAAAATTCTAAATCTTCAGTCGAAGGTTGTAAATTCAGAACATCAATTATTGGAACAGTTGCAAGACATTTAATTATATCTAAATGCAGCTTCCTAAGCCAAACTTTGTTCAAAATAGTACATGCGTGCAGACCATCGTAAAGAAATTGGAAATGGAACGAATGTCGAGCAGAGTTACGTTTATCCTTATCTTTACGACGTTTTACTATCTCGATGCTCAATTTCAAAGTATTTTGATTCAACTTAGAATTAATCTCACAGATTTTGGTGTTGAGTAGTGCAATTTGTCTGTGCAGAATCACATCAAAATCTTTGAAAATTTCAGGATTAGGGTGTCTCATACTTATTATATAATTGTGTTGAATATGCAGGGACGTCTATAAACTTAATTTCTTGACCATGTTTCAAAACAGTATCAATAGCTCTATGATAGCTTTTACAAACATTAATAATTGCCGTATCATCATCCGCTGTAGTTAGAAACGAGAATTTGCCAGTTTTAGTAGTTAGGTCACACGTACCTGCCCAAAAATAGAAAGTTATGTCCCCATAGATTGAAATTGCGTCTTCAATTTTGGTTTCTAGAAGCTTAGCTAATTTACTGGCAGTAGCCCCACTAATACACCAAATATTCAACAAAATCAGTGTAGTCTGCTTTTTGTAAAATACAGCCTTTGCTATTACCTAGGACAATAGCTTTTCTGGTAAAAGATGACTTATAGAGAATTGAGTTCTGTCTAAAAACTTTTGAAACTTGGCATGAGACATGTGTGGTTCAATTATAATAAACTATAGTAAATTAACAATTTGATACCTAATGAAGAAATACAATAGTTAAACTTTTAAATTTAACTCGATAAGATACAAGAAAATTTATTTATTCTTGCAATTCTGATGATATATTGAAGACACCTACAGTATACAAGTTGCAAATTCACTTTTTAAATAGTCAATTTACATAGAAAGTTCTTCAAAAAGAAATTTCCAATATCACGAATATAAACGGTTAGCAAGTTAGATATTGAAGAAATAAATAGCAAGTGCCACAAATTTCCACTTTCAACAGGAAACGTTTGCTTCATCAATTTGACTGGATATTAAATTTTCTACCACGAAAATAAAACGGTTAACGTGGTTAGAAAACTGGTAATTATTTTAACATTAAGCATATTTATAAATACAGCAATGACACGTGTATAAGAAATTAACAATATATTACCTTATAATTTGCGTAAATCTTAGCTTCCATGTGTTTGTGGAAACATTTTAGTTTTAAATATTTATTTTGCAGCAAAACTTCTCCAAAATTGAAGCACACTCGACACGTGTACTAATGGAGTTGCCCACGTGTTTCGAGAATTTACCTAAAAAATCTATTTTTGCAGCAAAATTGTTGAAATTTTGAAAGATAATTTAAATATAGGCACCAGAATTACTCCTGACACCAATATAGTGCTTTAGCCTGTATTAAAATATTAGATGGTGACTTACTGGCAGGATGGCTCGGGATTGGCGCTGATCGCTAGGTATACGAACCGAACATGAGCAGAGCCAACAGGCAAGTCCTCTCTCGCTCTGCTAACCGGAAGTACAACTCTGGGATGTCAGGAATCCGGACCACATATGCAGGCCCCGGACGGCACTACAAACCCATGGCGATTGGAATTGTGGGAGAAAAATCCCATGGTAAACATGCAACAATGCAAAATGACTCTGTGTGGGAATGGGAATCGGGGCGAAGCAAACCGGGTTCATGCAAACAAGCCATTGAGGTAAAGTAACCGCGCTGTACTAACAATATGAACATTAACAATGCGCTAATGAACTGGTACACAAAACAAGAGACTATTAATGAAACTACTTAACGGTACTCTGATAAACACGTACACAAACAATTTGTTTCTATTTTTGGCTAAATATATAAATGCGTTAAACAACAATCATACTACGGTACAATGATTAAATGTAAGAATAGGAATCAACTCCAGAAGAAGGGTGCTCTGTTCTGTTCTGTTCTGTTCTGTTCTGTTCTGTTCTGTTCTTGGAGTTTCCGCCAATGTCTGGCGCACCACCTTTCGGTGTATTATCTGGTAATCTCTAGAATACGCAAATTACTGGAGTTTTCCATTAATTATATATTATATTATATACACACACGCAAACGATCATTAAATCTGACATTTATGTACATGCATGTACACACGCAAGTGATTTTCCTATCTGTATATAGATAAATGGTCACAGTTCATATACGAGTAGATTTATGTTCACCAGACGTGTAAATGAGTTCATTGTTATTGAAATACATGTAGGAGCATCCAGAAAGCATAAGGTGCACCATATTTTTCTATGTGCAATTGATACTAACTTGATATTTTATAATGCAAGTTTTGTTAGGTAATTCATTTCATTTAAGAGATGATTACGTCTGATATGAAGTTTATAGCAGAGTTTCCTGGAGATGGATTCAATTTTCGACATTGAATCGCTTCCAATCAGGCCAAACAAGAGAGTTGTGTCAAGTAACATCTGGAGAATAAGATTCTCATCCTTGCTTATTAATTCCCAGCTATCTGCCGCCACTAGATGCTCGATTTCCGCTATGTAGATGCTTCTGATATCTGCAAATTCTGGACACTGAACTAGGAAATGCATACGGTCTTCTATAACGTTCTTACAAAAAGGACAGGCATCATTCTCATATTGATTAAATTTGGATCTGTGTGCTTGCAGATGGTATGTACCGGTTAGTAACCTTGCCTTGATGATGGCACGTGTTACATCATATGTATTTGCTGTCACTGTTGACCAGATCGGATGTGGCCTTCCGATATCAAGGATGTCAACACACACAAACCGGGCTGATGATTTCTGCTTAATGTCTTCCTTTAGTATCTCTAGGACTACTGTGTTTACAGCCTTTTGGACATGACGCTTCCATACACATTTAGGTGGTGGGTCTTGTAGCAGCAGGTGGGCTGATGGTAATTGATATTTTTGTAAAATCAATTCGACATCTTGAAACCAACTGTGTCTGCCTTCTCTTTTCATAACGAGCTGCCGAATTGCTAATTGTTGTTCGACAGAGCCTTCACTCCTTAGTATTGCACCAAGTAATGTCAGCTTCTTCTTTTCAATTTGCGCCTCTATCGGCAGTGCACCGAGAAGTAAATATGCCAGTGAATTTGCACAACTATTTGGAAGTGATTGCAATTGCTTTAAGGTTTTCCTTTCATGTGTAGTGATCTGACTCATTTCCTTCTTTGGTATAATTAATGCCTCCAGTCCATACGTACATCGTGGTATTACATATGTTGACCATAGTTTTATACTGACAATTGGGCTTAGTCCATTAATTCCATGAAAGCCAGCACCCATCAATGAATAAGCTGTTGCACGAGCTTTTCTTTTAATTTCTTTGCCTAGGCCACTTTTGTCGTCTGTTCTTATTAGCCCCATATGTTTATATTCCTTCACCACGTCCATCTTTTCTTCGTTTAGTGTCCACTCATATTCTGTTTCTTTGCCTTGATTGAAAACCATCACTTGGCTTTTGGCAATGCCATTAACATACCGTTCTTTATTTGCATGCATTGTTGCAGCATTCAGTCCCACCTGTAACCCATCTGGGGATGTATCTAGGACTGTCTTATCATCACATAGTGTTATTGAGCCCAGATATATTGAACCAATATGTAGACTAGTTGCTGTTTGCTCAAGTAATTTTAGTAGCGGATCCTCATATGGTTTATGAAAGTCAGGAGATGTGACCCCACCTTGTAGAAGGCCTTGTTTGACAGCAAACTTTCTACTTCTATGTCCCTCCCACTTGGCTTGTGCTGACATGTTTCTGTACATTTCATTCGCAATCAACCATAGCTTCCCTGTTATACCGAGTAGGTAAAGACGACGCAATAATGAAGAATGCCAGATAACATCAAATGCATTCTATGTATCCATAAAGCCAACATAGCAGGGCACCTTATTTTCTCTGCATTCCGCTATAGCTTCAGTCATTAGTACTGCTGCAACTGATGGTGATTTTCCAGGTGTGAAACTAAATTGTAGATTACTTTGGCTTTCTGAAATCAATGGTCTAATGCGTTTAAGGTAAAGCTTCTCAAAGACTTTTCCCACTATGGATGTCACTGTGATTTTCCGGTAATTATCTGGGATCGTCAACGGCTTTCCTGCCTTCTTATGGATTGATGTAATCAGACCAGTTTTAAATGCATCTGGATATATGCCTTCAGCTATCATCTTATTATACAGTATCAGAAGAGTGTGGATTAATAAGACACCACCATGTTTTAGGTGCTCTGATGATAGTCCATCAGAATCTGAGTCCTTTTTCAGGTGTAGCTCATTCACAGCACTGTTTACATCATCCCACGTGAAGGGATCTGGACTGGACCGATCATCACCACAGATAGATTTAATGTTGGTCATATCATCCTCAACCTGATCTTTATATGCCTTATTAAATGTGGCGTTTTCTTTTGGTGTTCCTAGCTCCTCAAAGTAAGTTGCCCATCCTTCTATTATATCATTTCCATGATACTCCTTATCATTCACATGCAATATTTCTGTTGACAAAATTTTCTGTGATGTTTTTCTCTGAGTTCGTATTAGCTGTGCAAACAATGACTGATCTAAGGGTAGGGCGTTCATGATCTTGTTTGTAGTATCTTGCTCTGCTCTTGTTACAGACTGCCGTTGCTCTCTTTGATACGCCTTTTTAGCTTCTATTAATTTGATCTTTGATGGATGTTTTGGATTTGAAGGTCTACCGGCACGAACCCATTGATGATGTATTGTTTTGGATATGTTTGATGTTTCTGCAAGTTTATAATTCCAGAGTCGACCCTTCTTTGAAATCTTTGGTTTCCTCTCTGGGATTGCCCCTTTAGTACTGGCCTTCATACATATGGTGACAGTAGTGATAAGTTCGTCTACCGATTTGTTTGATGGGCAGAGATCCTTTTGATGCATCATTCTTTCCAGATTTTCTTTATATTGAACCAGATCACCTTTTCCCCCACTGAAGCTTTCTTTCTTGTACTGGCTTCAGCACATTGTTACTCATGCTGCTTTCCTTAACTGTAATGACAGCTCTAATTGGTATATGATCTGAGCAGTTGTCGAATTCCTTTGATACATGCTGAACTTGTTTAATGAGATCTATGTGTGATGCAATGATATAGTCAATCTGTGAAGAGCCATTTGCACATTCAAAGGTTTTTCCAACTGGATAATTTGGAACTAATTCTAACTGGTTCTTGGTGCAAAAATCTTTTAATAGTTTGTCTCTTGCATCTGGATATTCTGAATGCAATGATGCATTTAAATCACCGCATATCAGGACATCATTGGAGCCTTTATATTTGTTCAGTAGTTCCTGCCATTCTGCTAAGAGTTCCATATATTCCTCATTATATTTGCTACATCCTTTACATGGGGCATATGTTGCTATAATGATGACTGAAGGTGATGAGTTTATTTTTATGCAGACTGTTCTATTTGAACCATCAGGTAGACTTTCAATTATACTATTTAGCTCGTCTCTCCAGCTTATACTTGATCCGCCGTATCCCCGTGGTAACTGTATGGGGAATAATGGATTGCCTTCATCCACAGATCTGGAATGATGCTGGAAACCAGGAAGTAGTTTTTCATCCAGTATTTTTCACAGTCATATAGCCAATGTTCTTGCAGGGCTATAATGTCTATTTGATCTCTCTCACACAATTTCTGGGTATACATAAAGTTACCCTTTATGTTCTTGATGTTGAAAGATGCTATCTTGAGATTTTTGTAACTCGGCCTTGCCCTAAAAAAGACTGGTCATGATCACAAGGCTATTGGATTGACTGGTTATCATTTTGCTGTCGGATTGAGTAGATACCATGCTCCTGCTGGTTTGACTGATAACCACACTTCTGGTTTGTTTGGTCGCCATACTTCTGGCTTGAATGATTATTTGACTGCTGGTATGAATGTGTACACTTGTCTTGCAGATGGAATGACTGGTCGCTATGCTGTTGCTTCACTGACTGGTCAACCTGTTGTTGCTGGACTGACTGGTCAACATACTTGATTGACAGGTCACCACGTTGCTGCTGGACTGACTGATCACCATACTAGACAGACTGGTCTCCATGCGGCTGCTGGGCTGACCGAACGTCATGTTGTTGCTGGACTGACTGGTCATCATGCTGGACTGACTGGTCTCCATACTGGACTGACTGGTCACCATACTTTATTGATTGGTCACCATGCTTGACTGAATGGTTACCATGCTGCTGATGGACTGACTGGTCACTATGCTGTTGTTTAACTGACTGGTCACCATGCTGCTGTGGGACTGTCTGACTGGCTGGCTGGTCATCATACTGGACTGACCGGTTAACATACTGGACTGACTTGTTACCATACTGGACTGATTGGTCACCATAATTGACTGACAGGTCACCTTGATGTTGTTGGACTGACTGGTCACCATGTGGTTTCTGGACTGACTGCTCACCATGCTGTTGCTGGACTGACTGGTCGTGACACTGGACTGACTGGTCACCATACTGAACTGACTTGTCACCATATTTGATTGATTGAACATCATACTGCTGCTGGACTGAATGGTTACAATGCTGCTGCTGGACTGACTGATCACCATGCTGTTGTTGAACTAACTGGCCACTATGCTGCTGTGGGACTGTCTGACTAGCTGGCTTGTCATCATACTGGAGTGACCGGTTAACATACTGGACTGACTTGTTACCACACTGGACTGATTGGTCACCATACTGGATTGACTGATCGCCATACTGGACTGACTGGTCACCATACTGTTGCTGGACTGACTGGTCGTCACACTGGACTGACTGGTCACCATACTGGACTGACTGGTCAGCGTATTTGATTGATTGAACATCATACTGCCGCTGGACTGAATGGTTACCATACTGCTGCTGGACTGACTGGTTACCATACATGGATGATTGGTCACCATATTTAGCTGACAGGTCACCATAATATTGTTGGACTGACTGGTCACCATACTGTTGCTTGACTGACTGATCACCATGCTGCTCTTTGACTATCTGACTTACTGACTGGTAACTATACTGGACTGACTGGTCATCATACTGGACTAACTGGTCACCACATTGGACTAACTGGTCACCACATTGTACTGACTTGTCACCATACTTGACTGACTCGTCATAATACTTGACTGACTGATCACCATACTTGACTGACAGGTCACCATATTTGACTGATTGATCACCATGCTGCTGCTGGACTGACTGGTCACCATGCTGTTGTTCGACTAACTGCTCACCATGCTGCTGTTGGACTGTCTGATCCCCATGATGATGTTGGTCTGACTGATTATCATACTGCTGCTGGACTGACTGGTCACCAGAATGCTGTTGATCTAACTGGTTATCACACTCCTGAATTGACTCTTTATCGTGGTGTTGGGCTGAATGGCTATCATGCAATTGGACTGAGTGACTAGCAGATTCAAGTTGGTTTGACTGGCTACCAATTTCAGACTGATTTTGTATGCCATTATACTGAGTTAAGTTGTTAACATTTAAAGAACGCGGTGCAATTTGGCCTCCATTCTGCTGGGCTGTTACGTACTGTCTATTCACATTTAGGACACTCATTAGCTGGGAGTGCATATTGCGAAGTTCAATTTGGCTTAGATTCATGTGATGACACATTTCCGTGTTCATTTGCTGCTGAGCATAATATTGTGTCATGTAGTTATGGCTACCATGTTGTTGGAATGACTGGCCACCACGTTGCTGGTGGGTTTGCTGACTGCCACATTGCTGATTTGGAAGCCGTCTACCACGCTGTTTATGGGATGGCCGAGTACCCTGTTGCCGGTAAGCTTTTTGTCTACCATGCTGCTGGAGAGCTGGCTGTCTACCACTTTGCTGGTGGGCTGGCGGACTACCATAATGATGTTGAGCTGACCGGCCACCATACTTGTGATGGCTTGGCTGGCCACTATGTTGCAAGTGGGGTGGCTGGATAACCTGTTGCTGATGGTTTTGCTGGCTAACATGTTGATGTTGAGATAGCTGGCTGTCATGTTGCTGGTGAGCTGGCTGGCTGCTCTGTTGCTGATGGACTGGATGATTACCCTGTTGTTGATGGGCTGGCTGGCTGCTCTGCTGTTGTTGGACTGGCTGATTACCGTGTTGCAGATGAGCTGGCTGGCTATCATACTGCTTGTGTGATGACAGACTACGATATTGCCATGGCTGTTGATATGCTTGCTGGATGCCATGTTGCCGGTGGACTGGCTGGCTGCTCTGTTGCTGATGGACTGGCTGATTATCAGGTTGTAGGTGAGCTGGCTGGCTATCATACTGCTTGTGTGCTGACTGGCTACGATATTGCCAGGACTGCTGATGTGATGGCTGGCTGCCATGCCGATGTTGGGTTGGCTGGCTACCCCGTTGCCATGGCTGCTGGTGTGCTGGCTGGGTACCATACTATTGGCGGGCTGACTGGTTGCCATACTTCTGCTGGTTTGTCCGGTGTCCATGTTGCTGGTGGGCTGGCTGGTTGCACTGTCGAAGATGGGCTGGCTGGCTGCTCTATTGCGGATCGATTGGCTGGCTACCCTGCTGCAAGCAGACTGGTTCGTTACCTTGTTGTAGGTGGACTGGCTGACTGCTCTGTTGTGGGTGGACTGGCTGGCTACCCCCATTGCACGTGGACTGGTTGGTTAACTTGTTGCAGATGGACCGGCTGGCTACCATGTTGCAGGTGGGCTGGCTGACTACGCTGTTGCAGGTAGGCTGGCTGGCTGCCATATTGCTTGTGGGCTGACTGGCTACACTGTTGCACATGGTCTGTCTGGCTGCCATACTGCTGGTTGGCTGGCTGGCTACCATACTGTTGATGAGCTGGCTGGTCACGATATTGCTGGTGGGATAGCTAATTTCCATACTGAGATCCTTGTAGGGTCTGCATTGCCTGTTGATGCTGTCTGTGCATAGTTTCTTCCATGGTATTAATTCTTGTTCGCATACTTATTTCGAAGTGTAACAATTGATTTAATATATGCTGCACTTGGTTTGAGAGTAATTGTACATTTGTTGCCATGAGCTGGTTAGTGCTGTTTTGGTGGTCAGTGCTTGAACTTGCTCTCACCTCTGATTGATCTTCTCTCATATCTCTGGCCACCCCCGCCGCCGCCCCCCGTATTCTATGACTATTTCTCAGTTCCACTATTTCTCCTTCCAGATTATTTATCATGGTACGGGATGTCATCAGTTGTCGCTTGACAGACCCTAACTCCTTTTCCTGTTCTATGCTCTTTATTTGCAGTTCTCTGTTCTTTCGATCATGTTGTCTAGATTCATGGTCTTTATTGCTTAGTTCTTGCTGTGCTTTCTGCAATAAGTCTTTTAAGATGTCAATTTAATTTTTATCGTCCATTATTGGACTCCTTGAACTGTAAGAGTCTGGACAATCAGTGCCAGTTGGCAGACTTCTCTGTGCACTTACTGTATGTATTGCTTTGCATTTATATTTCTAGTCTGAGTTATTTCCTTGTCCCCTGTTGATGTTACTGGTGGCGGCGAGGAGCATATACTGATAGCTGATACAGTTTCAACTGGATTTTGTGTTTCTTCTTGCTCTGAAAGTATTTCAACAATTCCTTGTTGGCTTTGATCTTTTTGCAATTGACTGCAACTTGTGCACATATCATCATCATCATTGTCTCAGGACATAAGCTGTTGGCTTTTTATTGTCCCGGCAGTATTACGTTATAAACTAATGCAAATGCTTAAAGAGAGGAGTGGTATCATCAGTAATTATATGTTCCTGTCTATGTAATTCACAAATTTGTACAAATTCAACTGGTGCAGATTCCGCAAACAGTCATTTAATTTAGACTTCATTTAGCTACTATGTACAATATGTGGAGACATCTGTACCCATATACACATTATACCCACATGCGTACATACATACATACCCACATATCTACTTATATATACATACATACATGTATATACCTACATACATATACATATACATACATATACACATAACACATACATGTACACATATACAACACATTTACATATATTCATACATACACACACTTATACATATACATACATACATAATCACATACGTTCAACATAAACGTACATATGGACTGGCGCGGTTACCACACCAAGTCAACACTATTATAATACAATTGAGACTGGGATTAACTCCTAGTATAATTAAATCATGGGACGGCGCGGATGCCACACCAAGTCCACTGATCTACATTTAACACTTGTGTACATACATACATACACACATACATATATATATATATATATATATATATATATATATATATATATATATTTATATATATATATATATATATATATATATATATATATATATATATATATATATATATATATATATATATATATATATATATATATATATATATATATATATATATATATATATATATATATATATATATATATATATATATAATATATATCATACATATACACATATATACACATATAGTCATATACACATATCAACTAATAACCCAGTAGGCACATGACTGTCGGTGGGACAAGCACTCGATACCGAAGCCGCACACCTATGGATTGGCGCAGTTACCCCACCATGTCAACACTATTACAATGCATCTGGGATTGGGATTTGGCCCTATATTAATTATTGCATGGGACGGCGCGGATACCACACCAAGTCCACTGACCAAACTCAAACTATTTTCCTATGTACTGTACATGTTATTTTTATACAGTGGCAGTATCCTATCTACTAATATTAATAAATTGTTATATTCCTTATTTAAATTCAGTATCATATGATTTGTACATATGGCAGTCTGATGCAGATTCCACACCTAGAGCCAATGCAACCTTATCTTGTAAATGTATGTGATACATGTGTCTTAGTTTAATCAAAGTTGTACTTAATTCCGCATAGATGTGTGTCTAGTTTTGTTTTGAAATCGGAGATGTTTTTTGCTTCAACAACGTGTTCTGGTAGTGCATTCCACTGTGGCACAATTCTTTTGGTGAAGAAGAATTTCCGTATGTTCTTGCTACAGTGGTCTACTCTTATTCTGTAATTGTGTCCCATTGTTATGTTGGGGCTAGGTTCTCTAAAGAAAATTGGTTGGTCTAGGTTGTACATATTGTTCTTCAGTTTGTGTTACTTCGATTAAGTCCCCACGAGTTCTCCGGTATTTAAGAGAAAATAACCCTAGTTCTCGTAGTCTGTCCTCGTACTGCAGACCTTTCATTATAGGAATTAGTCGGGTAGCTCGGCGCTGTACTGCTTCTATAGCTCTTGACTGTCTCATGAGGTGTGGTGACCAGACCGAGTTACAATATTCTACAATGGGCCTCACTAATGTCTTGTATAGAAGAAGAAAGGTGGTCTTGTCCATGCGGCTAAAAATTCTTTTCATGATTCCTAATATACAGTTAGCTTTTGTTGTGATGGTGTTAATATGAGTGTCGAAAGTAAGTTTGTCATAAATATAGATGCCTAGATCCTTTTAACAGTATGTAGGTGTTATAGGCGAGTGCGTTTCCGTATCTGTCATAATGTAATGGATATCAGGAATGCTGTTTCCTAACTGCAGAACATGTATTTTGGCTGAATTAAATCTCAACTGCCAATCCAATGACCATTTGCATGCCCTGTCAACATTTCTCTGGATATCAGATTTTTCCGGATTACCAATTAGTTTAGTATCGTCTGCAAATATTTTGTAAATACATTCTATATTATCAGGTAGATCATTTATAAACAGTATAAAAAGAGCCGGCCCTAGTACACTACCTTGTGGCACTCCACTTGTGACATTCTTGTATTCTGACTTTGAGGTGTTTACTTGTACTCGTTGTTGTCTATTTGTTAGGAAGCTTTCAATCCACATGGCTAGTTTCTCACTAATTCCGTAGGCTTGTAATTTTTTCAGTAGTCTTGCATGTGGTACCGTATCAAAAGTTTTTCTGAAGTCTAAATAAATTACGTCAATTGGCTCACTTGTGTCTAAGAGTTGAGTTACTACTTCAAGGTATTCTAGCAGCTGTGTTTTACAAGATCTTTTTTACCTAAATCCATGCTGACAATCAGTTATGAGATGGCTTTGTTCTAAATGATCCATGATACCGTCTCGTACATATGATTCAAGTACTTTACATAAAATGCATGTTAGACTGACAGGTCTGTAATTACCCGGATCACATTTTGGTCCTTTCTTGTAGATACATGTTACATCAGCAGATTTCCATATATCCGGAACTACCCCTTCTTCTAGTGATTTATTGAATAGTATGCTTATTGGAATACTCAATTCTTTGGCCATCTCTGACAGGATTCTTGGGTGTATGCCATCTGGTCCTTTACTTTTGCCCACTTTCAATTGTTGGAGTTTCTTTTCCACTGACATAGGTGTAATCATAATATCAGTCAAGAATATCCCATCATTTCTTGATTGAAATTCTGGAATTATATCCAGCTCCTCTTTTGCAAAAAACACTTGAGAAAAAGTCATTGAGTATATTTGCTTTTTCCATGTCAGTTGTGGCATTATCATTGCTTTCTGGGCATTTTAGATTTCCGAAATTTTCCTTTATTGTTGACTTACTCTTTACATAGTTCCAGAAAGCCTTCAGGTTTGTGATACTTTCAGTAGCTATTTTCTTTTCAAATTGATGCCTGGTTTCTCTAATCTGTGCTGTAGCTGTATTTCTTGCCTGTTGGTGTTTCATGTAATCTCTGTTTTCTTTTGTCTTTTTGTATTTCCTATATGCGTTACGCTTTTCTCTAACTGTGTCATGAACATGTTTGTTTATCCATATGTTTTTCTTCATCCTGAGTTTAGCACAAGGTTTTGACATTGGAATGTTTTGAGATATTATGTCAGATAATTTCTGATACAGGAACTTAGCAGCATCTTCTGTCTTAAGGTCGACCATTATGCTCCAGTCAATTTGGCTAAGGGCTTGTCTCATATTGACGTAGTTTCCTTTATTGAGCAGAAGCCTTGGGGTTTCCAGGGTTTCGCTATTGCTGGTGAGCTCTGGGTTTAAGATGATTTTTAGCATGTTGTGGTGGCTTAAATACAGCTAATAATACTCGTCGTCGGTTGCTTACATATATGGTCTTTCTATATCAGTGTTATGATGTATAAGGTCATATTCATTCATGTTTTCACAATTCAAATGGTACCAAGACTTACAGCTGGAACACCCAATTGTTTGTTCTCTGGCACTCAACCCACAGCTAGAGCAGATTGTATCATCTATGGCTTCATCTGAATCTTCTGAAGAGTCAACACCTCTGGGTTGATTGGGAAATCCATCTAGAATTTCTCCAGAGGTGTTGCAGGGAATTATTGCCGCTAGCGCCAGCTCACTATATTGAGGTGTAGCGGGGCTCAAGTCCTAGAAAAGTCCTAGAAAAAGAACTGCTAAAGAGAACAAGAGCTATCACTGATCCATTCCAAAGTAAACATCAGTTCGGATTCACCAGCGGATGCTCCTCCATGTATGCAGTATTTTTACTCACAGAATGCATTGCAGAAGCCAAGGACTTGAAGCCCCCATTATACATAACCTTCCTAGATGCATCAAAAGCCTTCGACATTGTATGCCACAAGAGCATGTTAAATTCTGCTTTCTTCCAAGGCGTGGATGGGCAGCTATGGGAACTATTCAACAGTATGTACTCAGGGATTACTTCAGAAATTAAGTGGCTCGGCGGAGTGTCTAGACCAATTAATGAGGAACTGGGCATAAGACAGGGTGCCTATACTTCACCAGATCTGTTTAAGCTGCGCAGCAACCCATTACTTAACAAGCTGGTTGCCCATCCGGGAGCGTTCCACATAGGATCCATTCCTGCAGGCGCAGTGATGTGTGCCGATGACCTGGCAGTTATAACCAGCAATTCAAGTGTTATGCAACAGCTACTCACCATCACTGAGATTGATGCCGCAAATGAAAGGTATCTGTTCAGCTCAACGAAGACTAAGGCAGTGATTCCGAAAACAGCCCCTGGTTACCCATACCCTGAGCTCTTCTTCAAGCTGAATGGGAATCCACTGGAACAATCAGATGATGAAATCCATCTTGGAGTCCATAGAACTACAGATACCAGAAGCCTGCTTACAGTCAGTTCGCGCATACAAACAGCACGACGTACGGCATACTCATTAATGGGAGCAGGTATGCATGGCCTTAACGGAATTAACCCCAAGACATCTAGGAAAATATGGGACATATATGTCATACCAGTTCTCCTGCATGGTTTGGAAGCTCTGATACTCTCCAAGACAGAGACCCAGCTTCTAGAAGACTACTATAGAGGATCCATGAAGCAGATACAGCATCTTCCAGCTTCAACTGCTAATGCTGCCGCATATCTTCTTCTCGGTATCATCCCAATAGAAGGCCAACTGCACAAGAGAATCTTGACTCTATTTATAAACATGGTCCGCAGACGAGATTCCATTGAGGCTCAGGTTATCCGGTGTCAACTTGCCGTTAAGGACTCCGGTTCACACAGTTGGGTGATAATGGCTAGACAACTACTCTCTCAGTATCAGCTCCCGTCGGCGTTTCAACTTGTGAAAACCCAGCCATCAAAGTACATGTGGAAAAATCTATTGAAGCAGAGTGTCAATGCTTATTGGAGAGACCATCTAATTAGTGAAGCTACCTCTAAAGTAACACTATCATTCATCAACCTGAACTCCTGCACCATGAATAGATGTCATCCTATTTGGGAACTGACTAATACAGACACACTAACAGTTCTAAAAGCAGCAGTGAAAGTTAAATTAGTCACACAGCGATATAACCTGTTTGGCGGATCTACGCGAGACCGATCTCAAAGCACTATCTGCCCAATGTGCAAGTCTGCAGCTGAAACAATCACTCACTTTATCCTGCTGTGCCCGAGCTTAGAAGGTGTTCGTGTCACATATCTTCGTAGAATAGATGACATCCTTCAGACTGCTGATGTACCAAGGCTGTGCGAGCTGACGGAGGAGGATGCCACTAGACTGATACTTGACGATTCACATTTCATTCCACTTAATAATCCACTGAGAATTCTCCTGGAACAAATATCACTAGACATCTGTTTCAAGTTACACCACACTCGATCATTAAAACTTAGCGGAATATCTCGATACACCGTACAAAGACGAGGAAAATCCAAAAAACAACCAACAACAAGAGTCATACATGTGGTGATTAAGATAACGAAAATTCTGACTAGTAAATTTACAGTCGTCACATCAGTCCAGTTCAGGGCTGATGCTTCGCCTAGAATTGGGGAGGCGGTATCTACAAGACAAGTAACAAGTAACAAGTCAGAGCAGCGATCGCCTTAGGGGGGAAAAAAAGAAGAAAAAAAAGCAATCGCCGTAGGAAGCTTTTGAAAACTGTAAGTGTATTTAGTATTTTGTCAGGATTAGAAGGCTGTTATTGTTTGTCACTACGGGTTTAGTCATTTAATCTCGCATTATATTTTAAGCAACATTCACCATAGTAACCAGTTTTCGTTCTTTATCACAGTATCAGTAAGACTTTAACATGAGAGAAGCATATTTAAATTATAACTACCAGGGTAGCAAAAAGCATTGGCATCATTCACAGACTGAAACCCTATCTAACACCTATTATTATTAAAAACCTGTACTGCACAATAATACTTCCTCACATCACCTACTGCAATGCTATCTGCCACCTCAAGCTAGACTAAAAAAACTAAAATGTATGCAAAAGCAATCTATTAAACTATTTTCACAAACAGCAGGTGGCCATCCTTTTTGTACTATTCATAAACGACCTTCCAGACAGTTGAGTCAGAAATGTACTTATTTGCGGATGATACGAAAATATTCAAGGCTATCACGGGCAAAAATGATCAGGACATCCTTCAAAAGGATCTAGACAAGATGGCAGAATCGAGCAATCTATGGCTGCTGAGGTTCCACCCCGAGAAATGCAAACATATGCACATTGGTAAGAAACACATTAGCTACATAATAAATCACTTCAAACGGCATTGAGAAGGCTATTGGAGTAACAATTGACTCTGATCTCACGTTCGAACAACACATCTGTGAAAAAGTGAGAAAACCTAACTCCATGTTTGCCTTAATTAGAAGGACCTTTCAATATTTAAATGAAGAAACGTTTATCCCCTTATAATATAAAAGCCTAGTGCGAACTAGAGCTGGGCGGTATAGATATTTACATGACGGTATCGGTACCATGAAAAAATACCAAGGTACCACGGTATACCATCATCTGAGCTTGAGGCATGCCACGAAATTAGAACAATATTTTCCATTTCCTTTTCACTGCCATCTCCAATCAACGGTAAATATCGGTAAAATAAATAAATCGGCTTCCTGATTTAGAGAAGAAAAACATGACCGTTTAGTTTCACTATTTTTATTGACGTAATATCATTCACGGGAATATCGGTCAAAGGGTGTGGTCGACTCGCTAACTATTACCGCTGTTTGAGACATTGGGGTGCACTATTTTAGATCTGTGTGTCTGCACGCGCTGTGCTTTGACATTCTTGTGGCAATTATTTATATATGCAGTTTGTTATTGTCCTCGGGTCTTCCACTACTTCGGTTGTTTCAGTTCCACAGGAAAAAGTGCGCACGCTGTGTTTTGATATTCTTGTTTTATAAAGTTTATATTTGATGAACTTAGTAACTGTGTTTGTTTTTTGTCTGATTGAAAGTCCCAAAATGAGGTATGGAAAATTTGAAATTGAGTCTGGAAAAGGTATGGAATTTAATTCTGCTGAAGGTGTATGAACCCTGCATGTAGAACAAATCGAAGGAGTTCAACGAAGAGCCACAAAGCAACTTCCAGGAATGAAGGATCTAACATACCCTGAGAGGCTAAGACGACTCAAGCTACCAACGTTATCGTACAGGAGAGCGAGGGGGGATGTAATAGAGATGTACGAAATTCTTCACGGAGGATATGATAAAGAGGCCAGTGATTTTGTAAAATTGTAGAGCGACGCACAGAAAGGCAAAGTATTCGAGGAAACTCCTTGAAGATATATCATCAAAGGTGCACAACGACGAAAAGACAGCATTACTTCACAATGCGAGTAGCCAAAATATGGAATGACCTCCCTGAAGCAGTTGTAACCGCACCAACATTAAACTCATTTAAGAACAGATTGGACAAATACTGGAAGAATCAGGTCTTAAACGATAACTTTAAAGCACCCATCAACACTGGAGGAAGTCCAGAAAGACGGAGCAGTAATGAGGAGTCTGGTGAAGAGGGACCTTTAGGACCTGTACTAGAAGCAATGCTAAGTAAGGACATCTTTAAATCAGAAAAGGTCCTAAAACTTGAGGACATTGGAAGGCTCCAATTATACACAATTTTAAGGGACTTCCACAATGGCAACTTACCCTCATCCTTATCTAACATCTTTACGCTCAATACACAATTGCATCCTCACAACACAAGAACAAGAAATAACCTCCACTCGACACACCACCAAACAAAAGCAGCACAACAAAAACCCTCATACAAAGCAATTCAGTTATGGAATAATACAGACACAAGCACACGCACAGACATCATAAAGCTACAGTCTTTTAAGCAGAATATCAAAAAGAAGATTAATGAGACCTACTAGACTCTGGAAAACACTCACCATCATGGCATGCTATTCTCATACTTGCACCCAGTCACCAGAACAAATAATAATAGTAATGATAATAGTAATAATAATAATATCTGCCATAGTGGTAACTACCAATGTACTTCCTCTACCATCACAGCCTAAAAAAAATTCTAATACTTTGTCAATGATAATAGGAATATAAGCGAGATAAGCACACATCCCTCTGTCATGTCTTTCCCTGTAAATATGCTATAAATTATCATACATCTATTAGCTGTTGGACTGCTGCAAGCCACCGGACAATAATTCCAATTGGCAATGACTGGATTGGCTGAGTATTTTGGAAACAATTTGACTGAAAGTCTTAGCCATCGACAACTTTCGGTCAAATTGTTTTAGAGGTACTCAGCATCATTAGATATTTTCAAATCACAACTGAAAACCACCCTTTTCAAACGAGCATATTCTCAGTAGATATAGCTATACGCACTAGCGCTTAGAGCACGCATTGTCATGGATTCAGCGCTTTATAAATGTACTTATTATTATTTATTATTATTACTCGGCATACCCTGAGTTAGAATCCATTGAAAATGTAGACTTCAGAGGCTTGGCAGCGAGACAGTTAACTATGTGTATATATAGGACTATAACATGTTAACCGTAGGTATTCAGTATTCTTATGGGGACACATGCAGTTGAGGGGGTCTGTAGTTTTTGTTGTCATTAGCGACCATATTCTAGGTACAGTTTTACATCCATCATGCACATCACTATAGCGATGTGGTCCAAACATGTTTGTTTCACATATTGCAATAACAAAACATTCGCCTATCATTATATAGTCCCACACCAACCCTGTGAACACACAGTGGTAAAGCTGCTTACAAGTTTTAATTTACATACACAATAATTATTTTCCAGTCCCACAGATGAAAAATGAAAGCGTTATGCCATGAATTATAAATTATAGCAATCACTGCTATTTCAAATAGCAACAGTATTAAATATAAAAAATTATTAAATTTATATATAAATCAAATAATTAAATTATTAAATAATTTATTTAGACTGAATTACCTCCCTTGGAAATATTGAATAATCTAAAAAATAGATGGCTACTTATGATGTCACAAACAAAATATGTTTGATTTACTATTTTCTCTTCTCTGAAGATAGTTTTCTTTAAATCCTATTGGATAATTTATGGCAATAACCAATGAAACTGTGTATAAAGATTTCTTCATGATATTGGATAAACATATATCCCAAGCCAGCGCAGCTACATTATCGGCGTTCTTTATGATAGTACGATATCACGATAATATGTAGAAGTATGTCTTATCTGTTTGAAGTATACAAAATAGTGAAAGATAAAGATAAATAGTGAAATGGTTATATAGTGAACAATTATTAGGAGATTTTGGTGGAATCTGTGACAGTTGTTTGAATGGAAATATTTCTTTAATAAAAGACAGTTCTAAATGTGATGGATTAGTGTGGAAGTGTATCAATAGAAAATGTAATAAAAAATTAGCTGTGAGAAAAGACTCGTTTTTTAGTGGATCTCATCTAAAATTATCTCAAATTGTATTGCTTACTTATTTCTGGACCTTTAAAATACCTCAGGACATCGTACAAAGAGAACTACATACTGGTAGTAATAACGCATTAGTAGACTGGTACAATTTCTGTCGTGATATATGTTGTGAGATTGTGTTACTAGACCTAAAAAAGATAGGTGGACCAGGAAAATTTTTTGAAATTGATGAATCCAAATTTGGCAAGAGAAAATATAATAAAGAAAAAACTGTTGATGGTGTGTGGGTATTTGGAGGAATAGAGAGAGAGCGAGAGCAAAGAGTGCTTTTTTCAGTGCATAACAGATAGGTCATCATCAACTTTAATACCAATAATTAAGGAATATATCCTTCCCGGTTCTATTATTTATTCTGATTGCTGGAAGAGTTGACTGTTTGAAGAATGAAGGATCAGTCATCCGAGTTGCATCCCTTCATAGACCCATTGAAAAGTCCGAAAGTTTCTAATTCTAGCAATTTTGTTTTGATTTTGTAATCCGTATGTTGCGTGATTCCATTCGAGGATGAATCCATTCAGCAGCCGGTTTACTTTGATTATGCCAAAATTTCTTGCCTACCTAACCCTAGCTCACGTTCACACAGTGATGAGCACTGTATGACGGGACCTCAATTTAACGTCCCATCCGAGAAGACTGAGCAAGTGCGGCCAAGTACATTGCCGAGGAGGAGAGATTGCTGCGGCATGTGATGCCGCGGGTGGAGAGCATGGAGGTCGATTCCGTCCTGGAAGGAACCATCCTCCATCTGTCTGGCTTGGCGCAGAGGCCACTCCGGTACCGGGCACCGGTCCCGTGATGGTTGGTTTGCCGCCAACCGACACAGTGTCGGGTGTGGCTGGCCAGGCGTGGTACTCACCTATCTCGCCTGGTCCGGCGGTCAGACATGGGGTGCCGTTGGCGCCTGTGTTTGGCCACGGTTCTTCAACCGCCTCGGGGGACCGCACAGTTTTCCGTGCGGGCCTACTCCATGGACTGGTGTGGTCCCTGGGGTGGCGGCGGAACTGTACAGTACCGGAGTTCCTGGCGTATCAGCAATGGCTCCTAGCCGGGAGGCTGTTGCTGGTAGGGCCGTGAACATGTCAACGGGTGACACATTCATGGGAGTGTCCTCCTCGGAGACAGATTTGTCTGAGGCTCTGGCTTGGCTAGCCAGAGTAGACCCGTCTGTGGTTTCGACCACGGCCGAGGAGCATGCACCCCGCCCATCGGTGGCATCGATTAGGATGGGGATCTTGCCCGCAGCCCGGATCCAGTCTATTGGACTGGATCCAAGGTTTATGGAGTTGCTTGATGCTATTTATAGCAAACAGCTCCTGACCAAGGGCCAGCTTCCTGTGGCCTCCAGGGAGGTGCGGGCGAGGTGTCGTATTACACGGGGGGAATACGACAGGTACGGTGACCGCTGGGTACTGGGTGTCAAGAGTGCTGGAGTGGGTGGCCCCGCCCCGGCACTGGTGAACAAAACTCAGGTACACCATGATGAAGTCCTGTTCCTATGTGATGAGGGGGTGAGGGCAGCAATGAGTGCTGTCAACCACTCTTATCGCCTTCGTCAGTCGGTGTGGGCTGAAGCGGGGGCAGGCCACCCTGTGCCACCTGTTGCGATATCGTGCGTTAATGACGGCCTGGTGCTGTCTATAGATGCATTGGCAAGGGTGCATGTGCGTGTGAATAAGTTCAGGAGGCAGATGGTCCTTGACAATATGTGTCCAGCTACTGCCGTCAGGGAGCGTCTTCTTGGGATGCCCCTGACAGGCCCTAGCATCTTTGGTGGCCACGCGCAGGCCATCTTAGAAGACACGGCCAGCATTGCGCAGAATCGGTTGGCGGTTAATATAGAGCTAGTGCGTCAAGCGCACGCACTTAGGGGCTGTAGCCAAGCCGCTAACCGGGCAACCTTCTAAGAAGCAGAAAAAGCACAAAAGCAAGGCGAAAGCTAAGCCTACTGCTGCTTCTGCTTCTACTGGGTTTTCTCAGCCGCCTCCTGCGAAGAAGGCCAAGAAGGTTGTGGAGGCCTCTACCCTCCCCAATGTTGCTCCTGATCACCCGAGAGGTGGGAAGGGGTAGGGTAAGTCCTCAAAGGGCGGAAAGAAGGGAGCGGATCGTACCTGAGAGTACGAGGGCTCCCTTCGTATCTGCCTGGACCGCATCTGTGCGACAGGAACAGCGGTGCCAGTTAGATCAGCCAAGCCAAGACCAAACTGGTTCTCACTCTCTCTCGTCAAGAGAGGGGGGGGGGGGGGTAGCGGATCGCGAGCCAGACACCACCATTAGGCGTCGATGCGTCTATAGTGGGTGGAAGGCTCATGCGTTTCGTCGAAGCTTGGCAAGGTGTGACATCAGACAGTCTGGTCCTGGGATGGTTATCCCAGGGGTACATGCCGGAGTGGTGGGATTTTCCACCAAAGAATCTGTCTGTCACCTGTCTGGACACCCGTACCAAGGGAACCAGACAAGTTAGAAGCCATTCAAAACGAAGTGTCAGGTTTGCTTCGGAAGGGAGCAATAAAACCAGCATACCGGAACACTCCAGGCTTCTATTCAAACAGGTTCCTTGTCCCCAAGAGCACAGGTGGATGGAGACCCGTACTCAATCTCAGGCCATTAAATTGGTTTGTCCATATGCCTCGGTTTCAGATGGAAACTCCGGTCGGTAATGGCAGGATTGAGGAATGGAATGTGGTGTGTATCGATCGATCTGAAAGATGCATATTCCCACATTCCAATGAACAGGAGTTGTCACCGGTTTCTGAGATTTGCGTTTCAGAATCAAGTATGGGAGTTTATAGTCCTCCCATTCGGCCTGTCGACAGCTCCACAGGTTTTTACCAGAGTGGTCCTTTCGGTGACAGCGTTTCTCAGAAAAGAGAACGTGGCGCTTCACACCTACATAGACGATTGGCTGATCAAAGCAGACACATCAGTCAGGTTAGAGGTTGATACTGCTCTGACTCTGAAGTTGCTTTCAGATCCAGGCTAGATAGTCAACAAGGAGAAATCCGAGTTGACACCCACTAAACATTTCGTTTATTTAGGGATGCGATTCGATCTCGAGGATGGCAGGGTTTACCCGTCAGAGCCCAGAGTGGTCTCTGTTAGCCATCCTCAAGAGTTTTCGATTGGGAAACCACATTCAGGCGAGGCGGTTTCTTCAGATGATGGTCTCCATGGAGCAGGTGAACCCATACGCTGCTCTGAGGCGAAGACCTATCCAGTTGTATCTGATGTCTCTGTGGAAACAGAACAGAACCCCTATCAAAACTGGTGCCAGTTTTGGAGCCAATAATGTCGCATCTTGTATGGTGGAACATTCTGGCGGATGCTTTGTCTCGCAGACAGAGAATTCTGCCAACAGAATGGTCTCTCAACCCTCCAGTTCTTCACAGGATCTTCGAGCATTGGGGCAAACCCAACGTGGACTTGTTCGGCACAAGGGAAAATGCTCAAATCATGACTTATGTGTCGCCGATTCCAGATCCAAATGCCGTCGATACAGATGCTCTGGCGATAAGCTGGAGAGGGATGCACGCTTACGCGTACCCACCCACCATTCTTCTACCGAAGATATTGGTGAAGATCAGGGAGCAACCGTGCCATAATAGCGCCATTTTGGCCCAGCAGGGCGTGGTTCATGGATCTTCTAGATCTGCTGGTGGAAAATCCAGTGCAGTTACCCGAGATTCCGAACATAATCTCCCAGGCCAAGGGACGCTTCCTACACGAGCGTCCCGAAATGTTCAAATTGACTGCGTGGATGTTATCAAACAACGTTCCATGTCGGAAGGCTTTTCTCGACAAGCTGCAGATTTCATCGCAGCTGCGAGAAGGTTGACTTTCTCTGTGAGCTGTTCTTTTCAGGACTAGCTCCTGTCACAATTGCTGGCTACAAGTCAGCTTTGGCATCAGTTATCCCTTGTCTAGCCAACAGGGATAGTCCAGAGGTGGCCCAATTGAATGTGATGGTGATGGGACTGAGCAATCTCCGACCGAGACAACCGGTAGTCATTCCAGCCTGGAGTCTATCATTAGTGCTTAATGTACTGGCCAAGCACCCTTTCGAACCATTGCGTTTGGTTAGTCTAAAGCATTTGACTCTAAAGGCGGTCTTTCTATTGGCAGCTTCCTCAGCTAGAAGGCGCAGTGAGATCCATGCACTTTCAGCAGAGAAGGACCGATTTATTGTCTCCGGAGAGGGTCTGCGTCTACTACCAAGAGCAGAGTTTATGTCAAAGAATCAATCTTTGAGACATCCCGGCAAACCGATCATTATACCGAAGCTAACTAGGTTTGATCGTGATGCCAGTGTCTGGTGCCCAGTCCGTGCTTTGACTAAGTACTAAAAATGGACAGACTCGTTACGGTCGAATGATAGACATCTGTGGATCTGCCATAAGAAGCCATATGGCGCCGCATCCATGGATTCTATCTCTCGTTGGGTAGTCTATTGCATTCAGACTACCCATGAGATTGTGACTGGGCACCAGGTGCAATGCGCAAGGGCACACAATGTTAGAGGAATAGCCACCTCGACCGCCCTTTACAATGGTGTTCCATTAGAGGACATCATGGCTGTTGCACAATGGCACTGTGAGTCCTCTTTCATGGATTACTATATGAGGGATGTGTCAGACGCCGCCAATCCACTCGCTTTAGCTGTTTTGAAATGATAGTTGTACGACCACACTGCTCTTCTCCTTTTTTTGGCATTTGTAAGAAAGAATTAAGAAGCAGACATGGTCGAGCGAGAGGATGTCAACCAGTTTGTGTCACTGATGGCCGGACAAGTGAATGGTTGGAGGCTCCACGTCTGGAATCCAAATATCATGAGGTAATTCAAGATTGAGTTTTTTGTATTATGTCTATATATCATGTTCATTCATCTTATATATTCATGCTCATTCCCAGGCTAATATATGCAAAGCGCAGTTAACCCTCTTGGCATATTTGTGTTTCAGGCGAGCTGCATGTTCGTGAGTTCTCTCCCTTTTCTTTGAAAAAAGGGGGGGGGTGCAGTGATGCGAATGTGATTCGGTTCCGTTAACTTGATGGTCCGTTTAGGTCTCCATTGATCAAGTTTAAGTCTAGCTCTTTCTCCAAGGGGCAAAAGTAGCAATTGATGGCTTGCCCCTTCCCACCAGGTTACTGTCTAAATTTGGTGTATATCAGAAGTAATAGAATGGTGAGTATTTATCGAAGGGGAATGAAGGAAATTTCAATTTCCCTTTCTCTGAGATCTAACAATACTCACCATTCTATTACGGACCCAGCCTACGGAGGCAAGCCATGGGTATCTCTTGTTTGGTGGCTATGCAAACAATATGAGCTTCATGGCAAACGGGTAGTCGGCAGTTGGGAGCCGAGTACCCGGTTCCAGGAGTCGGTAAAGCTTACTAAGTTTATCCAGGCTAGCTGTATCAGAAGTAATAGAATGGTGAGTATTGTTAGATCTCGGAGAAAGGGAAATTGAAATTTCCTTCAATCCATTTCGTATCGGCATCAATTTATAGACTGTACCCTGGATTTTTCATCCTATGCCCACGTTTTGCCTGTATTGGGATCGATTTATATACTTTGAACCCAGAATTTCACTCAACTTTCAAGGTAGCTATACAGATGTGATTAATCGTTTGAAAATAAATTGACTTTGCCGACCAAGAGAAAACTATATTTGGAAATTTACCTCTAGTCCAGTGGTAAATTGTCAGAAATACGTGTCCAATGGTTTCTGGAACATTTACAATTCGCTTTGAAAAACCGTAATAAAGTTAACAAAATTCGTACGAGCGATGCAAAACCAGTGTCGATGTGTTAGACAGATATAACGGATGCAACACGTCGCTATCATCCCGAACGCAGAGTCTTAGGACTAAGATTTTTGTTTTGTTTTTATTTATGTGTATTGTTTTTTCCGTAATCTCCGTTGACCATCTTGTTTATTATATATATATATATAGTAGTATATGAAATATTTAATACTTTCAAGACAGCAGCAAAACCCCTACTTCGGGATGCTCGTACCTATGGAGGCACAGACCTCAATTCTGACCATAAGCCAGTCATTACGCACCTCCATATGAACCAACTCTACCTAATGTATAAACGCCATACCAGCCAAGAGGGTAGAGTCACCTACAACTTACCCAAGCTCATCAGCGACACTGACACTCAAATGTCATACAAAAAGGCCCTCGCGATCCAAACGAAGCCCTAACCAAAATACTGATATCTATGGAATCATCAGCTACTAGCACCATAGGTGTTCTAAAAAACAACAGAACTAGGTATACTGACTCGTAGTAAAACTGTCAGCAGAACAGAAAGCGTTACGTCTGCGCATCTATCAATGTGGCCAAAGTGAAGATCGCACTAAACTACGCCAGGAACACAAATAACATTCTGCGCCACATCAGCGAACGCGTAAAAGATCTTGCTATCCAACAAGCAGACGGCCTAACAGATCTAATCATTGCTACGGATGACTGCCAGAAAATGTTTCGAGCAGCCTGAGCCGTGAAAGTTGCTGACTACACACCACCACTAACTGTACACAACTCTGAAGGACAGTTTATCGGGACTGGCCAGGGCAAAGCCGAGGCAATTTGAGAATGGTTCATGGAACAGTTCACTGACCACGATGATGAGCCCTTGCACCCATTCTCAGGAGACGACAGGCCATTACTAACACCAATTAACACAGCAGAGGTTGAGAAGGCACTGAAAGCCCTGAAAAATGGACGTGCATCTGGACATGATGGCATGAGCAATGAACTATTCAAATATGCAAGTGACATTATCTCAAAACCGATCACGCACATAATCAATTCAGCTTTTATGCACCACCTTCCCATCGACGCTGTAGGCCAATGCATCCTTATCGCGCTACCCAAGCTCAAGAAGCCACCTGGCCCCCCCAACCAATCTGCGGCCCATTGTGCTCCTTAACAGCATATGGAAAATCCTATCCAATGTTACTCTATGCCGCATCCGAGACAAGATCGACGACTTCACCGGATCATGTCAAATGGCGTCAAACGTGGACGTAGCTGCGCAGACATTGTATGGGCACAACGCATGCTTGTGTAGGTAGTCATGTCCAAACATTGGGATTTCCACAAAATGGGCATTGACATGTCACGAGCCTTCGACACAATTAAGCGCTCAAAGATCCTAGATGTACTATGCCAGGCCTGTTGCAATGAAGATGAGCTACGACTAGTGAGACTACTGCTTGCAGATACCAAGCTGAGAGTATGAGTCAAGTCAGTGAAGTCTGTAGAATTTGAGACATCAATCGGCTCCCCACAGGGTGATGGTCTATCCCCTGTGCTCTTCACCTGTTACCTGGCCCCTGCACTGAAATCCGTGCGGGAAAATTCCACAAGCCCAAACCCCGCCGGTGTCAATACTGGGATGCCACTAGAGATGGAATATGCCGACGATGTGGACTTTATAGATGAGGAAAAGAAACCCCTTGACGAACTTCTCCCGATAGCTGCAGACAAACTAAAAATTTAGAATCTCTTGATGAATGAATCCAAAACAGAGTTCACCCACATGTACCTATCTACAAAGCATGAAACTAAAGAAAATGACGATCCACTCCGAGGCGGCGAACCATGGAGGAAAAGTAAAATCTTGGGCTCACTGCTTTGCAGCACTGCTGACATTGCTGCACGCTGCATCATGGGCAACATAGCTTTCCAGTCCTTCTGGAAGCTATGGATTCGTAGATCAAAGATGCCCTTGGTAAAAAGACTACATTTATACAATGCAACCTGCGTATCCTTGATGATGTATAGCTGCAACAGCTGGGCAGCTCCAAAGGCAGCTCTAGACAAACTTGACGCCTGCCACCGCAAACACCTACGCGCCATCACTGGGCACCAATGGCCAGAGAGCAGAATTTCCAATGATGCACTATATGAGATGTGTAATACGCCGCCGCTGTCTGTAAAGGTCGCCCAGCAAAGATGGTCCATGTTTGGCCATGTGCTAAGGATGTCAGAAGACACACCAGCACAGAGAGCCTTGGAATTCGCCCTACTCGGAGCCAGCAAATACAGAGCAAGGAGAGCACGTCATTGCATAAATCTGCTAAGTGTGCTATGAGGTGACCTCAAGAAAGCAGGATTAGGTACACTCAAGTCAAGAATGGACCTGAGGAAGCTACGGATTTTGGCTGAGGACAAGACACAGTGGGCAAAAGCGAAGAAGGACTGATTGCAGCTGTAGGATGTTTCTACTACTACAGCCGCAGAATACAGTAATCATACATATGAAATATGCTTATAATATGAAATAGGAGGGTAAACTTCAAATGTCAGCGCTCGTATCACCGCATTAACCGCGTCACCGCATTAACCATATCACTGCATTAACCACATCACACCACCGCATTAACCACTTCATTAACCATATCACCGCATTAGCCACATCACCACATTAACAACGTCACCACATGACCCCATTAACCACATCACAGCATTAACAATATGTGCAATGTACATGTATGAATGTGTACTCGAACACGTCTGACCGACCTTCATTTCCACAGTGTTCATGAGGTCTAAGTAGTCATATTTGTGAACTGACTAGTGATGTCCGTGATGTTACATCTTGTAATAATTGTTCTTGACATTCCAAAACAAGAAAGCCTCTAACCATGACCTCTGAATTACATCTTGACCTACATAGTATGTAATTCAAAGGTCATGTTGATGTTTTTCTTTACTCAAGGTACTTGACCTCTATTGATGATACACCTAAGCCTCGTGTGTCAACGTTATCTTTAACCTTTGTATTTTAGAGTGAATTATCAATCTCATCAAAGGGGTGATCTGTGATTGAAGATGGAAAATGGGGATACAAAATATGCTAGCTTGTTCCGTCGTCTTGACACAAACAATGATGGCCGGCTTGATATGGCAGAGTTGCGAGCGGCAATGAAAAGTGTTGGGCTCGGCAAGTCTAAAGATGAAGTTACGGTAAGGGTATTTAATACAGTGAATGACTCTTGATGCAAGTGATCAATCTCACACGTGAATGGTGAGGTAGGCACCATAGGCTCAACTTGAGCCACTCAATTGTTATGCAGGACAAGCATCAAAGCATGTTGGTCCTTTTGTTTTGGTTGTCAGAGAGATCACATGACAATTCATGGCAAAATCTCCTTGTCAGTAAGACCATGCATATGACTGTGCTGATGTCTCGGGGCCAAGCAGTAGTTACTCACTTACAGTCATCACTGAGCTGATGTCTCAGGGCCAAGCAGTAGTTACTCACTTACTGTCATCACTGAGCTGATGTCTCAGGGCCAAGCAGTAGTTACTCACATACAGTTATCACAATCACTAAGCTAATGTCTCGGGGCCAAGCAGTAGTTACTCACTTACAGTCATCACAATCACCGAGCTGATGTGTCAGGGTCAAGCAGTAGTTGCTCACTTACAGTCATCACTGAGCCGATGTCTCGTGCCCAAGCGGTAGTTGCTCACTTACAGTCATCACAATCACTGTGCTGATGTCTGGGGATCAAGCAGTAGTTACTTAGCAGTCATCACAATCACTGAGCTGGTGTCTCAGGGTCAAGCAGTAGTTACTCACTTACAGTCATTACTGGGCTGATGTCTCAGGGCCAAGCAGTAGTTACTCACTTACAGTCATGACAATCACAGAGATGATGTCTCAGGGCCAAGCAGTAGTTAATCACTTACAGTCATCACTGAGCTGATGTCTCGGGGCCCAGCAGTAGATACTCACTTACAGTCATCACAATCACAGAGATGATGTCTCAGGGCCAAGCAGTAGTTACTCACTTACAGTCATGACAATCACAGAGATAATGTCTCCGGACCAAGCAGTAGCTAATCACTTACAGTCATCACTGAGCTGATGTCTCGGGGCCAAGCAGTAGATACTCACTTACAGTCATCACAATCACAGAGATGATGTCTCAGGGCCAAGCAGTAGTTACTCACTTACAGTCGTCACAATCACAGCTGATCTCTCAGGGTTAAGCAGTAGTTACTCACTTACAGTCATCACTGAGCTGATGTCTCGGGACCAAGCAGTAGTTACTCACTTACAGTCATCACAATCACAGAGATGATGTCTCAGGGCCAAGCAGTAGTTACTCACTTACAGTCATGACAATCACAGAGATAATGTCTCCGGACCAAGCAGTAGCTAATCACTTACAGTCATCACTGAGCTGATGTCTCGGGGCCAAGCAGTAGATACTCACTTACAGTCATCACAATCACAGAGATGATGTCTCAGGGCCAAGCAGTAGTTACTCACTTACAGTCGTCACAATCACAGCTGATCTCTCAGGGTTAAGCAGTAGTTACTCACTTACAGTCATCACTGAGCTGATGTCTCGGGACCAAGCAGTAGTTACTCACTTACAGTCATTACTGGGCTGATGTCTCAGGGCCAAGCAGTAGTTACTCACTTACTGTCATCACTGGGCTGATGTCTCGGGGCCCAAGCAGTAGTTACTCACTTACAGTCATCACTGAGCTGATGTCTCAGGACCAAGCAGTAGTTACTCACTTACAGTCATTACTAGGCTGATGTCTCAGGGCCAAGCAGTAGTTACTCACTTACAGTCATCACAATCACTGAGCTGATGTCTCAGGGCCAAGCAGTAGTTACTCACTTACAGTCATCACAATCACTGAGCTGATGTCTCAGGGCCAAGCAGTAGTTACTCACGTAGTCATCACTGACCTGATGTCTCAGGGCCAAGAAGTAGTTACTCACTTACAGTCGTCACAATCACTGAGCTGATCTCTCATGGTCAAGCGGTAGTTACTCACTTAGTCATCACTGAGCTGATGTCTGAGGGCCAAGCAGTAGTTACTCACTTACAGTCGTCACAATCACTGAGCTGATCTCTCAGGGTCAAGCAGTAGTTACTCACTTACAGTCATCACAATCACTGAGCTGATGTCTCAGGCCCAAGCAGTAGTTACTCACTTACAGTCATCACTGAACTGATGTCTCAGGGCCTAAGCAGTAGTTACTCACCTACAGTCATCACAATCACTGAGGTGATGTCTCGGGGCCAAGCAGTAGTTACTCACTTACAGTCATCACTGAGCTGATGTCTCAGGGCCAAGCAGTAGTTACTCACTTACAGTCATCACTGAGCTGATGTCTCATGGCCAAGCAGTAGTTACTCACTTACAGTCATCACAATCACTGAGCTGATGTCTCAGGGTCAAGCAGTAGTTAATCACTTACAGTCATCACTGAGCTGATGTCTCGGGGGCCCAGCAGTAGATACTCACTTACAGTCATCACAATCACAGAGATGATGTCTCAGGGCCAAGCAGTAGTGACTCACTTACAGTCATGACAATCACAGAGATGATGTCTCCGGACCAAGCAGTAGCTAATCACTTACAGTCATCACTGAGCTGATGTCTCGGGGCCAAGCAGTAGATACTCACTTACAGTCATCACAATCACAGAGATGATGTCTCAGGGCCAAGCAGTAGTTACTCACTTACAGTCGTCACAATCACAGCTGATCTCTCAGGGTCAAGCAGTAGTTACTCACTTACAGTCATCACTGAGCTGATGTCTCGGGACCAAGCAGTAGTTACTCACTTACAGTCATTACTGGGCTGATGTCTCAGGGCCAAGCAGTAGTTACTCACTTACTGTCATCACTGGGCTGATGTCTCGGGGGCCCAAGCAGTAGTTACTCACTTACAGTCATCACTGAGCTGATGTCTCAGGACCAAGCAGTAGTTACTCACTTACAGTCATGACAATCACAGAGATAATGTCTCCGGACCAAGCAGTAGCTAATCACTTACAGTCATCACTGAGCTGATGTCTCGGGGCCAAGCAGTAGATACTCACTTACAGTCATCACAATCACAGAGATGATGTCTCAGGGCCAAGCAGTAGTTACTCACTTACTGTCATCACTGGGCTGATGTCTCAGGACCAAGCAGTAGTTACTCACTTACAGTCATTACTAGGCTGATGTCTCAGGGCCAAGCAGTAGTTATTCACTTACAGTCATCATTGAGCTGATGTCTCGGGGCCCACGCAGTACTTACTCAGTTACAGTCATCATTGAGCTGATGTCTCGGGGCCCAGCAGTAGTTACTCACTTACAGTCATCACTGAGCTGATATCTCAGGGCCAAGCAGTAGTTACTCACTTACAGTCATCACAATCACTGAGCTGATGTCTCAGGGCCAAGCAGTAGTTACTCACTTACAGTCATCACAATCACTGAGCTGATGTCTCAGGGCCAAGCAGTAGTTACTCACGTAGTCATCACTGACCTGATGTCTCAGGGCCAAGAAGTAGTTACTCACTTACAGTCGTCACAATCACTGAGCTGATCTCTCATGGTCAAGCGGTAGTTACTCACTTAGTCATCACTGAGCTGATGTCTGAGGGCCAAGCAGTAGTTACTCACTTACAGTCGTCACAATCACTGAGCTGAACTCTCAGGGTCAAGCAGTAGTTACTCACTTACCGTCATCACTGAGCTGAGTCTCAGGACCAAGCAGTAGTTACTCACTTACAGTCATTACTGGGCTGATGTCTCAGGGCCAAGCAGTAGTTACTCACTTACTGTCATCACTGAGCTGATGTCTCAGGGCCAAGCAGTAGTTACTCACTTACAGTTCTCACAATCACTAAGCTAATGTCTCGGGGCCAAGCAGTAGTTACTCACTTACAGTCATCACAATCACCGAGCTGATGTGTCAGGGTCAAGCAGTAGTTGCATACTTACAGTCATCACTGAGCCGATGTCTCGTGCCCAAGCAGTAGTTGCTCACTTACAGTCATCACAATCACTGAGCTGATGTCTGGGGATCAAGCAGTAGTTACTTAGCAGTCATCGCAATCACTGAGCTGGTGTCTCAGGGTCAAGCAATAGTTACTCACTTACAGTCATTACTGGGCTGATGTCTCAGGGCCAAGCAGTAGTTACTCACTTACAGTCATGACAATCACAGAGATGATGTCTTAGGGCCAAGCAGTAGTTAATCACTTACAGTCATCACTGAGCTGATGTCTCGGGGGCCCAGCAGTAGATACTCACTTACAGTCATCACAATCACAGAGATGATGTCTCAGGGCCAAGCAGTAGTTACTCACTTACAGTCATGACAATCACAGAGATGATGTCTCCGGACCAAGCAGTAGCTAATCACTTACAGTCATCACTGAGCTGATGTCTCGGGGCCAAGCAGTAGATACTCACTTACAGTCATCACAATCACAGAAATGATGTCTCAGGGCCAAGCAGTAGTTACTCACTTACAGTCGTCACAATCACAGCTGATCTCTCAGGGTCAAGCAGTAGTTACTCACTTACAGTCATCACTGAGCTGATGTCTCGGGACCAAGCAGTAGTTACTCACTTACAGTCATTACTGGGCTGATGTCTCAGGGCCAAGCAGTAGTTACTCACTTACTGTCATCACTGGGCTGATGTCTCGGGGGCCCAAGCAGTAGTTACTCACTTACAGTCATCACTGAGCTGATGTCTCAGGACCAAGCAGTAGTTACTCACTTACAGTCATTACTAGGCTGATGTCTCAGGGCCAAGCAGTAGTTACTCACTTACAGTCGTCACAATCACAGCTGATCTCTCAGGGTCAAGCAGTAGTTACTCACTTACAGTCATCACTGAGCTGATGTCTCGGGACCAAGCAGTAGTTACTCACTTACAGTCATTACTGGGCTGATGTCTCAGGGCCAAGCAGTAGTTACTCACTTACTGTCATCACTGGGCTGATGTCTCGGGGGCCCAAGCAGTAGTTACTCACTTACAGTCATCACTGAGCTGATGTCTCAGGACCAAGCAGTAGTTACTCACTTACAGTCATTACTAGGCTGATGTCTCAGGGCCCAGCAGTAGTTACTCACTTACAGTCATCACTGAGCTGATATCTCAGGGCCAAGCAGTAGTTACTCACTTACAGTCATCACAATCACTGAGCTGATGTCTCAGGGCCAAGCAGTAGTTACTCCCTTACAGTCATCACAATCACTGACCTGATGTCTCAGGGCCAAGCAGTAGTTACTCACTTAGAGTCATCACTGAGCTGATGTCTCAGGACAAAGCAGTAGTTACTCACTTAGTCATCACTGACCTGATGTCTCAGGGCCAAGAAGTAGTTACTTACAGTCATTACTGGGCTGATGTCTCGGGGCCAAGCAGTAGTTACTCACTTACTGTCATCACTGGGCTGATGTCTCGTGCCCAAGCAGTAATTACTCACTTACAGTCATCACTGAGCTGATGTCTCAGGGCCAAGCAGTAGTTACTCACTTACAGTCATCACAATCACTGAGCTGATGTCTCAGGCCCAAGCAGTAGTTACTCACTTACAGTCATCACTGAACTGATGTCTCAGGGCCTAAGCAGTAGTTACTCACCTACAGTCATCACAATCACTGAGGTGATGTCTCGGGGCCAAGCAGTAGTTACTCACTTACAGTCATCACTGAGCTGATGTCTCAGGGCCAAGCAGTAGTTACTCACTTACAGTCATCACTGAGCTGATGTCTCATGGCCAAGCAGTAGTTACTCACTTACAGTCATCACAATCACTGAGCTGATGTCTCAGGGTCAAGCAGTAGTTACTCACTTACAGTCATCACTGAGCTGATGTCTGGGGGCCAAGGAGTAGTTACTCAGTTACAGTCATTACTGGGCTGATGTCTCAGGGCCAAGCAGTAGTTACTTACTTACTGTCATCACTGGGCTGATGTCTCGGGGCCAAGCAGTAGTTAATCACTTACAGTCATCACTGAGCTGATGTCTCAGGGCCTAAGCAGTAGTTACTCACCTACAGTCATCACAATCACCGAGGTGATGTCTCGGGGCCAAGCAGTAGTTACTCACTTACAGTCATCACTGAGCTGATGTCTCGTGGCCAAGCAGTAGTTACTCACTTACAGTCATCACAATCACTGAGCTGATGTCTCAGGGTCAAGCAGTAGTTACTCACTTACATTCGTCACAATCACAGCTGATCTCTCAGGGTCAAGCAGTAGTTACTCACTTACAGTCATCACTGAGCTGATGTCTCGGGACCAAGCAGTAGTTACTCACTTACAGTCATTACTGGGCTGATGTCTCAGGGCCAAGCAGTAGTTACTCACTTAATGTCATCACTGGGCTGATGTCTCGGGGGCCCAAGCAGTAGTTACTCACTTACAGTCATCACTGAGCTGATGTCTCAGGACCAAGCAGTAGTTACTCACTTACAGTCATTACTAGGCTGATGTCTCAGGGCCCAGCAGTAGTTACTCACTTACAGTCATCACTGAGCTGATATCTCAGGGCCAAGCAGTAGTTACTCACTTACAGTCATCACAATCACTGAGCTGATGTCTCGGGGCCAAGCAGTAGTTACTCACTTACAGTCATCACAATCACTGACCTGATGTCTCAGGGCCAAGCAGTAGTTACTCACTTAGAGTCATCACTGAGCTGATGTCTCAGGACCAAGCAGTAGTTACTCACTTAGTCATCACTGACCTGATGTCTCAGGGCCAAGAAGTAGTTACTTACAGTCATTACTGGGCTGATGTCTCAGGGCCAAGCAGTAGTTACTCACTTACTGTCATCACTGGGCTGATGTCTCGTGCCCAAGCAGTAATTACTCACTTACAGTCATCACTGAGCTGATGTCTCAGGGCCAAGCAGTAGTTACTCACTTACAGTCATCACTGAGCTGATGTCTCAGGACCAAGCAGTAGTTACTCACTTACAGTCATTACTAGGCTGATGTCTCAGGGCCAAGCAGTAGTTACTCACTTACAGTCATCACAATCACAGCTGATCTCTCAGGGTCAAGCAGTAGTTACTCACTTACAGTCATCACTGAGCTGATGTCTCGGGACCAAGCAGTAGTTACTCACTTACAGTCATTACTGGGCTGATGTCTCAGGGCCAAGCAGTAGTTACTCACTTACTGTCATCACTGGGCTGATGTCTCGGGGGCCCAAGCAGTAGTTACTCACTTACAGTCATCACTGAGCTGATGTCTCAGGACCAAGCAGTAGTTACTCACTTACAGTCATTACTAGGCTGATGTCTCAGGGCCCAGCAGTAGTTACTCACTTACAGTCATCACTGAGCTGATATCTCAGGGCCAAGCAGTAGTTACTCACTTACAGTCATCACAATCACTGAGCTGATGTCTCAGGGCCAAGCAGTAGTTACTCCCTTACAGTCATCACAATCACTGACCTGATGTCTCAGGGCCAAGCAGTAGTTACTCACTTAGAGTCATCACTGGGCTGATGTCTCGTGCCCAAGCAGTAATTACTCACTTATAGTCATCACTGAGCTGATGTCTCAGGGCCAAGCAGTAGTTACTCACTTACAGTCATCACAATCACTGAGCTGATGTCTCGGGGCCAAGAAGTAGTTACTTACAGTCATTACTGGGCTGATGTCTCAGGGCCAAGCAGTAGTTACTCACTTACTGTCATCACTGGGCTGATGTCTCGTGCCCAAGCAGTAATTACTCACTTACAGTCATCACTGAGCTGATGTCTCAGGGCCAAGCAGTAGTTACTCACTTACAGTCATCACAATCACTGAGCTGATGTCTCAGGCCCAAGCAGTAGTTACTCACTTACAGTCATCACTGAACTGATGTCTCAGGGCCTAAGCAGTAGTTACTCACCTACAGTCATCACAATCACTGAGGTGATGTCTCGGGGCCAAGCAGTAGTTACTCACTTACAGTCATCACTGAGCTGATGTCTCAGGGCCAAGCAGTAGTTACTCACTTACAGTCATCACTGAGCTGATGTCTCATGGCCAAGCAGTAGTTACTCACTTACAGTCATCACAATCACTGAGCTGATGTCTCAGGGTCAAGCAGTAGTTACTCACTTACAGTCATCACTGAGCTGATGTCTGGGGGCCAAGGAGTAGTTACTCAGTTACAGTCATTACTGGGCTGATGTCTCAGGGCCAAGCAGTAGTTACTTACTTACTGTCATCACTGGGCTGATGTCTCGGGGCCAAGCAGTAGTTAATCACTTACAGTCATCACTGAGCTGATGTCTCAGGGCCTAAGCAGTAGTTACTCACCTACAGTCATCACAATCACCGAGGTGATGTCTCGGGGCCAAGCAGTAGTTACTCACTTACAGTCATCACTGAGCTGATGTCTCGTGGCCAAGCAGTAGTTACTCACTTACAGTCATCACAATCACTGAGCTGATGTCTCAGGGTCAAGCAGTAGTTACTCACTTACATTCGTCACAATCACAGCTGATCTCTCAGGGTCAAGCAGTAGTTACTCACTTACAGTCATCACTGAGCTGATGTCTCGGGACCAAGCAGTAGTTACTCACTTACAGTCATTACTGGGCTGATGTCTCAGGGCCAAGCAGTAGTTACTCACTTAATGTCATCACTGGGCTGATGTCTCAGGGCCCAAGCAGTAGTTACTCACTTACAGTCATCACTGAGCTGATGTCTCAGGACCAAGCAGTAGTTACTCACTTACAGTCATTACTAGGCTGATGTCTCGGGGCCAAGCAGTAGTTAGTCACTTACAGTCATCATTGAGCTGATGTCTCGGGCCCACGCAGTAGTTACTCAGTTACAGTCATCATTGAGCTGATGTCTCAGGGCCCAGCAGTAGTTACTCACTTACAGTCATCACTGAGCTGATATCTCAGGGCCAAGCAGTAGTTACTCACTTACAGTCATCACAATCACTGAGCTGATGTCTCAGGGCCAAGCAGTAGTTACTCACTTACAGTCATCACAATCACTGACCTGATGTCTCAGGGCCAAGCAGTAGTTACTCACTTAGTCATCACTGAGCTGATGTCTCAGGACCAAGCAGTAGTTACTCACTTAGTCATCACTGACCTGATGTCTCAGGGCCAAGAAGTAGTTACTCACTTACAGTCGTCACAATCACTGAGCTGATCTCTCAGGGTCAAGCAGTAGTTACTCACTTACCGTCATCACTGAGCTGATGTCTCAGTACCAAGCAGTAGTTACTTATAGTCATTACTGGGCTGATGTCTCAGGGCCAAGCAGTAGTTACTCACTTACTGTCATCACTGGGCTGATGTCTCGTGCCCAAGCAGTAATTACTCACTTACAGTCATCACTGAGCTGATGTCTCAGGGCCAAGCAGTAGTTACTCACTTACAGTCATCACAATCACTGAGCTGATGTCTCGGGGCCAAGCAGTAGTTACTCACTTACAATCATCACTGAGCTGATGTCTCAGGGCTAAGCAGTAGTTACTCACTTACAGTCATCACTGAGCTGATGTCTCGTGGCCAAGCAGTAGTTACTCACTTACAGTCATCACAATTACTGAGCTGATGTCTCGGGGTCAAGCAGTAGTTACTCACTTACAGTCATCACTGAGCTGATGTCTGGGGGCCAAGCAGTAGTTACTCAGTTACAGTCATTACTGGGCTGATGTCTCAGGGCCAAGCAGTAGTTACTCACTTACTGTCATCACTGGGCTGATGTCTCAGGGTCAAGCAGTAGTTACTCACTTACAGTCATCACTGAGCTGATGTCTCAGGGCCTAAGCAGTAATTACTCACCTACAGTCATCACAATCACTGAGCTGATGTCTCAGGGTCAAGCAGTAGTTACTCACTTACAGTCATCACTGAGCTGATGTCTGGGGGCCAAGCAGTAGTTACTCAGTTACAGTCATCATTGAGCTGATGTCTCAGCGCCCAGCAGTAGTTACTCACTTACAGTCATCACTGAGCTGATATCTCAGGGCCAAGCAGTAGTTACTCACTTACAGTCATCACAATCACTGATCTGATGTCTCAGGGCCAAGCAGTAGTTACTCACTTACAGTCATCACAATCACTGAGCTGATGTCTCAGGGCCAAGCAGTAGTTACTCACTTACAGTCATCACTAAGCTGATGTCTCAGGACCAAGCAGTAGTTACTCACTTAGTCATCACTGAGCTGATGTCTCAAGGCCAAGCAGTAGTTACTCACTTACAGTCGTCACAATCACAGCTGATCTCTCGGGGTCAAGCAGTAGTTACTCACTTAACGTCATCACTGAGCTGATGTCTCCGGACCAAGCAGTAGTTACTCACTTACAGTCATTACTGGGCTGATGTCTCAGGGCCAAGCAGTAGTTACTCACTTACTGTCATCACTGGGCTGATGTCTTGGGGCCCAAGCAGTAATTACTCACTTACAGTCATCACTGAGCTGATGTCTCAGAGCCAAACAGTAGTTACTCACCTACAGTCATCACAATCACTGAGCTGATGTCTCGGGGTCAAGCAGTAGTTACTCACTTACAGTCATCACTGAGCTGATGTCTCGTGGCCAAGCAGTAGTTACTCACTTACAGTCATCACAATCACTGAGCTGATGTCTCAGGGTCAAGCAGTAGTTACTCACTTACATTCGTCACAATCACAGCTGATCTCTCAGGGTCAAGCAGTAGTTACTCACTTACAGTCATCACTGAGCTGATGTCTCGGGACCAAGCAGTAGTTACTCACTTACAGTCATTACTGGGCTGATGTCTCAGGGCCAAGCAGTAGTTACTCACTTAATGTCATCACTGGGCTGATGTCTCAGGGCCCAAGCAGTAGTTACTCACTTACAGTCATCACTGAGCTGATGTCTCAGGACCAAGCAGTAGTTACTCACTTACAGTCATTACTAGGCTGATGTCTCGGGGCCAAGCAGTAGTTAGTCACTTACAGTCATCATTGAGCTGATGTCTCGGGCCCACGCAGTAGTTACTCAGTTACAGTCATCATTGAGCTGATGTCTCAGGGCCCAGCAGTAGTTACTCACTTACAGTCATCACTGAGCTGATATCTCAGGGCCAAGCAGTAGTTACTCACTTACAGTCATCACAATCACTGAGCTGATGTCTCAGGGCCAAGCAGTAGTTACTCACTTACAGTCATCACAATCACTGACCTGATGTCTCAGGGCCAAGCAGTAGTTACTCACTTAGTCATCACTGAGCTGATGTCTCAGGACCAAGCAGTAGTTACTCACTTAGTCATCACTGACCTGATGTCTCAGGGCCAAGAAGTAGTTACTCACTTACAGTCGTCACAATCACTGAGCTGATCTCTCAGGGTCAAGCAGTAGTTACTCACTTACCGTCATCACTGAGCTGATGTCTCAGTACCAAGCAGTAGTTACTTACAGTCATTACTGGGCTGATGTCTCAGGGCCAAGCAGTAGTTACTCACTTACTGTCATCACTGGGCTGATGTCTCGTGCCCAAGCAGTAATTACTCACTTACAGTCATCACTGAGCTGATGTCTCAGGGCCAAGCAGTAGTTACTCACTTACAGTCATCACAATCACTGAGCTGATGTCTCGGGGCCAAGCAGTAGTTACTCACTTACAATCATCACTGAGCTGATGTCTCAGGGCTAAGCAGTAGTTACTCACTTACAGTCATCACTGAGCTGATGTCTCGTGGCCAAGCAGTAGTTACTCACTTACAGTCATCACAATTACTGAGCTGATGTCTCGGGGTCAAGCAGTAGTTACTCTCTTACAGTCATCACTGAGCTGATGTCTGGGGGCCAAGCAGTAGTTACTCAGTTACAGTCATTACTGGGCTGATGTCTCAGGGCCAAGCAGTAGTTACTCACTTACTGTCATCACTGGGCTGATGTCTCAGGGTCAAGCAGTAGTTACTCACTTACAGTCATCACTGAGCTGATGTCTCAGGGCCTAAGCAGTAATTACTCACCTACAGTCATCACAATCACCGAGGTGATGTCTCGGGGCCAAGCAGTAGTTACTCACTTACAGTCATCACTGAGCTGATGTCTCAGGGCCAAGCAGTAGTTACTCACTTACAGTCATCACTGAGCTGATGTCTCGTGGCCAAGCAGTAGTTACTCACTTACAGTCATCACAATCACTGAGCTGATGTCTCAGGGTCAAGCAGTAGTTACTCACTTACAGTCATCACCGAGCTGATGTCTGGGGGCCAAGCAGTAGTTACTCAGTTACAGTCATCATTGAGCTGATGTCTCGGGCCCACGCAGTAGTTACTCAGTTACAGTCATCATTGAGCTGATGTCTCAGGGCCCAGCAGTAGTTACTCACTTACAGTCATCACTGAGCTGATATCGCAGGGCCAAGCAGTAGTTACTCACTTACAGTCATCACAATCACTGAGCTGATGTCTCAGGGCCAAGCAGTAGTTACTCACTTACAGTCATCACAATCACTGACCTGATGTCTCAGGGCCAAGCAGTAGTTACTCACTTAGAGTCATCACTGAGCTGATGTCTCAGGACCAAGCAGTAGTTACTCACTTAGTCATCACTGACCTGATGTCTCAGGGCCAAGAAGTAGTTACTTACAGTCATTACTGGGCTGATGTCTCAGGGCCAAGCAGTAGTTACTCACTTACAGTCATCACTGAGCTGATGTCTCGTGGCCAAGCAGTAGTTACTCACTTACAGTCATCACAATCACTGAGCTGATGTCTCAGGGTCAAGCAGTAGTTACTCACTTACAGTCATCACCGAGCTGATGTCTGGGGGCCAAGCAGTAGTTACTCAGTTACAGTCATCATTGAGCTGATGTCTCAGCGCCCAGCAGTAGTTACTCACTTACAGTCATCACTGAGCTGATATCTCAGGGCCAAGCAGTAGTTACTCACTTACAGTCATCACAATCACTGATCTGATGTCTCAGGGCCAAGCAGTAGTTACTCACTTACAGTCATCACAATCACTGAGCTGATGTCTCAGGGCCAAGCAGTAGTTACTCACTTACAGTCATCACTGAGCTGATGTCTCAGGACCAAGCAGTAGTTACTCACTTAGTCATCACTGAGCTGATGTCTCAAGGCCAAGCAGTAGTTACTCACTTACAGTCGTCACAATCACTGAGCTGATCTCTCGGGGTCAAGCAGTAGTTACTCACTTAACGTCATCACTGAGCTGATGTCTCAGGACCAAGCAGTAGTTACTCACTTACAGTCATTACTGGGCTGATGTCTCAGGGCCAAGCAGTAGTTACTCACTTACTGTCATCACTGGGCTGATGTCTTGGGGCCCAAGCAGTAATTACTCACTTACAGTCATCACTGAGCTGATGTCTCAGAGCCAAACAGTAGTTACTCACTTAATGTCATCACAATCACTGAGCTGATGTCTCGGGGTCAAGCAGTAGTTACTCACTTACATTCATCACTGAGCTGATGTCTCAGGGCCTAAGCAGTAGTTACTCACTTACAGTCATCACAATCACCAAGCTAATGCCTCGGGGCCAAGCAGTAGTTACTCACTTACAGTCATCACAATCACCAAGCTAATGTCTCGGGGCCAGCAGTAGTTACTCACTTGCAGTCAACACAATCACTGAGCTGATGTCTCGGGGCCAAGCAGTAGTTACTCACTTACAGTCATCACTGAACTGATGTCTCTGGGCCTAAGCAGTAGTTACTCACTTACAGTTATCACTGAGCTGATATCTCAGGGCCAAGCAGTAGTTACTCACTTACAGTCATCACAATCACTGATCTGATGTCTCAGGGCCAAGTAGTAGTTACTCACTTACAGTCATCACAATCACTGAGCTGATGTCTCGGGCCCAAGCAGTAGTTACTCACTTACAGTCATCACTGAACTGATGTCTCAGGGCCTAAGCAGTAGTTACTCACCTACAGTCATCACAATCACTGAGGTGATGTCTCGGGGCCAAGCAGTAGTTACTCACTTACAGTCATCACTGAGCTGATGTCTCAGGGCCTAAGCAGTAATTACTCACCTACAGTCATCACAATCACCGAGGTGATGTCTCGGGGCCAAGCAGTAGTTACTCACTTACAGTCATCACTGAGCTGATGTCTCAGGGCCAAGCAGTAGTTACTCACTTACAGTCATCACTGAGCTGATGTCTCGTGGCCAAGCAGTAGTTACTCACTTACAGTCATCACAATCACTGAGCTGATGTCTCAGGGTCAAGCAGTAGTTACTCACTTACAGTCATCACTGAGCTGATGTCTGGGGGCCAAGCAGTAGTTACTCAGTTACAGTCATTACTGGGCTGATGTCTCGGGCCCACGCAGTAGTTACTCAGTTACAGTCATCACTGAGCTGATGTCTCAGGGCCCAGCAGTAGTTACTCACTTACAGTCATCACTGAGCTGATGTCTCAGGGCCTAAGCAGTAGTTACTCACTTACAGTCATCACAATCACTGAGCTGATGTCTCAGGGCCAAGCAGTAGTTACTCACTTACAGTCATCACAATCACTGACCTGATGTCTCAGGGCCAAGCAGTAGTTACTCACTTAGAGTCATCACTGAGCTGATGTCTCAGGACCAAGCAGTAGTTACTCACTTAGTCATCACTGACCTGATGTCTCAGGGCCAAGAAGTAGTTACTTACAGTCATTACTGGGCTGATGTCTCAGGGCCAAGCAGTAGTTACTCACTTACAGTCATCACTGAGCTGATGTCTCGTGGCCAAGCAGTAGTTACTCACTTACAGTCATCACAATCACTGAGCTGATGTCTCAGGGTCAAGCAGTAGTTACTCACTTACAGTCATCACCGAGCTGATGTCTGGGGGCCAAGCAGTAGTTACTCAGTTACAGTCATCATTGAGCTGATGTCTCAGCGCCCAGCAGTAGTTACTCACTTACAGTCATCACTGAGCTGATATCTCAGGGCCAAGCAGTAGTTACTCACTTACAGTCATCACAATCACTGAGCTGATGTCTCAGGGCCAAGCAGTAGTTACTCACTTACAGTCATCACAATCACTGAGCTGATGTCTCAGGGCCAAGCAGTAGTTACTCACTTACAGTCATCACTAAGCTGATGTCTCAGGACCAAGCAGTAGTTACTCACTTAGTCATCACTGAGCTGATGTCTCAAGGCCAAGCAGTAGTTACTCACTTACAGTCGTCACAATCACTGAGCTGATCTCTCGGGGTCAAGCAGTAGTTACTCACTTAACGTCATCACTGAGCTGATGTCTCAGGACCAAGCAGTAGTTACTCACTTACAGTCATTACTGGGCTGATGTCTCAGGGCCAAGCAGTAGTTACTCACTTACTGTCATCACTGGGCTGATGTCTCGTGCCCAAGCAGTAATTACTCACTTACAGTCATCACTGAGCTGATGTCTCAGAGCCAAACAGTAGTTACTCACTTAATGTCATCACAATCACTGAGCTGATGTCTCGGGGTCAAGCAGTAGTTACTCACTTACATTCATCACTGAGCTGATGTCTCAGGGCCTAAGCAGTAGTTACTCACTTACAGTCATCACAATCACCAAGCTAATGCCTCGGGGCCAAGCAGTAGTTACTCACTTACAGTCATCACAATCACCAAGCTAATGTCTCGGGGCCAAGCAGTAGTTACTCACTTGCAGTCAACACAATCACTGAGCTGATGTCTCGGGGCCCAAGCAGTAGTTACTCACTTACAGTCATCACTGAACTGATGTCTCTGGGCCTAAGCAGTAGTTACTCACTTACAGTTATCACTGAGCTGATATCTCAGGGCCAAGCAGTAGTTACTCACTTACAGTCATCACAATCACTGATCTGATGTCTCAGGGCCAAGCAGTAGTTACTCACTTACAGTCATCACAATCACTGAGCTGATGTCTCGGGCCCAAGCAGTAGTTACTCACTTACAGTCATCACTGAACTGATGTCTCAGGGCCTAAGCAGTAGTTACTCACCTACAGTCATCACAATCACTGAGGTGATGTCTCGGGGCCAAGCAGTAGTTACTCACTTACAGTCATCACTGAGCTGATGTCTCAGGGCCAAGCAGTAGTTACTCACTTACAGGCATCACTGAGCTGATGTCTCGTGGCAAAGCAGTAGTTACTCACTTACAGGCATCACTGAGCTGATGTCTCGTGGCAAAGCAGTAGTTACTCACTTACAGTCATCACAATCACTGAGCTGATGTCTCGGGGCCAAGCAGTAGTTACTCCCTTACAGTCATCACAATCACTGACCTGATGTCTCAGGGCCAAGCAGTAGTTACTCACTTACAGTCATCACTGAGCTGATGTCTCAGGGGGCCAAGCAGTAGTTACTCACTTACAGTCATCACTGAGCTGATGTCTCGGGGGCCAAGCAGTAGTTACTCACTTACAGTCATTACTGGGCTGATGTCTCAGGGTCAAGCAGTAGTTACTCACTTACAGTCATCACTGAGCTGATGTCTCAGGGCCTAAGCAGTAGTTACTCACCTACAGTCATCACAATCACCGAGGTGATGTCTCGGGGCCAAGCAGTAGTTACTCACTTACAGTCATCACTGAGCTGATGTCTCGTGGCCAAGCAGTAGTTACTCACTTACAGTCATCACAATCACTGAGCTGATGTCTCAGGGTCAAGCAGTAGTTACTCACTTACAGTCATCACCGAGCTGATGTCTGGGGGCCAAGCAGTAGTTACTCAGTTACAGTCATCATTGAGCTGATGTCTCGGGCCCAAGCAGTAGTTACTCACTTACAGTCATTACTAGGCTGATGTCTCAGGGCCCAGCAGTAGTTACTCACTTACAGTCATCACTGAGCTGATATCTCAGGGCCAAGCAGTAGTTACTCACTTACAGTCATCACAATCACTGAGCTGATGTCTCAGGGCCAAGCAGTAGTTACTCACTTACAGTCATCACAATCACTGACCTGATGTCTCAGGGCCAAGCAGTAGTTACTCACTTAGAGTCATCACTGAGCTGATGTCTCAGGACCAAGCAGTAGTTACTCACTTAGAGTCATCACTGAGCTGATGTCTCAGGGTCAAGCAGTAGTTACTCACTTACAGTCATCACTGAGCTGATGTCTGGGGGCCAAGCAGTAGTTACTCAGTTACAGTCATTACTGGGCTGATGTCTCAGGGCCAAGCAGTAGTTACTCACTTACTGTCATCACTGGGCTGATGTCTCAGGGTCAAGCAGTAGTTACTCACTTACAGTCATCACTGAGCTGATGTCTCAGGGCCTAAGCAGTAGTTACTCACCTACAGTCATCACAATCACCGAGGTGATGTCTCGGGGCCAAGCAGTAGTTACTCACTTACAGTCATCACTGAGCTGATGTCTCGTGGCCAAGCAGTAGTTACTCACTTACAGTCATCACAATCACTGAGCTGATGTCTCAGGGTCAAGCAGTAGTTACTCACTTACAGTCATCACCGAGCTGATGTCTGGGGGCCAAGCAGTAGTTACTCAGTTACAGTCATCATTGAGCTGATGTCTCGGGCCCAAGCAGTAGTTACTCACTTACAGTCATTACTAGGCTGATGTCTCAGGGCCCAGCAGTAGTTACTCACTTACAGTCATCACTGAGCTGATATCTCAGGGCCAAGCAGTAGTTACTCACTTACAGTCATCACAATCACTGAGCTGATGTCTCAGGGCCAAGCAGTAGTTACTCACTTACAGTCATCACAATCACTGACCTGATGTCTCAGGGCCAAGCAGTAGTTACTCACTTAGAGTCATCACTGAGCTGATGTCTCAGGACCAAGCAGTAGTTACTCACTTAGTCATCACTGACCTGATGTCTCAGGGCCAAGAAGTAGTTACTTACAGTCATTACTGGGCTGATGTCTCAGGGCCAAGCAGTAGTTACTCACTTACTGTCATCACTGGGCTGATGTCTCGTGCCCAAGCAGTAATTACTCACTTACAGTCATCACTGAGCTGATGTCTCAGGGCCAAGCAGTAGTTACTCACTTACAGTCATCACTGAGCTGATGTCTCGTGGCCAAGCAGTAGTTACTCACTTACAGTCATCACAATCACTGAGCTGATGTCTCAGGGTCAAGCAGTAGTTACTCACTTACAGTCGTCACAATCACAGCTGATGTCTCAGGGTCAAGCAGTAGTTACTCACTTACAGTCATCACTGAGCTGATGTCTCAGGACCAAGCAGTAGTTACTCACTTACTGTCATCACTGGGCTGATGTCTCAGGGGCCCAAGCAGTAGTTACTCACTTACAGTCATCACTGAGCTGATGTCTCAGGACCAAGCAGTAGTTACTCACTTACAGTCATTACTAGGCTGATGTCTGGGGGCCAAGCAGTAGTTAGTCACTTACAGTCATCATTGAGCTGATGTCTCTGGCCCACGCAATAGTTACTCAGTTACAGTCATCATTGAGCTGATGTCTCAGGGCCCAGCAGTAGTTACTCACTTACAGTCATCACTGAGCTGATATCTCAGGGCCAAGCAGTAGTTACTCACTTACAGTCATCACAATCACTGAGCTGATGTCTCAGGGCCAAGCAGTAGTTACTCACTTACAGTCATCACAATCACTGACCTGATGTCTCAGGGCCAAGCAGTAGTTACTCACTTAGAGTCATCACTGAGCTGATGTCTCAGGACCAAGCAGTAGTTACTCACTTAGTCATCACTGACCTGATGTCTCAGGGCCAAGAAGTAGTTACTCACTTACAGTCGTCACAATCACTGAGCTGATCTCTCAGGGTCAAGCAGTAGTTACTCACTTACCGTCATCACTCAGCTGATGTCTCAGGACCAAGCAGTAGTTACTTACTGTCATCACTGGGATGATGTCTCGTGCCCAAGCAGTAATTACTCACTTACACTCATCACTGAGCTGATGTCTCAGGGCCAAGCAGTAGTTACTCACTTACAGTCATCACAATCACTGAGCTGATGTCTCGGGCCCAAGCAGTAGTTACTCACTTACAGTCATCACTGAACTGATGTCTCAGGGCCTAAGCAGTAGTTACTCACCTACAGTCATCACAATCACTGAGGTGATGTCTCGGGGCCAAGCAGTAGTTACTCACTTACAGTCATCACTGAGCTGATGTCTCAGGGCCAAGCAGTAGTTACTCACTTACAGTCATCACTGAGCTGATGTCTCGTGGCCAAGCAGTAGTTACTCACTTACAGTCATCACAATCACTGAGCTGATGTCTCAGGGTCAAGCAGTAGTTACTCACTTACAGTCATCACTGAGCTGATGTCTGGGGGCCAAGCAGTAGTTACTCAGTTACAGTCATTACTGGGCTGATGTCTCAGGGCCAAGCAGTAGTTACTCACTTACTGTCATCACTGGGCTGATGTCTCGGGGCCAATCAGTAGTTACTCACTTACAGTCATCACTGAGCTGATGTCTCAGGGCCTAAGCAGTAGTTACTCACCTACAGTCATCACAATCACCGAGGTGATGTCTCGGGGCCAAGCAGTAGTTACTCACCTACAGTCATCACAATCACCGAGGTGATGTCTCGGGGCCAAGCAGTAGTTACTCACTTACAGTCATCACTGAGCTGATGTCTGGGGGCCAAGCAGTAGTTACTCAGTTACAGTCATTACTGGGCTGATGTCTCATGGCCAAGCAGTAGTTACTAACTTAAAGTCATCACTGAGCTGATGTCTCGGGGCCAAGCAGTAGTTACTCACTTACAGTCATCACAATCACCGAGCTGATGTCTCGGGGCCAAGCAGTAGTTACTCACTTACAGTCATCACTGAGCTGATGTCTCAGGGCCAAGCAGTAGTTACTCACTTACTGTCATCACTGGGCTGATGTCTCGTGCCCAAGCAGTAATTACTCACTTACAGTCATCAGTGAGCTGATGTCTCAGGGTCAAGCAGTAGTTACTCACTTACAGTCGTCACAATCACAGCTGGTCTCTCAGGGTCAAGCAGTAGTTACTCACTTACAGTCATCACTGAGCTGATGTCTCGGGACCAAGCAGTAGTTACTCACTTACAGTCATTACTGGGATGATGTCTCAGGGCCAAGCAGTAGTTACTCACTTACTGTCATCACTGGGCTGATGTCTCGGGGCCCAAGCAGTAGTTACTCACTTACAGTCATCACTGAGCTGATGTCTCAGGACCAAGCAGTAGTTACTCACTTACAGTCATTACTAGGCTGATGTCTGGGGGCCAAGCAGTAGTTAGTCACTTACAGTCATCATTGAGCTGATGTCTCGGGCCCACGCAGTAGTTACTCAGTTACAGTCATCATTGAGCTGATGTCTCAGGCCCCAGCAGTAGTTACTCACTTACAGTCATCACTGAGCTGATATCTCAGGGCCAAGCAGTAGTTACTCACTTACAGTCATCACAATCACTGAGCTGATGTCTCAGGGCCAAGCAGTAGTTACTCACTTACAGTCATCACAATCACTGACCTGATGTCTCAGGGCCAAGCAGTAGTTACTCACTTAGAGTCATCACTGAGCTGATGTCTCAGGGCCAAGCAGTAGTTACTCACTTAGAGTCATCACTAAGCTGATGTCTCAGGACCAAGCAGTAGTTACTCACTTAGTCATCACTGAGCTGATGTCTCAAGGCCAAGCAGTAGTTACTCACTTACAGTCGTCACAATCACTGAGCTGATCTCTCGGGGTCAAGCAGTAGTTACTCACTTAACGTCATCACTGAGCTGATGTCTCAGGACCAAGCAGTAGTTACTCACTTACAGTCATTACTGGGCTGATGTCTCAGGGCCAAGCAGTAGTTACTCACTTACTGTCATCACTGGGCTGATGTCTTGGGGCCCAAGCAGTAATTACTCACTTACAGTCATCACTGAGCTGATGTCTCAGAGCCAAACAGTAGTTACTCACTTAATGTCATCACAATCACTGAGCTGATGTCTCGGGGTCAAGCAGTAGTTACTCAGTTACAGTCATCACAATCACCAAGCTAATGTCTCGGGGCCAAGCAGTAGTTACTCACTTGCAGTCAACACAATCACTGAGCTGATGTCTCGGGCCCAAGCAGTAGTTACTCACTTACAGTCATCACTGAACTGATGTCTCTGGGCCTAAGCAGTAGTTACTCACTTACAGTTATCACTGAGCTGATATCTCAGGGCCAAGCAGTAGTTACTCACTTACAGTCATCACAATCACTGATCTGATGTCTCAGGGCCAAGCAGTAGTTACTCACTTACAGTCATCACAATCACTGAGCTGTCTCGGGCCCAAGCAGTAGTTACTCACTTACAGTCATCACTGAACTGATGTCTCAGGGCCTAAGCAGTAGTTACTCACCTACAGTCATCACAATCACTGAGGTGATGTCTCGGGGCCAAGCAGTAGTTACTCACTTACAGTCATCACTGAGCTGATGTCTCAGGGCCAAGCAGTAGTTACTCACTTACAGTCATCACTGAGCTGATGTCTCGTGGCCAAGCAGTAGTTACTCACTTACAGTCATCACAATCACTGAGCTGATGTCTCAGGGTCAAGCAGTAGTTACTCACTTACAGTCATCACTGAGCTGATGTCTGGGGGCCAAGCAGTAGTTACTCAGTTACAGTCATTACTGGGCTGATGTCTCAGGGCCAAGCAGTAGTTACTCACTTACTGTCATCACTGGGCTGATGTCTCGGGGCCAATCAGTAGTTACTCACTTACAGTCATCACTGAGCTGATGTCTCAGGGCCTAAGCAGTAGTTACTCACCTACAGTCATCACAATCACCGAGGTGATGTCTCGGGGCCAAGCAGTAGTTACTCACTTACAGTCATCACAATCACCGAGGTGATGTCTCGGGGCCAAGCAGTAGTTACTCACTTACAGTCATCACTGAGCTGATGTCTGGGGGCCAAGCAGTAGTTACTCAGTTACAGTCATTACTGGGCTGATGTCTCATGGCCAAGCAGTAGTTACTAACTTAAAGTCATCACTGAGCTGATGTCTCGGGGCCAAGCAGTAGTTACTCACTTACAGTCATCACAATCACCGAGCTGATGTCTCGGGGCCAAGCAGTAGTTACTCACTTACAGTCATCACTGAGCTGATGTCTCAGGGCCAAGCAGTAGTTACTCACTTACTGTCATCACTGGGCTGATGTCTCGTGCCCAAGCAGTAATTACTCACTTACAGTCATCAGTGAGCTGATGTCTCAGGGTCAAGCAGTAGTTACTCACTTACAGTCGTCACAATCACAGCTGGTCTCTCAGGGTCAAGCAGTAGTTACTCACTTACAGTCATCACTGAGCTGATGTCTCGGGACCAAGCAGTAGTTACTCACTTACAGTCATTACTGGGATGATGTCTCAGGGCCAAGCAGTAGTTACTCACTTACTGTCATCACTGGGCTGATGTCTCGGGGCCCAAGCAGTAGTTACTCACTTACAGTCATCACTGAGCTGATGTCTCAGGACCAAGCAGTAGTTACTCACTTACAGTCATTACTAGGCTGATGTCTGGGGGCCAAGCAGTAGTTAGTCACTTACAGTCATCATTGAGCTGATGTCTCGGGCCCACGCAGTAGTTACTCAGTTACAGTCATCATTGAGCTGATGTCTCAGGCCCCAGCAGTAGTTACTCACTTACAGTCATCACTGAGCTGATATCTCAGGGCCAAGCAGTAGTTACTCACTTACAGTCATCACAATCACTGAGCTGATGTCTCAGGGCCAAGCAGTAGTTACTCACTTACAGTCATCACAATCACTGACCTGATGTCTCAGGGCCAAGCAGTAGTTACTCACTTAGAGTCATCACTGAGCTGATGTCTCAGGGCCAAGCAGTAGTTACTCACTTAGAGTCATCACTAAGCTGATGTCTCAGGACCAAGCAGTAGTTACTCACTTAGTCATCACTGAGCTGATGTCTCAAGGCCAAGCAGTAGTTACTCACTTACAGTCGTCACAATCACTGAGCTGATCTCTCGGGGTCAAGCAGTAGTTACTCACTTAACGTCATCACTGAGCTGATGTCTCAGGACCAAGCAGTAGTTACTCACTTACAGTCATTACTGGGCTGATGTCTCAGGGCCAAGCAGTAGTTACTCACTTACTGTCATCACTGGGCTGATGTCTTGGGGCCCAAGCAGTAATTACTCACTTACAGTCATCACTGAGCTGATGTCTCAGAGCCAAACAGTAGTTACTCACTTAATGTCATCACAATCACTGAGCTGATGTCTCGGGGTCAAGCAGTAGTTACTCAGTTACAGTCATCACAATCACCAAGCTAATGTCTCGGGGCCAAGCAGTAGTTACTCACTTGCAGTCAACACAATCACTGAGCTGATGTCTCGGGCCCAAGCAGTAGTTACTCACTTACAGTCATCACTGAACTGATGTCTCTGGGCCTAAGCAGTAGTTACTCACTTACAGTTATCACTGAGCTGATATCTCAGGGCCAAGCAGTAGTTACTCACTTACAGTCATCACAATCACTGATCTGATGTCTCAGGGCCAAGCAGTAGTTACTCACTTACAGTCATCACAATCACTGAGCTGTCTCGGGCCCAAGCAGTAGTTACTCACTTACAGTCATCACTGAACTGATGTCTCAGGGCCTAAGCAGTAGTTACTCACCTACAGTCATCACAATCACTGAGGTGATGTCTCGGGGCCAAGCAGTAGTTACTCACTTACAGTCATCACTGAGCTGATGTCTCAGGGCCAAGCAGTAGTTACTCACTTACAGTCATCACTGAGCTGATGTCTCGTGGCCAAGCAGTAGTTACTCACTTACAGTCATCACAATCACTGAGCTGATGTCTCAGGGTCAAGCAGTAGTTACTCACTTACAGTCATCACTGAGCTGATGTCTGGGGGCCAAGCAGTAGTTACTCAGTTACAGTCATTACTGGGCTGATGTCTCAGGGCCAAGCAGTAGTTACTCACTTACTGTCATCACTGGGCTGATGTCTCAGGGCCAAGCAGTAGTTACTCACTTACAGTCATCACTGAGCTGATGTCTCAGGGCCAAGCAGTAGTTACTCACTTAGTCATCACTGACCTGATGTCTCAGGGCCAAGAAGTAGTTACTCACTTACAGTCGTCACAATCACTGAGCTGATCTCTCAGGGTCAAGCAGTAGTTACTCACTTACCGTCATCACTCAGCTGATGTCTCAGGCCAAGCAGTAGTTACTTACTGTCATCACTGGGATGATGTCTCGTGCCCAAGCAGTAATTACTCACTTACACTCATCACTGAGCTGATGTCTCAGGGCCAAGCAGTAGTTACTCACTTACAGTCATCACAATCACTGAGCTGATGTCTCGGGCCCAAGCAGTAGTTACTCACTTACAGTCATCACTGAACTGATGTCTCAGGGCCTAAGCAGTAGTTACTCACCTACAGTCATCACAATCACTGAGGTGATGTCTCGGGGCCAAGCAGTAGTTACTCACTTACAGTCATCACTGAGCTGATGTCTCAGGGCCAAGCAGTAGTTACTCACTTACAGTCATCACTGAGCTGATGTCTCGTGGCCAAGCAGTAGTTACTCACTTACAGTCATCACAATCACTGAGCTGATGTCTCAGGGTCAAGCAGTAGTTACTCACTTACAGTCATCACTGAGCTGATGTCTGGGGGCCAAGCAGTAGTTACTCAGTTACAGTCATTACTGGGCTGATGTCTCAGGGCCAAGCAGTAGTTACTCACTTACTGTCATCACTGGGCTGATGTCTCGGGGCCAAGCAGTAGTTACTCACTTACAGTCATCACTGAGCTGATGTCTCAGGGCCTAAGCAGTAGTTACTCACCTACAGTCATCACAATCACCGAGGTGATGTCTCGGGGCCAAGCAGTAGTTACTCACCTACAGTCATCACAATCACCGAGGTGATGTCTCGGGGCCAAGCAGTAGTTACTCACTTACAGTCATCACTGAGCTGATGTCTCAGGGCCAAGCAGTAGTTACTCACTTACAGTCATCACTGAGCTGATGTCTCGTGGCCAAGCAGTAGTTACTCACTTACAGTCATCACAATCACTGAGCTGATGTCTCAAGGTCAAGCAGTAGTTACTCACCTACAGTCATCACAATCACCGAGGTGATGCCTCGGGGCCAAGTAGTAGTTACTCACTTACAGTCATCACTGAGCTGATGTCTCGTGGCCAAGCAGTAGTTACTCACTTACAGTCATCACAATCACTGAGCTGATGTCTCAGGCCCAAGCAGTAGGTACTCACTTACAGTCATCACAATCACTGACCTGATGTCTCAGGGCCAAGCAGTAGTTACTCACTTAGAGTCATCACTGAGCTGATGTCTCAGGACAAAGCAGTAGTTACTCACTTAGTCATCACTGACCTGATGTCTCAGGGCCAAGAAGTAGTTACTCACTTACAGTCGTCACAATCACTGAGCTGATCTCTCAGGGTCAAGCAGTAGTTACTCACTTACCGTCATCACTGAGCTGATGTCTCAGGACCAAGCAGTAGTTACTTACAGTCATTACTGGGCTGATGTCTCAGGGCCAAGCAGTAGTTACTCACTTACTGTCATCACTGGGCTGATGTCTCGTGCCAAAGCAGTAATTACTCACTTACAGTCATCACTGAGCTGATGTCTCAGGGCCAAGCAGTAGTTACTCACTTACAGTCATCACAATCACTGAGCTGATGTCTCGGGCCCAAGCAGTAGTTACTCACTTACAGTCATCACTGAACTGATGTCTCAGGGCCTAAGCAGTAGTTACTCACCTACAGTCATCACAATCACTGAGGTGATGTCTCGGGGCCAAGCAGTAGTTACTCACTTACAGTCATCACTGAGCTGATGTCTCAGGGCCAAGCAGTAGTTACTCACTTACAGTCATCACTGAGCTGATGTCTCGTGGCCAAGCAGTAGTTACTCACTTACAGTCATCACAATCACTGAGCTGATGTCTCAGGGTCAAGCAGTAGTTACTCACTTACAGTCATCACTGAGCTGATGTCTGGGGGCCAAGCAGTAGTTACTCAGTTACAGTCATTACTGGGCTGATGTCTCAGGGCCAAGCAGTAGTTACTCACTTACTGTCATCACTGGGCTGATGTCTCAGGGCCTAAGCAGTAGTTACTCACCTACAGTCATCACTGAGGTGATGTCTCAGGGGCCAAGCAGTAGTTACTCACTTACAGTCATCACTGAGCTGATGTCTCAGGGCCAAGCAGTAGTTACTCACTTACAGTCATCACTGAGCTGATGTCTCGTGGCCAAGCAGTAGTTACTCACTTACAGTCATCACAATCACTGAGCTGATGTCTCAGGGTCAAGCAGTAGTTACTCACTTACAGTCATCACTGAGCTGATGTCTGGGGCCAAGCAGTAGTTACTCAGTTACAGTCATTACTGGGCTGATGTCTCAGGGCCAAGCAGTAGTTACTCACTTACTGTCATCACTGGGCTGATGTCTCTGGGCCAAGCAGTAGTTACTCATTTACAGTCATCACTGAGCTGATGTCTCAGGGCCTAAGCAGTAGTTACTCACCTACAGTCATCACAATCACTGAGGTGATGTCTCGGGGCCAAGCAGTAGTTACTCACTTACAGTCATCACTGAGCTGATGTCTCAGGGCCAAGCAGTAGTTACTCACTTACAGTCATCACTGAGCTGATGTCTCGTGGCCAAGCAGTAGTTACTCACTTACAGTCATCACAATCACTGAGCTGATGTCTCAAGGTCAAGCAGTAGTTACTCACCTACAGTCATCACAATCACTGAGGTGATGCCTCGGGGCCAAGCAGTAGTTACTCACTTACAGTCATCACTGAGCTGATGTCTCAGGGCCAAGCAGTAGTTACTCACTTACAGTCATCACAATCACTGAGCTGATGTCTCAGGCCCAAGCAGTAGGTACTCACTTACAGTCATCACAATCACTGACCTGATGTCTCAGGGCCAAGCAGTAGTTACTCACTTAGAGTCATCACTGAGCTGATGTCTCAGGACAAAGCAGTAGTTACTCACTTAGTCATCACTGACCTGATGTCTCAGGGCCAAGAAGTAGTTACTCACTTACAGTCGTCACAATCACTGAGCTGATCTCTCAGGGTCAAGCAGTAGTTACTCACTTACCGTCATCACTGAGCTGATGTCTCAGGACCAAGCAGTAGTTACTCACTTACAGTCATTACTGGGCTGATGTCTCAGGGCCAAGCAGTAGTTACTCACTTACTGTCATCACTGGGCTGATGTCTCGTGCCAAAGCAGTAATTACTCACTTACAGTCATCACTGAGCTGATGTCTCAGGGCCAAGCAGTAGTTACTCACTTACAGTCATCACAATCACTGAGCTGATGTCTCGGGCCCAAGCAGTAGTTACTCACTTACAGTCATCACTGAACTGATGTCTCAGGGCCTAAGCAGTAGTTACTCACCTACAGTCATCACAATCACTGAGGTGATGTCTCGGGGCCAAGCAGTAGTTACTCACTTACAGTCATCACTGAGCTGATGTCTCAGGGCCAAGCAGTAGTTACTCACTTACAGTCATCACTGAGCTGATGTCTCGTGGCCAAGCAGTAGTTACTCACTTACAGTCATCACAATCACTGAGCTGATGTCTCAGGGTCAAGCAGTAGTTACTCACTTACAGTCATCACTGAGCTGATGTCTGGGGGCCAAGCAGTAGTTACTCAGTTACAGTCATTACTGGGCTGATGTCTCAGGGCCAAGCAGTAGTTACTCACTTACTGTCATCACTGGGCTGATGTCTCGGGGCCAAGCAGTAGTTACTCACTTACAGTCATCACTGAGCTGATGTCTCAGGGCCTAAGCAGTAGTTACTCACCTACAGTCATCACAATCACCGAGGTGATGTCTCGGGGCCAAGCAGTAGTTACTCACTTACAGTCATCATGAGCTGATGTCTCAGGGCCAAGCAGTAGTTACTCACTTACAGTCATCACTGAGCTGATGTCTCGTGGCCAAGCAGTAGTTACTCACTTACAGTCATCACAATCACTGAGCTGATGTCTCAGGGCCAAGCAGTAGTTACTCACTTACAGTCGTCACAATCACTGAGCTGATCTCTCAGGGTCAAGCAGTAGTTACTCACTTACCGTCATCACTGAGCTGATGTCTCAGGACCAAGCAGTAGTTACTTACAGTCATTACTGGGCTGATGTCTCAGGGCCAAGCAGTAGTTACTCACTTACTGTCATCACTGGGCTGATGTCTCGTGCCCAAGCAGTAATTACTCACTTACAGTCATCACTGAGCTGATGTCTCAGGGCCAAGCAGTAGTTACTCACTTACAGTCATCACAATCACTGAGCTGATGTCTCGGGCCCAAGCAGTAGTTACTCACTTACAGTCATCACTGAACTGATGTCTCAGGGCCTAAGCAGTAGTTACTCACCTACAGTCATCACAATCACTGAGGTGATGTCTCGGGGCCAAGCAGTAGTTACTCACTTACAGTCATCACTGAGCTGATGTCTCAGGGCCAAGCAGTAGTTACTCACTTACAGTCATCACTGAGCTGATGTCTCGTGGCCAAGCAGTAGTTACTCACTTACAGTCATCACAATCACTGAGCTGATGTCTCAGGGTCAAGCAGTAGTTACTCACTTACAGTCATCACTGAGCTGATGTCTGGGGGCCAAGCAGTAGTTACTCAGTTACAGTCATTACTGGGCTGATGTCTCAGGGCCAAGCAGTAGTTACTCACTTACTGTCATCACTGGGCTGATGTCTCGGGGCCAAGCAGTAGTTACTCACTTACAGTCATCACTGAGCTGATGTCTCAGGGCCTAAGCAGTAGTTACTCACCTACAGTCATCACAATCACCGAGGTGATGTCTCGGGGCCAAGCAGTAGTTACTCACTTACAGTCATCACTGAGCTGATGTCTCAGGGCCAAGCAGTAGTTACTCACTTACAGTCATCACTGAGCTGATGTCTCGTGGCCAAGCAGTAGTTACTCACTTACAGTCATCACAATCACTGAGCTGATGTCTCAGGGTCAAGCAGTAGTTACTCACCTACAGTCATCACAATCACCGAGGTGATGTCTCGGGGCCAAGCAGTAGTTACTCACTTACAGTCATCACTGAGCTGATGTCTCGTGGCCAAGCAGTAGTTACTCACTTACAGTCATCACAATCACTGAGCTGATGTCTCAGGGTCAAGCAGTAGTTACTCACTTACAGTCGTCACAATCACAGCTGGTCTCTCAGGGTCAAGCAGTAGTTACTCACTTACAGTCATCACTGAGCTGATGTCTCGGGACCAAGCAGTAGTTACTCACTTACAGTCATTACTGGGCTGATGTCTCAGGGCCAAGCAGTAGTTACTCACTTACTGTCATCACTGGGCTGATGTCTCGGGGCCCAAGCAGTAGTTACTCACTTACAGTCATCACTGAGCTGATGTCTCAGGACCAAGCAGTAGTTACTCACTTACAGTCATTACTAGGCTGATGTCTGGGGGCCAAGCAGTAGTTAGTCACTTACAGTCATCATTGAGCTGATGTCTCGGGCCCACGCAGTAGTTACTCAGTTACAGTCATCATTGAGCTGATGTCTCAGGGCCCAGCAGTAGTTACTCACTTACAGTCATCACTGAGCTGATATCTCAGGGCCAAGCAGTAGTTACTCACTTACAGTCATCACAATCACTGAGCTGATGTCTCAGGGCCAAGCAGTAGTTACTCACTTACAGTCATCACAATCACTGACCTGATGTCTCAGGGCCAAGCAGTAGTTACTCACTTAGAGTCATCACTGAGCTGATGTCTCAGGGCCAAGCAGTAGTTACTCACTTAGAGTCATCACTAAGCTGATGTCTCAGGACCAAGCAGTAGTTACTCACTTAGTCATCACTGAGCTGATGTCTCAGGGCCAAGCAGTAGTTACTCACTTACAGTCATCACAATCACTGAGCTGATGTCTCAGGCCCAAGCAGTAGGTACTCACTTACAGTCATCACAATCACTGACCTGATGTCTCAGGGCCAAGCAGTAGTTACTCACTTAGAGTCATCACTGAGCTGATGTCTCAGGACAAAGCAGTAGTTACTCACTTAGTCATCACTGACCTGATGTCTCAGGGCCAAGAAGTAGTTACTCACTTACAGTCGTCACAATCACTGAGCTGATCTCTCAGGGTCAAGCAGTAGTTACTCACTTACCGTCATCACTGAGCTGATGTCTCAGGACCAAGCAGTAGTTACTTACAGTCATTACTGGGCTGATGTCTCGGGGCCAAGCAGTAGTTACTCACTTACTGTCATCACTGGGCTGATGTCTCGTGCCAAAGCAGTAATTACTCACTTACAGTCATCACTGAGCTGATGTCTCAGGGCCAAGCAGTAGTTACTCACTTACAGTCATCACAATCACTGAGCTGATGTCTCGGGCCCAAGCAGTAGTTACTCACTTACAGTCATCACTGAACTGATGTCTCAGGGCCTAAGCAGTAGTTACTCACCTACAGTCATCACAATCACTGAGGTGATGTCTCGGGGCCAAGCAGTAGTTACTCACTTACAGTCATCACTGAGCTGATGTCTCAGGGCCAAGCAGTAGTTACTCACTTACAGTCATCACTGAGCTGATGTCTCGTGGCCAAGCAGTAGTTACTCACTTACAGTCATCACAATCACTGAGCTGATGTCTCAGGGTCAAGCAGTAGTTACTCACTTACAGTCATCACTGAGCTGATGTCTGGGGGCCAAGCAGTAGTTACTCAGTTACAGTCATTACTGGGCTGATGTCTCAGGGCCAAGCAGTAGTTACTCACTTACTGTCATCACTGGGCTGATGTCTCGGGGCCAAGCAGTAGTTACTCACTTACAGTCATCACTGAGCTGATGTCTCAGGGCCTAAGCAGTAGTTACTCACCTACAGTCATCACAATCACCGAGGTGATGTCTCGGGGCCAAGCAGTAGTTACTCACTTACAGTCATCATGAGCTGATGTCTCAGGGCCAAGCAGTAGTTACTCACTTACAGTCATCACTGAGCTGATGTCTCGTGGCCAAGCAGTAGTTACTCACTTACAGTCATCACAATCACTGAGCTGATGTCTCAGGGTCAAGCAGTAGTTACTCACTTACAGTCATCACCGAGCTGATGTCTGGGGGCCAAGCAGTAGTTACTCAGTTACAGTCATCATTGAGCTGATGTCTCAGGGCCCAGCAGTAGTTACTCACTTACAGTCATCACTGAGCTGATGTCTCGTGGCCAAGCAGTAGTTACTCACTTACAGTCATCACAATCACTGAGCTGATGTCTCAGGGCCAAGCAGTAGTTACTCACTTACAGTCATCACAATCACTGACCTGATGTCTCAGGGCCAAGCAGTAGTTACTCACTTAGAGTCATCACTGAGCTGATGTCTCAGGACCAAGCAGTAGTTACTCACTTAGTCATCACTGACCTGATGTCTCAGGGCCAAGAAGTAGTTACTTACAGTCATTACTGGACTGATGTCTCGGGGCCAGGCAGTAGTTACTCACTTACTGTCATCACTGGGCTGATGTCTCGTGCCCAAGCAGTAATTACTCACTTACAGTCATCACTGAGCTGATGTCTCAGGGCCAAGCAGTAGTTAGTCACTTACAGTCATCACTGAGCTGATGTCTCGTGGCCAAGCAGTAGTTACTCACTTACAGTCATCACAATCACTGAGCTGATGTCTCAGGGTCAAGCAGTAGTTACTCACTTACAGTCGTCACAATCACAGCTGGTCTCTCAGGGTCAAGCAGTAGTTACTCACTTACAGTCATCACTGAGCTGATGTCTCGGGACCAAGCAGTAGTTACTCACTTACAGTCATTACTGGGCTGATGTCTCAGGGCCAAGCAGTAGTTACTCACTTACTGTCATCACTGGGCTGATGTCTCGGGGCCCAAGCAGTAGTTACTCACTTACAGTCATCACTGAGCTGATGTCTCAGGGCCAAGCAGTAGTTACTCACTTACAGTCATCATTGAGCTGATGTCTCAGGGCCCAGCAGTAGTTACTCACTTACAGTCATCACTGAGCTGATATCTCAGGGCCAAGCAGTAGTTACTCACTTACAGTCATCACAATCACTGAGCTGATGTCTCAGGGTCAAGCAGTAGTTACTCACTTACAGTCGTCACAATCACAGCTGGTCTCTCAGGGTCAAGCAGTAGTTACTCACTTACAGTCATTACTAGGCTGATGTCTGTGGGCCAAGCAGTAGTTAGTCACTTACAGTCATCATTGAGCTGATGTCTCGGGGCCCACGCAGTAGTTACTCAGTTACAGTCATCATTGAGCTGATGTCTCAGGGTCAAGCAGGAGTTACTCACTTACAGTCGTCACAATCATAGCTGGTCTCTCAGGGTCAAGCAGTAGTTACTCACTTACAGTCATCACTGAGCTGATGTCTCGGGACCACGCAGTAGTTACTCAGTTACAGTCATTACTGGGCTGATGTCTCAGGGCCAAGCAGTAGTTACTCACTTACTGTCATCACTGGGCTGATGTCTCGGGGCCCAAGCAGTAGTTACTCACTTACAGTCATCACTGAGCTGATGTCTCGGGGCCAAGCAGTAGTTACTCACTTACAGTCATCACTGAGCTGATGTCTCGTGGCCAAGCAGTAGTTACTCACTTACAGTCATCACAATCACTGAGCTGATGTCTCAGGGTCAAGCAGTTGTTACTCACTTACAGTCATCACCGAGCTGATGTTTTGGGGGCCAAGCAGTAGTTACTCAGTTACAGTCATCATTGAGCTGATGTCTCGGGCCCACGCAGTAGTTACTCAGTTACAGTCATCATTGAGCTGATGTCTCAGGGCCCAGCAGTAGTTACTCACTTACAGTCATCACAATCACTGAGCTGATGTCTCAGGGCCAAGCAGTAGTTACTCACCTACAGTCATCACAATCACCGAGGTGATGTCTCGGGGCCAAGCAGTAGTTACTCACTTACAGTCATCATGAGCTGATGTCTCAGGGCCAAGCAGTAGTTACTCACTTACAGTCATCACTGAGCTGATGTCTCGTGGCCAAGCAGTAGTTACTCACTTACAGTCATCACAATCACTGAGCTGATGTCTCAGGGTCAAGCAGTAGTTACTCACTTACAGTCGTCACAATCACAGCTGGTCTCTCAGGGTCAAGCAGTAGTTACTCACTTACAGTCATCACTGAGCTGATGTCTCGGGACCAAGCAGTAGTTACTCACTTACAGTCATTACTGGGCTGATGTCTCAGGGCCAAGCAGTAGTTACTCACTTACTGTCATCACTGGGCTGATGTCTCGGGGCCCAAGCAGTAGTTACTCACTTACAGTCATCACTGAGCTGATGTCTCAGGACCAAGCAGTAGTTACTCACTTACAGTCATTACTAGGCTGATGTCTGTGGGCCAAGCAGTAGTTAGTTACTTACAGTCATCATTGAGCTGATGTCTCGGGCCCACGCAGTAGTTACTCAGTTACAGTCATCATTGAGCTGATGTCTCAGGGCCCAGCAGTAGTTACTCACTTACAGTCATCACTGAGCTGATATCTCAGGGCCAAGCAGTAGTTACTCACTTACAGTCATCACAATCACTGAGCTGATGTCTCAGGGCCAAGCAGTAGTTACTCACTTACAGTCATCACAATCACTGACCTGATGTATCAGGGCCAAGCAGTAGTTACTCACTTAGAGTCATCACTGAGCTGATGTCTCAGGACCAAGCAGTAGTTACTCACTTAGTCATCACTGACCTGATGTCTCAGGGCCAAGAAGTAGTTACTCACTTACAGTCGTCACAATCACTGAGCTGATCTCTCAGGGTCAAGCAGTAGTTACTCACTTACCGTCATCACTGAGCTGATGTCTCAGGACCAAGCAGTAGTTACTTACAGTCATTACTGGGCTGATGTCTCAGGGCCAAGCAGTAGTTACTCACTTACTGTCATCACTGGGCTGATGTCTCGTGCCCAAGCAGTAATTACTCACTTACAGTCATCACTGAGCTGATGTCTCAGGGCCAAGCAGTAGTTACTCACTTACAGTCATCACAATCACTGAGCTGATCTCTCGGGCCCAAGCAGTAGTTACTCACTTACAGTCATCACTGAACTGATGTCTCAGGGCCTAAGCAGTAGTTACTCACCTACAGTCATCACAATCACTGAGCTGATGTCTCAGGGTCAAGCAGTAGTTACTCACTTACAGTCATCACTGAGCTGATGTCTGGGGGCCAAGCAGTAGTTACTCACTTACAGTCATCACTGAGCTGATGTCTCGTGGCCAAGCAGTAGTTACTCACTTACAGTCATCACAATCACTGAGCTGATGTCTCAGGGTCAAGCAGTAGTTACTCACCTACAGTCATCACAATCACCGAGGTGATGTCTCAGGGCCAAGCAGTAGTTACTCACTTACAGTCATCACTGAGCTGATGTCTCGTGGCCAAGCAGTAGTTACTCACTTACAGTCATCACAATCACTGAGCTGATGTCTCAGGGTCAAGCAGTAGTTACTCACTTACAGTCGTCACAATCACAGCTGGTCTCTCAGGGTCAAGCAGTAGTTACTCACTTACAGTCATCACTGAGCTGATGTCTCGGGACCAAGCAGTAGTTACTCACTTACAGTCATTACTGGGCTGATGTCTCAGGGCCAAGCAGTAGTTACTCACTTACTGTCATCACTGGGCTGATGTCTCGGGGCCCAAGCAGTAGTTACTCACTTACAGTCATCACTGAGCTGATGTCTCAGGACCAAGCAGTAGTTACTCAGTTACAGTCATCATTGAGCTGATGTCTCAGGGCCCAAGCAGTAGTTACTCACTTACAGTCATCACTGAGCTGATATCTCAGGGCCAAGCAGTAGTTACTCACTTACAGTCATCACAATCACTGAGCTGATGTCTCAGGGTCAAGCAGTAGTTACTCACTTACAGTCGTCACAATCACAGCTGGTCTCTCAGGGTCAAGCAGTAGTTACTCACTTACAGTCATTACTAGGCTGATGTCTGTGGGCCAAGCAGTAGTTAGTCACTTACAGTCATCATTGAGCTGATGTCTCGGGGCCCACGCAGTAGTTACTCAGTTACAGTCATCATTGAGCTGATGTCTCAGGGTCAAGCAGTAGTTACTCACTTACAGTCGTCACAATCATAGCTGGTCTCTCAGGGTCAAGCAGTAGTTACTCACTTACAGTCATCACTGAGCTGATGTCTCGGGACCAAGCAGTAGTTACTCACTTACAGTCATTACTGGGCTGATGTCTCAGGGCCAAGCAGTAGTTACTCACTTACTGTCATCACTGGGCTGATGTCTCGGGGCCCAAGCAGTAGTTACTCACTTACAGTCATCACTGAGCTGATGTCTCGGGGCCAAGCAGTAGTTACTCACTTACAGTCATCACTGAGCTGATGTCTCGGGACCAAGCAGTAGTTACTCACTTACAGTCATTACTGGGCTGATGTCTCAGGGCCAAGCAGTAGTTACTCACTTACTGTCATCACTGGGCTGATGTCTCGGGGCCCAAGCAGTAGTTACTCACTTACAGTCATCACTGAGCTGATGTCTCAGGACCAAGCAGTAGTTACTCAGTTACAGTCATCATTGAGCTGATGTCTCAGGGCCCAGCAGTAGTTACTCACTTACAGTCATCACTGAGCTGATATCTCAGGGCCAAGCAGTAGTTACTCACTTACAGTCATCACAATCACTGAGCTGATGTCTCAGGGTCAAGCAGTAGTTACTCACTTACAGTCATCACTGAGCTGATGTCTGGGGGCCAAGCAGTAGTTACTCAGTTACAGTCATTACTGGGCTGATGTCTCAGGGCCAAGCAGTAGTTACTCACTTACTGTCATCACTGGGCTGATGTCTCGGGGCCAAGCAGTAGTTACTCACTTACAGTCATCACTGAGCTGATGTCTCAGGGCCTAAGCAGTAGTTACTCACCTACAGTCATCACAATCACCGAGGTGATGTCTCGGGGCCAAGCAGTAGTTACTCACTTACAGTCATCATGAGCTGATGTCTCAGGGCCAAGCAGTAGTTACTCACTTACAGTCATCACTGAGCTGATGTCTCGTGGCCAAGCAGTAGTTACTCACTTACAGTCATCACAATCACTGAGCTGATGTCTCAGGGCCAAGCAGTAGTTACTCACTTACAGTCGTCACAATCACTGAGCTGATCTCTCAGGGTCAAGCAGTAGTTACTCACTTACCGTCATCACTGAGCTGATGTCTCAGGACCAAGCAGTAGTTACTTACAGTCATTACTGGGCTGATGTCTCAGGGCCAAGCAGTAGTTACTCACTTACTGTCATCACTGGGCTGATGTCTCGTGCCCAAGCAGTAATTACTCACTTACAGTCATCACTGAGCTGATGTCTCAGGGCCAAGCAGTAGTTACTCACTTACAGTCATCACAATCACTGAGCTGATGTCTCGGGCCCAAGCAGTAGTTACTCACTTACAGTCATCACTGAACTGATGTCTCAGGGCCTAAGCAGTAGTTACTCACCTACAGTCATCACAATCACTGAGGTGATGTCTCGGGGCCAAGCAGTAGTTACTCACTTACAGTCATCACTGAGCTGATGTCTCAGGGCCAAGCAGTAGTTACTCACTTACAGTCATCACTGAGCTGATGTCTCGTGGCCAAGCAGTAGTTACTCACTTACAGTCATCACAATCACTGAGCTGATGTCTCAGGGTCAAGCAGTAGTTACTCACTTACAGTCATCACTGAGCTGATGTCTGGGGCCAAGCAGTAGTTACTCAGTTACAGTCATTACTGGGCTGATGTCTCAGGGCCAAGCAGTAGTTACTCACTTACTGTCATCACTGGGCTGATGTCTCGGGGCCAAGCAGTAGTTACTCACTTACAGTCATCACTGAGCTGATGTCTCAGGGCCTAAGCAGTAGTTACTGACCTACAGTCATCACAATCACCGAGGTGATGTCTCGGGGCCAAGCAGTAGTTACTCACTTACAGTCATCACTGAGCTGATGTCTCAGGGCCAAGCAGTAGTTACTCACTTACAGTCATCACTGAGCTGATGTCTCGTGGCCAAGCAGTAGTTACTCACTTACAGTCATCACAATCACTGAGCTGATGTCTCAGGGTCAAGCAGTAGTTACTCACCTACAGTCATCACAATCACTGAGGTGATGTCTCGGGGCCAAGCAGTAGTTACTCACTTACAGTCATCACTGAGCTGATGTCTCGTGGCCAAGCAGTAGTTACTCACTTACAGTCATCACAATCACTGAGCTGATGTCTCAAGGTCAAGCAGTAGTTACTCACTTACAGTCGTCACAATCACAGCTGGTCTCTCAGGGTCAAGCAGTAGTTACTCACTTACAGTCATCACTGAGCTGATGTCTCGGGACCAAGCAGTAGTTACTCACTTACAGTCATTACTGGGCTGATGTCTCAGGGCCAAGCAGTAGTTACTCACTTACTGTCATCACTGGGCTGATGTCTCGGGGCCCAAGCAGTAGTTACTCACTTACAGTCATCACTGAGCTGATGTCTCAGGACCAAGCAGTAGTTACTCACTTACAGTCATTACTAGGCTGATGTCTGGGGGCCAAGCAGTAGTTAGTCACTTACAGTCATCATTGAGCTGATGTCTCGGGGCCCACGCAGTAGTTACTCAGTTACAGTCATTGAGCTGATGTCTCAGGGCCCAGCAGTAGTTACTCACTTACAGTCATCACTGAGCTGATGTCTCAGGGCCAAGCAGTAGTTACTCACTTACAGTCATCACAATCACTGAGCTGATGTCTCAGGGCCAAGCAGTAGTTACTCACTTACAGTCATCACAATCACTGAGCTGATCTCTCGGGGTCAAGCAGTAGTTACTCACTTAACGTCATCACTGAGCTGATGTCTCAGGACCAAGCAGTAGTTACTCACTTACAGTCATTACTGGGCTGATGTCTCAGGGCCAAGCAGTAGTTACTCACTTACTGTCATCACTGGGCTGATGTCTCTGGGGCCCAAGCAGTAATTACTCACTTACAGTCATCACTGAGCTGATGTCTCAGAGCCAAAGCAGTAGTTACTCACTTACAGTCATCACAATCACTGAGCTGATGTCTCGGGGCCAAGCAGTAGTTACTCACTTGCAGTCAACACAATCACTGAGCTGATGTCTCGGGCCCAAGCAGTAGTTACTCACTTACAGTCATCACTGAACTGATGTCTCTGGGCCTAAGCAGTAGTTACTCACTTACAGTTATCACTGAGCTGATGTCTCAGGGTCAAGCAGTAGTTACTCACTTACAGTCATCACCGAGCTGATGTTTTGGGGGCCAAGCAGTAGTTACTCAGTTACAGTCATCATTGAGCTGATGTCTCGGGCCCACGCAGTAGTTACTCAGTTACAGTCATCATTGAGCTGATGTCTCAGGGCCCAGCAGTAGTTACTCACTTACAGTCATCACTGAGCTGATATCTCAGGGCCAAGCAGTAGTTACTCACTTACAGTCATCACAATCACTGAGCTGATGTCTCAGGGCCAAGCAGTAGTTACTCACTTACAGTCATCACAATCACTGACCTGATGTCTCAGGGCCAAGCAGTAGTTACTCACTTAGAGTCATCACTGAGCTGATGTCTCAGGACCAAGCAGTAGTTACTCACTTAGTCATCACTGACCTGATGTCTCAGGGCCAAGAAGTAGTTACTTACAGTCATTACTGGGCTGATGTCTCAGGGCCAAGCAGTAGTTACTCACTTACTGTCATCACTGGGCTGATGTCTCGTGCCCAAGCAGTAATTACTCACTTACAGTCATCACTGAGCTGATGTCTCGGGGCCAAGCAGTAGTTACTCACTTACAGTCATCACTGAGCTGATGTCTCGTGGCCAAGCAGTAGTTACTCACTTACAGTCATCACAATCACTGAGCTGATGTCTCAGGGTCAAGCAGTAGTTACTCACTTACAGTCGTCACAATCACAGCTGGTCTCTCAGGGTCAAGCAGTAGTTACTCACTTACAGTCATCACTGAGCTGATGTCTCGGGACCAAGCAGTAGTTACTCACTTACAGTCATTACTGGGCTGATGTCTCAGGGCCAAGCAGTAGTTACTCACTTACTGTCATCACTGGGCTGATGTCTCGGGGCCCAAGCAGTAGTTACTCACTTACAGTCATCACTGAGCTGATGTCTCAGGACCAAGCAGTAGTTACTCACTTACAGTCATTACTAGGCTGATGTCTGTGGGCCAAGCAGTAGTTAGTTACTTACAGTCATCATTGAGCTGATGTCTCGGGCCCACGCAGTAGTTACTCAGTTACAGTCATCATTGAGCTGATGTCTCAGGGCCCAGCAGTAGTTACTCACTTACAGTCATCACTGAGCTGATATCTCAGGGCCAAGCAGTAGTTACTCACTTACAGTCATCACAATCACTGAGCTGATGTCTCAGGGCCAAGCAGTAGTTACTCACTTAGAGTCATCACTGAGCTGATGTCTCAGGACCAAGCAGTAGTTACTCACTTAGTCATCACTGACCTGATGTCTCAGGGCCAAGAAGTAGTTACTCACTTACAGTCGTCACAATCACTGAGCTGATCTCTCAGGGTCAAGCAGTAGTTACTCACTTACCGTCATCACTGAGCTGATGTCTCAGGACCAAGCAGTAGTTACTTACAGTCATTACTGGGCTGATGTCTCAGGGCCAAGCAGTAGTTACTCACTTACAGTCATCACTGAGCTGATGTCTCGTGGCCAAGCAGTAATTACTCACTTACAGTCATCACAATCACTGAGCTGATGTCTCAGGGCCAAGCAGTAGTTACTCACTTACAGTCATCACAATCACCGAGGTGATGTCTCGGGGCCAAGCAGTAGTTACTCACTTACAGTCATCACTGAGCTGATGTCTCGTGGCCAAGCAGTAGTTACTCACTTACAGTCATCACAATCACTGAGCTGATGTCTCAGGGTCAAGCAGTAGTTACTCACTTACAGTCGTCACAATCACAGCTGGTCTCTCAGGGTCAAGCAGTAGTTACTCACTTACAGTCATCACTGAGCTGATGTCTCGGGACCAAGCAGTAGTTACTCACTTACAGTCATTACTGGGCTGATGTCTCAGGGCCAAGCAGTAGTTACTCACTTACTGTCATCACTGGGCTGATGTCTCGGGGCCCAAGCAGTAGTTACTCACTTACAGTCATCACTGAGCTGATGTCTCAGGACCAAGCAGTAGTTACTCACTTACAGTCATTACTAGGCTGATGTCTGTGGGCCAAGCAGTAGTTAGTTACTTACAGTCATCATTGAGCTGATGTCTCGGGCCCACGCAGTAGTTACTCAGTTACAGTCATCATTGAGCTGATGTCTCAGGGCCCAGCAGTAGTTACTCACTTACAGTCATCACTGAGCTGATATCTCAGGGCCAAGCAGTAGTTACTCACTTACAGTCATCACAATCACTGAGCTGATGTCTCAGGGCCAAGCAGTAGTTACTCACTTAGAGTCATCACTGAGCTGATGTCTCAGGACCAAGCAGTAGTTACTCACTTAGTCATCACTGACCTGATGTCTCAGGGCCAAGAAGTAGTTACTCACTTACAGTCGTCACAATCACTGAGCTGATCTCTCAGGGTCAAGCAGTAGTTACTCACTTACCGTCATCACTGAGCTGATGTCTCAGGACCAAGCAGTAGTTACTTACAGTCATTACTGGGCTGATGTCTCAGGGCCAAGCAGTAGTTACTCACTTACTGTCATCACTGGGCTGATGTCTCGTGCCCAAGCAGTAATTACTCACTTACAGTCATCACTGAGCTGATGTCTCGTGGCCAAGCAGTAGTTACTCACTTACAGTCATCACAATCACTGAGCTGATGTCTCAGGGTCAAGCAGTAGTTACTCACCTACAGTCATCACAATCACCGAGGTGATGTCTCGGGGCCAAGCAGTAGTTACTCACTTACAGTCATCACTGAGCTGATGTCTCGTGGCCAAGCAGTAGTTACTCACTTACAGTCATCACAATCACTGAGCTGATGTCTCAGGGTCAAGCAGTAGTTACTCACTTACAGTCGTCACAATCACAGCTGGTCTCTCAGGGTCAAGCAGTAGTTACTCACTTACAGTCATCACTGAGCTGATGTCTCGGGACCAAGCAGTAGTTACTCACTTACAGTCATTACTGGGCTGATGTCTCGGGGCCCAAGCAGTAGTTACTCACTTACTGTCATCACTGGGCTGATGTCTCGGGGCCCAAGCAGTAGTTACTCACTTACAGTCATCACTGAGCTGATGTCTCAGGACCAAGCAGTAGTTACTCACTTACAGTCATTACTAGGCTGATGTCTCGGGGCCCACGCAGTAGTTAGTCACTTACAGTCATCATTGAGCTGATGTCTCAGGGCCCACGCAGTAGTTACTCAGTTACAGTCATCATTGAGCTGATGTCTCAGGGCCCAGCAGTAGTTACTCACTTACAGTCATCACTGAGCTGATGTCTCAGGGCCAAGCAGTAGTTACTCACTTACAGTCATCACAATCACTGACCTGATGTCTCAGGGCCAAGCAGTAGTTACTCACTTAGAGTCATCACTGAGCTGATGTCTCAGGACCAAGCAGTAGTTACTCACTTAGTCATCACTGACCTGATGTCTCAGGGCCAAGAAGTAGTTACTCACTTACAGTCGTCACAATCACTGAGCTGATCTCTCAGGGTCAAGCAGTAGTTACTCACTTACCGTCATCACTGAGCTGATGTCTCAGGACCAAGCAGTAGTTACTTACAGTCATTACTGGGCTGATGTCTCAGGGCCAAGCAGTAGTTACTCACTTACTGTCATCACTGGGCTGATGTCTCGTGCCCAAGCAGTAATTACTCACTTACAGTCATCACTGAGCTGATGTCTCAGGCCCAAGCAGTAGTTACTCACTTACAGTCATCACAATCACTGAGCTGATGTCTCGGGCCCAAGCAGTAGTTACTCACTTACAGTCATCACTGAACTGATGTCTCAGGGCCTAAGCAGTAGTTACTCACCTACAGTCATCACAATCACTGAGGTGATGTCTCGGGGCCAAGCAGTAGTTACTCACTTACAGTCATCACAATCACCAAGCTAATGTCTCGGGGCCAAGCAGTAGTTACTCACTTGCAGTCAACACAATCACTGAGCTGATGTCTCGGGCCCAAGCAGTAGTTACTCACTTACAGTCATCACTGAACTGATATCTCTGGGCCTAAGCAGTAGTTACTCACTTACAGTTATCACAATCACTGAGGTGATGTCTTTGGTAGGGCTGCGCGATATACCGATACCATATTTAAACCCGATATCCTGCACTGACGGTTTCATAACCGATTATAAGAAATAAATATCGAAAAACCGAATATGAACATATTTTCGGTTTTTCGTATCAGGATTGTTAAAAATAAAACATACTAACGAGCATGAAAAGTGTAATGAATAATAATGGCCATACTTTCCATTAAGCTACGTTCGGGGCAACAAATAATTGAACGTGGCCCCAATTGCGCATATTGTGTAACTCCATGTAACTCGCTGTATGCCGAGAGAAATCAGGCAGCGAATTAATTAAATAAATATCCACTCGTGTTTTCTCTGGTAGTCTCCGATAAATTTGCAATATAAAACACAATACTAACGCGGGAATTTGTCATTGAAATTTGTATCGGGGAAAACATTTCTAAACAACGGCATCCATTTTATTTACGGTACCTGCTAATTAACATAATGCAAAGTCGTCCCAAAACTAAATCGCCCGAATGCATAAAAATCTCGCCAATAAATATAATGCTGAATACATTTTGCTGATTAGGATATAATTTTAAATAAAATTATTACTCAAACCGTTTTTAAAACGTTATCTTCTATACACAATATCATATTAACTTATGAAATTCGCGTTCGCTATATTACAGTTAATATTTTCTTCAAGGCATGATTTCGTCGCCGGGCCGAATTGGAAATGAAAGAAGAAAGGGAGATAATTACATCATAATTAATTAAAATCACGTGATTTACGTCTTTTCGCAACCTGTTTTGCTGATGATTTATGATTAATTTTTACAAAATAAAAGATGCTTATTTAACTGTGCGTAATATTTAGGTGGTCTAATTAATAATTTCACTCCCGCGATGATGGATATTATGAGGTATATTAAGCTTTAAAGGCGTAAAATGTTACGAATGTATCAGGGCATGAAAATACGTTGTGTTTTCGTGCTATTTTTTATAATTTAAATTTTTTGTTTCATGTCCATAAAACCGATATTCGGTTAAAACCGATATGAAAAGTCATATCGAAACCGATATGGCTGTAAGCCAAACCGCGCAGCCCTAGTCTTGGGGCCAAGCAGTAGTTACTCACTTACAGTCATCACTGAGCTGATGTCTCAGGGCCAAGCAGTAGTTACTCACTTACAGTCATCACTGAGCTGATGTCTCAGGGCCAAGCAGTAGTTACTCACTTACAGTCATCACTGAGCTGATGTCTCAGGGCCAAGCAGTAGTTACTCACTTACAGTCATCACTGAGCTGATGTCTCAGGGACAAGCAGTAGTTACTCACTTACAGTCATCACAATCACTGAGCTGATGTTTCGGGCCCAAGCAGTAGTTACTCACTTACAGTCATCACAATCACTGAGCTGATGTCTCAGGGCCAAGCAGTAGTTGCTCACTTACAGTCATCACAATCACTGAGCTGATGTCTCATGGCCAAGCAGTAGTTACTTACAGTCATCACTGAGCTGATATCTCAGGGCCAAGCAGTAGTTACTCACTTACAGTCATCACTGAGCTGATGTCTCAGGGCCAAGCAGTAGGTACTCACATACAGTCATCACAATCACTGAGCTGATGTCTCAGGGTCAAGCAGTAGTTACTCACTTACAGTCATCACTGAGCTGATGTCTCGGGACCAAGCAGTAGTTACTCACTTACAGTCATCACAATCACTGAGCTGATGTCTCAGGGCCAAGCAGTAGTTACTCACAGTCATCACAATCACTGAGCTGATGTCTCAGGGCCCAAGCAATAATTACTCACTTACAGTCATCACTGAACTGATGTCTCAGGGCCTAAGCAGTTGTTACTCACTTACAGTCATCACAATCACTGAGCTGATGTCTCAGGGCCAAGCAGTAGTTACTCACTTACAGTCATCACTGAGCTGATGTCTCAGGACCAAGCAGTAGTTATTCACTTACAGTCATCCCTGAGCTGATGTCTCGGGGCCAAGCAGTGGTTACTCACTTACAGTTATCACAATCACCGAGCTGATGTCTCAGGGCCAAACAGTAGTTACTCACTTACAGTCATCACAATCACTGAGCTGATGTCTCAGGGCCAGGCAGTAGTTACTCACTTACAGTCATCACATTCACTGTGCTGATGTCTCAGGGCCAAGCAGTAGGTACTCACTTGCAGTCATCACTGAGCTGATGTCTCGGGGGCCAAGTAGTAGTTACTCACTTACAGTCATCACAATCACTGAGCTGATGTCTCATGGCCAAGCAGTAGTTACTCACTTACAGTTATCACAATCACCGAGCTGATGTCTCAGGGCCAAGCAGTAGTTACTCACAGTCATCACATTCACGGTGCTGATGTCTCAATGCCAAGCAGTAGTCACTTACAGTCATCACAATCACTGAGCTGATGTCTCAAGGCCTACGCAGTATTTACTCACTTGCGGTCATCACTGAGCTGATGTCTCGGGACCAAGCAGTAGTTACTCACTCACAGTCATCACTGAGCTGATGTCTCGGGGGCCAAGTAGTAGTTACTCACTCACAGTCATCACTGAGATGATGTCTCAGGGCCAAGCAGTAGTTACTCACTTACAGTCATCACAATCACTGAGCTGATGTCTCATGGCCAAGCAGTAGTTACTCACTTACAGTCATCACTGAGCTGATGTCTCATGGCCAAACAGTAGTTACTCACTTACTGTCATCACAATCACTGTGCTGATGTCTCAGGGCCAAGCAGTAGTTACTCACTTACAGTCATCACTGAGCTGATGTCTCAGGACCAAGCAGTAGTTATTCACTTACAGTCATCCCTGAGCTGATGTCTCGGGGCCAAGCAGTGGTTACTCACTTACAGTTATCACAATCACCGAGCTGATGTCTCAGGGCCAAACAGTAGTTACTCACTTACAGTCATCACAATCACTGAGCTGATGTCTCAGGGCCAGGCAGTAGTTACTCACTTACAGTCATCACATTCACTGTGCTGATGTCTCAGGGCCAAGCAGTAGGTACTCACTTGCAGTCATCACTGAGCTGATGTCTCGGGGGCCAAGTAGTAGTTACTCACTTACAGTCATCACAATCACTGAGCTGATGTCTCATGGCCAAGCAGTAGTTACTCACTTACAGTCATCACATTCACGGTGCTGATGTCTCAATGCCAAGCAGTAGTCACTTACAGTCATCACAATCACTGAGCTGATGTCTCAAGGCCTACGCAGTATTTACTCACTTGCGGTCATCACTGAGCTGATGTCTCGGGACCAAGCAGTAGTTACTCACTCACAGTCATCACTGAGCTGATGTCTCGGGGGCCAAGTAGTAGTTACTCACTCACAGTCATCACTGAGATGATGTCTCAGGGCCAAGCAGTAGTTACTCACTTACAGTCATCACAATCACTGAGCTGATGTCTCATGGCCAAGCAGTAGTTACTCACTTACAGTCATCACTGAGCTAATGTCTCATGGCCAAACAGTAGTTACTCACTTACTGTCATCACAATCACTGTGCTGATGTCTCAGGGCCAAGCAGTAGTTACTCACTTACAGTCATCACTGAGCTGATGTCTCGGGGCCAAGTAGTAGTTACTCACTTACAGTCATCACAATCACTGCCATTGAAACACTCTTATCCATTTAATGTCTAAATATTTTCTAGAATATCAAAATATTTTCTTACTGAATGCCCATTTGCAGACCAGAAGAGAACTATTTTTCAAAGTTTACCACTGAAATGACTGAAAATTATCTGGAACCATTAAAAAATTGTACTCCTTAATCAATAATCCGATTTTAACAAAACTTGGGTCGAACGATTCTATGATGGTAGGCTTCAAAATGTCAAATGAGAATTTAAATTCGTATTTTTTTGCGGTGGCCATCTTTGATTTTCCGAAAATTATCTATGTTTATTTAAGTGCAAATGGTCCAAATGTTAATGGTCCAGCTGGCAGTCACAGGCCCTTGTTTTTCTAGATATGGTCCAGCTGGCAGTCACAGGCCCTTGTTTTTCTAGATATGGTCCAGCTGGCAGTCACAGGCCCTTGTTTTTCTAGATATGGTCCAGCTGGCAGTCACAAGCCCTGGTTTTTCTAGATATGGAAGTATTAAGTTAGGAGGATTTCTAAAACAAGAAAATAACTTAGTACAAGATTAGTATGGCCTTGTGATGTACAAGACTAGTATGGCCTTGTGATGTACAAGATTAGTATGGCCTTGTGATGTACAAGATTAGTATGGCCTTGTGATGTACAAGATTAGTATGGCCTTGTGATGTACAAGATTAGTATGGCCTTGTGATGTACAAGATTAGTATGGCCTTGTGATGTACAAGATTAGTATGGCCTTGTGATGTACAAGATTAGTATGGCCTTGTGATGTACAAGATTAGTATGGCCTTGTGATGTACAAGATTAGTATGGCCTTGTGATGTACAAGATTAGTATGGCCTTGTGATGTACAAGATTAGTATGGCCTTGTGATGTACAAGATTAGTATGGCCTTGTGATGTACAAGATTAGTATGGCCTTGTGATGTACAAGATTAGTATGGCCTTGTGATGTACAAGATTAGTATGGCCTTGTGATGTACAACATTAGTATGGCCTTGTGATGTACAAGATTAGTATGGCCTTGTGATGTACAAGATTAGTATGGCCTTGTGATGTACAAGATTAGTATGGCCTTGTGATGTACAAGAGTACAAGGCAGTTAGAGAAAGTGTATTGTTTTGCCATGATTTCTGCGGGAGGCAACATAAATTTGGATGCACGTTTTGTTGTAATCACAAATGAATGAAGGGAATTCAGCACATGCTATACCTTTCCGGTTTTAGGTATGCCCCACCCATCTCTAGCTCAGCTCCACCCACATCTCGCTCGTGTTGGGATCGATCGATCTCTGAACATCCTGACTATCAATTTCCAAAAACCCACACAGTTAAGTTATTGCATATTTTGAAACTAATTTGCCTCAGGCAGCAACAGCGCCCAGTCAAATTGGTTTAAAAATGTTCAACAGCATGTTTATTAAATAGCAAAGAATTTTAAAGACATACAATTTTAACAACGTGTTGGACCATTTGAGATTTGATGACAGGATTTATGGAACCCTTTGTGACGTAATGATTGTGATGTCATCATACACGCGCTGAGCTGATTATGACATCATACGAGGTCAGCTGATGGATGGATACTCTGGAAAGGTGAATTCATATATATATATATATATATATTATTGAGTAAGTGAGTTCAGCGCATGCTAAAACTGGTGCTGGTTTATATGCAATGTATTAGTTAGTAAGTGTTATTTCTTAAGTTGTGTTTGCTAATCTTCATTGTATCTTACATGTACGTATCAAACACTTTTAACAAATTTTGAGTAAATTTGTGTGTTCTATGAATGAGGGTGGCCTACATGTATCCAAGCCGGCCAAAACCAGCAACTCTGTAGTGGTCTTGAGGAATGTCCATTCGCTTGCCAAGAGAAGACTATTTTTGAAAATTTACTGCTGGAGTGACTGGCTCGATAATCAGAGCCACGTCTGAATGAATCAGAGCCGTGTCTGAGCTGATACTACATGCAATAAAGCTGTCTCGCTGATGCTAGACAACAGACAATAATTTCAGTGGACAATATCTTTTTTCTAATTTTGTCTTCTAATTTTGAAAACAATTTGACTGAAGGTTGTTGGTGTTTTCCAAATATTTAGTATGTCCAGAGATTCAAGCCCTGTATGGAATATGTTCAGAGATTCAAGCCCTGTATGGAATATGTTCAGAGATTCAAGCCCTGTATGGAATATGTCCAGAGATTCAAGCCCTGGAATATATCCAGAGATTCAAGCACTGGAATATGTCCAGAGAGTCAAGTCATGGAATATGTCCAGAGATTCAAGTCATGGAATATGTCCAGAGATTCAAGTCATGGAATATGTCCAGAGATTCAAGAACTGGAATATGTCCAGAGATTCAAGTCCTGGAATATGTCATCAGCAGAAACTCGGCACTCAGGCGGTTAATAAGTAGATAAGATATCTCCATGTTTTGGTGACATTTTTTGGGGTATAATTCATTAAGTCATTAAAGGTTGGACTGGATGTGAAAATTGAAATATTTCACTTCAAGAGTATACTTACCTCCCTAATACTCTTTGATATTGCTAAATATCGACTTTCACCCAATAAACACTCAATAAAAACAGTTAGGTGCCCCCACTGGGCAGGGAGTCAGAGTGCAGTCCGGCGGATGCCAGCCCCACCACCGCGCATGCGCAGACTAGCACTTCCTCTTTGCTAATTTATTGGCAGAGGGTCTACACATGTTTTTGTGCTAGAGCTTTTCTCAAGTGTTTTTCTAAGTCTTTTGAGTGTTTATAGAAGTTTATAACCCCTGATTAAGATGGCAGACAGGATTACTTTGCCAGAGGAGGGCCCAGGATCTATCCATCAGGTGACTTCTATTATAATTAGCGAGTTTTTCTCGGTGTAATGTGTTTCCGGGACATGTTTATCGTGATAAGCGCCTAGTATAGTTGTTTTATGTCAACATGGCGCTATATAATACTAATCTCTCTTTGTGTTTATGTCCACAGGTATCTGTCTGGATATGTATGGGACATCACATCAACAGAGGGTTTCGTTCTCTCCACCAAGGTTCCATTTCCTACTAATACTGTTAGTTTATCTAACCAAAAAGTCTTTGTCCAGTGACTCGGAGGCCTCGTAAGAAGGTCTTCTCACTTTGCCCTCTTGATCCAATTCCTTCCCCCTAAGGTGGAGAGAGTTAAGAGGTCATAGTCTTGGTGGAGTGTTCCAGTTCATCAGATTGGATGGTTTGTCTATACAAAGAGTCAGGTATTCTAGTTAATGATATGAGGTGATGATAATTATGTAAACTAAAATTTGCCACTATTATCATTGTGTATCTGATGTTTGTGTGGTCTGAATATCTATCCTGCATAGGTAGATGTTCTGGATATGAATACAATTCGTCCTTACACCTGGATGTTTGTTTTCGGATCGATTTAATTTCTGTCTTGAAATTATGACGTCATAATCAGCCTTGCTCTTTATTAGCAATTAAAGTTTTGCCCAACGCTGGTTTCTCATATGGATAGTGATCTTTATGATCATTTTCCCCTCTCTTTTAGTTTTGGTTTTGAGTTTCTAACCTTAACTAAAATACTCATTGTCCTCGTCTTCTGTCCTGTTTCAGAGACCTGGTTGCCCGTCCTGTGGTCGCTTCTTGAAGGAGAAGTTTATTCCCCACCTGTGTTTCCAATGTAACCCCTGTGGGCCATTACTTAATTGTGATGTGTGTAAGCAGTGGGGGAGGGGGGCGAACTAATGAAAGAGTTTTTGTGCTTACAGGCGAAGGACAAGGTTGCGGAAGAAGAGAGGAAGATGAAACGAGAGGTTGTAGGTAAAAAGGGTAGGAAGGCCTCGTCCTCAGTGGACATGGAGGCCTTCCGTAGTGAAATGTTGGGAGAGATGAAGAGGACAATAAAGGATTTAGTACCAGAGTTGCTCCGTGGCATGCTTCCTGGACCAAATCCTTTGTTGTCCTCGTCATCTGCTTCGGAGCAGATAATCCCCGCCTCTGAATTGACTTTCCTTAGGCCGTTACCAGTTTTCAACGATTCAGAGGTGGCCCCATTAGAGGGGGCATTCCACGACATTGGCAGCAGGCTTGCCGCGCCGGTGGTCCATGGACGGTTGTCGCTGGAACCTGCTGGCTGCTTATCAGCCCAGGGGTATCCGCACGCCGCAGGTGCCAGTACCTCCTATGGCACCTTTCCTAGCCAGTCCGGGTTAGCTCTCTTAGCTGACCCGGAGTCTAATCTTTCTGGCCGGGAAGAAGAAGATTATCTGCTGGGTTCCCCTTCTGATGCCGTGGGCATGGATTTTGACGTCTGTGCCCCCCTCGCGGGGAATACAGGCGACATGATCCACGGTTCTACTCACGCAGGAGTAGAATTCACGGCTCAGAAGGTGGCCCTGGTTGGATCTGACGGTCGGTTATTCTGCATACCTCGGCTTGCCGAGAGTGTTGCTGGTGCTGGCCGGGGCCGTGGTGTGGCAGTAACTGCCCCACGCTCTACCACGGCGCCTGCTCCTGGACAAGCCAGTCAGATTAACATGCCTGCTCTTTCGGGCCTGCATGCTTTCTCTGGATTGCCAGGAGTGTCATCATATCCAACGTCAAGCTCGACTGCATTAGCTCAGGAGGAAGATGAAGGCCCTCGTCTAGTAGAGCTTTCGCAGTTAGCCACGGAGGAGGATTGGTCTGACGCTTGTCAATGGCTGATAAGCGTCAGGCCAGACCTGCCCGTGGAGCAGTCGGCTAGCCAGCGAGACCACTGGCCGTGGTTAGCTGGTAAGGTGACTGCTAGCGCCATGCCATCTCTGCCGCTAGCAGAGCATATTGTTGATATGTTCTCGGCGGCGGAGATGTCCATCAAGGCGAATGGGCATCTCGCGAAGGCCCCTCGCGAGGTTGCAAGGTGCTGCCGCATCGTACCCATGGTACGGTGTGGCACCTAAGCCCAGCGTGGATGACCGCGCGGCTTTAGGTGAGGATACGCGGCCAGGCTCCCGTTCTGACATGGGAGCCTTGTGTTTGACCGCGCTGCGTTCTGCCAATGCCGCGTTGCGTGATGCGGAGGAGAGTGGGAGAGCGTCTATTGCGGCGCTTTCTCGCGTCTCCCAGCTGTTGCAGAGGGTAGTGACAGCATCCGCATCACGCCAGCCGAGCCCGATCACAGTCCAGAGAGCCATCCAGGATGCTATCAACCTGGCTCTGGATTGTATGACTCGGGCGGTGACCAGAAGTGTCCGGGGGGTGCGCGAACAGTTTGAGGGGCTCCATAGCTGCGTATCGTCCCCTGCAGGCTTGAGGTGGAGGTGGCCATGTCAGAGGCCAGCCACCATCGCAGCGTCGGCCTCGGCCGCGTGCGATTCGGCCAGCAGTGAGGGGGTCGCAGGCTCCTCAAGCGCAGTCAGCCAGGCAGCCACCCGCGCACCGAGGTGCGCGCGGTGCTGGGCGTGGTGCGTGAGAATCTGGTCGTGGTAATCGTGCCTGATGGGCCGGTGACCACGGTGAGAACCACTCCGGTGTTTCTGGCAAAGGAGACAGTGCCGCTCTTGCACTCCTTATGTCCACCTCTCTCCCTAGGTGGACCAGTGGGAGGCCGACTGGCCAACCACATGCAAGAGTGGGAACGGTTGACTCAGGACCGTTTAGTCTTGCGATGGCTTTCAGTCGGGTATCATCCCGATTGGATGACAGGCCCACCATCGCGACTGTCTCTGGTGCCAATCTGGACTCAAATTCCGAGAGATCCAGATCAAAGGTTGTGTATAGAGGAGGAAATAAACTCCCTCATATAAAAAGGAGCTATTCAGCCGGCACAGAAGTGTCCGGGCTTCTATTCAACCGTGTTCTTAGTGACAAAAAACACCGCAGGGTGGAGACCAATTCTCAACCTCAAGCCATTGAACAAGTTCATAGAGACACCCAGTTTCAAGATGGAGACTGTGAAGTCGGTGTTGGCAGGGTTGGAGAGGGGAATGTGGACAGCTTCAATAGATTTGAAGGATGCTTATTTCCACATCCCCATAGCGAGGAGTTTCCGTCGCTTCCTGAGATTTGCATTCCAGGGCAGACAGTGGGAATTCAGGGTGTTACTCTTCGGAATTTCCACGGCTCCTCGGGTTTTCACCAGAGTGGTTCTTGCGATTACAGCATACCTCTGCAGGAGAAGCATAGCAGTCCACACGTACATAGACGACTGGCTGTTAAAAGCACACACCCAGGAAAGTTTATCGGCCAATCTGGAGATTGTTTTGAAGACTCTCACAGACTTAGGCTGGATAATCAATTTCCAAAAATCAGAGCTGACTCCATCCCAGAAGTTTGTTTACCTGGGGATGTTCTTCGATCTAGAGACAGGATATGTTTATCCTACTCAGGAGAGGGTTCAGATACTCATCTCAGTAATACAGTCAGTGTGCAACAGTCGTCATGTCCTGGCATGGGTTTACTTGAGAATGCTGGGGTTGATGGTTTCTCTGGAACCAGTCATTCCTCAGGCGGCCTTACGCAGGCGGCCGATCCAGTTATTTCTCATGACGCAATGGACCCAGAGTACAGGTTCACTGGACTCGAACGTGTCAGTGTTGGAGCCTCTAATTTACCATCTGCAATGCTGGTTGAAGACAGAGAATCTCCTGGCGGGGTTTGTGCTAACCCATCCTCACCCTCAAGTAACTGTGTATACAGCTGCCTCGATGGAGGGGTGGGGAGCTTGCCTGGAAGAATCCACGATATCAGGGCTTTGGAATCTGAAACAGTCAAAGGAACATATCAATCTACTGGAGTTAAGAGCAGTAGTCCTGGGCCTGGAACATTTCTTACAGAAAGTTCAGGGCAAGATTGTTCTTATTCGATCAGACAACTCAACAGTTATGACTTGCATAAACCGCCAGGGCGGAACGAAGTCGCCCAGTCTCTGTATGATGACATGGAGACTGCTTTGTCGGTGCCTGGATCACAGGATTACCTTGAAAGCAGTTCATATTCCGGGACGGTTAAATCTGCTAGCAGACTCATTGAGCCGAAGGATGAGTGTTTTACCGACGGAATGGCAACTAAATCAATGTGTGGTGGATCGTCTGTTCGACCATTGGGGGAAACTCAACATCGATTTGTTCGCAACGAAGAAGAATGCGAAGATGACGACGTACATCTCTCCGATTCCAGATCCAAGCGCTTTCGCAACAGATGCGTTAGCTATCAGCTTGGTGGGAATGTATGCATACGCATTCCCTCCAGCAATCCTGATTCCAAAAATTCTTCAGAAAATCAGACAGGAGGAGTGCCAAGTGCTTCTGATCGCCCCAAATTGGCCAAGCCGATCATGGTATACGGATCTGCTGGACCTTCTGGTCTGCAATCCGCTTCCTCTGCCTCTGATGGACGACATTATCTTCCAGGGCAAGGCCATTCACAACAATCCGTCAATGTTCAGATTGACTGCGTGGATGTTGTCAAGGAATCTAGAATTAAGGAGGGCTTTTCTGAGCAAGCAGCCATGTTTATGGCCAAAGCCAGGAGTGGGTCAACCTCCAGAGCATATAATTATAAAATCAACAGATTTGCAGAGTGGTGCTCAAAAAGATGTATTGATCCAATGGATTCATCTATTCAGGTAGTAGCTGATTTCCTCTGTCACCTGTATGATGCCTATAGCCTCAAGCCTAACTCTATTGCTGGTTATAAGTCAGCTTTAATGACTGTTATCCCTTGCTTGGCTAAGAGGGGAAGTGATGAAGTAAGTACATTAAATGTATTAATTAAAGGCATGGGCAATCTAAGACCAAGGAATCCCCCGGTGATTCCTTCTTGGAGTTTATCACTAGTGCTTCAGGTACTAGGTGATAAGCCTTTTGAGCCACTTAGTTCCATTTCTATGAAACTGTTAACTCTTAAAACTGTATTTTTAATTGCTGCGGCCTCGGCTAGGCGTAGGAGTGAAATTCATGCCTTATCAGCCGAGGAGGCCCGTTTTGTGGTTACAGGGGAAGGCCTTAAGTTGCTACCTAGGATTAATTTCTTGGCTAAGAATCAGTCTTTGAAATATCCAGGTCAAGCTATTTTTTTGCCAGTTTTAACTAGATATGATCCTAATTCTAAAGCATGGTGTCCCGTCCGAGCGCTGATCCGGTACAAACAAGGTACTCAGGAGTGGCGGACGGACCAGTCAGCGTTATGGTTGTCATATATTGAACCCCATGGCAGGGCGTCTAAGGACACCAGTTCCAGGTGGATTGTAGAATGTATCCAATTTTGTCATAAATCCGCCACCGGTAAGCAGGTTGACATGGCCAAGGCTCACAGTGTCCGCGGCGTAGTGACTTCCACTGCCCTATTTAATGGGGTCCCTGTGGATGATATTATGTCGGTTGCTCAGTGGCACTGTGAGTCAAGTTTTACAGACCATTATCTCCGTGACACCTCTAATCCTCTCGCCTTATCGATTTTGGAAAGATAATCAGGTGTACGTTTTTGATGAGGTTTCCTCATTGCTTGTATATATCACAATTAATTAATGGGAACAACCACATTTTGGGATTGCATCAGCCTTCACCACTGGGAAGATGATGTCAGCAGCCAAGTTCAACAAGGTCAGTCTTGTTTATGTGTTGTTCATTGTTAATTGTATTGTCACATGACTAGAGCTGCGCGATATACCGATACCATATTTAAAACCGATATCCTGCACTGACGGTTTCATAACCGATTATAAAAAATAAATATCGAAAAACCGAATATGAACATCGTATCAGGATTGTTAAAAATAAAAGATACTAACGAGCATGAAAATTGTAATGAATAATAATGGCCATACTTTCCATTAAGCTATGTTCGGGGCAACTAATAATTGAACGTGGCCCCAATTGCGCATATTGTGTAACTCCATGTAACTCGCTGCACGCCGAGAGAAATCAAGCAGCGAATTAATTAAATAAATATCCACTCGTCTTTTCTCTGGTAGTCTCAGATAAATTTGCAATATAAAACAATACTAATGTGGGAATTTGTCATTAAACTTTATCGGGGAAAACCTTTCTAAATAACGGCATCCATTTTATTTACGTCACCGGCTAATTAACATAATGCAAAGTCGTCCCAACACTAAATCGCCAGATTACATCAAAATCTCGCCAATAACTATAATGCTGATTAGGATATAATTTTAAATAAAATTATTACTCAAACCATTTTTAAAACGTTATCTTCTATACACAATATCATATTAACTTATGAATTTCGCGATCGCAATATTACAGTTAATATTTTCTTCAAGGCATGATTTCGTTCTCGGGTCGAATTGAGAATGAAAGAAGAAAGGGCGATAATTACATCATAATTAATTACAATCACGTGATTTACGTCTTTTCGCAACCTGTTTTGCTGATTTATGATTAATTTTGACAAAATAAACGATGTTTATTTAACTGTGCGTAATATTTAGGTGGTCTAATTAATAATTTCACTCCCGCGATGATGGATATTATGAGGTATATTAAGCTTTAAAGGCGTAAAATGTTACGAATGTATCAGGGCGTGAAAATACATTCTGTTTTCATGCTAATTTTTATCTTTTAAATTTTTTGTTTCATGTCCATAAAACCGATATTCGGTTAAAACCGATATGAAAAGTCATATCGAAACCGATATGGCTGTAAGCCAAACCGCGCAGCCCTACACATAACCCTTTGTTATTAAAATGGTGATGGTATGTGTTTTTATGTGGTTCATCATTGAGAGTAAACGAAAATGGAGCTTTTTCGTCTCTGTCCTATAGTACATGGCACTTGTACGTAGAGAGCGTATGGGACATTGAGGTCATTCGAGTCTTCCTCCCAGGAAGGGGGGGGGGCGCATATGACATTCGGTCATCTCTCATCCATCGGTTTGTGTTAGCCGATGTTTTTTCAAATCCTGAGTGTGTTTTCACACAGTTTCAGAGGTTTAAGTGCCTTAAACACAGAAAAGCGTATAGGGAAGAGCTGGTCTTTTGACCTCGCCTCCCTCCCGCCGAATTCCCTGTCGAATTCTGGCAATATCAAAGAGTATTAGGGAGGTAAGTATACTCTTGAAGTGAAATAAACGAAATCACAGATTTCTTTTTTCACGAGAGAGTTGATACTTACCTCCCTAATATGGACCCGGCCTCTCCACCCCACAGAGGCTCGGTCTTCAGGCTCTTAATAGTTGCATGTGTGTCAGCCAATAAATTAGTCAGAGGAAGTGCTAGTCTGCGCATGCGCGGTGGTGGGGCTGGCATCCGCCAGACTGCACACTGACTCCCTGCCCAGTAGGGGCACCTAACTGTTTTTATTCTGAGTGTTTATTGAGTGAAAGCCGATATTTAGCAATATCAAAGAGTATTAGGGAGGTAAGTATCAACTCTCTCGTGAAAAAAGAAATCCGTGATTTCGTTTAATTTATAAATATGTCCTTGTTTTCTTTGCTTAGCAATTCTTTGAGCGCTCAGATGTTGACAAGAATATGGAGCTGGACGTGACAGAGTTTGTGACTTACATGCTGAAACATGAGACGGAAATAAGACTGGCATTTAATAATCTTGACAGGAATAAGGATGGTACGTATGAGGCCAAAGGTCATTACAGGTGTCAATCATCCTGACTGGAATATGGATGGTATCCATGTACAGGTGAATAAGCAATCATCTTATACACATTAGCAACTGTCAATCGTCATGTATACTTTAGCAACTGTCACTCATTACAAAGCAGTATTACGCAGGGTTTTTTCCAAGCAACACATAGCATAGATTGGAATATGTAAGCTAAATGGAATGTTGTAAGCCGACACATGCTTCCACTTAAGAATCTAGCAAATTCCTCAATGCAAGAGTTATGATGTGGGAATAGATTATGCAGACAGGTCAGACAATGGAATATCAGACAGGTCAGACAATGGAATATCAGACAGGTCAGACAATGGAATATCAGACAGGTCAGACAATGGAATATCAGACAGGTCAGACAATGGAATATCAGACAATGGAATATCAGACAGGTCAGACAATGGAATATCAGACAGGTCAGACAATGGAATATCAGACAGGTCAGACAATGGAAAATCAGACAGGTCAGACAATGGAATATCAGACAGGTCAGACAATGGAATATCAGACAGGTCAGACAATGGAATATCAGACAGGTCAGACAATGGAATATCAGACAGGTCAGACAATGGAATATCAGACAGGTCACACAACGGAATATCAGACAGGTCAGACAACGGAATATCAGTCAGGTCAGACAATGGAATATCAGACAGGTCAGACAATGGAATATCAGACAGGTCAGACAATGGAATATCAGACAGGTCAGATAACGGAATATCAGACAGGTCAGATAATGGAATATCAGACAGGTCAGATAACGGAATATCAGTCAGGTCAGATAGCGGAATATCGGACAGGTCAGATAGCGGAATATGGGACAGGTAAGATAACGGAACATGGGCCAAGTCAGACCATAGAATACCATGAATACATGTATGCATCCAGCACTAAGTCAGAACATAGAATACCATGAATACATGTATGCATCCAGCACTAAGTCAGACCATAGAATAACATGAATGCATGTATGTATCCAGCACTAAGTCAGACCATAGAATAACATGAATGCATGTATGTATCCAGCACTAAGTCAGACCATAGAATAACACGAATGCATGTATGTATCCAGCACTAAGTCAGACCATAGAATAACACGAATGCATGTATGTATCCAGCACTAAGTCAGACCATAGAATAACACGAATGCATGTATGTATCCAGCACTAAGTCAGACCATAGAATAACATGAATGCATGTATGCATCCAGCACTAAGTCAGACCATATAATAACATGAATGCATGTATGCATCCAGCACTAAGTCAGACCATAGAATAACATGAACATGTATGCATCCAGCACTAAGTCAGAACATAGAATACCATGAATACATGTATGCATCCAGCACTAAGTCAGACCATAGAATAACATGAATGCATGTATGTATCCAGCACTAAGTCAGACCATAGAATAACATGAATGCATGTATGTATCCAGCACTAAGTCAGACCATAGAATAACATGAATGCATGTATGTATCCAGCACTAAGTCAGACCATAGAATAACATGAATGCATGTATGTATCCAGCACTAAGTCAGACCATAGAATAACATGAATGCATGTATGCATCCAGCACTAAGTCAGACCATAGAATAACATGAATGCATGTATTCATCCAGCACTAAGTCAGACCATAGAATAACATGAATGCATGTATGCATCCAGCACTAAGTCAGACCATAGAATAACATGAATGCATGTATGTATCCTGCACTAAGTCAGACCATAGAATAACATGAATGCATTTATGTATCCAGCACTAAGTCAGACCATAGAATAACATGAATGCATGTATGTATCCAGCACTAAGTCAGACCATAGAATAACATGAATGCATGTATGCATCCAGCACTAAGTCAGCCCATAGAATAACATGAATGCATGTATGCATCCAGCACTAAGTCAGACCATAGAATAACATGAATGCATGTATGTATCCAGCACTAAGTCAGACCATAGAATAACATGAATGCATGTATGTATCCAGCACTAAGTCAGACCATAGAATAACATGAATGCATGTATGTATCCAGCACTAAGTCAGACCATAGAATAACATGAATGCATGTATGCATCCAGCACTAAGTCAGACCATAGAATAACATGAATGCATGTATGTATCCAGCACTAAGTCAGACCATAGAATAACATGAATGCATTTATGTATCCAGCACTAAGTCAGACCATAGAATAACATGAATGCATGTATGTATCCAGCACTAAGTCAGACCATAGAATAACATGAATGCATGTATGTATCCAGCACTAAGACAACATCCTGTTACTTAACCCTTTAACATTCATATCAGCCAAAAAAGCCTTCTGCAGTGATCTTGGGAAATGTCCATTTGCAGACCAAGAGAAGACTATTTTTGAAAATTTAGCACTGGTAAATTTTCAAAAATAGTCTTCTTGGTCTGCAAATGTACAATTTCAATGAGAGAATCGAAATTTTCTTGAACAAATTTGGGTGTACTGTTAAATAGTTAAATCTATTGATGAGAACTTTAAGTGGATATAATTGTAGCATTGAATGACTGTGTTATTTACTGTGGATATTTCATGACATTTAGGTTTGATTACAGACAGGGGATGATTAGTGTTAGGGTTAAATAAAATTGATTGTCATGGCAAATATCAGTATACATATCCATGATACGGGTTTCTTTGTAAAACATATGTCAAATTTCTTTCTAGGTACGATTGATACGGATGAAATTGTACAATCATTCAAAGATCTTGGCGTACAAATTACTGATGACGATGCTAAAAACCTCCTAGAAAGGTACAACTAACACGCTCATGTTTTAAATAGCGCTATACATCTATTGACTCCGCTGTCACATATCAGTGCCTACTTCACATTTACCAATAACAAGCCGCCTTAACCAGATAACCAGGTTCGTGCCCGACCCTTGTGCTATGTCGCCGCATTTGGAAACGCGGGCAATCTTCGCTCCTTGCCTAGTCTAGTTTTATTGCTCCCAGAAAAAGATTTTGCGGGAGCGTATAGTCGCCGCTTTGTCCATTCATCCGTCCATCCATTCACCATATATAACTTTGTCCGGGGCATAGTTTCAAGACTTTTTCACATATGGTCATCAAACTTGGTATGTGGATGCATCTTAGGGAGAAGGTGTGCTGAGTATGAAAAATAGGTCAAAAGTATGTCATGCTGACCTACTTTTCATGGTCGACTGAATATCACAGAAAATGTTTGTCCGTGCCATAATTTCAAGACTTGCACATGTGCTCACCAAACTTGGCATGTGGATGCATCTTAGGGAGAAGGTGTGCAGAGTATCAAAAGTAGGTCAAACGTAGGTCATGCTGACCTACTTTTCATGGTCGATTGAATATCACAGACAATGTTTGTCCGGGCTATAGTTTCAAGACTTTTCACTTCAAGAGTATACTTACCTCCCTAATACTTTTTGGATATTGCTAAATATCGGCTTTCACTCAATAAAACACTCAGATTAAAACAGTTAGGTGCCCCTACTGGGCAGGGAGTCAGAGTGTAGTCCGGCGGATGCCAGCCCCACTACCGCGCATGCGCAGACTAGCACTTCCTCTTTGCTAATTTATTGGCAGAGAGTGAACACATGTTTTTGTGCTTTACGCTTTTCTACTCGTTTACAAGTCATATTAACCTATAAAATAAGAAGTTCAAGCCTGTTTGTGATGTCGGAGAGAGTACTTTCGCCGGAGGAGGGCCCAGGACCTATCCATCAGGTGACTTCTATTAAAATTAGCGAGTTTTTCCCGGTGTAATGTGTTTCCGGGACTCGCGTTTACCGTGATAAGCGCCTAGTTTAGTTGTTTTTATTTCAACAAGGTGCTATATAATACTAATCTCTCTTTGTGTTTATGTCCACAGGTATCTGTCAGGATATGTAATGGACATCACAGCATCAGAGGGTTTGTTTCTCTCCACCAAGGTTCCATTTCCTACTAATACTGTTAGGTTATCTAACCAAAAATTCTAGGCCAGTGAGTCGGAGGCCTAGTATAAAGGTCTTCTCACTTTGCCCTCTTGATCCAATTCCTTCCCCTAAGGTGGAGAGTGTTAAGAGGCGTAGTCTTGGTGGAGTGCTCCAGTTCATCACGTTGGATGGTTTGTCTATACAAAGTGTCAGGTACTTAATTAATGATATGAGGTGATGTTAATTATTTAGGAAAATTAACTGTAATTGCCATTGTTATCATTGTGTATCTGATGGTTGTGTAGTCTGAATATTCTGTAGATGTTCTGGTTATGAATACAATTCGTCCTTACACCTGGATGTTTGTTTCGGATCGATTTAATTTCTGTCATGGGATTAATGATGTCATGATCAGCCTTGCTCTTTATTAACATTTAAAGTTTCTCCAACGCTGGTTTCAGATGATCTTTATGATCAATTTCCCTCTCTTATTTTGGTTTTGAGTTTCTAACCGTAACAAAATTACTCATTGTCCTCGTCCTTTGTCCTGTTTCAGAGACCTGGTTGCTCGTCCTGTGGACGTTTTCTTAAGGAAAAATTCATCCCTCACCTCTGTTTTCATTGTAGCCCCTGTGGGCCATTGCTCAATTGTGAGGTATGTAAGCATTGGGGGGGGGGGGGGCGAGTTAATGGCCGAGTTTTTATGCTTGCAGGCAAAGGACAAGGTGGTGGAGGAGGAGAGGAAGCAGAAAAGCGAGGGTGTAAGTAAGAAGGGTAAGAGGAAGACCTCGTCCGCGGTGGACATGGAGGCCTTCCGTAGTGAGATGTTGGGAGAGATGAAGAGGACAATAAAGGATTTGGTTCCAGGGTTGCTTCGTGGCATGCTTCCTGGACCAAATCCTTTGTTGTCCTCAGCATCTGCTTCGGAGCAGAAAATCCCCCACCTCTGAATCACCATTCCGTAGGCCGTTACCAGTTTTCGAGGATTCAGAGGTGGCCCCATTAGAGGGGGGCGTTCCACGACCCTGGCAGCAGGCTTGCCGCGCCGAGGGGTCATGGACAGCTGTCGCTGGAACCCGCGGGCTGCTTATCAGTCCACGGGTATCCGCACGCCGCAGGTACCAGTACCTCCTATGGTACCTTTCCTGGCCAGTCCGGGTTAGCTCTCTTTGCTGACCCGGAGTCTAATCTTTCTGGCCAGGAAGAAGAGGATTTTCTGTTATGGTCACCGTCTGAGGACGTGACCATGGAATATGACGTCTGTGCACCCCTCGCGGGGAATACAGGCGACATGTTCCGTGGTTCTACTCACGCAGTAGTAGATTTCACGGCTCAGAAGGTGGCCCTGGTCGGCGATGATGGCCAGCTTTTCCGCATACCTCGGCTTGCCGAGAGTATTGCTGGTGCTGGGCGGTGCCGTGGTGGGACGGTATCTGCCCCACGCTCTACCGCGGCACGTGCTCCTGGTCAAGCCAGTCAGATTAGCATGCCTGTTCTTTCGGGCCCGCATGCTTTCTCTGGCTTGCCAGGAGTGTCAGCTTATCCGCCGTCAAGCTCTGCTCCTTGTGCTCAGGAGGAAGACGAAGGCCCCTGTCTTGTAGAGCACTCGCAGGTAGCCACGGAGAAGGATTGGTCTGACGCTTGCCAATGGCTGGTAAGTGTTAGGCCAGACCTGCCCGTGGAGCAGTCGGCTAGCCAGCGTGACCACAGGCCGTGGTTAGCTGGTAAGGCTACTGCTAGCGCTATGCCATCTCTGCCGTTAGCAGAGCATATCGTCGCGAGGTGGCGAGGCATTGCCGCATCATGCCCGTGGATTACCAACGGTACGGTGTGGTACCCAAGCCTAGCGTGGATGACCGCGCGGCTTTGGGCGAGGATGCGCGGCCAGGCTCACGTTCTGACACGGGAGCTCTGTGCTCGAACGCGTTGCGTTCGGCAAATGCCGCGTTGTGTGATGCGGAGGAGAGTGGGAGAGCTTCTATTGCAGCTCTGTCCCACGTCTCCCAGCTGTTACAGGGGGTAGTAACAGCATCCGCATCGTGCCAACCGAGCCCGGTCACAGTCCAGAGAGCCATCCAGGATGGTATCAACCTGGCTCTGTACTGTATGACTCGGGCTGCGTACGCCTATGACAGGTCCTGGTCTCTTTGGAGGTGAGGGAGATAGGCACGTCCGGGAGACGGTTACTCTGGTCACTAACCAGAGGGCGCTGCGCGAGCAGTTTGAAGTGCTCCGTAGGGAGCGCGTTCGCGTGGCACCCCCTGCGTATCGTCCCCTGCAGGCTCGAGGTGGTGTGGCCAGGTCAGAGGCCAGCCACCATCGCAGGGGGGCGCAGGCTCCTCAGGCGCAGTCAGCCAGGCAGCCACCCGCGCACCGAGGTGCACGCGGTGCTGGGCGTGGCGCGCGAGGATCTGGTCGTGGTAATCGTGCCTGATGGGCCGGTTACCACGGTGAGAACCACTCCGGTGTTTCTGGCGAAGGAGACGGTGCCACTCTTGCACTCCTTATGTCCACCTCTCTCCCTAGGTGGACCGGTGGGAGGCCGGTTGGCCGACCACATGCAAGAGTGGGAGCGGTTGACTCAGGACCGTTTAGTCTTGCGATGGCTTTCAGTCGGGTATCATCCCGATTGGATGACAGGCCCACCATCGCGGCTGTCTCTGGTGCCAATCTGGGCTCCGAATCCGAGAGATCCAGAGCAAAGGTTGTGTATCGAGGAGGAGATAAACTCCCTCATACAAAAAGGAGCAATTCAGCCAGCACAAAAGTGTCCGGGCTTCTATTCAACCGTGTTCTTAGTAAAAAAGACCACCGGAGAGTGGAGACCTATTCTCAACCTCAAGCCGTTGAGCAAGTTCATAGAGACGCCCAGATTCAAGATGGAGACTGTGCGCTCGGTTTTGGCGGGGTTGGAGAAGGGAATGTGGACAGCTTCAATAGATTTGAAGGATGCTTATTTCCACATCCCCATAGCGAGGAGTTTCCGTCGCTTCCTGAGATTTGCATTCCAGGGCAGACAGTGGGAATTCAGGGTGTTACCCTTCGGAATTTCCACGGCTCATCGGGTTTTCACCCGTGTGGTTCTTGCGATCACCGCATACCTCCGCAGGAGAAGCATAGCAGTCCACACGTACATAGACGACTGGCTGTTAAAAGCACACACCCAGGAAAGTTTATCGGCCAATCTGGAGATTGTTTTGAAGACTCTCACGGACTGGGGCTGGATAATCAATTTCCAAAAATCAGAGCTGACTCCATCCCAGAAGTTTGTTTACCTGGGCATGTTCTTCGATCTAGAGACAGGAAATGTTTATCCTACTCAGGAGAGGGTTCAGAGACTCATCTCAGTAATACAGTCGGTGTGCGACAGTCGTCATGTCCTGGCACGGGTATACTTGAGGATGCTGGGATTGATGGTTTCTTTGGAACCACTCATTCCTCAGGCCGCCTTACGCAGGCGGCCGATCCAGTTATTTCTCATGACACAATGGACACAGAGTACAGGTTCGCTGGACTCGAACGTGTCAGTGTTGGCGCCTCTAATTCACCACCTGCAATGGTGGTTGAAGACAGAGAATCATTTGGTGGGGGTTATGCTCACCCCTCCCCACCCTCAGGTGACTGTGTATACAGATGCCTCGATGGGGGGGGTGGGGGGGGGAGCTTGCCTGGAAGAATCCACGATATCAGGGCTTTGGAATCTGGAACAGTCAAAGGAACATATCAATCTACTGGAGTAGTAGTCCTGGGCCTGGAACATTTCTTACAGAAAGTTCAGGGCAAGATTGTTCTTATTCGTTCAGACAACTCAACAGTTGTGACTTACATAAACCGCCAGGGCGGAACGAAGTCGCCCAGTCTCTGTATGATGACATGGAGACTGCTTTGTTGGTGCCTGGATCACAGGATTACCTTGAAAGCAGTTCATATTCCGGGAAGGTTAAATCTGCTAGCAGACTCATTGAGCCGAAGGATGAGTGTTTTACCGACGGAATGGCAACTAAATCAATGTGTGGCGGATCGTCTGTTCGCCCATTGGGGGAAACGCAACATCGATTTGTTCGCAACGAAGAAGAATGCGAAGATGACAACGTACGTCTCTCCGATTCCAGATCCAAGCGCTTTCGCAACAGATGCGTTAGCTATCAGCTGGGTGGGAATGTATGCATACGCATTCCCTCCAGCAATCCTGATTCCAAAAATTCTTCAGAAAATCAGACAGGAGGAGTGCCAAGTGCTTCTGATCGCCCCAGATTGGCCAAGCCGATCATGGTATACGGATATGCTGGACCTTCTGGTCTGCAATCCGGTTCCTCTGCCTTTGATGGACGACATTATCTTCCAGGGCAAGGCCCTTCACAACAATCCGTCAATGTTCCGATTGACTGCGTGGATGTTGTCAAGGAATCTAGAATTAAGGAGGGCATTTCTGAGCAAGCAGCCATGTTTATAGCCAAAGCCAGGAGGGGGTCAACCTCCAGAGCATATAATTATAAAATCAACAGATTTGCAGAGTGGTGCTCAAAAAGATGTATTGATCCAATGGATTCATCTATTCAGGTAGTAGCTGATTTCCTCTGTCACCTGTATGATGCCTATAGCCTCAAGCCTAACTCTATTGCTGGTTATAAATCAGCTTTAATGACTGTTATCCCGTGCTTGGCTGATAGGGGGAGTGATGAAGTAAGTACATTAAATGTATTAATTAAAGGCATGGGCAATCTAAGACCAAGGAATCCCCCAGTGATTCCATCTTGGAGTTTATCTCTAGTGCTTCAGGTACTAGGAGATAAGCCTTTTGAACCACTTAGTTCCATTTCTATGAAACTGTTAACTCTTAAAACTATTTTTAATTGCTGCAGCCTCGGCTAGGCGTAGGAGTGAAATTCATGCCTTATCAGCCGAGGAAGACCGTTTTGTGGTTACAGGGGAAGGCCTTAAGCTGCTACCTAGGATAAGAATCAGTCTGAAATATCCAGGTCATCCTATTTTTTTGCCAGCTTTAACTAGATATGATCCTAATTCTAAAGCATGGTGTCCCGTTCGGGCGCTGCTCCGGTACAAACAACGTACATCAGAGTGGCGGACCGACCAGTCAGCGTTATGGTTGTCATATATTGAACCCCATGGCAGGGCGTCTAAGGACACCATTTCCAGGTGGATTGTAGAATGTATTCAGTTTTGTCATAAATCAGCCACCGGGAAGCAGGTTGACATGGCCAAGGCTCACAGTGTCCGCGGCGTAATGACATCCACTGGCCTATTTAATAGGGTCCCTGTGGATGACATTATGTCGGTTGCTCAGTGGCACTGTGAGTCAAGTTTTACAGACCATTATCTCCGTGACACCTCTAATCCTCTCACCTTGTCGATTTTGAAAAAATAACTAGGTGTACATTTTTTGATGAGGTTTCCTCATTGCTTATATATTTCACAATTAATTAATGGAAACAACCACTTTTTGGAACTGCATCAGTCTTGACCACTGGGAAGATGATGTCAGCAGCCAAGTCAACAAGGTCAGTCTTGTTCATGTGTTGTCCATTGTTGATTGTATTGTCATGTTACCTGTTGTTATTAAAATGGTAATGGTTTGTGTGTTTATGTGGTTCATTATTGAGAGTATACGAAAATGGAGCTTTTTCGTCTCTGTCCTATAGTACATGGCACTTGTACGTAGAGAGCGTATGGGACATTGAGGTCATTCGAGTCTTCCTCCCAGGAAGGGGGGGGGGGGTGGAGCGCATATGGTATTCGGTCTTCTCTCATACATCGGTTTGTGTTATCCGATGGTTTGTCAAATCCTGACTGTGTTTTCACACAGTTTCAGAAGTTTAAGTGCCTTAAACGCGGAAAAGCGTATAGGGAAGAGCTGGTCTTTTGACCTCGCCTCCCTCCCGCCGAATTCCCTGTCGAATTCTGGCAATATCAAAAAGTATTAGGGAGGTAAGTATACTCTTGAAGTGAAATAAACGAAATCAAGGATTTCTTTTTTCACGAGAGAGTTGATACTTACCTCCCTAGATACGGACCCGGCCTCTCCACCCCACAGAGGCTCGGTCTTCAGGCTCTTAATAGTTGCATGTGTGTCAGCCAATAAATTAGTCAGGGGGAAGTGCTAGTCTGCGCATGCATGGTGGTGGGGCTGGCATCCGCCGGACTACACTCTGACTCCCTGCCAAGTAGGGGCACCTAACTGTTTTAATCTGAGTGTTTTATTTAGTGAAAGCCGATATTTAGCAATATCCAAAAAGTATTAGGGAGGTAAGTATCAACTCTCTCGTGAAAAAAGAAATCCTTGATTTCGTTTATTTTCACATGGTCACCAAACTTGGGATGTGGATGCATCTTAGGAAGAAGGTGTGCACAGTATGAAAAGTAGGTCATGCTGACCTACTTTTCATGGTCGACTGAATATCACTGAAAATGTTTCCCCGGGCCATAGTTTCAAGACTTTCGCATATGGTCACCAAACTTGGTATTGATTATTATAGAAAATATCTCTGTTCATTTTGAACATAGTTTTTATATGTATTTTTCATATGGTGCCAAGCAAAGTCTAAGTGTGTTTATTTAGAGAAACTTAGATTTTGCTTGTATCCATTCAGTTTCTGCAGCGTATGCCTTCGGGGAGCATACATCAATTTATTGATTTGCCTTGTTTATTTTTAGTTTGGAGTGGTTTACTATTATTTAGGACTTTTGTATGCTACCGGGGGTGGTGTGGGGAGGGGCAAGGAAGAGCTCATCACTGTAGTATAAGGTTGAGATAGTTGAAGTTGTTAAAGAATCGGCAGATGCGTTATTGTGTGCGGGCTATTTAAGTGTAGTAGTAGTCATGGTAGTGAAAGTAAACTGTAAAGTCTGTTTATGCTTACTTCAATTATACATGTAGGTTAGGTATTATAGGTTTATCTATAGTGGTGGTGGTCGTGGTGATGGAATGTCTTAGGTTTGTATTATTATTAATTAGCAGAGAATCTGTGACCATCAGGTATAAATAAATTAATTTAGTATTTGTCGATCATAGATTCCCTGGCAATCTTCTTAAAGGATTTCTGGTTTAATATACTATCGCATATTTTTGTACTGTTGTTGTTCCATAGTTCTGTGGCTGTTATTGTAATTAGTTGTTTTTCTATTTCTGTTTGTGTAAATTGAGTGTGTAGATTGTGTTTTGTCCTAGTGTTGTTTGTAGATGTCGGTGCTTAGTGTGAAGTTGGAAGCTATGGATTGTGGTAATATATTGTGGTCCTAGGGGTTGGGGGAGAGGTCAAACTGTCAAATTTACAATGGTATACATCTGTAGTTTGCCTATGTCCGTTAATTTTAATAGCTTTTTCTGACTTGAATATATTCTGGCCCTTTGCTGGTTTAGAAAAGAGTTTTAGTGCCTTCTTCTGTAGACCTTGTAGTTTTGTTAGGTTGCTTTTGTGTCCAGATTGCATTACAGTGGGTGAGATGCGGAAGAACCAGGGTGCAGTATAGAGTTTTAATTGTAGCTGGTGTCATGTACGGTTTTAGTCTTTGTATAACACTTATTCCTCTTGCCACCTTTGCTGTTACCGTCTCGATTTGTCTGGCCCAGGTCAAATGTTTATCCAAGTATACTCCCAAAAATTTGGCGATTGTGGCCTTCTCAATTTCTTTTTTGTTTATGTAGATTTTTTGGAATATCATCTTTTTAGTTTGAGATTTGTAAATAACATTATAATTTGTTTGTCAACATTCAACGATAATTTGTTTATTGAAAACCAGTTAGTAATTTCTTCCATTTCCTTATTTGCTCTTTTATATAAGGTGTCTATGTTGTCATCACAGCAAAAATCATTTGTGTCATCAGTGAACAGTATTAATGACATGTGCTTGCATATGTTAGGCAGATCATTCATGTAAATAAGGAACAGCAGAGGACCAAGAATAGATCCCTAAGGAACACCACAAATTAATTGCCTGTTTTCAGAGCATTTTTTTATTATTTTGATTATATTGTACGCATTGTGTTCTTTTTCTTAGGTACAGTACAGATCTTAATTAGCTTTACTGTTCGACGAAACAAAAACGAAACAAAAAATTTTTCGCGTCAAAACCTTGTAGCGTTTCCAGGCGTGGCCAAACACCAAACGCATTTTATTTATTTTATAGGCGCGTCTAACGGAAAGTCTAACCCGTCCTACAATATGCTAAATGTATCATGAAATATTTTAAACCTGTCACGGAAAAAGTCAAACGCACAATCAAATGTATACAGTAACGATACAAAGATTCTTACTATGCGTCATTAAACATAAAGCGGAATCAGTCTATAGTCTGTCAAGGAACCCGTACATGTAAATTTAAATTGCAATTGGAGTCGTATATGTGTTAAGTACATGCATCGCCTTTAGCTTTTTTTGTGGCTGTAAATGATAATTGTCGAAATGTCATCATCGTAATTTTGTATAAAATGGATGTGAGTGAACTCCGCACCTGGGTATTCTTTACTGATTATGAAGCTAGTTTGATGACTGCGTATATTTGAATAAATTTTCAATCCCCAATTTCTTTTGAAATCTGGATGAATAAACCAAGATATTCTCTGAAATGGGTTTATTACAATATAGTCTAATTTTAGCCGACGTAATACACATAACTTTTTAGAACAATATATGCACCAGTTGCGACTAGTAGTGTTATGCCAAATTTGTTTTATAACTGAAAGGGAAGCAATTTACAAAATCTGCAAACCTGACATTCGGTTGTTTTCGATTTCACTATTTCATACATAATATGTAACCGAAAATCTCCGCTTTTACATAAACATGCACATGTGTACATAGTTGTTTTACCCGTGCCTGGGGTGCGTTCAGGACCGCGAAAAATGTTTTCCGTTATTAACTGAACACTGTACCGCGTAGAACGTGAACAGTCGCCGAACATTCGCCTTCCTGAACTCACTCCAGGAGTATCCGAGTACGTAACGTTATTACCCGTTTTCAGCAACGGGTATCACTGTCTGATTGGTCGAGAATACACGCATATTTAATCAGATTTATCAAAGATGGCGTCAACTGTTTAGAAAATAACATATTTTTGTGTGTGCAATTCATCAATCTACGCACATTTCGTGTACGCCACAGACTAAAAAGTAGACAGATAACGAGGAATAACGAAACTGCCAATCAGAAAGTGTGATGCCTATATATGTGACCGCTTCGGCATCTTAACTCGGGATTACTACTGACAGTGCTTGAAGTTAGTTATCTCAAAAATTGTAAACAAAGACACGCATCGATGATCGAGTTTATCGGATTGTTTATCTTCAACATTGTTTTTTCGCGACCAGGGGTAAACGAAATGGATATTATATATATATATTATCTATGTATTTTGTGTCTGCGTCTCTCTTGTGACAATCAATAACTCTCATTATCGGTGACATCACATTTACTAAAACAAGAATGATAATGCAGGTTACTGGGCCAATATTGGCCTAGTAACCTGCATTATCAGGGAAGTAGGCCCCAAATCTAAACCAATGAATTATCACATTTTACCCATTTGAACCTGAAATCCCAGAATTCCACTTTTACAGTCATTATATAAGTATGATGTTGAATATTTTGAAAGCAATTTGACTGGAAGCTGGCTTTCAGTCAAATTAGTTTCAAAATATTCACCAGAATTTTGACACATTCGTAACAAATTTATTATTTTCTCTTGATGGTTGAAATTGTTAATGCAATAGTAGAAGTACTCCCTTGTTGGAGGCGATATTCCCACCCTGTAATCACAGTGACATTATCACAATAAAATTTCCCATAATACCCTGGGAGATACGCCATTTTCAGAGGGGCTAATTTAACATTACGAGCAATGGGCCGTTAAACCTTAATTACATTTTCTTTAATATATTGCGACATTCACTCATGATTTCAGGTTTTCTGATACCTGACAGGGTTATTACAGATTCCCAGACACAGGATTTAATGGTTTGAACTTCATGGAAAATGTAAACAATGCGTTTGTATGGGCAGTCCTCTTTAGCATGTTTTAAGTTTGCCCTAACTTTAATGGCGGCCCATCTCAAGATGCCCGGATGTGCGAAACTATGAATAATGTGTTTGATTTCTGCGCTAAAGTCTGACGGCGGTGTATGACCATAACAGCCGCTGTCAGGTCATAGGGCCTAACGTACATGTAAGTATATTACTGGCTATATATTGTGCCGTATATTTTAAACCAAGTATCACTCATCGTGGCATTGTAAATGTGGAATCAGACACTGATAGTAATGGTGAGACGGCTAATGTGTGGGACAGTGAATCTTCTGATGATGACATGTTTGACGATGAGGAAGCCACCACTACAGGAAAGACTTGAAGATGAACTTGAAGCTGGTACACTACAGATTGAGTGAACTTCTCCAACCAGTGACAAAGAGTTTGCCCTTAAGTTTGGGCTATTTTGGTGCATTCACCATTTTCACTTCAAGAGTATACTTACCTCCCTAATACTTTTGATATTGCTAAATATCGGCGTTCACTCAATAAACACTCAGAATAAAAACAGTTAGGTGCCCCTACTGGGCAGGTAGACAGAGGGTAGTCCGGCGGATGCCAGCGCCGACTACTTCTTCCTCTTTGCTAATTTATTGGCAGAGAGTGAACACATGTTTTTTGTGGTTTTTCACTTTTCACTTGTTCTAACGCATTTAAGTTCTTATATTGGAAGTATTATCGCCTGTGATCATGTCAGAAAGAGTAGCTTCGCCGGAGGACGGCTCAGGATCCTTATATCAGGTGATTTCTAATATATTCTAGCGAGTTTTTCCCGTTGTAATGTGTTTCCGGGACTCACGTTTACCGTGATAAGCGCCTGTTTTAGTTGTTTTATATCAACATGGTGCTATATAATACTAATCTCTCTGTGTTTATGTCCACAGGTATCTGTTAGGATATGTAATGGACATCACAGCATCTGAGGGTTTGTTTCTCTCCACCAAGGTTCCATTTCCTACTAATACTGTTAGGTTATCTAACCAAGAATTTTATGTCCAGTGAGTCGGAGGCCTAGTATAAAGGTCTTCTCACTTTGCCCTCTTGATCCAATTCCTTCCCCTAAGGTGGAGAGAGTTGAGAGGCGTACAGTTGGTGGAGTGCTCCAGTTCCTCACGTTGTATGGTTTGTCTATACAAAGTGTCAGGTATCTAAGTAATGATACGAGGTGAGGTTAATTATTTAAGAAAATTAAGTGTAATTTATCGTTGTGTATCTGATGGTTGTGTAGTCTGAATAACCGTTCGAAAGATGTTCTGGTTATGAATACAATTCGTCCGCACGCCTGGTTGTTGGTCGGATCGATTAATTTACTGTCATGGGATTCATGATGTCATAATCAGCGTTGCTTTTATTAACAATTAAAGTTTTGTCCAACGCTGGTTTCAGATGATTATTGATCTTTATGATCTTTTCCCTCTATTTTAGTTTGGTTTTGAGTTTCTAACCTTAACAAAATTACTCATTGTCCTTGTCCTTTGTCCTGTTTCAGAGACGTGGTTGTTCGTCCTGTGGACGGTTCCTTAAGGATAGGTTCGTTCCTCACCTGTGTTTTAGTTGTAGTCCCTGTGGGCCATTGCTCAAGTGTGAGGTATGCAAGCAGTGGGGGGGGGGGGGGGGGGGGTGGGCGAGCTAATGGCCAAGTTTTTGTCTTTGCAGGCAAAGGACAAGGTGGTGGAGGAGAAGAGGAAGCAGAAAAGAGAGGGTGTAGGTAAGAAGGGTAAGAGGAAGGCCTCGTCCGCGGTGGACATGGAGGCCTTCCGGAGTGAGATGTTGGGAGAGATGAAGAGGACGATAAAGGATTTGGTTCCAGAGTTGCTTCGTGGCATGCTTCCTGGACCAGATCCTTTGTCGTCCTCGGCATCTGCTTCTGAGCAGGTAATCCCCACCTCTGAATCACCTTTCCGTAGGCCGTTTCCGTTGTTCGAAGATTCAGAGGTGGCCCCATTAGTGGGGGCGTTCCACGACCCTGACAGCAGGCTTGGTGCCGCGCCGAAGGGTCGTGGACGGCTGTCGCTGGAACCTGCGGGCTGCTTATCAGTCTAGGGGTATCCGCACGCCGCGGGTGCCAGTACCTCCTATGGCACCTTTCCTGGCCAGTCCGGGTTAGCTCTCTTTGCTGACCCGGAGTCTACTCTTTCTGGCCAGGAGGAAGAGGATTACCTGTTAGGGTCGCCGTCTGGGGACGTGACCATGGATTATGACGTCTGTGCACCCCTCGCGGGGAATACAGGCGACATATTCCATGGCTCTACTCACACAGGAGTAGAGTTCACGGCTCAGAAGGTGGCCCTGGGCGGTGCTGATGGCCAGCTATGCCGCATACCTCGGCTTGCCGAGAGTGTCGCTGGTGCTGGCCGGGGCCGTTCTGGGGCGGTATCTGCCCCGCGCTCTACCACGGCGCCTGCTCCTGGTCAGGCCAGTCAGATTAGCATGCCTGTTCTTTCGGGCCCGCATGCTTTCCCTGGCTTGCCAGGGGTATCAGCTTATCCGCCGTCAAGCTCTGCTGCTTGCGCTCAGGAGGAAGACGAAGGCCCCGGTCTTGTAGAGCGCTCGCAGCTAGCCACGGAAGAGGATTGGTCTGACGCTTGCCAATGGCTGGTAAGTGTTAGGCCAGATCTGCCCGTGGAGCAGTCGGCTAGCCAGCGTGATCACAGGCCGTGGTTAGCTGGTAAGGCTACTGCTAGCGCTATGCCATCTCTGCCGTTAGCAGAGCATGTCGTCGACATGTTCGCGGCGGCGGAGACGTCCATCAAGGTGAATGGGCGTCTCGCGAAGGCCCCTCGCGAGGTGGCCAGGCGTTGCCGCATCGTGCCCCCTGGATTACCAGAGGTACGGTGTGGTACCCAAGCCTAGCGTGGATGACCGCGCGGCTTTGGGTGAAGATGCCTGGCCAGGCTCCCGTTGTGACACGGGAGCTTTGTGTTCGAACGCGCTGCGTTCGGCCAATGCCGCGTTGCGTGATGCGGAGGAGAGTGGGAGAGCTTCGATTGCCGCTCTGTCCCACGTATCCCAGCTGTTACAGTGGGTAGTAACAGCATCTGCATTGCGCCAGCCGAGCCCGGTCACAGTCCAGAGAGCCATCCAGGATGGTATCAACCTGGCTCTGGACTGCATGACTCGGTCGGTGACCAGGAGTGTCCGGGCGAGGCGCACGTTTGCCTTGGACAATCTGTGCCCGTCCCAGGACCTGTACAATAGGCTACTGCATACGCCTATGACGGGTCCTGGTCTCTTTGGAGGTGAGGGATGTAGGCACCTCCAGGAGATGGTAACTCTGGTCAATAACCAGAGGGCGCTGCGCGAGCAGTTTGAAGTGCTCCGTCGGGAGCAGTGAGGGGGCGCAGGCTCCTCAAGCGCAGTCAGCCAGGCAGCCACCCGCGCACCGAGGTGCGCGCGGTGCTGGGCGTGGCGCGCGAGGGTCTGGTCGTGGTAATTGTGCCTGATGGGCCGGTTACCGCGGTGAGAACCACTCCGGTGTTTCTGGCGAAGGAGACGGTGCCACTCTTGCACTCCTTATGTCCACCTCTCTCCCTAGGTGGACCGGTGGGAGGCTGGCTGGCCGACCACACGCAAGAGTGGGAACGGTTGACTCAGGACCGTTTAGTCTTGCGATGGCTTTCAGTCGGGTATCATCCCGATTGGATGACAGGCCCGCCATCGCGACTGTCTCTAGTGCCAATCTGGACTCCAAATCCGAGAGATCCAGATCAAAGGTTGTGTATCGAGGAGGAGATAAATTCCTTCATACAAAAAGGAGCTATTCAGCCGGCACAGAAGTGTCCGGGCTTCTATTCAACTGTGTTCTTAGTAACAAAAAAACACCGGAGGGTGGAGACCAATTCTCAGCCTCAAGCCGTTGAACAAGTTCATAGAGACGAAACTTTCAAGATGTAGACTGTGCGCTCGGTGTTGGCGGGGTTAGAGAAGGGAATGTGGACAGCTTCAATAGATTTGAAGGATGCTTATTTCCACATTCCCATAGCGAGGAGTTTCCGTCGCTTCCTGAGATTTGCATTCCAGGGCAGACAGTGGGAATTCAGGGTCTTACCCTTCGGAATTTCCACCGCTCCTCAGGTTTTCACCCGTGTGGTTCTTGTGATTACAGCATACCTCCGCAGGAGAAGCATAGCAGTCCACATGTACATAGACGACTGGCTGTTAAAAGCACACACCCAGGAAAGTTTATCGACCAATCTGGAGATTGTTTTGAAAACTCACAGATTTAGGCTGGATGAAAAATTTTCAAAAATCAGAGCTGACTCCATCCCAGAAGTTTGTTTACCTGGGCATGTTCTTCGATCTAGAGACAGGAAATGTTTATCCCACTCAGGAGAGGGTTCAGAGACTCATCTCAGTAATTCAGTCAGTGTGCGACAGTCGTCATGTCCTGGCACGGGTTTACTTGAGAATGCTGGGGTTGATGGTTTCGTTGGAACCGGTCATTCCTCAGGCCGCCTTACGCAGGCGGCCAAATCCAGTTATTTCTCATGACAATGGACCCAGAGTACAGGTTCACTGGACTCGAATGTGTCAGTGTTGGCGCCTCTAATTCATCACCTGCAATGGTGGTTGATGACAGAGAATCTCCTGGTGGGGGTGATGCTAACCCCTCCTCACCCTCAGGTAACTGTGTACACAGATGCCTCGATGGAGGGGTGGGGAGCTTGCCTGGAAGAATCCACGATATCAGGGCTGTGGGCTCTGGAACAGTCGAAGGAACATATAAATCTACTGGAATTAAGAGCAGTAGTCCTGGGCCTGGAACATTTCTTACACAAAGTTCAGGGCAAGATTGTTCTTATTCGTTCAGACAACTCAACAGTAGTGACTTACATAAACCGCCAGGGCGGAACGAAGTCGCCCAGTCTGTATGATGACATGGAAACTGCTTTGCTGGTGCCTGGATCACAGGATTACCTTGAAAGCAGTTCATATTCCGGGAAGGTTAAATCTGCTAGCAGACTCATTGAGCCGAAGGATGAGTGTTTTACCGACGGAATGGCAACTAAATCAATGTGTGGCGGATCGTCTGTTCGACCATTGGGGGATGCCAAACATTGATTTGTTCGCAACGAAGAGGAATGCGAAGATGACGACGTACGTCTCTCCGATTCCAGATCCAAGCGCTTTCGCAACAGATGCGTTAGCTATCAGCTGGGCGGGAATTTATGCATACGCATTCCCTCCAGCAATCCTGATTCCAAAAATTCTTCAGAAAATCAGACAGGAGGAGTGCCAAGTGCTTCTGATCGCCCCCAGATTGGCCAAGCCGATCATGGTATACTGATCTGCTGGACCTTCTGGTCTGCAATCCGGTTCCTCTGCCTCTGATGGACGACATTATCTTCCAGGGCAAGGCCCTTCACAACAATCCGTCAATGTTCCGATTGACTGCGTGGATGTTGTCAAGGAATCTAGACTTAAGGAGGGCTTTTCTGAGCAAGCAGCCATGTTTATGGCCAAAGCCAGGAGGGGGTCAACCTCCAGAGCATATAATTATAAAATCAACAGATTTGCAGAGTGGTGCTCAAAAAGATGTATTGATCCAATGGATTCATCTATTCAGGTAGTAGCTGATTTCCTCTGTCACCTGTATGATGCCTATAGCCTCAAGCCTAACTCTATTGCTGGTTATAAGTCAGCTTTAATGACTGTTATCCCTTGCTTGGCGAATAGGGGAGGTGATGAAGTAAGTACATTAAATGTATTAATTAAAGGCATGGGCAATCTAAGACCAAGGAATCCCCCCGGTGATTCCGTCTTGGAGTTTATCTCTAGTGCTTCAGGTACTAGGTGATAAGCCTTTTGAACCACTTAGTTCCAATTCTATGAAACTGTTAACTCGTAAAACTGTATTTTTAATTGCTGCGGCCTCGGCTAGGCGTAGGAGTGAAATTCATGCCTTATCAGCCGAGGAGGACCGTTTTGTTGTTACAGGGGAAGGCCTTAAGCTTCTACCTAGGTTTAATTTCTTGGCTAAGAATCAGTCGTTGAAATATCCAGGTCAACCTATTTTTTTGCCTGCTAGATATGATCCTAATTCTAAAGCATGGTGTCCCGTCCGGGCGCTGCTCCGGTACAAACAGCGTACTTCGGAGTGGCGGACCGATCAGTCAGCGTTATGGTTGTCATATATTGAACCCCATGGCAGGGCGTCTAAGGACACCAGTTCCAGGTGGATTGTAGAGTGTATCCAATTTTGTCATAAATCCGCCACTGGTAAGCAGGTTGACATGGCCAAGGCTCACAGTGTCCGCGGCGTGGTGGCTTCCACTGCCCTATTTAATGGGGTCCCTGTGGATGACATTATGTCCGTTGCTCAGTGGCACTGTGAGTCAAGTTTTACAGACCATTATCTCCGTGACACCTCGAATCCTCTCGCCTTGTCGATTTTGAAAAAATAATCGCTTGTATGATTTTTGATGAGGGTTTCCTCATTGCTTATATACTTCACAATTATTTAATGGAAACAACCACTTTTTGGGACTGCATCAGTCTTCACCAATGGGAAGATGATGACAGCTGCCAGGTTCAACAAGGTCAGTCTTGTGCATGTGTTGTTCATTATTGATTGTATTGTCACGTTACTTTTTGTTATTAATATGGTGATGGTTTGTGTTTTGATGTGGTTCATCATTGAGAGTATACGAAAATGGAGCCTTTTCGTCTCTGTCCTATAGTACATGGCACTGGTACGTAGAGAGCGTTTGGGACATTGAAGTCATTCTAGTCTTCCTCCCAGGAAGGGGGGGTGGGGAGCGCATATGACATTCGGTCCTCTCATCCATCGGTTGGTGTTAGCCGATGTTCATCAAATCCTGACTGTGTTTTCACACAGTGTCAGAGGTTTAAGTGCCTTAAACGCGGAAAAGCGTATAGGGAAGAGCTGGTCTTTTGACCTCGCCTCCCTCCCGCCGAATTCCCTGTCGAATTCTGGCAATATCAAAAGTATTAGGGAGGTAAGTATACTCTTGAAGTGAAATAAACGAAATCAAGGATTTCTTTTTTCACGAGAGAGTTGATACTTACCTCCCTAGATACGGACCCGGCCTCTTCACCCCACAGAGGCTCGGTCTTCAGGCTCTTAATAGTTGCATTTGTGTCAGCCAATAAATTAGTCAGAGGAAGTAGTAGTCGGCGCATGCGCGGTGGTGGGGCTGGCATCCGCCGGACTACCCTCTGTCTACCTGCCCAGTAGGGGCACCTAACTGTTTTTATTCTGAGTGTTTATTGAGTGAACGCCGATATTTAGCAATATCAAAAGTATTAGGGAGGTAAGTATCAACTCTCTCGTGAAAAAAGAAATCCTTGATTTCGTTTAGATCATTTGTGCCGCTTGAATTTACTTAACTGTTAAAGTTTGTTTTATTGAATTAGCTCTAACTAACATGATTAGAGATACCAATAACATACCAAGAGTTAGTATTTAGTCACTGTTATAAGAATTGTACATTTTAGCAATTGACCCTTTAATACTCTAGCTGGTGAAAACATGTTCTGTGGTGGCCTTGAGAAATGTCCATATGCAGAACAAGAATTATTTTTTTACCATGACTCAGTGAGTGGTCAAAACTGGCCTCTGAAATCAAATTGTCTTGAGAAATGACCATTTGCAGGCCAAGAGAAGACTATTTTAAGATTTTACCACTGGAATAACTGGCTTGATAACCAAGCTAGTCATTACAGTTCTAAATGTTAAAAAATTGCCTTGACTTGCAAATGGGCATTTATTAACCCTTTAATGGTCAAATCAGCCATAACCAGCCTCTGCAGTGTTCCTGAGAAACGCCCTTTTGCTGACTAAGAGAATACTATTTTTGAAAATTTATCACTGGAATGACTGGCTCCCAGAATACTCTTGATCAGCAAATTTACATTTTATGAGACAATTTAAATTTTCTTGACCAAATTTACCCATTAAAGGGTTCAGCAGAAATTTACATTTTCTTGACAAATATTGGACAGCAAAGGGTTGTAAAGCTGGAGCTTTACTTACCTTTATCTACCTTGTTCTGCTGTTCACAGTGGGGGAAAATTCTCAATCCTTGTTCCACTGAAGATCAAAGAAATGATGAAAACACCATACAACCTTTACCTACATACAGTAAATAAGTCAAACCTGGTCATTTTGGATTTGATTAAATTGTTTATTCATTCACTTAAAAAAGTTTAATGTCATTGTTATTGAATGCTGCCATATTGATATAATGCAATTTGCTCAAACAACCACCAACACAGACAGTAGCGCAAACCACCACTGATTACCAGCATGAGCAATATTATATAGGACAAAGATTAAGTTTACTTTACTGTTGATTTTGAGATTTGTATTGTTATCGATGATCAATACCAATACAAGTCCAGTCTCTAGAACAACAGTAAACTATCTTGGTCCTATATAATATTGGCCATGCTGGTGATGAGCGGTGTTTTATGGCTAAGTACTGTGTGTGTTGATGAATGCTGTTGCTGGTCACAGGTCATATATTACTGATATGTCTAAGTACTGTGTGTGTTGATGAATGCTGTTGCTGGTCACAGGTCATATATTACTGATTGTGGTCTTTCAAGTTTTTGTCCTACTGTTTTAATGTCCACTTATTGAATGTCCAATTAGAGGCCAAGAGAATGCAATTTTTGAAAATTTATGACAAATTACTGGCTCAGTCATTGAGCCAGTCATTTGTGGTGAATTTTCAAAAATTTTATTCTCTGTCTGTAAATGGACATTCCACAAGGCCATAACAGAGGCCAGTTTTGGTCGGCATGACCATTAAAGGGTTAATAAAAATGATGTCGAATATTTTAAAACTAATTTGACTGGGAGTTGTTGCTGTCATATCAACAGCTTACATGTATAGTTTTCAGGAATTTGAGATTCAGAGAGTACAGAGATCGATCCCAATGCAGGTAAAGCGTGGGTGGAGCTTAGCTAGAGATGGGCGGGGCATAGCTAAAACTGGATTCCTCCATTGGGCAAAGCTATAAGTAAAACTGAGCGGTGGTAGTGAACACCTGACCTAGCACTGTAATAGTAGCATGACAAAATAGCATTCTATCTGTGTGGGTACAAGTACATTATGTAATAAATTATTAAAAAGTGTGCCAATACAAATACTAATAGAATGCTACATGTATTTTGACATCATGATACTGGTGCACTGCCAGGTCAAGTGTTTACTACCACCACTCAGTCTCACGCCACATTAATAAATTAGCTACTATAAGTACAGCGTACATTGCTGATAGTGATATTCACTATACCACCACGTACCTCACCGATAATATTTGTTAGAATAAACCAGCACGATTATAATCATGCCAGTTTATTCATTCATTTTGTTGGGTGACATGCGTGGTGGTACAGTGGTACCTGATAAGCATGCTGGGTTATTCATTAATTTTTCTGGGTGGCAGGCATGGTGGTTACAACTCTGGTGATGTGAAGTTTGAAAGAAAAAATTCTATGGAAACTAGTAAAAAAATAGTTAAATTTCATAAACAACAAAACAGCCCGTAAGCCTATTTATACCTGGAAACGCCTCAGCTGCTCTCCGAGAGCATCTAGACTTCAAGGTTTTCCGGTGGAGAGTTGGTTTTCACTTCAAGAGTATACTTACCTCCCTAATACTCTTTGATATTGCTAAATATCGGCTTTCACTCAATAAACACTCAGAATAAAAACAGTTAGGTGCCCCTACTGGGCAGGGAGTCAGAGTGCAGTCCGGCGGATGCCAGCCCCACCACCGCGCATGCGCCGACTAGCACTTCCTCTTTGCTAATTTATTGGCAGAGGGTGAACACATGCTTTGTGCTTTACGCTTTTCACTTGTATTCTAAGTCAATTTTAAGCAGTTAAATAGAAGTTTGAACACCTGTTGTGATGTCTGAGAGAGTGACTTCGCCGGAGGAGGGCCCAGGACCTATCCATCAGGTGACTTCTATTATATTTTAGCGAGTTTTTCCCGGTGTAATGTGTTTCCGGGACTCGCGTTTACCGTGATAAGCGCCTAGTATAGTTGTTTTATTTCAACATGGTGCTATATAATACTAATCTCTCTTTGTGTTTATGTCCACAGGTATCTGTCAGGATATGTATTGGACATCACAGCATCAGAGGGTTTGTTTCTCTCCACCAAGGTTCCATTTCCTACTAATACTGTTAGGTTATCTAACCAAAAAGTCTATGTCCAGTGATTCGGAGGCCTCGTATGAAGGTCTTCTCACTTTGCCCTCTTGATCCAATTCCTTCCCCTAAGGTGGAGAGAGTTAAGAGGCATAGTCTTGGTGGAGTGTTCCAGTTCATCACGTTGGATGGTTTGTCTATACAAAGAGTCAGGTATTCTAGTTAATGATATGAGGTGATGTTAATTATTTTTAACTGTAATTGCCATTGTTATCATTGTGTATCTGATGTTTGTGTAGTCTGAATATCTATCCTGAAGATATTCTGGTTATGAATACAATTCGTCCTTACACCTGGATGTTTGTTTCGGATCGATTTAATTTCTGTCATGGGATTAATGACGTCATAATCAGCCTTGCGCTTTATTAACAATTAAAGTTTTGTCCAATGCTGGTTTCAGATGATTAGTGATCCTTATGACCATTTCCCTCTCTTAGTTTGGTTTTGAGTTTTTAACTTTAACTAAATTGCTCATTGTCCTCGTCCTTTGTCCTGTTTCAGAGACCTGGTTGCTCGTCCTGTGGGCGTTTTCTGAAAGAAAAATTCATCCCACATCTTTGTTTTCATTGTAGCCCCTGTGGGCCATTGCTCAATTGTGACGTATGTAAGCACTGGGGGGAGGGGGGGGGGGGGGGGGCGAGCTAATGACCGAATTTTTATGCTTGCAGGCTAAGGACAAGGTTGTGGAGGAGGAGAGGAACCAAAAGAGAGAGGGTGTGAGTAAAAAGGGTAAGAGGAAGGCCTCGTCCTCAGTGGACATGGAGGCCTTCCGTAGTGAGATGTTGGGAGGGGGGGGCGAGCTAATGACCGAATTTTTATGCTTGCAGGCTAAGGACAAGGTTGTGGAGGAGGAGAGGAACCAAAAGAGAGAGGGTGTGAGTAAAAAGGGTAAGAGGAAGGCCTCGTCCTCAGTGGACATGGAGGCCTTCCGTAGTGAGATGTTGGGAGAGATGAAGAGGACAATAAAGGATTTGGTTCCAGAGTTGCTTCGTGGCATGCTTCCTGGACCAAATCCTTTGTTGTCCTCATCATCTGCTTCAGAGCAGATAATCCCCACCTCTGAATCTGGTTTCCTTAGGCCGTTACCAGTTTTCGAGGATTCAGAGGTGGCCCCATTAGAGGGGGGGGCGTTCCACGACCCTGGCAGCAGGCTTGCCGTGCCGAGGGGTCATGGACGGCTGTCGCTGGAACCCGCGGGCTGCTTATCAGTCCACGGGTATCCGCACGTCGCAGGTGCCAGTACCTCCTATGGCACCTTTCCTGGCCAGTCCGGGTTAGCTCTCTTTTCTGACCCGGAGTCTAATCTTTCTGGCCAGGAAGAAGAGAATTATCTGTTATGGTCACCGTCTGAGGACGTGGCCATGGATTCTGACGTCTGTGCACCCCTCGCGGGGAATACAGGCGACATGATCCATGGTTCTACTCACGCAGGAGTAGAATCCATGGCTCAGAGGGTGGCCCTGGGCGGTGCTGATGGTCAGCTGTTCCGCTACCTCGGCTTGCCGAGAGTATTGCTGGTGCTGGCCGGGGTCGTGGTGGGGTGGTAGCTACCCCGCGCTCTACCACGGCGCCTGCTCATGGACATGCCAGTCAGATTACCATGCCTGCTCTTTCGGGCCCGCATGCTTTCTCTGGCTTGCCAGGAGTGTCAGCTTATCCGCCGTCAAGCTCTGCTGCATGTGCTCAGGAGGAAGACGAAGGCCCTCGTCTAGTAGAGCACTCGTAGTTGGCCACGGAGGAGGATTGGTCTGACGCTTGTCAATGGCTGATAAGTGTTAGGCCAGACCTGCCCGTGGAGCAGTCTGCTAGCCAGCGAGACCACAGGCCGTGGTTAGCTGGTAAGGTGACTGCTAGCGTTATGCCATCTCTGCCGTTAGCAGAGCATATGTCCATTAAGGCGAATGGGTGTCTCGCGAAGGCTGCCGCATCGTGCCCGTGGATTACCAGAGGTACGGTGTGGTGCCCAAGCCTAGCGTGGATGACCGCGCGGCTTTGGGTGAGGATGCGTGGCCAGGCTCCCATTCTGACACGGGAGCTTTGTGTTCGAACGCGTTGCGTTCGGCCAATGCCGCGTTGCGGGATGTGGAGGAGAGTGGGAGAGCGTCTATTGCGGCACTGTCTCACGTCTCCCAGCTGTTACAGGGGGTGGTAACAGCATCCGCATCACGCCAACTGAGCCCGGTCACAGTCCAGAGAGCCATCCAGATGGTATCAACCTGGCTCTGGACTGTATGACTCGGGCGGTGACCAGGAGTGTCCGGGTGAGGCGCACGTTTGCGTTGGATAACCTGTGCCTGTCCCAGGACCTGTACAATAGGCTACTGCGTACGCCTAGGGCAGGTCCTGGTCTCTTTGGAGGTGAGGGATGTAGGCACCTCCAGGAGACGGTTACTCTGGTCAATAACCAGAGGGCGCTGCGCAAACAGTTTGAGGTGCTCCGTAGGGAGCGTGTTCGTGCTGCACCCCCTGCGTATCATCCCCTGCAGGCTCGAGGTGGAGGTGGCCAGGTCAGACGCCAGCCACCATCGCAGCGTCGGCCAGCAGTGAGGGGGGCGCAGCCTTCTCAGGCGCAGGCAGCCACCCGCACACCGAGGTGCGCGCGGTGCTGGTCGTGGCGCGCGAGGATCTGGTCGTGGTAATCGTGCCTGATGGGCCGGTTACCGCGGTGAGAACCACTCCTGTGTTTCTGGCGAAGGAGATAGTGCCACTCTTGCACTCCTTATGTCCACCTCTCTCCCTAGGTGGACCGGTGGGAGGCTGGCTGTCCGACCACATGCAAGAGTGGGAACGGTTGACTCAGGACCGTTTAGTCTTGCGATGGCTTTCAGTCGAGTATCATCCCGATTGGATGACAGGCCCGCCATCGCGGCTGTCTCTGCTGCCAATCTGGACTCCAAATCCGAGAGATCCAGATCAAAGGTTGTGTATCGAGGAGATAAATTCCCTCATACTAAAAGGAGCAATTCAACTGGTACAAAAGTGCCTGGGCTTCTATTCAACCGTGTTCCTAGTAACGAAAAGCACTGGAGGGTGGAGACCAATTCTCAACCTCGAGCCATTGAACAAGTTCATAGACACACCAGTTTCAAAATGGAGACAGTAAAATCGGTGTTGGCAGGGTTGGAGAAGGGAATGTGGACGGCTTCAATAGATTTGAAGGATGCTTAGTTCAACATTCCAATAGCGAGGAATTTCCGTCGGTTCGCATTCCAGGGCATACAGTGGGAATTCAGGGTTTTACCCTTCAGAATTTCTACGGCTCCTCGGGTTTTCACCAGGGTGGTTCTTGCGATAACAGCATACCTCCGCAGGAGAAGCATAGCAGTCCACACGTACATAGACGACTGGCTGTTAAAGGCACACACCCAGGGAAGTTTATCGGCCAATCTGGAGATTGTTTTGAAGACTCTCACAGACTTAGGCTGGATGATCAATTTCCAAAAATCAGAGCTAACTCCATCCCAGAAGTTTGTTTACCTGGGGATGTTCTTCGATCTTGAGACAGGATATGTTTATCCTACTCAGGAGAGAGTTCATACACTCATCTCAGTAATTCAGTCAGTGTGCGACAGTCGTCATGTCCTGGCACGGGTTTACTTGAGAATGCTGGGGTTGATGGTTTCGTTGGAACCAGTCATTCCTCAGGCCGCCTTACGCAGGCGGCCGATCCAGTTATTTCTCATGACGCAATGGACCCAGAGTACAGGTTCACTGGACTCGAAAGTGTCAGTTTTGGCGCCTCTAATTCACCACCTGCAATGGTGTTTGAACACAGAGAATCTCCTGGTGGGGGTTATGCTAACCCCTCCTCACCCTCAGTTAATGATGTTAACAGATGCATCGATGTAGGGGTGGGGAGCTTGCCTGGAAGAATCCACAATATCAGGGCTTTCGAATCTGGATCAGTCACAAGAACATATAAATCTACTGGAATTACGAGCAGTAGTCATGGGCCTGGAACATTTCTTATAGAAAGTTCAGGGCAAGAGTTCTATTTCGATCAGACAACTCAACAGTAGCGACTTACATAAACCGCCAGGGCAGAACGAAATTGCCCAGTCTAAGTATGATGACATGGAAGCTGCTTTGCTGGTGCCTGAATCACAGGATTACCTTGACAGTTCATATTCCGGGAAGGTTAAATCTGCTAGCAGACTCATTGAGCCGAAGGATGAGTGTTTTACCTACGGAATGGCAACTAAATCAATATGTGGCGGATCGTCTGTTCGACCATTGGGGGAAACCCAACATCGATTTGTTCGCAACGAAGAGGAATGCGAAGATGACGACGTACGTCTCTCCGATTCCAGATCCAAGCGCTTTCGCAACAGATGCGTTAGCTATCAGCTGGGCGGGAATGTATGCATACGCATTCCCTCCAGCAATCCTGATTCCAAAAATTCTTCAGAAAATCAGACAGGAGGAGTGCCAAGTGCTTCTGATCGCCCCAGATTGGCCAAGCCGATCATGGTATACTGATCTGCTGGACCTTCTGGTCTGCAATCCGGTTCCTCTGCCTCTGATGGATGACATTATCTTCCAGGGCAAGGCCCTTCACAACAATCCGTCAATGTTCCGATTGACTGCGTGGATGTTGTCAAGGAATCTAGACTTAAGGAGGGCTTTTCTGAGCAAGCAGCCATGTTTATGGCCAAAGCCAGGAGGGGGTCAACCTCTAGAGCATATAATTATAAAATCAACTGATTTGCAGAGTGGTGCTCAAAAAGATGTATTGATCCAATGGATTCATCTATTAAGGTAGTAGCTGATTTCCTCTGTCACCTGTATGATGCCTATAGCCTCAAGCCTAACTCTATTGCTGGTTATAAGTCAGCTTTAATGACTGTTATCCCTTGCTTGGCGAATAGGGGAAGTGATGAAGTAAGTACATTAAATGTATTAATTAAAGGCATGGGCAATCTAAGACCAAGGAATCCCCCGGTGATTCCGTCTTGGAGTTTATCTCTAGTGCTTAAGGTACTAGGTGATAAGCCTTTTGAACCACTTAGTTCCATTTCTATGAAAATGTTAACTCTTAAAACTGTATTTTTAATTACTGCGGCATCGTCTAGGCGTAGGAGTGAAATTCATGCCTTATCAGCCGAGGACGACCGTTTTGTGGTTACAGGGGAAGGCCTTAAGCTTCTACCTAGGATTAATTTCTTGGCTAAGAATCAGTCGTTGAAATATCCAGGTCAACCTATTTTTTTGCCTGCTTTAACTAGATATGATCCTAATTCTAAAGCATGGTGTCCCGTCCGGGCGCTGCTCCAGTACAAACAGCGTACTTCGGAGTGGCGGACCGACCAGTCAGCGTTACGGTTGTCATATATTGAACCCCATGGCAGGGCGTCTAAGGACACCATTTCCAGGTGGATTGTAGAATGTATCCAATTTTGTCATAAATCCTCCACCGGTAAGCAGGGTGACATGGCCAAGGCTCACAGTGTCCGCGGCGTAGTGACTTCCACTGCCCTATTTAATGGGGTCCCTGTGGATGATATTATGTCGGTTGCTCAGTGACACTGTGAGTCAAGTTTTACAGACCATTATCTCCGTGACACCTCAAATCCTCTCGCCTTGTCGATTTTGAAAAAATAATTAAAGGTGTAATTTTTTGATGAGGTTTCCTCATTGCTTATATATATATCACAATTAATTAATGGGAACAACCACTTTTTGGGACTGCATCAGCCTTCACCACTGGGAAGATGATGTCAGCAGCCAAGTTCAACAAGGTCAGTCTTGTTCATGTGTTGTTCATTGTTGATTGTATTGTCACGTGACCCTTTGTTATTAATATGGTGATGGTTTGTGTGTTTATGTGATTCATCATTGAGAGTATACGAAAATGGCGCCTTTTCGTCTCTGTCCTATAGTACATGGCACTGGTACGTAGAGAGCGTATGGGACATTGAGGTCATTCGAGTCTTCCTCCCAGGAGGGGGAGCGCATATGACATTCGGTCATCTCTCATCCATCGGTTTGTGTTAACCGAGGGTTTTGTCAAATCCTGACTGTGTTTCACACAGTTTCAGAAGTTTAAGTGCCTTAAACGCGGAAAAGCGTATAGGGAAGAGCTGGTCTTTTGACCTCGCCTCCCTCCCGCCGAATTCCCTGTCGAATTCTGGCAATATCAAAGAGTATTAGGGAGGTAAGTATACTCTTGAAGTGAAATAAACGAAATCAAGGATTTCTTTTTTTATGAGAGAGTTGATACTTACCTCCCTAATACCGACCCGGCCTCTCCACCCCACAGAGGGTCGGTCTTCAGGCTTTTAATAGTTGCATGTGTGTCAGCCAATAAATTAGTCAGTGGAAGTGCTAGTCGGCGCATGCGCGGTGGTGGGGCTGGTGTCCGCCGTACTGCACTCTGACTCCCTGCCCAGTAGGGGCACCTAACTGTTTTTATTCTGAGTGTTTATCGAGTGAAAGCCGATATTTAGCAATATCAAAGAGTATTAGGGAGGTAAGTATCAACTCTCTCGTGAAAAAAGAAATCCTTGATTTCGTTTAGTTTCCAGGTGAGTGACCGCTGAGAACAGTGAATCGTGCATGTCAGGAGAGTGAAAGACTGATTAAAGTCAGACCACCAATGACCGATAGGAAAATATCTATTTGCAGAACAAGAGAAGACTATTTTTGAAAATTTATGACGAATGACTGGCTCGGTTATCGAGACAGTCATTCCAGTGATAAATTTTCAAAAATTGCCTTTTCTTGGTCTGCAAATAAATATTTCTCAACACCACTGCAGAAACCAGTTTTGGATGATATGAGCCGGGTTCTGCCGATCCGGTTGCTTAGTGGGGTGAACTGTCCCACTTCATCAAGAAATCATGGGTCATTTTGACAAATGTTGGATCAAGTACATACATGGAAGATATCTATGTCCTAAAATCCATTAGGCCAATGAACCATGTGTGAAGGGAATGATCGGATGGTGTGAATTTTAGAGCACTAAATGGTGCAAGGGCCCTGCCTCCGCAAAACCTTGCATGAGTGTTAAAGTGCTAAGTATATGATGTCATAATGAATTAAATCATATGTAGGCTGACGTAGCTAATTCTGTTGAACTTTTAAGAGTGAGTTGTACGAATTGTATGTCTACTATTTAGTAAACATTCTGTTGAATATTTAACAACAGACCCCAGTCAAATTACTTGAAATTAGTTTCAAAATATTCAACAGGTTAGCTGTATCTATGGTTACCATGAAATTTGGAATTCAGGATTCAAAGTACATACTGATCCCAACACACGGTCGCACGGGGCATAGCTAAAAGTGGATCCATCCATTAGAAAATCTAAATTTCTTTTTTATCCTCATGCCAATTCCAGCTTTTGCTATATTTAACCCTTTCACTGACAGGTCCTGAAAACAATGTGGCATGTTAAATGATGGTGGTAGCCTAATTTCTCAATCCGAAAGAAAATTTAATTTTAGTATGATGACATTGAATTAATTACGTACCTACCTTTAACATCTCCTCGAGTCTTTTCTTTATCTCCATGTTTTGAAAAAATTAGGATACATTTGTCTCCATCCATTCAACATGCTATCTCCTCCCAGTTGGGTGGAATTTAACCAAATTTGGTATGTGGGTTATCCATATGATTGTGGATTGGCTGACAACATTTATTTTATGTAGTCAGAGATTGGGGTCTTCCAGATTTATCTAGATTTCCCATAGTCCTGCCCACACTCTCGCTCATCATTTGACACCCTCTCAATAGTTTTAAATTAAGCCAGATGAGCCACTACATTTAGATAGGCTTAGTGATTACTAGATTCTACTATAGCCCTTCAAATCTTTGCAGACCAACGGAAGACTATTTTTTAGATTTTACCACTGAAATGACTGGCTCAATTATCAAGCCAGTCATTCTACTGGTAAATTTCCAAAAATAGTCGTCTTGCTCTGCTCACAATAGAGGAATTTCTTTACCACCTTGACCATTAAAGGGTTGACATGTCAAATTGTTACCATTGGGTTGGACAGTTACAAGTTGTACTAGCCCTGGTCAATTTCTGCTAACCTTGTGCTCATGTTAATTTTAACCCCTGCTCTCACAGATCATTTCCCCTTATGACCTCCAGATTTTTCACAGCGATCCACGCCAGTCTCTGTGTAATGCAACTCCTCCGAAAGCGGTGGATGGAATTCAAACAAATGTTGTAGGTTACTATAGAGTGCAAGAGGCCATTTTTATCTCAACTACGGAGTAAAATGAGCTATTGTGATACCATGCACGTCGCCAGGCGGCGTCTAATTTGCGTTTAGCTCAACTTTTTTGTTTATATCTCATGTTTGGTTGATCATACTGGTCCTAAACTTGGACACATGCCTCCTTATAATGACACGGCATCACATAATGATGTTCTGGCCAAAAGGTCAAAATCACTGATATGCATGGCAACCATTTGCTGTCCGCCATCCATCCGTCAACTTATGTTTAAAAACATAAGTTGACGGATGGACGGCGGACAGCAGATGGTTGCCATGCGTATCAGTGATTTTGACCTTTTGGCCAGAACATCATTGTGTGATGCCGTGTTTCATACATACATTAACAGCTTGGCGGATTTCAAACTAATTTGGCTGGAAGCACCCTAATGCTTTCGGCTTCCGAACATGCATACAGAATTTTGATTGGTCAATTTTTGTGTGGAAATCTTAGACTTTTTGAAAAATCTAGCATAAATTGTCCAAACGCTACTCCTCCTTAACCGCTTGACAGATTGCAAGCCTAGTTGGCTGGACATAAATTGTTAAAATGCATATTCTCCATGACCGCTTAGGGTGGATTATATCCAAATTTGGCAGAAGGATTCTGTAGTAGTTGGCTCTAGAACTTCTATTCAGAATTTTTTTTAATAATTCTGTGCTTAGCAAAAACCGTCATCAGATGAGATATTTTGACAGTTCGCGTCTATGTCCGCCTCATCTCAAAAGAAAAATAGGAAGTGGAAATTAGATAAGGGAATACAGGCAACCTGCTGAATGTTTTGATAGATAGATAGATAGGTATGTACATACTCAGTATATTTTATAGGCAGCCTTTTTTGACATAGTAGCGGCCATCTCTGCTGACAGCCCTTATTGCCATACACCGTCCAGGATACCATTACAGGCCCTTGGCCCCCTTGTTGATAAGCCTTCTAAATTTATTTTATGTTTGAAGTCAATCATCAGAGTTCATTGCTGTCATGAAGTCGAGATTCATGGTTGCATTGCAGCCACATTTCTGGTATTACATTTGGCTCCTCCCCTGGGGTAGTGAACGTGGTCGATTGCTAATGACACGCCATCGACCAAACAATCTAGTTATCACTTACTTTCCATCATCAGATAGATCCAAGTTATCAGAGATTGTAACCCACAGCCTAATATTTTTCTTTTGATCACTTCCAGGGTTGTTAAATCTTATTGTATGATCACACAACCTCCTTTATTAAAATTTGAGCAAAATCTGACCAGTTTGTTTCCGATATATCCATAGATTAAAATTTGTACCCAATCTGGATCCAACTTGGGTTTTGTCCAGATCACAGCCAAAGTCTGGAAATCCTTGTTTAGGTTATGTTGCTTTTTTACTGTCGTCTAATAGTACACAACTGTCAAAGCGTCATGAGATTAGTTCAACCAATCAGATTTGCCATTGATGGCTTTTCCAACAATATCTCTGCCAATCAAAGATAACGAGGTTAAATATATACGCGATGACGTCATTAGAATGGAATGGTGTTCCAGTTCAAGACGATTGTCTATTCAGCATTAGATATATCGAGATTTTCACTATAAAAACGCAGAAATTAGACGAATCCCGCGAAGAAACACTAAATTAAATACATCTTCCGATAAATCTAGCCACAAATTGACGTAAATAAGTTAAAATCTGTTGTACGAATCGCTCAAAGTTTGCTAAGCACGCGAGATACATGTACGGAGAAAACATGTACTGATAAGCGGGTCTGCCTAGACTAGGAACCGAGTACCCGGTTGCTTCTAACCATAGGACTCGTCGAAAGAACTGGAGAACCGCTGTTGGAATTGATGGCGCGTTTAATTTATCGTAAAATTTTCAACCGCTACCAAACCTGTAGGGCAAAAAGTTAAACCCGTCATTCAAAATGTCAAGCCCGTAGTGTCAAAATTCTAACCCGTCAAAATAAAATTCAAGATGCGTATTGAGATTTTACCAAATGCGTTATGTCTAAGCAAATCACTAAGAGAAAATGACGCCATACAGATGCTTTTAAACGAGCTTTAGGATGCGTTTAAGTAAAGCTAACTAAGATCTGTACTGTAGTTCTGAAACCAGGTGAGTGCACTGCCTCTTATGCCATAATAGGCAGGCTTTTCTAGTAAGATCTTATGGTTGATGGTGTCGAAAGCTTTTGAAAAGTCCAAGAAGATGACTATTATACTGTGGGTTTTTTCCAGCGATTCAGTAATTCTTCCGGTCATTTCGGCGATTTCATGCATTGTTGAATGTTTCACGAAATCCATATTGCAATTTGTATAAAATTGACTTTTTGTCCCTGTAATTTGTCAGTCGATTGTACATTAGGCGCTCTAGTAACTTGGAGAACAGTGGAAGTATGGAGACTATCCTGTAGTTTGAGAAATTTGTAGAATCCTTGGCTTTATAAATTTGTGTAACACGTTCTATTTTTAGTATTGATGGGAAAATGCCTTGCGCTAGGGATAAATTGCAAATGTAGTTGAGTGAAATATGAAAGGGGCAATGTGCAGATAGTAACCATTAGTAACCATCCGAACTATAAGTATATACAATTATAATATGCAATTTAATATACATTCTGTTGAATATTTTGAAACTTATTTTACTCGACACAATTAAACACTCAAAAGATCCTAGCCGTACTACACCAGGCCAGTTGCAATGAAGATGAGCTACAGACACCAAGCTGAGAGTACAAGTCAAGTCTGTAGAGTTTGAGACATCAATCGCCTCCCCACAAGGAGATGGTCTCTCTCCGGTGCTTTTCACCTGTTACCTTGCTACTGCATTGAAATCTGTGCAGGAAAGTTCCACAAGACCAAACCCCCCGGTGTTAATACTGGGTATGCCGCTAGGTATGGAATATGCCGACGATGCAGACTTAATAGACGAGCAAAAGAAACCGCTTGACGAACTTCTTGCAATAGCTACAAGCAAACTAAAAATTGAGAATCTCTTTATAAACGAATCCAAAACAGAGTTCACCCACATATACGTATATCTCCAAAGCCTGAAACTACTGAAAATGGCGGCGAAAACTCGAATCCTGGGATCATTGCTTTGCAGTACTGCTGACATTGCTGCACACTGCGTCATGGGGAACATGCCATTGGCAAAAAGACTACATTTATACAATGCAACCTGCGTATCCTTGATGCTGTATAGCTGTAACAGCTGGGCAGCTCCAAAGGCAGCTCTCGATCAACTCGATGCCTGCCACCGCAAACACCTACGCACCATCAATGCATATCGATGGACAGACAGCTTAATTCCCAAAGATAACTGTACAAGATGTGTAATACATGGCCCCTGTCTGTAAAAGTCGCCCAGCAAAGATGGTCCATGTTTGGCTATGAGCTAAGCATGTCAGGGGACACACCAGCACAGAGAGTGTTGGAATTCGGCCTACTGGGAGCCAGGAGAGGATGTCATTGCATAAATAAAGTGTGTTATGAGGTGACCTCAATAAAGTATTATTTGATACAGCCAAATCAAGAATGGACCTGAGGAAGCTAAAGATTCGGGCTGAGGACAAGTGGGAAAAAGTGAAGGACTGATTGCAGCTGTAGGATGTTTCTACATTGTACTACTAGAGGCGCAGGATACAATCAATAATCATCCATACATTTTATTGGGAGCTGTTTATGTCCCAGTCAGATTAGTTCCAAAATATGCAACATCTTACCTGACTAGTGTATAGCTGCCTTGATATTGATATTCTGTGACTTCTGAGACTCAAAGTGGTAAGATTGCCTCAAGCACACAGGCACAGGTTAGCTAGAAATGCATCCCTCTATTGGTGTCTTCACTGTCGCAATGCATGCTGGGTAACTGATTGTAACAAGCCTAATATTCTAACTAGGACCAATGATACATTCATTTACCCAGCATACATTGCAATGATATAATCAATTACCCGGCATACCTTGCAATGATGCAATCAATTACCCAGCATACATTGCATTTATACAATCAATTACCCAGCATACATTGCATTAAAACAATCAATTACCCATCATGCATTGCAATGATATAATCAATTACCCAGCATACCTTGCAATGATATAATCCCTTATCCAGCATGCATTGTGACTGTAGTGCAATCATTTACCCAGCATGCATTGCTATGATATAATCAATTACCTGGCATACCTTGCAATGATATAATCAATTACCGAGCATACATTGCAGTTATGCAATCAATTACCCAGCATGCATTGCAATGATACATCCAATTACCCAGCATACATTACACTGATGGAATTGTTGTTGTGTTTCTTTGTGTAGACTGGACAAAGACCATACATTGAAGATAGAGTGGGAAGAATGGCGTGAGTTCCTCATGTTTCAATCTGCCTCCAACATACAGGATATCTTGCACTATTGGCGACACTCCACGGTGAGTAACAGTGCTTAACACCGGATATCACGAGTAGAAACTGTCAGAGCTTGTGATTTAACCCTTTAATGGCTATGGCTTCAGTTATCTTGAGAAATGTCCCTTTGCAGACCAAGAGAAGACAATTCTTACCACTGGACTGGCTGGCTCAATTGTCTGTTGGTCTGCAAATGGATATTTTCACAGTCAAAAAGTTGGATGAGCTATGTATGCTGGATAATTGATTGTAGCATTGCAATGTATGATGATTAAAGTGTCTATCTATCTATCTATCTATCTATCTATCTATCTATCTATCTATCTATCTATCTATCTATCTATCTATCTATCTATCTATCTATCTATCTGTGTCTCTGTCTGCCTGCCTGCCTGTCTGTCCTGCTGTCTGTCTGTCTGTGTCAAGTGCCATTTCAACATTTGCTGAAGAATTAAAACCAAGTTTAGCAGATGTGTTCCTTCAGGCAATATCCATTTGTACTATGAATATGAAGAAGCCACATCTTTAAACAAGGGACATAACTCTGGTTCATTAAGGCCTTTTTAGCTCGATTTTACGAAGTAAAACGAGCTATTGCGATACTCTGCACGTCGTCTGGCAGCGGTGGTGGCGGCGGCGGCCAATTTGTGTTTAGCTCAACTTTTGTGTTTATATCTCATATTTGGTTAATTATACTGGACCCAAACTTGGACACATGCCTCCTTATAATGACACCGCATCACAAATGATATTGGGGTCAAAAGGTCAAGGTCACTGATATACATGCCGACCGTCTGTCATTCATTGTCCCTCCATCAACTTTTATTTAAAAACACTACTCATTAACCGCTTGGCAGATTTCAACCTAATTGGACTGGAAGGACACTATGGGGCTAGGCTTCAGATCTCATTTACAGAATTTTGCTTGGTCAAGTTTTTTGGTGAAACCCTTAGATTTTATGACAAATTTACCGGAAATTGTCAAAAACAGTATTCCTCATTAACCACTTGGCGGATTTCAACTTGCTTTGGCTGGAAGAATGCTATGGGGCTAGGCATCAGAACTTGTATACAGAATTTTAGATTGACCAATTTTCTGGGTACAAATCCTAGATTTTATTAGAAATTTACCGGAAATTGTCAAAAACGCTACTCCCCATTAACCACTTGGCAGATTTCAACTTACTTTGCCTGGAAGTGTTAGTTGCCTGGAAGACCCTATTGCGGTAGGCTCCAGAACATCTGTTCATAATTTTAATGGGTTAATTTTTTGTGTTAAAATCAAATTTTATGAAAAATGTACCAGAAATTGTCAAAATGCATCTCCATAACCGCTTGGTGGATTGTTATCCAAATTTGGTTGGAAGGATTCTATATTGGTGGGCTCTAGAACTACTATTCAGAATTTTGGTTGGTCAAAATTTTTGGTGGCTATTTGGATGTTTTTTAATTTTCCAGAACCATTGAAACCATTACTCCTTAATTAGTGGCCTGATTTCAACGAAACAGTAGGCTTCAACATCAAATGAGAATTTTGATTGATCAATTTCTTTGGTGGCATCTTTGATTTTTTCCAAAACTATCCATCATGTCTACCAGCATTTAAATGCAAAGGGTTCAAATGCTAATGGTCCAAGGGAGCATTACAGACCCTTGTGCCTCTTGTTGATAAGGGTATTGATAAGCCTTCTATATTTATTTTATATTTGAAGTCAAGCTTATTAGTTCATTGTAAAATGGTAGAGGCGAGCTTCATGTAGGCTTGCGTGATTTTTGCTTTGAAACATCGCGATCGATTTTATAAAAAATATCGCGTTTTTCAATTAATCGTAGGTCCAAATTCCCAAAAGTATACACCGAAGTTGAAATGATACAAAAATAGCACGAAATTAGAACACATTTTCATGCAACATATTCTTACCATCCTACGTCTATGCTTAATGTATACCTTATATCCATCATCGCGGGAGTGAAATTATTAATTGGGACCGCCTAAATATTGCGGATAGTTTAATAAACATTATTTATTTCATCAAAATTTGAGATAAAATGTCGCCAGGAAAAAAATATAAATTACATAATGTATCAACTTCCGCTTATAGCCTCCCTTTGTAGGACGAGTTTAGGTCATTACCGGAGTAACGCTAATATTAGTACCCGTTGCGCAATCCACATACATAGGACGGTAGCTTTGAGTAGGTACGAGTGTAACGGCGTAAACTCATCCTATAGTGCAGTTTATAGTTGCTTTCAGAATGTACAATTTACATTTAAGAGTAATCAACAGAACACACAGTTCAAAATCAAGCAATCTGGAATGCTGTTGCTTTGTTTTCTTTAATTTGACATGGCAACCGAATCAAAAAGGAAAAATTATTACACCGCCTGCAATTGCTAACTCTAGAATTAAAAAGAATCATGTTCACTGATTGCCTAACACTGCAACTAAGTATATACTTGGCATTTCACGACAGACTCAGGGTCTGCAGCGAAAGAAAGAAAATTATATGGTGATTCGACGGAGTAACTAGCTGGCTTTCTCAATGACAAAGGTGTTACCTCGCTATTGTTAGCTTGTTTATTGTAGCACTTTGCATTGTGATTAGTAATTATTTGACACGTGCATGGCACGGCGGGATACAAACACAATGAACACAGGCGTGAATCGATTATATTGTACTCATGTACTGATAAAATGCGACGGAAAAGTACACACTTGAGATTTAAAAAAAACATGAAATTTTTGACGATTTTCCGATTTGTCCTCAATTACATCGTAAAAATCGCGATTTTAAAAATAAAACGATTAAATCGAAAAAGTATTGAAATCTATAGAGAAAATACATTTGTTTCCTCCATTTATGATTAAAATCAATTTAACAGATACATGTACATGAGGTATGTTCCTTCAGGCAAATATCTTTTCGAATTATGAATATAAAGACACCACTGCTTTAAGCAAGGGTGATAACTATGTTTTTTAAAGGCATTTTAAGTATTGAACCCTATGTGTCAATTGTTAATGGATTAAAACAAGATTTGGCAGAAACGTTCCTTTAGTACACTTTAACCATTTGACAATAGTCTCAGGGATAACTGCCCCATTGATCAATGCTACCTTCCCCATGGGTCAGTAATATCAAGGATGTCAATATTCTTGCATTTCCTCATCCAACTTTTGACCATTACCCCGTTGGTAAATGTCATCTGTTGGGATACTTGACCCATTGGTCACTAATGTCAGGGATGGCTACCCCATTGGCTAATAGCACTTTTCCCATTGGTCTATAATGTTAAGGACACCATTTTTTTTGTATAAGCAGCTAAAATCTTTGTTTATGACCATTGGTAAATAATGTTAAATATGTAAAATTTTCTTGCATTTCCTCATCCAATTTTTGTATTTGACTATTGTGCCATTGGTAAATAGCATTTGTTGTTTCACTTCGAGCTTATACTTACCATTGCGAAGGCTCTTTGATATATGCTAATATATCTGGCTGGCTCAATTTAAGACAGAATAAAAATTAATCTGCAGGTGACCTAGCTGTCAGATCAGCACATGCACAAGCTGTGCCACTCAAGGTCAGCACAGGCGCAAGCTGTGCCACTCAAGGTCAGCACAGGCGCAGACTGACACATCATAGTGCTGCTAATAAAGCTACTCAAGGTCAGCACAGGCGCAGACTGACACATCACAGTGCTGCTAATAAAGCTACTCAAGGTCAGCACAGGCGCAGACTGACACATCACAGTGCTGCTACTAAAGGGGTTTTCAATTCACGTGTATTTTTGTTTATTATCCTAAAATTTGCAAAATTCTTCATTTGTTTGGAGTGACGTTTTGTGTAATATGGAATTTTTACCCTCTACTAGCGGTGCGGTGGACGATGACCTTACTCCACAGGTGTAGCACCCTCTACAAGTGTTGCAGTGGACGATGGCCTTACTCCACATGTGTAGCACCCACTACAAGTGGTGCAGTGGACAATGGCCTTACTCCACAGGTGTAGCACCCTCTACAAGTCGTGCAGTGGACGATGGCCTTACTCCACAGATGTAGCACCCTCTACAAGTGGTGCGGTGGACCTTACTCCACAGGTGTAGCACCCTCTACTAATGTTGTGGTGGACCTTACTCCACAGGTGTAGCACCCTCTACAAGTGGTGTGCTGGACCTTACTCCACAGGTGTAGCACCCTCTACAAGTGGTGCGGTGGACGATGGCCTTACTCCACGTGTGTAGCACCCTCTACAAGTGGTGCGGTGGACCTTACTCCACGGGTGTAGCACCCTCTACTAATGGTGTGGTGGACCTAACTCCACAGGTGTAGCACCCTCTACAAGTGGTGTGCTGGACCTTACTCCACAGGTGTAGCACCCTCTACAAGTGGTGCGGTGGACGATGGCCTTACTCCACAGGTGTAGCACCCTCTACTAATGGTGCGGTGGACCTTACTCCACAGGTGTAGCACCCTCTACAAGTGGTGCAGTGGACCTTACTCCACAGGTGTAGCACCCTCTATAAGTTGTGTAGTGGACCTTACTCCACAGGTGTAGCACCCTCTATAAGTGGTGCGGTGGACCTTACTTCACAGGTGTAGCACCCTCTACTAGCGGTGCGGTGGACCTTACTCCACAGGTGTAGCACCCTTTACTAGCGGTGCAGTGGACGATGACTTTACTCCACAGGTGTAGCACCCTCTACAAGTGGTGCGATGGACCTTACTCCACAGGTGTAGCACCCTCTACTAGCGGTGTGGTGTACCTTACTCTACAGGTGTAGCACCCTCTACTAGCGGTGCAGTGGACGATGACCGTACTCCACAGTGTAGCACCCTCTATAAGTGGTGCGGTGGACCCTACTCCACAGGTGTAACACCCTCTACAAGTGGTGCGGTGGACCTTACTCCACAGGTGTAGCACCCTCTACTAGTGGTGCAGTGGACCTTACTCCACAGGTGTAGCGCTTATAGTATTTTGGGTGTCACACTTAGTGTCACCTGTTTTCGGGATTGTGTAAATCTGGTTTTAATGTCATGTTCTGTATCAAATATGACGTCTACACTGCTTACTGTTTCCATGGACATTTGTGAAGTCCAATTATTTAGTAACCACTGGGTCCCAGATAGCCCCTGTTAATTAGTTAGGTAATTTACTTTTGAAAGTATTTTGCTTGTCAAGCATGTGTGTGTGTGTGTGTGTGCTAAAATGCTGAATAATAATCATTCTTTATTGTATCTGGATTTAGGTCAATATTATTATCCGTTAAAGGAAAATATATGTCATAATTATGATCATTTACTTAAAATGAATGCTCTACTGTCTGTGCTCTGTGTGTAGGTGATTGCCATTGGTGAGAATGCTTTACTATCTGTGCTCTGTGTGTAGGTGATTGACATTGGTGAGAATGCTTTACTGTCTGTGCTCTGTGGGTAGGTGATTGACATTGATGAGAATGCTTTAGTGTCTATCTGCTCTGTGTGTAGGTGATTGACATTGATGAGAATGCTTTACTGTCTGTGCTCTGTTTGTAGGTGATTGACATTGATGAGAATGCTTTACTATCTGTGCTCTGTGTGTAGGTGATTAACATTGGTGAGAATGCTTTACTATCTGTGCTCTGTGGGTAGGTGATTGACATTGATGAGAATGCTTTACTGTCTATCTGCTCTGTGTGTAGGTGATTGACATTGATGAGAATGCTTTACTGTTTATCTGCTCTGTGTGTAGGTGATTGACATTGATGAGAATGCTTTACTGTCTGTGCTCTGTGTGTAGGTGATTGACATTGATGAGAATGCTTTACTATCTGTGCTCTGGGGGTAGGTGATTGACATTGATGAGAATGCTTTACTGTCTATCTGCTCTGTGTGTAGGTGATTGACATTGATGAGAATGCTTTACTGTCTATCTGCTCTGTGTGTAGGTGATTGGCATTGATGAGAATGCTTTACTAGCTGTGCTATGTGTGTAGGTGATTGACATTGATGAGAATGCTTTACTATCTGTGCTCTGTGTGTAGGTGATTGACATTGATGAGAATGCTTTACTATCTGTGCTCTGTGGGTACATGTAGGTGATTGACATTGGTGAGAATGCTTTACTGTCTGTGCTCTGTGTGTACTTGATTGACATTGGTGAGAATGCTTTACTGTCTGTGCTCTATTTGTAGGTGATTGACATTGATAAGAATGCTTTACTGTCTGTGCTCTGTTTGTAGGTGATTGACATTGGTGAGAATGCTTTACTGTCTGTGCTCTGTATGTAGGTGATTAACATTGGTGAAAATGCTTTGCTGTCTGCGCTCTGTATGTAGGTGATTGACATTGATGAGAATGCTTTACTATCTGTGCTCTGTGTGTAGGTGATCGACATTGGTGGAAATGCTTTGCTGTCTAACTACTCTGTGTGTAGGTGATTGACATTGGTGAGAATGCTGTACTGTCTATCTGCTCTGTGTCTGGGTGATTGACATTGATGAGAATGCTTTACTGTCTGTGCTCTGTGTGGAGGTGATTGACATTGATGAGAATGCTTTACTGTCTATCTGTTCTGTGTGTAGGTGATTGGTATTGATGAGAATGCTTTGCTGTCTATCTGTTCTGTCTGTAGGTGATTGACATTGGTGAGAATGCATTGATTCCTGATGATTTCACGGAGAAGGAGTTGAAGACTGGGATGTGGTGGCGACAGCTTGTGGCTGGAGGTGTGGCGGGAGCCGTGTCACGCACAGCTACAGCACCTCTGGATAGACTCAAAGTCCTCCTGCAGGTGAGCTCAATGATTAAAGAGAAACGTGTATTGTACATAAGAGATGTATGCAACAACAGAGCCTTCAAAATAACATTTGTTATTATGAATTGCAGTAAATAATGTTGACAATTTCATTTTATGGGTGCCGGCTTTCTTGTATGCTTAGACGAGCATCAACTGAGCCTTACTCGTATTGCGCTGCTATTCTAGCGTGCAATGACGATAGTATGGAGATCATAATATCTGTTCAGCTTGGCTTATATAGTACAAACTAGTAAGTCATTGTGGTCCATCTGCTGGCATCTGTGGTGACGGTCTGGATACCCAACCATGACTCTGCATTCCTGTCCATGACTGTGTGCATTCACGGCCATGACTGTCTGCTTTACCAACCATGACTGCATCGCCGACATGACTATCTGCATTCCTGACAATGACTGTATACATTCCTGACCATAACTGTGTGCATTCCCGACCATGACTGTGCATTCCTGACCATGACTGTGTGCATTCCTGATCATGACTACATCCCCGACCATGACTGTGTACATTCCCGACAATGACTGTGTACATTCCCACCCATGACTGTGTGCATTCCCGACCGTGACTGTTTGCATTCCCGACCGTGACTGTGCATTCCCGACCATGACTGCATTCCTGACCATGACTGTGTGTATTCCCGACCATGACTATGTACATTCCCGACCATGACTGTGTGTATTCCCGACCATGACTGTGCATTCCTGACCATGACTGCATTCCTGACCATGACTGTATTCCTGACCATGAGTGTGTGCATTCCCAACCATGACTGTACATTCCTGACCATGACTGTGTGCATTCCCGACCATGACTATGTACATTCCCGACCATGACTGTGTGCATTCCCGACCATGACTGTACATTCCCGACCATGACTGTGTGCATTCCCGACCATGACTGTGTGCATTCCCGACCATGACTGTGTGCATTCCCGACCATGACTGTGTGCATTCCCGACCATGACTGCATACCTGACCATTACTGTCTACATTCCCAACCATGACTACATTCCTGACCATAGCTGTGTGTATTCCCGACCATGACTGTACTTTCTCGACCATGACTGTGTGCATTCCCGACCATGACTGTACTTTCTCGACCATGACTGTGTGCATTCCCGACCATGACTGTCTGCATTCCCAACCTTGACTGTGTGCATTCCCAACCTTGACTGTATGCATTCCCGAGCATGACTGTACTTTCTCGACCATGACTGTGTGCATTCCTGACCATGACTTGTGCATTCCCGACCATGACTGTGTGCATTCCCGACCATGACTGTGTGCATTCCCAACCTTGACTGTGTGCATTCCCGACCATGACTGTGTGCATTCCCAACCTTGACTGTGTGCATTCCCAGCCTTGACTGCATTCCCGACCATGACTGTGTGCATTCCCAACCTTGACTGTGCATTCCCGACCTTGACTGTGCATTCCCGACTATGATTGTGTACATTCCCAACCTTGACTGTGCATTCCCGACTATGATTGTGTACATTCCAACCTTGACTGTGTGCATTCCCGACCATGACTGTACTTTCTCGACCATGACTGTGTGCATTCCCGACCATGACTGTGTGCATTCCCGACCATGACTGTACTTTCTTGACCATGACTGTGTGCATTCCCGACCTTGACTGTGCATTCCCGACTATGATTGTGTACATTCCCGACCATGACTGCATACCTGACCATGACTGTACAATCCCGACCAATGACTATACATTCCCGACCATGGCTGTGTGCATTCCCGACCATGACCAAAATTTTCTGTTTGTAGACCAATTTATTATACCCTCGAAAATGAAGTATGAGGGGATATCTGAGGGGATCCTGGATGTGCCCGTTCATACGTATGTTCATACTAATTGGTTTCCGGAGAGTAACTTGATTGCCTGCTCCAATTTAAACCGGCTTTGGCGTACCACTTAGTAATATGAATACAGAGGCCAAGTTCGAATTCCGTCAATTACATCACATTTACCCAGAGTTATTTGCCCTTGAATGTATGAATTTCAAAAAATTATCCATTTCCAGACAACAACTTGTGGTTGGCATCACCGATTTGAACCAGTTTGGGCATACCGCTTAGTAATATGAGGTTGAATTCCATCAATTTCTGTCAAATTTATCCTGAGTTATTTGCCCTTGAACATGTTAAAAGTATGAAATTCGAAAATTTATCCATTTCCAGACTATAACTTGTGTTTGCCTTGACTGATTTGCACCAGCTTCAGGATACCACTTACTAATACGAGGACGGATGCCAAGTTCGATTTCCGTCAATTTACATCACATTTACCCTGAGTTATTTGCCCTTGAAAGTATGAAATTCATCGATAATTGACAGAGTTACCTGTGAAATATACAAACCATTAATTTGGTGATTTGCAGTCAATAACTAGTGTTAGACTAAATGAATTTTAACGGAATTTAGAATTTAAATTAATACTATTGAGATGAGCATTATATCTGTGTTTCCTTAGTTTCCATCAATATTTGCGAGAGTATTTGAAAAATACAAACTTCGTTAATTTGCCGCCATTCCATTACAACAAACACTGTAATGTAAGCGCGTATATCAGTATGGAGCAGGCAAGTGAATTATCAAAATTCCTTACATTTCATTTTAGCAGAAGCGATAATCGAGGGGATTAGTACTCACTGCTGGCAAGGCTTGAGCAAGACACTTCACTCTGCGTTGTTCCAGTTCACCTGTCTGTAAAATAGGTACCTGTGAGGGCAGTGTCGGCAATGTGGAATGTCAAAGCCTCTGAGCGCCTATAAAATGGCAGCCGGGCTGTATGCTCCCAAAAGGGAGTTGAGATTGTCAAGGAGTGAAATGGGCCCAATGACCAGGGGGTAAAGTTGGAAAGTCGGCTGAGCACGCTAGTGGAAGCAGACTATAAACCTGACCTATACCTATATATATATATATATAAGGCCTTGTTTACTTTGTTTCATTAAAAATAGCTTTTGGAAGCATATAACATTGATGATTATATGATATGTAATATATGTTTTTAACATACATATATTTAGGCTCCTTCATTATTCAGGTTCATGGCCCTCAACAGGAGATGAACATTGCCTCTGGTTTCCTTTTCCTCTCCTTCATTATGCATGTTCATGGGCCTCAGCAGAAGATGAACATTGCCTCTGGTTTCCTTTTCTTCTTCATTATGCAGGTTCATGGGCCTCAGCAGAAGATGAACATTGCCTCTGGTTTCCTTTTCCTCTCCTTCATTATGCAGGTTCATGGGCCTCAGCAGATGAACGTTGCGTCTGGTTTCTACATTGTGCAGGTTCATGGGCATCAACAGATGAACATTGCCTCTGGTTTCCTCTCTTTCATTATGCAGGTTCATGGCTCTCAACAGAAGATGAGCATTGCCTCTGGTTTACTCTCTTTCATAATGCAGGGTCATGGGCCTCAACAGAAGAGGAACATTGCCTCTGGTTTACTCTCTTTCATTATGCAGGTTCATGGCTCTCAACAGAAGATGAGCATTGCCTCTGGTTTCAAACACATGCTACAGGAAGGAGGTGTTCAGTCTCTGTGGCGAGGCAATGGGATGAATGTTGTAAAGATTGCGCCAGAATCAGCATTAAAGTTCATGTTCTATGAGCAGGTACGTGTCCTCAGAATCAGCATTATAGTTCATGTTCTATGAGCAGGTACGTGTCCTCAGAATCAGCATTATAGTTCATGTTCTATGAGCAGGTAAGTGTCCTCAGAATCAGCATTATAGTTCATGTTCTATGAGCAGGTATGTGTCCTCAGAATCAGCATTACAGTTCATGTTTTATGAGCAGGTAAGTGTCCTCAGAATCAGCATTATAGTTCATGTTCTATGAGCAGGTACGTGTCCTCAGAATCAGCATTATAGTTCATGTTCTATGAGCAGGTACGTGTCCTCAGAATCAGCATTATAGTTCATGTTCTATGAGCAGGTAAGTGTCCTCAGAATCAGCATTATAGTTCATGTTCTATGAGCAGGTACGTGTCCTCAGAATCAGCATTATAGTTCATGTTTTATGAGCAGGTACGTGTCCTCAGAATCAGCATTATAGTTCATGTTTTATGAGCAGGTATGTGTCCTCAGAATCAGCATTATAGTCCATGTTTTATGGGTGAACACGCTATTGTCATGGTGATGAAGATGTATTGTCACTGACTATCATCATTGCGATGATGTAATATGAGAGATTATTATAACTACATCTGAGCAGAAAATATTGCCAGAATGACCAAATAAGCTTATGCCATGGCGACCATCTGGTGTCCAGCATCTGTCCATCAACCTTTTCTTTAAACAACTCAAGAACCACTGGGCCGATTTCAATTATTAGCTCATCTGACCTGAGCTAATAATTGAAATACATGTCCGCTATCAACCAATCAGATTTCAGCATTTGACGGACAGATTGAAATTTTGTATTGATCAATGATGGATTTTGAAGCTGAAATTGGTTTTGTTTATGTTTAGTCGTTATGATTTCAAATTTTCCACTGGAAAATGTTGGATAACATTGCCTCCAGACAAAAACTCCCATAGTGATAGTAAACCCATTGTCAATGTCTGGTAGGATACATCCTTCTTGTACTTCTGGCCAAAACCTTAGGGTTCTATTTCTAGCCAATGACCTTACTAGTTGAAATGCCTGTGATCCATGTGAGTGATACAGGTCCCTTTTGTTCTTATTCTTAGTTTTTATTGCAACAACAACAACAACCAATGAACTGAAGAAATACAGCTGCTCTAGATGGCCAGACCCGGCCTCTGCAGGGAAATGTCTATTTATAGGCCAAGAGAAGAATAGTTTTGAAAATTTAACACTGGAATGTCTGGTTCGATAGCTGTGCCAATTATTCCAGTGGTAAATTCCTAAAAATATTCTTCTCTTGGCCTGCAAATAGACATTCACTAACAGAAATTTAAATTTTCTAAAAAAATCTTGATCCCTAAAGGGTTAGTATCTGTCCCTGTGGAACATGGAGGTAGCATCCCTTAGGCTTGCACAATTATTGCTTTATTTAATTAAACACAATTAATTTTCTAAAATATGGATGATCACAAAAACAAATGATAGAATAATAAAAAATCTTCATTCTCTATAATAGGTGTTTTTCAAATGTAACATCGGCTTACATTTTCATGTGTTACAAACTAATGTAAATTTCAAAATGGTTGTAAATCCTATCTTATATCTATATTACTTAACCAGGGACAGAACTACCCATCTGAAATCATTAGCCAGTGAATTAGCCTATTCTGAGGTTTTCTTAGCCAAATATTAACTCTCTTAGCCAGTAAATTAACATATTGTGGGAGTTTATTAGCCAAATGTTTAAGGGATACTAATCTTGTCTCACATGCTGTATTGTACTGATAGTTTATAGCATAAGGCATGCTGATCTCATGCTGTAATTGCACTGATAGATTATAGCATAAGACATGCTGATGATATTCTTACTATAAACTCATGTATTATTTAGCAATAATTGTAGCATTTCCTCTTGTGTATAATGGAGCAATCTACGTAGCAAACTATGCAGGGAATGCAATAACATTCTGCGCCACATCAGCGAGTTCGATCTTGCCATTCAACAAGCTGGCTGAAATCACTGCACCGGATGACTGTCACAAAGTGTTTTATGCAGCGCGAGTCCTGAGAGTTACTGACTACACAACCAACTCACTGTACACAACTCTGAAGGACTATCAGGACTAACCAGGATAAGGCTGAGGCCATTCAAGAATGTTTCAAGGAACATTTCACTGACCACGATGATGAGCCCTTGAACCCGTTCTCAGGAGACCCCAGACCATTACTAACACCAATTAAAACAGCAGAAGTTGAGAAGGCACTCAACGCGTTGACAAATGTACATGTACGTGATAGCTAGGGCTGTAATGATTCACTGATATATCAGTGAATCGCGATACACATGCTCACGATACGCATATCGTATCATGACCTGTCGTATCGATACACATGCGATACAAGAAAATATGCCCATGGCGTCCTTCATGCATTAACATTCAGAGGTTGAAATGTTTATAAAAGTGTACAGCAGTGTACATTTCTAATATAAAACAATAACCCGCAAGTCTGCCACAATAAAAAGTGTAACCAGCTCTAAGGCATTTAGTAGATAGCTTGACCCTTCTTAACTTGTACGCTTTAACTGACAATCTACTGCAAATGCGATTTACTGCAAATAAGAGTTACTACGCACTGGTTTTCCTGACATATAGTCCTGTTTTCTCGATCGCTCCAAGGCAATGAACCACTTAAATATCGGGTGGTATCACTGTCGGAACCTTCCAGTAATAAGATATTGGGTCATATAATCTGTCAAAGTGGTCGCTAAGATATTGCTTTACTGCGTTTAAAAGCGGCACAGTGACTAGATTTTTCGTTCGCCATAGCCATCAATATTAATCGCGAGAGTCGCACAGAGATTGGTTGAAATAAATCATGTGATTAATTCGTTATGAATGACAACGAGGCACTTGATCAAAATTTTACTATGGTAGTAATTTTCATTCATGCCTAATGGCATCAGATGTCCCGCGAGCCAATCAGAAACTACAACTACATTATCGATTATTATTAACTACGACTGCGCAATCGTGCGAGACATTTCTCATTACTGGTGAATTATCAGACCCCCCCCCCCCCCCACCTCTAGGCTGATTCATGACATAAATTTTATTGATGAAATTAGTAACCAGGATCTGTAAAAATGGAATGTGTCCTTTACCAGACAGCTGTACTGGAGCTGATAATGCAATCTACTGGGCATTGACATGTAGAAATTGCGCTAGAAATTTGGTCCCAGAGTTGCTTCGTGGCATGCTTCCTGGTTCAAATCCTTCGTTGCCCTCTTCGTCTGCTTCGGAGCAGATGATCCCCACCTCTGAATCTGTGCTACCTTGGGACTTAGCAGTTTTCGTCCATGATTCAGAGGTGACCCTAATAGAGGGTAATGTCAACTATGAGGATGCCGGTTGTTCATGGACAGGTGTCGCTGGAGCCTGGTGCCTGTCAGGATTATCCGCACACTGTAGGTACCACTTCCTCCTATGGTACCTTTCCTGGCCAGTCCGGGTTAGCATTCTTCGCTGACCTGGAGTCTAATCTTTCTGGCCAGGAAGATGTCACGGAGCGAGCCTCCCTGTAGTGCTCAATTAAGTGATTCAAATTGGAAAGTTGTTGTCTAGGGGTTAAATATCGGGAGGATCTACCGTTAATCAATTAATTTGATGCGAATTGCTTAACTAAACCAAATTTAAGTCAATGCAATTATGACTCAAATGAATTCAAGATGGTGGATTGACAGAATCAAGAGACCCAAGATGGCGATCTCTTTTTCAAATTGACTCAATATGGTAACATCATCTTTCGAAGATCCAATATGATGACTTCTTGACCTCAGAATGACCTTATAGGGCGATCTCAATATCCATGAAGATACAGGGTTATGAAATGGAAAAACCAATCTGAAGTGCAAATCTATCGGAAACCCAAGATGGCCACCAATGACAATTCTAGGATTACCAGACGTCGACTGACGTTAAGTTAATATGACGTAACTTATGATTGGACCATCTCAATGAACTTGGAAATCGAATGACGTGTGAATATTATGACGTAATCATAAAATGTGTCAAGATGGCGGACTGTCAATTCCTACTTGGATGACTCGTTGAACGACTCGTCGGGATTAAATTCTATGGTCCCATCTCAACGGTCGATGAATTGGTTGTTAATCAAGAATGTGGATTGGATATCCCAGATAAAGTTTCAAATTATTAATTCCCTAAAAACGGACCTAAACTAACTGGATGTTATTGTTGGCAACAACTGCGTCAGAGAGGGTTAATTAGGCAAAGAAAAACAGATACCAATATCAGTTGTTAAAAATATTTAATACATGTATAGCTTTTCAATTAAAATATCATCAATTGCACAGTTGGATAAAACGGAATAAAATGGATGAGATGGACGGACAGTAATGGTATATCACAGATAATTTGAATCAAGATTGAACGAATTCACGATGCATGCTATTTCAGTGAAAGTTGAAGCATCAGACCTACTATAATTTAGTTTATAAATCAGTCGTTACCATAGAATAATTATTTCATGCTTAGCAATTAAGTTATTGGACGTTTGGTCAGTTATCAGTTATCATAATCAGTTAATGTCTGGAGTAAAATGTTATCCTAACCATTAATTGCTTGAAACCGAAACGTACAAACAACACTAAACATAAAGTTTTTGACCTTCTTGTCTCGATAAGCGACGGGATATGATTCAGTTTAAATAATGAATCGATTCTGTTAATTCGTGTTGAGTTGAATTATATAAAATCGTGTAACTCAAAACTTTACTGATTTTACCCGCTGGAAATAACTTCTACCATGGGTCTGAGAAATGTCCATTTTCGTAGGAATAGAAGATTATTATGAACATTTACTACTGGAATGATTCATTTGTCACCGACTTTCATTATAAGTGGTAGTCAATGTACCATTATGTAATTACTAACCTATACTAATTAAATAATTAAGATGTATAGTATATTATGTTTTGTGTTTGTTGGTGTAATGTCATACCAAAATCCTTCGTAGAGACGTAAAGACTAGTCTGTCATAGTTGAGTTGCTCGACCCTGGAGAGGTGGTCGAAGAAGATGATCCGAAATAGGTCATGCGAATCCGGAATAATAATCGATATATATGTATGATATAAACACAGGCACAAGAATATAAGGAGCGTGACGTCACTGGCGAAACATATATGAGCAACACCCAATGTGGGCGTTAAAGCACAATGACGTTAAACGAAATGGAGATCCAGAGGTGATTTGTTGAAGACTATCCTCGGATGACTGCTGTTAAGAATCGAGTCCCGACATGTAATTCGAAGAGTTGGGATGGTTTACTCAGGACCGTTTAGTCTTGCGATGGCTTTCAGTCGGGTATCATCCCGACTGGATAACAGGCCACTGTCGCGACTGTCTCTGGCTCCAGTCTGGACTCAAATTCCAAGAGATCCAGATCACCGGTTGTGTATAGAGGAGGAAATAAATTCCCTCATACTAAAAGGAGCAATTCAACTGGTACAAAAGTGCCTGGGCTTCTATTCAACCGTGTTCCTAGTAACGAAAAGCACTGGAGGGTGGAGACCAATTCTCAACCTCGAGCCATTGAACAAGTTCATAGACACACCAGTTTCAAAATGGAGACAGTAAAATCGGTGTTGGCAGGGTTGGAGAAGGGAATTTGGACGTCTTCAATAGATTTGAAGGATGCTTAGTTCAACATTCCAATAGCGAGGAATTTCCGTCGGTTCGCATTCCAGGGCATACAGTGGGAATTCAGGGTTTTACCCTTCGGAATTTCTACGGCTCCTCGGGTTTTCACCAAGGTGGTTCTTGCGATAACAGCATACCTCCGCAGGAGAAGCATAGCAGTCCACACGTACATAGACGACTGGCTGTTAAAAGCACACAATCAGGAAACGTTATCAGCAAATCTGGAGATAGTTTTGAAAACTCTCACAGACTTGGGCTGGATAATCAGTTTCCAAAAATCAGAGCTGAATCCATCCCAGAAGTTTGTTTACCTGGGAATGTTCTTCGATCTGGAGATAAGATATGTTTATCCTACTCAGGAGAGGGTACAAATACTCATCTCAGTAATACAGTCAGTGTGCAACAGTCGTCATGTCCTGGCACGGGTTTACCTGAGAATGCTAGGGTTGATGGCTTCTCTGGAACCAGTCATTCGCCAGGCGGCCTTACGCAGGCGGCCTATTCAGTTATTTCTCATGACTCAATGGACCCAGAGTACAGGTTCACTGGACTCAAACGTGTCAGTGCTGGAGCCTCTAATTCACCACCTGCAATGGTGGTTGAAGACAGAGAATCTCCTGGTGGGTGTGATGCTAACCCCTCCTCACCCTCAGTTAATGATGTAAACAGATGCATCGATGTAGGGGTGGGGAGCTTGCCTGGAAGAATCCACAATATCAGGGCTTTCGAATCTGGATCAGTCACAAGAACATATAAATCTACTGGAATTACGAGCAGTAGTCATAGGCCTGGAACATTTGTTATAGAAAGTTCAGGGCAAGAGTTCTATTTCGATCAGACAACTCAACAGTAGTGACTTACATAAACCGCCAGGGCAGAATGAAATTGCCCAGTCTCTGTATGATGACATGGAAGCTGCTTTGCTGGTGCCTGAATCACAGGATTACCTTGACAGTTCATATTCCGGGAAGGTTAAATCTGCTAACAGACTCATTGAGCCGAAGGATGAGTGTTTTACCTACTGAATGGCAACTAAATCAATATGTGGCGGATCGTCTGTTCACCCACTGGCTGAAACCCAACATAGATTTATTCGCAACGAAGAAGAATGCGAAGATGACGTACATCTCTCAGATTCCAGATCCGGCCGCTATCGCAACAGATGCGTTAGCTATCAGATTGATGGGAATGTATGCATACGCATTCCCTCCAGCAATCCTGATTCCAAAAATTCTTCAGAAAAATCAGGCAGAAGGAGTGCCAAGTGCTTCTGATCGGCCCAAATTGGCCAAGCCGGTCATGGTATATGGATCTGCTGGACCTTCTGGTCTGCAATCTGGTTCCTCTGCCTCTGATGGACGATATTATCTTCCAGGGCAAGGCCCTTCACAACAATCCGTCAATGTGGATGTTGTCAAGGAATCTAAAATTAAGGAGGTCTTTTCTGAGCAAGCAGCCATGTTCATGGCAAAAGCCAGAAGGGGGTCAACCTCCAGAGCATATAATTATAAAATCAACAGATATGCAGAATGGTGCTAAAAAAAATGTATTAATCCAATGGATTCATCTATTCAGGTAGTAGCTGATTTCCTCTGTCACCTGTATGATGCCTATAGCCTCAAACCTAACTCTATTGCTGGTTATAAATCAGCTTTAATGACAGTTATCCCTTGCTTGGGTAATAGGGAAAGTGATGAAGTAAGTACATTAAATACTTTAATTTAAGTCATGGGCAATCTAAGGCCAAGGAATCCCCCCAGTGATTCCGTCTTGGAGTTTATCACTAGTGCTTCAGGTATTAGCTGATAAGCCGTTTGAACCACTTAGTTCCATTTCTATGAAAATGTTGACAATTAAATCTGTATTTTTAATTGCTGCAGCCTCAGCTAGGCGTAGAAGCGAGATTCATGCCTTATCAGCCGAGGCAGACCGTTTTGTGGTTACAGGGGAAGGCTTTACGCTTCTACATAGGATAAATTTCATGGCTTTGAAATATCCAGGTCAATCCATATTTTTACCAGGTTTGACTTAGATATGATCCTAATTTAAAAGCATGGTGTCCAGTCCGAGCATTAAACTGGTACAAACAACGTGCTCAGGAATAGCGGACGGACCCAACATCGTTATGGTTGTCATATATTGAACCCCATGGCAGGGCGTCTAAGGACACCATTTCCAGGTGGATTGTAGAGTGTATTAAATTTTATCATACATCCGCCACAGGTAAACAAGTTGACATGGCCAAGGCTCACAGTGTCCGGGGCGTAATGGCTTCCACTGCCCTATTTAATGGGGTTCCTGTTGGTGACATTATGTCAGTAGCTCAGTGGCACTGTGAGTCAAGTTTTACCGACCATTATCTCCGTGACACCTCGAATCCTCTCGCCTTATCAATTTTGAAAAGCTAATCTAGGTGTACATATTTTGATGAGGTATCCTCATTTTTTATATTTCACAATTAATCAAGGTAACCTAGCTGTCAGACTGGCACATGCTCAAGGTACGCCATGCATCTGCGGCGCATGCACCTCTGACTTGGTCACTTGTTAATGAGTTGGCTCCCAATTCTCATGTTCTTTTTGTGTGATAGTTTAATTGTCTTGCAAAAGCTTTATTATTTGATTACTTGGTGTGATAGTCCTAGGAGGACTCTAATGGATAATATTCCACCACAGTTGGATTCGTTAGAGGAAGGAATCACAATTCAGGTGTTGTTTTTCCAATAAGCCAGTTTTAGTATCAAAATATGGCTTATTTTAACACTTTAGGTCGTTAATGTTCTCTGTGGTCACTTGAGATGTATATCCACCTACTTGAGGTCATTAATGTGTTCTCTGTGGTCACTTGAGATGTATATCCACCTACTTGAGGTCGTTAATGTGTTCTCTGTGGTCACTTGAGATGTATGTCCACCTACTTGAGGTCGTTAATGTGTTCTCTGTGGTCACTTGAGATGTATGTCCACCTACTTAAGGTCGTTAATGTGTTCTCTGTGGCCACTTGAGATGCATGTCCACCTACTTTAGGTCATTAATGTGTTCTCTGTGGTCACTTGAGATGTATATCCACCTACTTGAGGTCGTTAATGTGTTCTCTGTTGTCACTTGAGATGTATGTCCACCTACTTTAGGTCATTAATGTGTTCTCTGTGGTCACTTGAGATGTATATCCACCTACTTGAGGTCGTTAACGTGTTCTCTGTGGTCAATTGAGATGTATGTCCACCTACTTGAGGTCGTTAACGTGTTCTCTGTGGTCAATTGAGATGTATGTCCACCTACTTGAGGTCGTTAATGTGTTCTCTGTGGTCACTTGAGATGTATATCCACCTACTTGATGTCGTTAATGTGTTCTCTGTGGCCACTTGAGATGCATGTCCACCTACTTGAGGTCGTTAATGTGTTCTCTGTGGTCACTTGAGATGTATGTCCACCTACTTGAGGTCGTTAATGTGTTCTCTGTGGCCACTTCAGATGCATGTCCACCTACTTGAGGTCGTTAATGTGTTCTCTGTGGTCACTTGAGATGTATGTCCACCTACTTGAGGTCATTAATGTGTTCTCTGTGGTCACTTGAGATGTATATCCACCTACTTGAGGTCGTTAATGTCTTCTCTGTGGTCACTTGAGATGTATGTCCACCTACTTGAGGTCGTTAATGTGTTCTCTGTGGTCGTTTGAGATGTCTATCCACCTACTTGAGGTCATTAATGTGTTCTCTGTGGTCATTAATGTGTTCTCTGTGGTCACTTGAGATGTATGTCCACCTACTTGGGGTCATTAATGTGTTCTCTGTGGTCATTTGAGATGTATGTCCACCTACTTTAGGTCGTTAATGTGTTCTCTGTGGTCACTTGAGATGTATATCCACCTAGTTGAGGTCGTTAATGTGTTCTCTATGGTTACTTGAAATGCATGTCCACCTACTTGTGGTCAATAATGTATTCTCTGTGGTCACTTGAGATGCATGTCCACCTACTTGAGGTCGTTAATGTGTTCTCTGTGGTCACTTGAGATGCATGTCCACCTAGAGAGGAAATCTGTACTTAAAAGTGTCAGTGTGGAAACTTATTCACCACGTTCGATGGTGGATGAAGAGAAAAAAATCTGATTGCGGCGTTGATGTTGTCCTCTCCCCACCCACAGCTCGCGGTATACACCAATGCCTCAATGGAGGGATGTTGAGCTTGCCTGGAAGAAGCCAAAATATCAGGGCTTTGGAATATGGAACCGTCAAGAGAACACATCAAGCTGCTAGAAATGAGAGTTGTAATCGTTTCTCTGGAACATTTTCTCAAGAAAATCCAGCAAAAGATAGTTCTTGTTCGTTCAGACCACTCAACAGTGTTGACCTACATAAACCAGGGAGGAATGAAGTCGCCCAGTTTCTGCTGCATGATGACATGGAGATTGCTCTGTTGTTGCCTAGATCGTGGGATCACCCTGAAAGCAGCGCCTATTCCAGGAAGGCTAAATCTCCTAAGGGAATGGCAACTGAATCAATGTGTGGTGGATCGTGTGTTCACATATTGGAGCAAGCCCAATATAGATCTATCCGCAATGAGGAAGAATGCGAAGATGACTACGTGCGTCTCTCCAAATCTGGATCCAAGCACTATAGCAACAGATGCTCTAGCTATCAACGGGGAGGGAATGTATGTATATGCATAACCGCCAGCAATCCTTATTCCAAAAATTCTTCAGAAAATCACAAGAGTTGATACTTAGCATCACGAATATGACCCAGCCTCTCCAGCCCCACGAGAGGCATGGGCATATTTCACAGTTGTATAATTGGTAGCCAATGGTATTCATTATCCTGTGGCTGAGTCAGAGGTGCATGCGCCGCAGATGCGAGGCACGGCTTGCGCATGTGCCTGTCTGACAGCTAGGTCACCTGCTTATTAGGGGCAGGTTTTATTTATATTCTGTGTTGAATTGAGCCAGTTAGATATTAGCATACTGTATTCCTCTTATTAGAAGCCTAGGCTTCTATTAATGTAACCGGGTGGTTGGGGGCACTATGAGCTAAACCCAACACAAGTTATGGGTCAGAGTCGTGTTGTATTGATCATCATTTCATCAAGACATATTGTCACGAAGACAACCCTAAAACAAGCACACATATAAAACATTAGTAAACATTTAATTACATAATAGATACATAACATAAGTACAATTGAAACATTGTGGCCTATCTTATATTGCAGGTCGTTACTCAAGTTTAAATACATAACAGTCGTCGGGGCATAACTTATAATATGTGTGTGCGTGCGTGTATGCGTACATGTGCGTGTGTGGTACAATATTACCGCAGACCAACCATTTTGTGATGGTCAATTACCAATCAATTCTCTATCATGTAAGTGTAAAAATCATAAAAGTATCAGAGGACATAACTCCTTCAGGTTTAGGACATTAATTTAGAATTAACCATGTTACTGCCATGTTACTGCCAAACTCAGTTCCTAATGCAAATCTGCCATGGTGTGATCAAACCGTGTCCATTCAGAACACAATGTTACTGCATGTTGTCGCTATCTAACACAGCAACAACTTTCAGCAACATCGCTATATTCTGAATGAACAAGAGCCTTATATATATAAAGGGTTAACATGGACAAGCCTATAGAAATCTTCCATAGACAATATATTCAGAAATATACAATTAGTACTCGTACCCTGTGTGTGGCACTGAGGCATACGGGACAATGGGTCAAGACAATCAGCTAGTAGGCACCAAAAAAACCCTAAAGGAGCAAATAACATTAAGTTATATGCCTAGCCAATTAGCCAACTACAAAATGACAGTGGTGACACAAGTGGTATCTTGTTAACCTATGAAATCAGACACGATGTCCATCCCTCCATTCAACCATCCATACATAAATAAATGCACTCATGAATACGTCTGCCGCTATACAGACACACTACTCATTCTTCCGTTCATCTATCCATCCGTGCACTCACGGAGACATTCATTCATAAAATAACACATTTACTCCTATATGCCATTGCCTAGAAATCAATTCACCCATCCAGTCATCCATACGTAAATCAATCGTTCATCCGTTCCTCCATCCATTCATTCATTCACTCACCCATCCATCTATTCATCCACCCGACCATACATTCATCTACCCGTCCATTATTCATTCATTCATACATTCATGTGATCCAAAATGCCTATTATATATCACTTGTTTCAATATATAAATACACTATACATACTTAAAAAATAATTAAATTCTAACCTGTTGATACTCGTGATTATAAAATCCGTTCGAATTGCACTGTACAAATAACTATACAAGTTGTGTAAAAATGACAAAAGTAATGTAGCGGTCTAGTTGAAACGATTCCCAATCCCAGTGAGCATTTTGGACAATGGTCAAGCGGGAAGGACACAAAGGGATAAGCTGGGATATAAGCTGGAAATAAGTCAGAATCATTAAAGTCATCATGACTCAATTTATTCACAAAACCATAATACAGGAATATACAATAAATCACTCCTAATCGGCTACATTAGGATAGTGATGAAGAAATTTCACCAGCAGAATGTCCGAGAAAGGGGGTAGGCTTCTATTAGGGAGTTTTCCACAAACAATGTTTAGTCAACCCCCCAAACCGGCTTCTAATAAGCTCATGTTAGACATCTACATGTAATTCCGGGATTCCATGAAATTACATCAGAAAACCAGTACATGCATGTAGCAGACTAATTATAGGTATTGAGTCACGAGTTCCTCACACGATCATCCATTTAGAAAAGAATTCTGAGATATATTGTTTGATTAGCCATTGAATTCAGTCATATTCCGTTGACTATCCACAATTTAAAACGCACACACCTAAAAATAGAGGTCTGTCTTCGTGCATTCGCGATCCCGTTTTGAAGGGAATCTTGCGAGACACAAATGGAAAACGCGGTAAAGCAATCTCAATTTCCTTGTATAACAGGATTCATATCAATGCACAGTTATCAAACGGGTACCCGTTATCCAGATCTCATATAGCGTACAGTTGTGGTTATCATCACACAATATAGTAATTTCCAAGTTCCGAGTCCAAAACCACAGGTCCATGAATGTGCCGAGTACTCGCTCTAAATATTAAATCTATGCGCAGCTTCCTGATATTACATGATATGCATTTTTTCACAGCGCCATTTTGTTAGATTTAATGAAGAATTTTGATGTAATAAACGATAGTTATTACAGCGAGCACGGTTTTTATGTGGCCCTACATAATAATTTCACTCCTGCGGTTATTGGCATAGGATACATTAAGCGTAGTCTGATGGAAATAATCTCTAGCGTGAAATGTTTTCTGGTTTCGTACAAGTTCGTTTTTAGTTCGCCTGGCCTGAATGGATTTCAACTTTTATGACCAATTTTGAAGTAATAAGCGACAAATTATTTATTAATGTCAATATTTGGCAAAGGTTTATCGGACTAAGATGCCAAGTTTGGAGGTAGGCTTCTATTAAGGCATAGGCCTCTAATAGGAGGAATACGGTATATCATAGAGTATTTGTGATGGTATATGTAAGTATCAACTCTCTCGTGAAGAAAGAAATCTGTGATTTCATTTTTTATGCACCACCTTCCCTTCGATGCTGTAGGCCACAGTACCCTTATCGCGCTACCCAAGTGCAAGAAGCCACCTGCCCCTCCACCACCACCACCACCCCAGCCGATCTGCGGCCCATTGTGCTCCTCAGCAGCATACAGAAATCCTGTCCAATGTTACTCTTTGCTGCATGCGAGACAAGATTGATGACTTTACTGGTTCATGTCAAAGTGGCTTTAATTTAATGTGGACGCAGCTGCACAGACAATGTATGGGCTCAATGCATGCTTGTGTCAGTAGTCATGTCCAAACACTGGTATTTCCACAAAATGGTCATTGACATGTCACAAGCCTTTGACACAATTAAACACTCAAAGATCCTATATGTACTATGTCAGGCCAGTTGCAGTGAAGATGACCTACGACTAGTGAGACTACTGCTTGCAGACATCAGGCTGAAAGTGCGAGTCAAGTCAGTGAAGTCTGTAGTTTGAAACATCAATCGGCTCCCCACAGGGAGATGTCTATTTCATCTGTTACGTACCTTGCTGCTGCATTGAAATCTGTGCGGGAAAATTCCACAAGACCAAATCCCACAGTGTCCATATTGGGTATGCCGCTAGAGATGGAATATGCCGACGATGTGGACTACATATGTCATAGACTAGGAAAAGAAATCCCTTGACAAACTTCTCCAAATAGCTGCAAGTGAACTAAAAATTGAGAATCTCTATGATTCAAGACAGGGTTCACCCACATATGGCTATCTGCAAAGCATGAAACTAAAGAAAATGAGGACCCACTTCGTGGTGGCGAACCATGGAGGAAAAGTAAAATCCTGGCCCACTGCTTTGTAGTACTGCTGACATTGCTGCATGCTGCGTCATGGGGAACATAGCTTTCCAGTCCTTCTGGAAGCTATGGATTCGTAGATCAAAGATGCCCTTGACAAAAAGACCACATTTATACAATATAACTTGTGTTTCCTTTATGTTGTACAACTGTAACAGCTTGGCAGCTCCAAATGTATCTCTAGACAGACGTGATGCCTGCCACCGCAAACACTTGACACTGTTGGCCAGACAGCATAATTTCCAACGATGCGCTATACAAGATGTGTAATGCTTTGCCGCTGTCTGTAAAATTCGCCCAGCAAAGATGGTCCATGTTTGGCCCTGTGCTAAGAATGCCAGAAGACACACCTGCACAGAGAGCCTTGGAATTCTCCCTACTCGGAGCTAGCAAATACAGAGCCGGGAGAGGACGTCATTGCATAAATCTGCTTAGTGTGCTACGAGGTGACGTCAAGAAAGCAGGACTCGTTACACTCAAATCAAGAATGGACCTGAGGAAGCTAAAGATTTTGGCTGAGAACAAGACACATTGGTAAAAAGTGAAGAAGGACTGATTGCAGCTGTAGGATGTTTCTACTACTACAGCCGTAGAATACATTAAGCATACATACATAATGGAGCAATAATTGTAGCATTTTCTCTCCATGAGCTGCTGTTAAGAAAGATCAACGTCAAATTTGTTTCAAATGATTTGTAGTCCAAATGCTTTCAGTTAATAATACTGTTTATATTATTACTTATTATTTCACTTGGTTGGGCCCAGTGAGCTTATGCTGTGGCGGTCGTCCATCCATCATCCGGTTGTTCACCCATCAACTTTTTTTTAAACGACTTCTCAAAAATCACCGGGCCGATTTTAATTATATTTGTTAGGAAGCATCCTTAGGGCATAGAGATCCAAGTTTGTTCAAATGCAGCTGATCAGCCAATTTGGCTGGCCTTCATTTTGGATTTTGGCCAATTTTAGAAATGTCGTTAAAAATCTCTGAAACTGCATAGGGGATCAATTCAGAACTCATGAAATAGGCTGAAATTGTGGAGATATATCTGATTAGCCCATTAAAGTTTGTTCAAGGGAAATTGATACTTAAAAAAATGGGGTACCAATCAAAATGTGGCATCTTTGTCAACCATATTGGGTTGGGTTTTTTTGATGGATTTTAAAGATGAAATTGGTTTTATATAGCTTTTTGGGTTTGCTAATTTCAAATTTTCCACTTTCGGAACTGCCAGATAAACGGTTTATTGGATTATTTTCCCACCAAAATCTCCCATACTAAAGCAATTAAGAACTATAAAATGTCTTCTCGAGAAGCGCCTGGCCGATGTCAATTATATTTGGCAAGAAGCATGCTTATGGCATCCAAGTTTGTTCAAATGAAGACAGTCGACCAATTTGCCCAGTGCCCATCTTGGATTTTGGCAGATTTTTAGAAATGTTGTTCCTGTAGATAGTTCGAAGATTGCATACACTCGCTCTTATACATCAGACCCTTGTTCCTATGTATAGTTCAAAGATTGCAGACCCTCATTCCTGTAGATAGTTCAAAGATTGCAGTCGCTCTTATTGATAGATCAAAGATAGCAGACCCTCGTTCCTGTAGAGAGTTCTAAGATTGCAGACCCTTGCTCCTGTAGATAGTTCAAAGATTGCAGACCCTCGCTCCTATAGACAGTTCAAAGATTGCAGTCACTCCTATTGATAGGTCAAAGATGGCAGACCCTTGTTCCTGTAGCTACCACTCCTATAGATAGTTCAAAGATTGCTGACCCTCACTCCTATAGATAGTTCAGAGATTGCTGACCCTCACTCCTGTAGATAGTTCAAAGATTGCAGGCTCCTCTCCTATTGATAGTTCAAAGATGGCAGACCCTGGCTCCTATAGACAGTTCAAAGATTGCAGACACTGTTTCCTGTAGATAGTTCAAAGATTATATTTGCTCTTGTAGACAATTCGAAGATTTCAGCCCCTCGCTCCTATAGATAGTTCAAAGATTGCATACTCTCGCTCCTATGCATGGTTCAAAGATTGCAGACCCTCATTCCTGTAGATAGTTCAAAAATTGCATTCGCTCCTATAGATATTTCAAAGATTGGAGACCCTCGCTTCTATACATAGTTAAAAGATTGCAGACCCTCCTTCCTGTAGGTAGTTCAAAGATTGCAGACCCTCGCTCCTGTAGATGGTTCAAAGATTGCAGTCGCTCATGTAGATAGTTCGAAAATTGCAGACCCTCGCTCCTATAGACAGTTTAAAGATTAGAGACCCTAGCTCCTGTAGATAGTTCCAAGATTGCTGACCCTAAAGTTTCTTCAAAGGAAATTTATACATAAAAAAGATCGCCACCATGGAACATGAACAATTTTGCATCTTTGGCCATATTTGATTTTGTTTATTTGATGGATTTTGAAGTTGAAACTGATTTTATATATGTTTTTGGGTTTGCTGATTTCAAATTTGCCACTTTCGAAATTGTCGGATAAACAGGTTGGTGGCCATCTTGTATCATTTTCCATCCCAAATCTCCCATACTAAAGCAAAATTTTAAATGCCTTCTTGAGAGTCACTGGTCAGATTTCATATCATATTATATTTGGCAGGAAGCATCCTTATGGCATAGAGATCCAAATTTGCTCAGATGAAGCCAATCGACCAATTTGGCTGGTGGCTATCTTGGATTTTGGCTAGTGTTTAGAAACAACTTTAAATTGCTTCTCCGATACCACTTGGGAGATCGATTCAAAACTCATGAAATGTGATGTAGGGCAACAGATGAATTTTGTTCAAACGAACTTGGCTGGCCAACTTGGATGACCTAGTTTTTGTGAAAATGACCTCCAGAATCGCTGAAAAGATCGGGCCAAAATTTGTGAGATATGATTAGGGAGTAAGTAAGGGCCATTCAAGTTTGTTTAAGAGAAGTTATTACAGTATGTTACATTACAAAACATGGCTGGATCAATCAGCATTCAGTGTTAGGCGGCCATATTTATTTTTATAGAATCAGAAATTGGTTTTAAATCGGTTTATGGGTATGGTGATTTAAAATTTTCAACTTTGGAACCCGTAGCATAAATGAGTTTGCGGCCATCTTGGATTTTCCTCCTGCCAAGAACTCCCATAGTAAAACAATGGGAAATTTAAAATGACCTATCTAGTTGAAATGGCTGTGTTTCAGGCGAGCGATGCAGGGCCCTCGGGACTCTTGTTATTTATCTTTACTAGTTACCATTAACTGAACTTATTCTTTGTTATTTTATTTAGTTTAAGAACCTTGTTAAAGGAGACAGTAAGCGAGAACTGACTGTCTATGACAGATTGCTCGCTGGCTCAGCAGCCGGAGCTACAGCGCAAACAATTATATACCCAATGGAAGTAAGTATACAGCCAGCCATATTATTAACCACTAGCCAATCAGATTTCTTAACCTTCAATGAGGTTCTGAGAGGGTGTGTGTCTAACATTGCATAGATGGCTAGACTACGGGCCTACCTGTGCGTCGGCGTCGGCAAGCGCTTGTTATTTGAATGCAGGGAAGCCTAGACTATGAGGCTAACCATGCGGCGGTGGCAGGCACTTGTCATTTACATTAAATTTTAGTGTTTTATCTCAAATTAAGCCTGATCCTCATGTTAACAAAACCAGCAGTAAAACCCTCCATTAGAAGCATCCTTTGCTAAATCCATCTTCTGATTGAATTACATCTGAAAGATCATGAATTTTTGCCCAAAAAATTCTAGGTGCCTTGTGTTATAATAAATGCCCCACGTTGTGCTCTTGATATCTGTTATAATAAATGCCCCTTTGTACTCTTGATCTAACTGTTATAATAAATAGTATTGCTGTATTACCGAGTTTAATGTTGTCAAACAGGTGATGAAGACTCGGTTGGCTATCCGGAAAACTGGTCAGTACAAGGGGATGTTAGACTGCGCCATGCAGATCTACCGGAGTGAAGGCTTAAAGAGCTTCTATAAGGGATATATACCAAATATACTGGGAATTATCCCCTATGCTGGAATAGATCTGGCCATCTATGAGGTACAACATGCCATATATAGGAAAACTATACTCTTTAATTGTACAAATTATACAAATATGATGCGATCTGGGAAAACCCTTCACATGTCGCCAGATTACTCTTTGAGAAAATTAAAAAAATATGTCAAAACAAATTTTTTGCTAAATTTTACTTTTTGCATGTGTTGCCATTACTGGTCATTCCTCTGTTATATTTCAAAGTATAAATCACTAATAGCCTTCCGTTATGTTAAAAATAGTCAATTTTAATGACAACTTGCAGTCAAATTACTATATAATTAATGTATAAATCAGAAAATGTTTTATAGACATAAATCGTTTATTCTCAAAATTTTGTTTCGAATAGAGGTATGATTCACATTGCAAGAACATTGGATATTCTTAACATAGAAAAGTAATTTATACAGCTTTAGAAAGCTCATTGAACAAGCTTTTACATGTTGGATTGATCACAGAAATTACAAATTTCACCATGTGAAGGGTTTTCCCAGATCGCATCACAAGTAGTCATGGCTACAGTATTTTAGCATTGACAGGGAATCAAACCCACAACCGACGAAAGCGGTTAAAGTCTTACCACCAAAGTAAGACTTCTTGCAGCGCCGTAAAAGTGGTTGTGGGCTATGAGGCTTGGCGCTTTCATCGGTTTTGGGTTCGATTCCCTGTCAATATCCTCTTTAACACATGTGAATGCATGCACACATTCACACATACACACACACACGCACGCAAGCACGCACGCACATGCAAAATACACAGACACACACAGGCATACAGGATGCACAGACACACACATACTCGGAGCTCCCACAACCTTGAAAATCCTTAAAAAGAATTATTGAATTTTCAAGGCCTTGAATTTAGCTTGAAAACCCCTTGAATTTGTCATTTGTCCTGCTTCCTTGGCTATGGCAGACCATACGAAGCAGTCATGAAAGGATGAACGAATGGCTAGAATGAGTTGGGGGGGGTGTAAAATAAGCCATAAATTAAAATCCTTGAAAATTATTTTTGTTGAACTTATGAATCATTGAAAGGACATTGAATTCAGTTTAAAAAAATCTGTGGGAACCCAGAACCCAGATGCTGCAAAAACTAGTAATCCCTCTGTACAATAAACAGAGGTGGTTTTTGTAATCATTGTGTTGTTTTTGATTGTTTGAGTTGTGTGTTTTGTGAATCAGACACTGAGGCGTCTATATTGTGAGAGGCATAAGAAAGAGGATCCTGGCATCCTGGTGCTCCTAACATGTGGAACAGTCAGTAGTACGTGCGGTCAGCTTACAAGCTATCCTCTAGCACTGGTCAGAACACGATTACAGGCACAAGGTACTGTACAGTCAGTGTGTGCGTGTGTGGGTGCGTGCATGCATGCAAATGTACGGTTTTGCCTATAGGCATATCAGTTTCGATATGCATTTTCATATCATTATTATCAGAATATTGGATTCTGGTGATGATAAGTTGATTATTGATTTTCTGAACAGTGCGCTGAGTTACTCATTGCCCATATCACTGCTGACCAGTCTGCTCCGTGCTACTCATTGTCCATATCACTGCTGACCAGTCTGCTCCATGGTACTCATTGACCATATCACTGCTGACCAGTCTGCTCCGTGCTACTCATTGTCCATATCACTGCTGACCAGTCTGCTCCATGCTACTCATTATCCATATCACTGCTGACCTGTCTGCTCCGTGCTACTCATTGACCATATCACTGCTGACCAGTATACTCCATGCTACTCATTGTCCATATCACTGCTGACCAGTCTGCTCCATGCTACTCATTGTCCATATCACTGCTGACCAGTCTGCTCCGTGCTACTCATTGTCCATATCACTGCTGACCAGTCTGCTCCATGCTACTCATTGCCCATATCACTGCTGACCTGTCTGCTCCATGCTACTCATTGTCCATATCACTGCTGACCAGTCTGCTCCATGCTACTCATTGCCCATATCACTGCTGACCAGTCTGCTCCATGCTACTCATTGCCCATATCACTGCTGACCTGTCTGCTCCATGCTACTCATTGACCATATCACTGCTGACCAGTCTGCTCCATGCTACTCATTGCCCATATCACTGCTGACCAGTCGGCTCCATGCTACTCATTGACCATATCACTGCTGACCAGTCTGCTCCATGCTACTCATTGCCCATATCACTGCTGACCTGTCTGCTCCGTGCTACTCATTGTCCATATCACTGCTGACCAGTCTGCTCCATGCTACTCATTGCCCATATCACTGCTGACCAGTCTGCTCCATGCTACTCATTGCCCATATCACTGCTGACCAGTCTGCTCCGCGCTACTCATTGACCATATCACTGCTGACCAGTCTGCTCCATGCTACTCATTGTTCATATCACTGCTGACCAGTCTACTCCATGCTACTCATTGTTCATATCACTGCTGACCAGTCTGCTCCATGCTACTCATTGTCCATATCACTGCTGACCAGTCTGCTCCATGCTACTCATTGTCCATATCACTGCTGACCAGTCTGATCCATGCTACTCATTGTCCATATCACTGCTGACCTGTCTGCTCCATGCTACTCATTGCCCATATCACTGCTGACCAGTCTGCTCCATGCTACTCATTGTCCATATCACTGCTGACCAGTCTGCTCCATGCTACTCATTGACCATATCACTGCTGACCAGTCTGCTCCGTGCTACTCATTGTCCATATCACTGCTGACCTGTCTGCTCCATGCTACTCATTGCCCATATCACTGCTGACCAGTATACTCCATGCTACTCATTGTCCATATCACTGCTGACCAGTCTGCTCCATGCTACTCATTGTCCATATCACTGCTGACCAGTCTGATCCATGCTACTCATTGTCCATATCACTGCTGACCTGTCTGCTCCATGCTACTCATTGCCCATATCACTGCTGACCAGTCTGCTCCATGCTACTCATTGTCCATATCACTGCTGACCAGTCTGCTCCATGCTACTCATTGACCATATCACTGCTGACCAGTCTGCTCCGTGCTACTCATTGTCCATATCACTGCTGACCTGTCTGCTCCATGCTACTCATTGCCCATATCACTGCTGACCAGTCTCCTCCGTGCTTCTCATTGGCCATATCATTGCTTTTCTCCTCACCCCTCTCACAAGCCAGCAATACACTGATCTGTATAATACACTGATCTGTATAATACACTGATCTGCTGGTGTATAATACACTGATCTGTATAATACACGGATCTGTATAATACACTGATCTGCTGTATAATACACTGATCTGCTGTATAATACACTGATCTGTATAATATACTGATCTGCTGTTTAATACACTGATCTGTATAATACACTGATCTGTATAATACACTGATCTGTATAATACACTGATCTATATAATACACTGATCTGCTGTATAATACACGGATCTGTATAATACACTGATCTGTATAATACACTGATCTGCTGTATAATACACTTATCTGCACCAACAAGGGGATATCCGATTTTAAAAAAACATCACAGATTTATTCTATGCGATGCTTAGGACCTGTCCACATCAAAAAGAAATCGACTTCCAAATTTTTCCCAGATTTTTTTGATGTTTGAACGTTTTAGTGTGAATTTGCATGCCGGTTATATCCTGATTATGGTTCTTGGCTGTGTTAAGCTTTTTTCAAATGACATTTACACCCACAATAGGTTGGGAGATTTGAATAAAACTTCACCGATTTGTTCTATACCATGCTTAAGAATTGTCCACAAAAAAAATAAATTGATTTTCAAAATCTTTCCATGCTTTTTCGGCATTTGAACTTTGATAATTTTATGGCTGATTTGCATCCAGGTTATATGTATTATGCTGTGGTTTAGGTTTTTTCAAATGACAATTTAATCAGCAAAGACTTGCTTTTGAAACTTGAAACCTTGGGGATGATATACATGTTGGCAAGGATTTGCATGGCACGTTTGGAATTTTGTTCTGACACCCCCCCCCCCCCCCCCCCCCCCCATCCCACAGGGCTGGGTCAAAAGGTCAAGATTGACCAGTATTTATCGATTGTAATGCAACTCCTAGACCATTTCAGATAGAAACTTGAAACTTTGGGGATGATAGCACATATGAACAGGGATGTGTATGACACGTTCAGAATTTTGGCATGACCCCAGGGGCAGGGCCCTGGAGGTGGGAAATGTGGGGTCAAAATTTTTTCCGAATGTGGTCATGTCACATATCATTTTCAAGCTAATGATGAGTAGACTACAGAATTATTTTGATTTTGGGTCAAACTGAGGGTTGGAGGCGGGGCACCAATCGATTGTAACGCAACTTCTAGACTATTTCATATCCAAATTTGTATTATGCTGATTGTTTTTAGCTCACCTGGCCTGAAAGTGAGATTATGTCGTGGCGACCAGCCGTCCGTCGTCCGTCCATCAACTTTTCCTTTAAACGACTTCTCAAGAACCGCGGGACCAATTTCAATTATATTTGGCAGGAAGCATCCTTAGGGTATAGGGGTCCAAGTTTGTTCAAATGAAGCCGATTGGCCAATTAGGCCGGTGGCCATCTTGGATTTTGGCAGATTTTTAGAAACATCTAAAAATCTCAGAAACCGCTTGGGGGATTGAAGGAAACCTCATGAAATATGATCTATGGCAAGAGCTCAACCAAGTTTGTACAGGTAAACTATTTGCTATCTTCCCTATATAATTATGTACATGGCCTGGACATAATTTTTTCGCAGAATATTTAGTTCTGGCAGACTGGGTCCTGTGGTAACTAAAAATGCGAGATACCAAAATCTTCTGATACCTCTTGTTACAAATGATATAGGGTACATTTACAGAGGTTATGATTACAAACAATAGGTTTATTGCATTATATGATGCCTCCAACTATTATAGTCCCAGTATTGCTTATTATTTAGACTCGATAGCGAAAATGTTTCCCCGCCCGATAAGGTCCTATTATAAGGAACACAAATGTCTAGTGCAATTTTGTACATGATGTCAGACATGTTCTATTTCATTATGATGAACTTAATTTTATTGGAAGCCATTGCTGCCTTAGTCTGCATGATGCCTTAGTCTCTCTCTCTATCCTCTCTCGCTCTCTCTGCCATAGACCTCTCTCTGCCTTAGTCTCTCTCTCTCTCTCTCTCTCTGCCTTAGGCCTCGCTCTCTCTCGCTCTGCGTTAGGAAGAAATGGATTCCAATCAAATTAAGTTCAACACATTCAACAGTGTTTTATTTTGTTTTGGAAACATGTGATGTTATTTCCAAGTTGTTCAGTACATGCATATATGATATATACACCTGTGCAAAAGTTAAGCACCAGCAAAAACAATAGAACGTAGAAACATGATGGTACAACTAGGCTGCCATACTTTTTGTCCCCGCGTTAGCTGACATAATTCCAAGTACGAAATGCACATGCATGCATGACTTCACGCCGCTTGATGTCCGTGCGTGGCGGGAAACAGCACACGTGGTCAGTTATGTAAAAGTCCAGTTTGAGGTGTAGAACATTACATACAGATTTAGGCGACAAGATTAGGAATTTTGTGTTCATGACCGTGGTTTATTTGTACAGAGAGAATTAGCTCTTGATTGTGAACCGCTATGGCAAGACGAAGGTTAAGTGATCGTGTGAAATGGCAAATCATAGGCATGCATACCACTGGTATGTCATGCAGAGAGATTGGCAGACAGCTGAACATTAACCATACTGTAATCAGTCGTTTGATTGCAAAACATGGGCAAACTAACGAGGTGAAGGACAGGCCTAGATCTGGAAGACCGAAGAAGACTACTGCCCGTGATGATCGAGCCCTAGTACGCCTTGTTAGGAGATCTCCATTCACCAACAGCAGAGTGCTCAGCCAGCAATGGGAAACGCGCAATAGAGTGTCAATGTCTACCGTCAAAAGGAGACTGTATGCTGCTGGCATGAAAGCTAGGAGACCTGTCAGACGTCCTCTCCTCACTGCACACCACAAAGAGGAGCGTCTGAGGTGGTGCAACGAAAGAAGACACTGGAACATGAGATCCTGGAGACGGGTACACTGGTCCGATGAAAGTCGGTTCCTGCTTCATGCCACAGATGGTCGAACTCGTGTATGGAGGTCCAGACGCACGGCATATGACCAACGTAACATCATGGAAGAAGTTCCATTTGGTGGAGGTTCCGTTATGATATGGGGGTGCATCTCATTTGATTGTAAGCTGGATCTGTTGACTGTACCTGGAACACTAAATGGACAAAGATATCAAGATTCCATACTGGATAGAGTTGTGGTCCCTCATTTTGTAAATCATGCACCTGGAACCCACCCTATATTCATGGATGACAACGCCCGACCACATCGTGCTAGAGCTGTGCATGAATACCTCCGCCAGAATGCCATCGAAACCCTACCATGGCCAGCAAGGAGCCCTGACATGAACCCTATTGAGCATATCTGGGACATTCTGGGAAACATGGTGAGAAGGAGGGATCCTCCTGTGCAGAACCTACAGGAATTAACAGACGCACTCCATCTTGAATGGCAACGAATACCACAATGGCGTATCAGTCGGTGGTGACCAGCATGAGACGTCGTGTCCAGGCCGTCATCCAGGCACAAGGTGGATATACCCGGTATTAATAATGACAGTCTCAAACTCGTGCACAGATGTTAAACTTCGTTTTCAGACACCATTAATGACAATCTAGCCACGTGTGTCAACTGTAGGGCAATAGTTGTCAGTTGTGTCAACGTAACCATATTCAGGCCTCGTTTTCAAGTTCAAACAAAAACATACAGTGTTTCCCCACCATCATAATCAGCATTCCTCTAGTTGCATTATTACCTCTTGCACTAAGATGGATGGGTACATAAATGTTTATGCTATTGCTTTCTTCATAGCACATGAATATACCCTCGCATGTGCATAAAAATAGGGTGGTGCTTAACTTTTGCACAGGTGTATAGTATGAATGACTGTTCAACAAGTCCATCCTATGATACTGGATCATTATTTATAAGCATTGTAACTTTCTCAGTAGTGATCCATATTGCTTGTCATGTCGCTAGATTTTCAACATATGGCTGCATGACACATACACGCATGCATGGTGTAATATCTTGCTAAAGACCATTTCAGACAGTCGTCTTAATACAGCAGACATTTATGCTTTTAGCAATATTTGTGAACAATTTCTTTAATAGTGTTTATTAGCTCCTATGTTTGAACTTCTGCTCCTATGTTTGAACATTGACTCCTATGTTTGAACATCAGCTCCTATATAAAGTCTGTGAACATCAGCTCCTATGTAAAGTCTCTGAACATCAGCTCCTATATAAAGTCTGAACATCAGCTCCTATATAAAGTCTGTGAACATCGGCTCCTATGTAAAGTCTCTGAACATCAGCTCCTATATAGTCTCTGAACATCAGCTCCTATGTAAAGTCTGAACATCGGCTCCTATGTAAAGTCTCTGAACATCAGCTCCTATGTAAAGTCTCTGAACATCAGCTCCTGTGTAAAGTCTGAACACCAGCTCCTATGTAAAGTCTCTGAACATCAGCTCCTATGTAACGTCTGAACATCGGCTCCTATATAAAGTCTCTGAACATCAGCTCCTATGTAAAGTCTGAACATCAGCTCCTATGGAAAGTCTGAACATCGGCTCCTATGGAAAGTCTCTGAACATCAGCTCCTATGGAAAGTCTCTGAACATCAGCTCCTATGTAGTCTCTGAACATCAGCTCCTATATAAAGTCTCTGAACATCGGCTCCTATATAAAGTCTCTGAACATTGGCTCCTATGTAAAGTCTCTGAACATCGGCTCCTATATAAAGTCTCTGAACATCGGCTCCTATATAAAGTCTCTGAACATCGGCTCCTATGTAAAGTCTCTGAACATCAGCTCCTATGTAAAGTCTCTGAACATCAGCTCCTATGTAAAGTCTCTGAACATCAGTTCCTATCTAGTCTCTGAACATCAGCTCCTATGTAAAGTCTGAACATCGGCTCCTATATAAAGTCTCTGAACATCGGCTCCTATGTAAAGTCTCTGAACATCAGTTCCTATGTAAAGTCTCTGAACATCGGCTCCTATGTAGCGTCTCTGAACATCGGCTCCTATGTAAAGTCTCTGAACATCAGCTCCTATGTAAAGTCTGAACATCAGCTCCTATGTAGTCTGAACATCGGCTCCTATGTAAAGTCTCTGAACATTGGCTCCTATGTAACATCTCTGAACATCAGCTCCTATATAAAGTCTCTGAACATCGGCTCCTATGTAAGTCTCTGAACATCAGCTCCTATGTAAAGTCTCTGAACATCGGCTCCTATGTAACGTCTCTGAACATCAGCTCCTATGTAAAGTCTCTGAACATCACCTCGTATGGAAAGTCTCTGAACATCAGCTCCTATGGAAAGTCGCTGAACATCAGCTCCTATGTAAAGTCTCTGAACATCGGCTCATATGTAAAGTCTCTGAACATCAGCTCCTATATAAAGTCTCTGAACTTTGGCTCCTATGTAAAGTCTCTGAACATCAGCTCCTATATAAAGTCTCTGAACTTCAGCTCCTATATAAAGTCTCTGAACATCGGCTCCTATGTAAAGTCTGAACATCGGCTCCTATGTAAAGTCTCTGAACATCGGCTCCTATGTAAAGTCTCTGAACATCAGTTCCTATGTAAAGTCTCTGAACATCGGCTCCTATGTAGCGTCTCTGAACATCGGCTCCTATGTAAAGTCTCTGAACATCAGCTCCTATGTAAAGTCTTTGAACATCAGTTCCTATGTAAAGTCTCTGAACATCAGCTCCTATGTAAAGTCTCTGGACATCGTCTCCTATGTAAAGTCTCTGAACATCGGCTCCTATCTAGTCTCTGAACATCAGCTCCTATGTAAAGTCTCTGAACATCGGCTCCTATGTAAAGTCTCTGAACATCGGCTCCTATGTAGTCTCTGAACATCGGCTCCTACGTAACGTCTCTGAATATCGGCTCCTATGTAGTCTCTGAACATCGGCTCCTATATAGTCTCTGAACATCGGCCCCTATGTAAAGTCTGAACATCGGCTCCTACATAACGTCTCTGAATATCGGCTCCTATGTAAAGTCTCTGAACATCGGCTCCTATATAAAGTCTCTGAACATTGGCTCCTATGTAAAGTCTCTGAACATCAGCTCCTATGTAAAGTCTCTGAACATCAGCTCCTATGTAAAGTCTCTGAACATCAGCTCCTATATAAAGTCTATAACATTGGCTCCTATGTAAAGTCTCTGAACATCAGCTCCTATGTAAAGTCTCTGAACATCAGCTCCTGTGTAAAGTCTGAACACCAGCTCCTATGTAAAGTCTCTGAACATCAGCTCCTATGTAATGTCTGAACATCGGCTCCTATATAAAGTCTCTGAACATCAGCTCCTATGGAAAGTCTCTGAACATCAGCTCCTATGGAAAGTCTCTGAACATCAGCTCCTATGTAGTCTCTGAACATCAGCTCCTATATAAAGTCTCTGAACATCGGCTCCTATATAAAGTCTCTGAACATTGGCTCCTATGTAAAGTCTCTGAACATCGGCTCCTATATAAAGTCTCTGAACATTGGCTCCTATATAAAGTCTCTGAACATCGGCTCCTATGTAAAGTCTCTGAACATCAGCTCCTATGTAAAGTCTCTGAACATCAGCTCCTATGTAAAGTCTCTGAACATCAGTTCCTATCTAGTCTCTGAACATCAGCTCCTATGTAAAGTCTGAACATCGGCTCCTATATAAAGTCTCTGAACATCGGCTCCTATATAAAGTCTCTGAACATCGGCTCCTATGTAAAGTCTCTGAACATCGGCTCCTATGTAAAGTCTGAACATCAGCTCATATGTAAAGTCTCTGAACATTGGCTCCTATGGAAAGTCTCTGAACATCAGCTGCTATGTAAAGTCTCTGAACATCGGCTCCTACGTACCGTCTCTGAACATCAGCTCCTATATAAAGTCTCTGAACATCGGCTCCTATGTAAAGTCTCTGAAAATCAGCTCATATGTAAAGTCTCTGAACATCGGCTCCTATGGAAAGTCTCTGAACATCGGCTGCTATGGAAAGTCTCTGAACATCAGCTCCTATGGAAAGTCTCTGAACATCGGCTCCTATGTAAAGTCTCTGAACATCAGCTCCTATGTAAAGTCTCTGAACATCGGCTCCTATGTAACGTCTCTGAACATCAGCTCCTATGTAAAGTCTCTGAACATCAGCTCGTATGGAAAGTCTCTGAACATCAGCTCCTATGGAAAGTCGCTGAACATCAGCTCCTATGTAAAGTCTTTGAACATCAGTTCCTATGTAAAGTCTCTGAACATCGGCTCCTATGTAAAGTCTCTGAACATCAGCTCCTATATAAAGTCTCTGAACATCAGCTCCTATGTAAAGTCTCTGAACATCAGCTCATATGTAAAGTCTCTGAACATCGGCTCCTATGGAAAGTCTCTGAACATCGGCTGCTATGGAAAGTCTCTGAACATCAGCTCCTATGGAAAGTCTCTGATCATCAGCTCCTATGTAAAGTCTGAACATCGGCTCCTATGTAAAGTCTCTGAACATCGGCTCGTATGGAAAGTCTCTGAACATCAGCTCCTATGGAAAGTCTCTGAACATCAGCTCCTATGTAAAGTCTCTGAACATCGGCTCCTATGTAAAGTCTGAACATTGGCTCCTATATAAAGTCTCTGAACATTGGCTCCTATGTAAAGTCTCAGAACATCGGCTCCTATGTAAGTCTCTGAACATCAGCTCCTATGTAAAGTCTCTGAACATCGGCTCCTATGTAACATCTCTGAACATCAGCTCCTATGTAAAGTCTCTGAACATCAGCTCGTATGGAAAGTCTCTGAACATCAGCTCCTATGGAAAGTCGCTGAACATCAGCTCCTATGTAAAGTCTCTGAACATCGGATCCTATGTAAAGTCTCTGAACATCAGCTCCTATATAAAGTCTCTGAACATTGGCTCCTATGTAAAGTCTCTGAACATCAGCTCCTATATAAAGTCCCTGAACATCGGCTCCTATATAAAGTCTGAACATTGGCTCCTATGTAAAGTCTCTGAACATCGGCTCCTATGTAAAGTCTCTGAACATCAGTTCCTATGTAAAGTCTCTGAACATCGGCTCCTATGTAGCGTCTCTGAACATCAGCTCATATGTAAAGTCTCTGAACATCGGCTCCTATGTAGCGTCTCTGAACATCAGCTCATATGTAAAGTCTCTGAACATTGGCTCCTATGGAAAGTCTCTGAACATCAGCTGCTATGTAAAGTCTCTGAACATCGGCTCCTACGTACCGTCTCTGAACATCAGCTCCTATATAAAGTCTCTGAACATCGGCTCCTATGTAAAGTCTCTGAAAATCAGCTCATATGTAAAGTCTCTGAACATCGGCTCCTATGGAAAGTCTCTGAACATCGGCTGCTATGGAAAGTCTCTGAACATCAGCTCCTATGGAAAGTCTCTGAACATCGGCTCCTATGTAAAGTCTCTGAACATCAGCTCCTATGTAAAGTCTCTGAACATCGGCTCCTATGTAACGTCTCTGAACATCAGCTCCTATGTAAAGTCTCTGAACATCAGCTCGTATGGAAAGTCTCTGAACATCAGCTCCTATGGAAAGTCGCTGAACATCAGCTCCTATGTAAAGTCTTTGAACATCAGTTCCTATGTAAAGTCTCTGAACATCGGCTCCTATGTAAAGTCTCTGAACATCGGCTCCTATGTAAAGTTTGAACATTGGCTCCTATATAAAGTCTCTGAACATTGGCTCCTATGTAAAGTCTCAGAACATCGGCTCCTATGTAAGTCTCTGAACATCAGCTCCTATGTAAAGTCTCTGAACATCGGCTCCTATGTAACGTCTCTGAACATCAGCTCCTATGTAAAGTCTCTGAACATCAGCTCGTATGGAAAGTCTCTGAACATCAGCTCCTATGGAAAGTCGCTGAACATCAGCTCCTATGTAAAGTCTCTGAACATCGGCTCCTATGTAAAGTCTCTGAACATCAGCTCCTATATAAAGTCTCTGAACATTGGCTCCTATGTAAAGTCTCTGAACATCAGCTCCTATATAAAGTCCCTGAACATCGGCTCCTATATAAAGTCTGAACATTGGCTCCTATGTAAAGTCTCTGAACATCGGCTCCTATGTAAAGTCTCTGAACATCAGTTCCTATGTAAAGTCTCTGAACATCGGCTCCTATGTAGCATCTCTGAACATCAGCTCATATGTAAAGTCTCTGAACATCGGCTCCTATGTAGCGTCTCTGAACATCAGCTCATATGTAAAGTCTCTGAACATTGGCTCCTATGGAAAGTCTCTGAACATCAGCTCCTATATAAAGTCTCTGAACATCGGCTCCTATGTAAAGTCTCTGAAAATCAGCTCATATGTAAAGTCTCTGAACATCGGCTCCTATGGAAAGTTTCTGAACATCGGCTGCTATGGAAAGTCTCTGAACATCAGCTCCTATGGAAAGTCTCTGAACATTGGCTCCTATGTAAAGTCTCTGAACATCAGCTCCTATGTAAAGTCTCTGAACATCGGCTCCTATGTAACGTCTCTGAACATCAGCTCCTATGTAAAGTCTCTGAACATCAGCTCGTATGGAAAGTCTCTGAACATCAGCTCGTATGGAAAGTCTCTGAACATCAGCTCCTATGGAAAGTCTCTGAACATCAGCTCCTATGTAAAGTCTCTGAACATCGGCTCCTATGTAAAGTCTCTGAACATCAGCTCATATATAGTCTCTGAACATCGGCTCCTATGTAAAGTCTCTGAACATCAGCTCCTATGTAAAGTCTCTGAACATCAGCTCCTACGTAACGTCTCTGAACATCAGCTCATATGTAAAGTCTCTGAACATCAGCTGCTATGTAAAGTCTCTGAACATCGGCTCCTATGTAACATCTCTGAACATCGGCTCCTACGTAAAGTCTCTGAACACCGGCTCCTATATAAAGTCTCTGAACATCGGCTCCTATGTAAAGTCTCTGAACATCAGCTCCTATGTAAAGTCTCTGAACATCAGCTCCTATGTAAAGTCTCTGAACATCAGCTCCTATGTAAAGTCTCTGAACATTGGCTCCTATGTAACATCTCTGAACATCAGCTCCTATGTAAAGTCTCTGAACATCAGCTCATATGTAAAGTCTCTGAACATCGGCTCCTATGGAAAGTCTCTGAACATCAGCTCCTATGGAAAGTCTCTGAACATCAGCTCCTATGTAAAGTCTGAACATCGGTTCCTATGTAAAGTCTCTGAACATCGGCTCCTATGTAAAGTCTCTGAACATCGGCTCCTATGTAAAGTCTCTGAACATCGGCTCCTATGTAAAGTCTCTGAACATCGGCTCCTATGTAAAGTCTCTGAACATCGGCTCCTATGTAACGTCTCTGAACATCGGCTCCTATGTAAAGTCTCTGAACATCAGCTCCTATGTAAAGTCTCTGAACATCAGCTCCTATATAAAGTCTCTGAACATCGGCTCCTATGTAAAGTCTCTGAACAGCAGCTCCTATGTAAAGTCTCTGAACATCAGCTCCTATATAAAGTCTCTGAACATCAGCTCCTATATAAAGTCTCTGAACATCGGATCCTATGTAAAGTCTCTGAATATCGGCTCCTATGTAAAGTCTCTGAATATCAGCTCCTATGTAAAGTCTCTGAACATCGGCTCCTATGTAAAGTCTCTGAACATCAGCTCCTATATAAAGTCTCTGAACATCGGCTCCTATGTAAAGTCTCTGAACATCGGCTCCTATGTAAAGTCTCTGAACATCAGTTCCTATGTAAAAGTCTCTGAAGATCGGCTCCTATGCAAAGTCTCTGAACATCGGCTCATATGTAAAGATATTGGGCCGATGGTCAGGTGAGCAAACAATCATGGTCAAACCATGAACTACCATGGTCAATCGTGACATGGTTAGTAGGAAATCTGGTGCGGGGAGGGGGGGGGGGGGGAGTTGAATATTTAGGAAATATCAATGAGTATCAGTATGGTAAATATCAATCTATGATTTCATTTCTACAGTGACTTGTTGTTTGTTTTATCAGCTGCTCTTGACAAAGATAAAAAACAGCAGACCATGGTGAGCATGTTCAGATCTATCGTGAAGCATGAAGGGCCACGAGGACTTTACCGAGGACTTGTACCCAACTTCCTCAAGGTTGCACCAGCTGTCAGTATTGGATATGTGATATATGAAAGGACAAGGACAGTATTAGGAATTAATAAGAAATAGCTCTTAAAAAGATGAGTGATGTCAAGCAAATACAAAGCTCTTCCATTAATACTCTTTCTGCCTCTGTGCTGATCCTGTCAGTGATCCTGGAATGTAAGCTCATCTGGGAAGATCTACAGGACAAAGGAAAATGATTGTCAAATTCAGGGTATAAGAACAACTGTGACACAATTGTTACAAAGTAGGCGGAATCATAAAAATAGCTTAGCTAAAGACAGACTTATGCTAGAGTATTTATGTAAATGATATAAATGGAGGAATCCAGTTCTTCAATCAGTCATATGGTGTCATAATCAACAACATCACATGTAGGCTAATATCATAATGAATTATGTCATGAATGACTCGATTTAGTCCGTCTTAAACGTTTAATAGTCCATCAAGTTATGCGAATTGTATGTCTTTGATATTTAATAACCATTCTGTTGAATATTCTGAACTAATTTGACTGGGCGCTGTTGCTGCCATATTCAACAGCTTAACCTGTATAGTTTTCTGGAAATTGCATCTCAGAGAGTGCAGGGATCAATCGATCCCAGCACAGGCAAAGTATGGGTGGATCTAAGCTAGAGATGGGCTGGGCATAGCTAAAACTGGATTCCTCAATTACCTTAAAATTCAGATGAACACTAAACTATAGAGTTATGATGTGTGTTCTTATAACTTGACCAGCTCTACTTAGGATACTTTGAAAGGACAAAAAAGACTCATTCTCCTACTGACAACTTTTGGGGATGGGGCCTGGAGGGTGGGGTTTCCGCATTTCCGTAATCTCTGATTGTCGTTCTTGTTTTTTATATTCTTTAAAATCATGTTTATTAAAATCCTTTTTAAAAATTTTAAGCAATCTATCTATCTAAATAGTCAGTTGTTATTCATTTCAACAATCAATTAATATATATATTCGATTTGATGGAATGAAATTATTTTAACAATTTACAATTAGTATATATATATATATATATATATATATATATATCTACATATAATTAATATAATATAATTAATATATAAAATCCATTTCATATCAAAATTATCACATGATTTTAGGGACGTGCTTAGGGGCGTGCTTAGGGACGTCAAACTTTCACGTCACTTTTGTGATTTTCGCACACAAATGTGCTTAGGGATCTGCTTAGTGACTCAAATTCCACTGCGTTTGAGGTTCTACTTTTCACATAAGGTGTTATTTCAAATTTTCTCGTCACTTTTGTGATTTTTTTACAATTTACATTTTGCTTGGCGAATGCATATCCTTTTGTTAGCCAAAAGAAAACTATTTTTGAAAATGTATCCCTGAAATGACTGCATCGAGCCAGGCATTCCAGTGAAATATGGGAATTTTTAGCACAATGGACCTTTCCATTTTTAGCTATGCCCCGCCCATCTCTAGATAAGCTCCACTCACAACTCGTCGTGTTTGGATTGATTGATCCCCGAATGCCCTAGCTACCAATTTCCTGAAAACTATACAGGGAAGCTCTTGAATATTTTGTAAGTAATTTGACTGGGTGCTGTTGCTGCCTATGGCAGAATATTTATTAAATAGTAAAAGCAAACAATTTGTACAACAACACATAGACCGTCATCAAATATGCGTTCGTGACGTACTTATCGATGTCATTCATGATGTCATCCATTATGATGTCATTCTACACACCGTGTAGATGATTATGATGTCATATGATGGGTGCATACTCTGGAAAGGTGAATTGCAGGTTTCGTCATTGATATGCCTTTGTTGTTATGTCAGGGTAATTTGTAACCAGGCTGGTTAATCAAGTAATCACGATTATTCTTAAATCATCGATAAGGATCGCTCAAAGTAGTAATTGTACACATTTACATACTTACCCAGTGTATTGCACTTGTGCGAGATAAAATGATGATTTATACTACTCAAAAGTTGCTACGGATGTCTAAATAAATATACTTAAATACAAGAAAAAATGGATTTTCCTACTCCATGGGAATCCTAACTTAATCTGAATGTGATTAAAGAAACTGACAGTGAAAAGTCAAGCACGTGTTTTCCCACGGAAGATGAGAGAATTCTTTTTCTCATTTCATTAGAAGAAATTTGCTGATTATTTTTGTGCAATAATATCCCGCGTCATCTGAGTATCAGGAAGGTTCTCGTGGCATTGGTCTGCTACATGTCATCTTAGTATCTGGAAGGTTCTCGTGGCATTGGTCTGCTACATGTCATCTGAGTATCAGGAAGGTTCTCGTGGCATTTGTCTGCTACATGGCATCTGAGTATCTGGAAGGTTCTCGTGGCATTGGTCTGCTACATGTCATCTGAGTATCAGGAAGGTTCTCGTGGCATTGGTCTGCTACATGGCATCTGAGTATCTGGAAGGTTCTCGTGGCATTGGTCTGCTACATGTCATCTGAGTATCTGGAAGGTTCTCATGGCATTGGTCTGCTACATGGTATCTGAGTATCTGGAAGGTTCTCGTGGCATCTGAGTATCTGGAATGTTCTCATGGCATTGGTCTGCTACATGGCGGCTGGACGAAGCCAAGAGTAGCTGTTGCCTTTGGCATCAGTCAGTGTGTCATCAGTGCATGGACCAGGTACCAGGACACCTGTGAAGTGAAACGAATGCTTCTGAGTTCTGAAACCACTTCAGAGCTTCCAGAGAGTAGACAATACCCACTCAGACTGTTAGAAACAGATTGCACCCCAGGGGTTAGAAACAGACTGCACCCCTTGAGTTAGAGGCACCTTCAACCGAGATTGGAATGAAGTAGAGAACATCTCACCTGGACTCCTGTTCAATGGGAAGTTGTGTTGTTCTCAGTTGAATCTCTGCTTGGACCTTCATAATGAACGCGTTCATGTGTCGCGTTCATGTGTGGCGATGTCAAAATGAAACATTTGCTGATGTCAGTGTCATGGAGGTGCAGTCATGGTATGAGGTGCAGTCATGGTGTGAGGTGCAGTCATGGTGTGGGGTGTAGTAATGATATGAGGTGTAGTAATGATGTGAGGTGCAGTCATGATGTGGGGTGCAGTCATGATGTGAGGTGCAGTCATGGTGTGAGGTGCAGTCATGGTGTGAGGTGCAGTCATGGTGGAAGTGCAGTCATGGTGTGAGGTGCAGTCATGGTGTGAGGTGTAGTAATGATATGAGGTTCAGTCATGATGTGAGGTGCAGTCATGGTGTGAGGTATAGTAATGGTGTGAGGTGCAGCCATGATGTGAGGTGCAGTCATGGTGTGAGGTGCAGTTATGGTGGAAGTGCAGTCATGGTGTGAGGTGCCAAGTGTCCAGAATCCCTTTGTCCAGTCCTGTGCTGGTGCATTATGGCAAGAGTTCATTCGGATGAATAATAATGTGTGACCACACAGAGCAAGGCACGATCACACAGAGCAAGGCGCGAACACACAGAGCAAGGCGTGATCACACAGAGCAAGGTGTGGTCACACAGAGCAAGGTGTGATCACACAGAGCAAGGCGCGACCACACAGAGCGAGGCGTGAACACACAGAGCGAGGCGTGACCACACAGAGCAAGGCGTGACCACACAGAGTGAGGCGTGAACACACAGAGCAAGGCTCGACCACACAGAGCACGGCACGACCATACAGAGCAAGGTGTGATAACACAGAGCGAGGCGAGACCACACAGAGTAAGGCGCGAATACACAGCAAGGCGTGACCACACAGAGCAAGGCGTGATCACACAGAGCAAGTTGTGGTCACACAGAGCAAGGTGTGATCACACAGAGCAAGGCGCGACCACACAGAGCGAGGCGTGAACACACAGAGCAAGGCGTGACCACACAGAGCAAGGCGTGACCACACAGAGCGAGGCGTGAACACACAGAGCAAGGCGCGACAGAGCAAGGCGAGACGAGACCACACAGAGCGGGGCACGACCACACAGAGCGGGGCACGACCACACAGAGCGAGGCCCGATCGCACAGAGCGAGGTGTGATCGCACAGAGCGAGGCGTGATCGCACAGAGCAAAGGCGTGATCGCACAGAGCGAGGCGTTACCACACAGAGCGAGACATGATCACATAGAGCGAGGCGTGACCACACAGAGCGAGGTGTGATCGCACAGAGCGAGGTGTGATCGCACAGAGCGAGGTGTGATCACACAGAGCAAGGCGTAATCGCACAGAGCAAGGTCGCGCAGAGCGAGACATGACCACACAGAGTGAGGTGTGATCGCACAGAGCAAGGTGTGATCACACAGAGCAAGGCGTGATCACACAGAGCAAGATGCTTAACCTCTACCTCGAAAGTAAGGTATCAAGCCAATGATGTGGCCGGCTAGGTCTCCAGATTTGAATCCCATTGAGCATGTTCAGGACCATCTGCAGACAGCCATTTCATCTCAACCCATCCACTCCACCAGGAGCATGGGCAGGCCTTGATAGATAAATAAATGGGCCAACATTCTGCAAGTTCAGTTCCTATCTAAGACTGAGAGCTTGTAAAAAGGTGTAAGTCTAATTGGTGCTCGCGGTGACCATACGCGGTACTGAGTAGCTGGGAAACACTGACTGTGGCACTTGGCAGACTTATCTGTACGTGAGTGTAAGTCCTCCGTAGTACGCGGTACTGAGTAGCTGGGAAACACTGACTGTGGCACTGGGCAGACTTAACCGTACATGAGTGTAGGTCCTCCATAGTATACTGCATGGTCACAGCACTTGTTACACTTGGCTGCACAATACATGACATTGCCTATCTGTGTTCATAATGGACCTTTCCAGTTTTAGCTATGCCCCACCCATCACTAGTTGAGCTCCACGCACATCTCCCTCGTGTTGGGATTGATCGATCCCTCATCTCCCTGACTCAATTTCCAGAAAACTATACAGGGAAACCTGTTGAATATTTTTAAACTAATTTGACTGGGTGCAGTTTTAGCTATGCCCCGCCCATCACTAGCTGAGCTCCACCCACATCTCCCTCGTGTTGGGATTGATCGATCCCTGAACTCCCTGACTATCAATTTCCAGAAAACTATACAGAGAAACCTGTTGAATATTTTGTAACTAATTTGACTGGGTGCTGTTGCTGCCTATGGCAGCAACAGCGCCCAGTCAAATTAGTTTCAAAATATTCAACAGAATATTTATTAAAATATAGAACAAATATTTAGTCTAGTTCAAGGCAATGGACAAATCCAGTCTATCCATCAATAATATGACATCATAATCAACTAAGTCAGATTTAGGCCGATATCATAATCAATTACATCATGAATGACGTGATGATTAAGTCCATCATAAACGCTTAATTATCTGTCAAGGTGTATGAAATGTTTGTCTTCTATTTAATAAACATTCTGGTGAATATTTTGGCAGTAATAGCACCCAGTCAAATTAGTTTTAAAAATCTGACAGCTTACCAGAGTGTATAGTTTTATGGATATTGAGATTCAGGGAGGGCAGGGATCGAACTGCAGGGATCGATCGATCACAACACGTTAGTTCTCTAGATGGGATGTGTTTTTGTAAGATTACTAAAGCCCTAGTAACCCATTTCAAAACAACCTTTCATGAAAGATTATTTTTAAAATAATTTCACTGGAAGGTTGGTTCTTTCAAAGGCAACAACAGCATCCAGTCAAATTAATTTTGAAATATTGAGTAGTGTATGCAATGTTTGGAGAAGATATGATGAATTTGCACTAAGCTTAACATTATGCAGTCATGGAGACCAATGACATAACAGTCACAGTGACATATGACAGTGACACATGACAGTCACAATGACACATGACAGTCACAGCGATCAACGATGCATGGCAGTCACAATGACACATGACAGTCACAATGTTGCATAGCAGTCACAATGACACATGACAGTCACAATGCCACCTGACAATCACAATGACACATGGCATTCACAATGGCACATGACACCTGACAGTCCCAATGACACATAACAGTCACAATGTCACATGACAGTCACAATGACACATGACAGTCACAGCGACACATGACAGTCACAGTGACACGTGACAGTCACAACAACATGTGATAGTCACAACAACACATGACAGTCACAATGGCACATGACAGTCACAATGACACCTGACAATCACAATGACATGGCATTCACAATGATACCTGACCGTCACAATGACACATAACAGTCACAATGTCACATGACAGTCACAATGACACATGACAGTCATAGCGACACATGACAGTCACAATGACACATGGCAGTCACAGCGACACATGACAGTCACAACGACATGCCAGTCACAATCACACATGACAGTCACAATGACACATGACAGTCAAAACAACACATGACAGTCACAATGACACATGACAGTCAAAATGACACATGACAGTTAAAACGACACATGACAGTCACAATGACACATGACAGTCACAATGTCACATGACAGTCACAATGACACATGACAGTCACAATGTCACATGACAGTGGCAATGACACATGATAGTCAAAACAACACATGACAGTCACAATGACACATGACAGTCAAAATGATACATGACAGTCAAAACGACACATGACAGTCACATTGACACATGACAGTCACAATGTCATGTGACAGTCATAATGACACATGACAGTTAAAACAACACATGACAGTCACAATGACACATGACAGTCACAGTGACACATGACAGTCACAATGACACATGACAGTCACAGTGACACATGACAGTCACAATGACACATGATTTCCTTGATGGTCTCTAGTGCCCATGACATCAGTTATGCCGGTCACATCAGGGCATGAATGGTGCCATTGCCTGATTGGTCTATGACAACAGTTTGTTCTGCATTAATTAATGTAAATACATTTTCAGTTCCTCTTCAGCCAGGTGAGCATTATAGGCCATAGTCCATTTATTGTCGAGCCCATAACGAAGCGGAAGATCTCGACGTAGTAATCCAAATGACGTCCAGTGTGACAAAAATTAATTAATAATTAAAGTTTTCAATAGACATTTAATTCGTTAAGGACTTATCCGATGTTAAAGGAAGGGAAAAGGGAAACAACAAATGATGTTTATTGGTAAATGGAAATGAATCAGGATTATTTGAGAAAAGGCATTTACTAAATCGAGGAGCGTTTAGCTGAGAACCAATTAGTGACATAGCCGGTGCTTCGCACTCCGCCATGTATCAACTGTGTGTGCAGGTATACCGCGTACTCGAATATAACAAAAGCAAACGTGAATATAGTTTTGTAAGCGGTATGAATAGTATTCTCTATAGACGCCGATGTAGAGCGATTAACTCGCTACTGTTAATTCACTATTGATTCTTTTGAAAACATATTTGAAAGTCACTGTTTCTGGTGAAAGCAACAAGTCTCGGTCAAAATGATTTCAAAATACACTGCTGGTTTCCAAGGTCGCAATATGATGTCTACTGAATATTTTGAAATTTGTGTAACTGAATGCAGATTCTGTCGCTGGAAGCAATGGCTTTCATTCAAATTGTTATAAAATTAGACAGGATTTTACCTGTAGGAAGTAGTGGCTAATCAGTTTAACGCGAATATAACAGATTATATGACCGGCTGTAGCGGGTATTATTTATTCACTTGGCGTACACCAGAGCGCACAGCACAACATGCATCACTAATTGATTCCCGCCAAATTGACATAAATGGTATTTATCTGCTTTTTTCAAATTGTGCTGATTTATTTGTGTTTTTTACTTGTGTAGGTTGATTGTTATCTAAATCTATCATTCAGGAGCATTTGGTAGTTCCTTGATCCTTTCCTTTGATAAAACTTGTGATTTTCGTTTGGCCATGTCTTAGAATATTTGTGTGTGATATATATCCTGCTGAAACCAAGAATTAGAAGAATGTTATAGTCTTTGAGTTGACATTTTATCAATGAAGTACTTATTCAATCCCATTAAAACTTTGCGGCTTTGTTTTATACCATTTCTTGAAATAACCCGGAATAACCCCAGAATTAGAAGAATGATAAAGTAGTTCAATGGTCTTTTAATTTATCAAGGAATTATTCAATCCCAATGAAACTTTACACATTTGTTATATATCATCATTGCATTCAGTTTGCAGCAAAATTAAAATGAATTCTAAAAGTATTTTCCTACTTTTCCATGGTATGAATGTAGTTTATTTCTGTGTGATTTGTCTCCTTTTCAAGAATTAGAATAATGTTAGTTTTAAATAAACATTTGATTTGTCATGGGGATTATATTATGTTACGAAATCATGACACACATGATGTATGATATGCGGAAAACCTAAAGGTCTCGACATGCAGGATGTTGTCCATCTCGTTACTATAATTACTACCAATACCTAATTAATATTGCTTATAAATATTTTCACTTCAAGACTATACTTACCTCCCTAATACTCTTTGATATTGCTAAATATCGGCTTTCACTCAATAAACACTCAGAAAAAAAGCAGTTATGTGCCCCTACTGGGCAGGGAGTCAGAGTGCAGTCCGGCGGATGCCAGCCCCACCACCGCGCATGCGCCGACTAGCACTTCCTCTTTGCTAATTTATTGGCTGAGGGTGAACACATGCTTTGTGCTTTACGCTTTTCACTTGTATTCTAAGTCAATTTTAAGCAGTTAAATAGAAGTTTGAACACCTATTGTGATGTCTGAGAGAGTGACTTCGCCGGAGGAGGGCCCAGGACCTATCCATCAGGTGACTTCTATTATATTTTAGCGAGTTTTTCCCGGTGTAATGTGTTTCCGGGACTCGCATTTACCGTGATAAGCGCCTAGTATAGTTGTTTTATTTCAACATGGTGCTATATAATACTAATCTCTCTTTGTGTTTATGTCCACAGGTATCTGTCAGGATATGTATTGGACATCACAGCATCAGAGGGTTTGTTTCTCTCCACCAAGGTTCCATTTCCTACTAATACTGTTAGGTTATCTAACCAAAAAGTCTATTTCCAGTGATTCGGAGGCATCGTATGAAGGTCTTCTCACTTTACCCTCTTGATCCAATTCCTTCCCCTAAGGTGGAGAGAGTTAAGAGGCGTAGTCTTGGTGGAGTGTTCCAGTTCATCACGTTGGATGGTTTGTCTATACAAAGAGTCAGGTATTCTAGTTAATGATATGAGGTGATGTTAATTATTTTTAACTGTAATTGCCATTGTTATCATTGTGTATCTGATGTTTGTGTAGTCTGAATATCTATCCTGAAGATGTTCTGGTTATGAATACAATTCGTCCTTACACCTGGATGTTTGTTTCGGATCGATTTAATTTCTGTCATGGGATTAATGACGTCATAATCAGCCTTGCGCTTTATTAACAATTAAAGTTTTGTCCAATGTTGGTTTCAGATGATTAGTGATCCTTATGATCTTCCCTCTCTTTTAGTTTGGTTTTGAGTTTCTAACTTTAACTAAATTGCTCATTGTCCTCGTCCTTTGTCCTGTTTCAGAGACCTGGTTGCTCGTCCTGTGGGCGTTTTCTGAAAGAAAAATTCATCCCACATCTTTGCTTTCATTGTAGCCCCTGTGGGCCATTGCTCAATTGTGACGTATGTAAGCATTTGGGGGGGGCGAGCTAATGACCGAATTTTTATGCTTGCAGGCTAAGGACAAGGTTGTGGAGGAGGAGAGGAAGCAAAAAAGAGAGGGTGTGAGTAAAAAGGGTAAGAGGAAGGCCTCGTCCTCAGTGGACATGGAGGCCTTCCGTAGTGAGATGTTGGGAGAGATGAAGAGGACGATAAAGGATTTGGTTCCAGAGCTGCTTCGTGGCATGCTTCCTGGACCAAATCCTTTATTGTCCTCATCATCTGCTTCAGAGCAGATAGTCCCCGCCTCTGAATCTGGTTTCCTTAGGCGCTACCAGTTTTCGATGATTCAGAGGTGGCCCCATTAGTGGGGGCGTTCCACGACCCTGGCAGCAGGCTTGCCACGCCAAGGGGTCGTGGACGGCTGTCGCTGGAACCTGCTGGCTGCTTATCAGCCCAGGGGTATCCGCACGCCGCAGGTGCCAGTACCTCCTATGGCACCTTTCCTGGCTAGCTCTCTTTGCTGACCCGGAGTCTAATCTTTCTGTCCAGGAAGAAGAGGATTATCTGTTAGGGTCACCGTCTGAGGACGTGGCCATGGATTTTGATGTCTGTGCACCCCTCGCGGGGAATACAGGCGACATGATCCATGGTTCTACTCACGCAGGAGTAGAATTCACGGCTCAGAAGGTGGCCCTGGGCGGTGCTGATGGTCAGCTGTTCCGCATACCTCGGCTTGCTGAGAGTATTGCTGGTGCTGGCCGGAGCTGTGGTGGGGTGGTAGCTACCCCGCGCTCTACCACGGCGCCTGCTCCTGGACAAGCCAGTCAGATTACCATGCCTGCTCTTTCGGGCCCGCATGCTTTCTCTGGCTTGCCAGGAGTGTCAGCTCATCCGCCGTCAAGCTCTGCTGCGTGTGCTCAGGAGGAAGACGAAGGCCCTCGTCTAGTAGAGCACTCGCAGTTAGCCACGGAGGAGGATTGGTATGATGCTTGTCAATGGCTGATAAGTGTTAGGCCAGACCTGCCCGTGGAGCAGTCTGCTAGCCAGCGTGACCACAGGCCGTGGTTAGCTGGTAAGGCGACTGCTAGTGTTATGCCATCTCTGCCGTTAGCAGAGCATATCGAGGATATGTTCTCGGCGGCGGAATCATCCATTAAGGCGAATGGGCGTCTCGCAAAGGCCCCTCGCGAGGTAGCAAGGCGCTGCCGCATCGTGCCCGTGGATTACCAGAGGTACAGTGTGGTGCCCAAGCCTAGCGTGGATGACCGCGCGGCTTTGGGTGAGGATGCGCGGCCAGGCTCCCGTTCTGACACGGGAGCTTTGTGTTCGAACGCAACGCGTTCGCCCAATGCCGCGTTGCGGGATGCGGAGGAGAGTGGGAGAGCGTCTATTGCGGCGCTGTCTCACGTCTCCCAGCTGTTACAGGGGGTGGTAACAGCATCCGCATCACGCCAACCGAGCCCGGTCACAGTCCAGAGAGCCATCCAGGATGGTATCAACCTGGCTCTGGACTGCATGACTCGGGCGGTGACCAGGAGTGTCTGGGCGAGGCACACGTTTGCGTTAGATAACCTGTGCCCATCCCAGGACCTGTACAATAGGCTTCTGCATACGCCTATGGCAGGTCCTGGTCTCTTTTGAGGTGAGGGATGTAGACACCTCCAGGAGACGGTTACTCTGGTCAATAACCAGAGGGCGCTGCACGAACAGTTTGAGGTGCTCCGTAGGGAGCGCGTTCGCGCTGCACACCCTGCAGGCTCGAGGTGGAGGTGGCCAGGTCAGAGGCCAGCCACCATCGCAGCCTCGGCATCGTGCGATTCGGCCAGCAGTGAAGGGGCGCAGGCTCCTCAGGCGCAGCCAGCCAGGCAGCCACCCGCGCACCGAGGTGCGCGCGGTGCTGGTCGTGGCGCGAGAGGATCTGGTCGTGGTAATCGTGCCTGATGGGCCGGTTACCGTGGTGAGAACCACTCTGGTGTTTCTGGCGAATGAGACAGTGCCACTCTTGCATTCCTTATGTCCACCCCTCTCCCTAGGTGGACCGGTGGGAGGCCGGCTGGCCGACCACATGCAAGAGTGGGAGCGGTTGGTTGACTCAGGACCGTTTAGTCTTGCGATGGCTTTCAGTCGGGTATCATCCCGACTGGATGACAGGCCCGCCATCGCTGCTGTCTCTGCTGCCAATCTGGACTCCAAATCCGAGAGATCCAGATCAAAGGTTGTGTATCGAGGAGGAGATAAACTCCCTCATACAAAAAGGAGCAATTCAGCCAGCACAGAAGTGTCCGGGCTTCTATTCAACCGTGTTCTTAGTGACAAAAAACACCGGAGGGTGGAGACCAATTCTCAACCTCAAGCCATTGAACAAGTTCATAGAGACGCCCAGTTTCAAGATGGAGACTGTGCGCTGGGTGTTAGCGGGGTTAGAGAAGGGAATATGGACAGCTTCAATAGATTTGAAGGATGCTTATTTCCACATCCCCATAGCGAGGAGTTTCCGTCGCTTCCTGAGATTTGCATTCCAGGGCAGACAGTGGGAATTCAGGGTGTTACCCTTCGGAATTTCCACGGCTCCTCGGGTTTTCACCCGTGTGGTTCTTGCGATTACCGCATACCTCCGCAGGAGAAGCATAGCAGTCCACATGTACATAGACGACTGGCTGTTAAAGGCACACACCCAGGGAAGTTTATTGGCCAATCTGGAGATTGTCTTGAAGACTCTCACAGACTTAGGCTGGATGATCAATTTCCAAAAATCAGATGTGACTCCATCCCAGAAGTTTGTTTACCTGGGGATGTTCTTCGATCTGGAGACAGGATATGTTTATCCTACTCAAGAGAGAGTTCAGAGACTCATCTCAGTAATTCAGTCAGTGTGCGACAGTCGTCATGTCCTGGCACGGCTTTACTTGAGAATGCTGGGGTTGATGGTTTTGTTTGAACCAGTCATTCCTCAGGCCGCCTTACGCAGGCGGCCGATCCAGTTATTTCTCATGACGCAATGGACCCAGAGTACAGGTTCACTGGACTCGTACGTGTCAGTGTTGGCGCCTCTAATTCACCACCTGCAATGGTGGTTGAACACAGAGAATCTCCTGGTGGGGGTTATGCTAACCCCTCCTCACCCTCAGGTAACTGTGTATACAGATGCCTTGATGGAGGGGTGGGGAGCTTGCCTGGAAGAATCCACGATATCAGGGCTTTGGGATCTGGAACAGTCAAAGGAACATATTAATCTACTGGAACTAAGAGCAGTAGTCCTGGGCCTGGAACATTTCTTACAGAAAGTTCAGGGCAAGATTGTTCTTATTCGTTCAGACAACTCAACAGTAGTGACTTACATAAACCGCCAGGGCGGAACGAAGTCGCCCAGTCTCTGTATGATGACATGGAGACTGCTTTGTTGGTGCCTGGATCACAGGATTATCTTGAAAGCAGTTCATATTCCGGGAAGGTTAAATCTGCTAGCAGACTCATTGAGCCGAAGGATGAGTGTTTTACCCACGGAATGGCAACTAAATCAATTTGTGGCGGATCGTCTGTTCGACCATTGGGGGAAACCCAACATCGATTTGTTCGCAACGAAGAGGAATGCGAAGATGACGACGTACGTCTCTCCGATTCCAGATCCAAGCGCTTTCGCAACAGATGCGTTAGCTATCAGCTGGGCGGGAATGTATGCATACGCATTCCCTACAGCAATCCTGATTCCAAAAATTCTTCAGAAAATCAGACAGGAGGAGTGCCAAGTGCTTCTGATCGCCCCAGATTGGCCAAGCCGATCATGGTATACGGATCTGCTGGACCTTCTGGTCTGCAATCCGGTTCCTCTGCCTCTGATGGACGACATTATCTTCCAGGGCAAGGCCCTTCACAACAATCCGTCAATGTTCCGATTGACTGCGTGGATGTTGTCAAGGAATCTAGACTTAAGGAGGGCTTTTCTGAGCAAGCAGCCATGTTTATGGCCAAAGCCAGGAGGGGGTCAACCTCCAGAGCATATAATTATAAAATCAACAGATTTGCAGAGTGGTGCTCAAAAAGATGTATTGATCCAATGGATTCATCTATTCAGGTAGTAGCTGATTTCCTCTGTCACCTGTATGATGCCTATAGCCTCAAGCCTAACTCTATTGCTGGTTATAAGTCAGCTTTAATGACTGTTATCCCTTGCTTGACGAATAGGGGAGGTGATGAAGTAAGTACATTAAATGTATTAATTAAAGGCATGGGCAATCTAAGACCAAAGAATCCCCCGGTGATTCCGTCTTGGAGTTTATCTCTAGTGCTTCAGGTACTAGGTGATAAGCCTTTTGAACCACTTAGTTCCAATTCTATGAAACTGTTAACTCTTAAAACTGTATTTTTAATTGCTGCGGCCTCGGCTAGGCGTAGGAGTGAAATTCATGCCTTATCAGCCGAGGAGGACCGTTTTGTGGTTACAGGGGAAGGCCTTAAGCTTCTACCTAAGTTTAATTTCTTGGCTAAGAATCAGTCGTTGAAATATCCAGGTCAACCTATTTTTTTGCCTGCTTTAACTAGATATGATCCTAATTCTAAAGCATGGTGTCCCGTCCGGGCGCTGCTCCGGTACAAACAGCGTACTTCGGAGTGGCGGACCGACCAGTCAGCGTTATGGTTGTCATATATTGAACCCCATGGCAGGGCGTCTAAGGACACCATTTCCAGGTGGATTGTAGAATGTATCCAATTTTGTCATAAATCTGCCACCGGTAAGCAGGTTGACATGGCCAAGGCTCACAGTGTCCGCGGCGTAGTGACTTCCACTGCCCTATTTAATGGGGTCCCTATGGATGATATTATGTCGGTTGCTCAGTGGCACTGTGAGTCAAGTTTTACAGACCATTATCTCCGTGACACCGCACATCCTCTCGCCTTGTCGATTTTGAAAAAATAATTAAAGGTGTAATTTTTTTATGAGGTTTCCTCATTGCTTATATATATCACAATTAATTAATGGGAACAACCACTTTTTGGGACTGCATCAGCCTTCACCACTGGGAAGATGATGTCAGCAGCCAAGTTCAACAAGGTCAGTCTTGTTCATGTGTTGTTCATTGTTGATTGTATTGTCACGTGACCCTTTGTTATTAATATGGTGATGGTTTGTATGTTTATGTGGTTCATCATTGAGAGTATACGAAAATGGAGCCTTTTCGTCTCTCCTATTGTACATGGCATTGGTACGTAGAGAGCGTATGGGACATTGAGGTCATTCAATTCTTCCTCCCAGGAAAGGGGGGGGGAGCGCATATGACATTCGGTCATCTCTCATCCATCGGTTTGTGTTAACCGAGGGTTTTGTCAAATCCTGACTGTGTTTTCACACAGTTTCAGAAGTTTAAGTGCCTTAAACGCGGAAAAGCGTATAGGGAAGAGCTGGTCTTTTGACCTCGCCTCCCTCCGGCCAAATTCCCTGTCGAATTCTGGCAATATCAAAAGAGTATTAGGGAGGTAAGTATACTCTTGAAGTGAAATAAACGAAATCAAGGATTTCTTTTTTCACGAGAGAGTTGATACTTACCTCCCTAATACGGACCTGGCCTCTCCACCCCACAGAGGCTCGGTCTTCAGGCTTTTAATAGTTGCATGTGTGTCAGCCAATAAATTAGTCAGAGGAAGTGCTAGTTTGCGCATGCGCGGTGGTGGGCCTGGCATCCGCCGGACTGCACTCTGACTCCCTGCCCAGTAGGGGCACCTAACTGTTTTTATTCTGAGTGTTTATTGAGTGAAAGCCGATATTTAGCAATATCAAAGAGTATTAGGGAGGTAAGTATCAACTCTCTCATGAAAAAAGAAAACCTTGATTTCGTTTAGTTTCTTTTATGATTTGTTTACTTTTTCATTTTTGTACTTCTGAAATATTTATATATTTGCTTCTCTAATATTTATATATTTATTTATCTGTTTGTCTCTCACTAACCTGCACAAATTGCTTTCCCTGATACATATCCTTATGCAATAATATGCTGCAATAGAGGGGGTGGGGGGATGTTTCTTCTTGAATTGTCATGACAACTGATATGATATTTGTTTATTGTCTCTTTAACCCTTAAATTCTTTTTTGTAGAAAATGTTTATTTGCAGACCAAGAGCAGGGTATTTTTGAAAATTTACCACTGGAAATACTGGCTCATTCATCGAGCCAGCCATTCCAGTTGTAAAATCTTTTTAATAGTCTTCTCTTGGCCTGCAAATGGCCATTTCGCAAGATTACCGCAGAAGCTGTTTTTGGATGATTTGAAGATCGGAGGGTTAAAGTGTTAACACGGACAGGAATCATCAGAGATTAAAATGATGAAAATAGCAGCAGATGTTAACACTGGAAACTTCTCAAACTTAAAGGATAACTAATCCCATCTCTTGATAGCTATTCAGGTGATCTAACACGCTGGTCATAAACTATCCAGGTAATTTTTAGCTTTTTATCACGCTGCTAAGGAAAGATATTCAGGATTTAGTAGTTAAATGTTGGTACATTTCTACACCCTATGATGGCTGTCATGATTTACTTTTCAACCAATCAGAAAAACCCTAGTGTGTCTGCCTCGGTATATACGCTCAGTCATAGAGGCGCCAGCTACAGTTTGACAATGTGGTATAAAAGCAATCCTACAGGTAAGCTGTTGAATTTTTTGAACCCAATTTGATTGGAAGTTGTTGCTGCCTATGGCAGCAACAACTTCCAGTCAAATTAGTTTCAGAATATTCAATGGGATGAGCATTACATAATAAAGAATGTGATGCATTGGAGCTTACATGACATCACACACAATAGCTTGAGGAGACAAAATGGTGTCGATCACTGTTCAACATTTACTCGATATTACAATACAGATAACTGCGATACAGATCAGGGAATGTGACAGGATATGAATGATATGGAATCTATAAACCATATTCTATCGGTGCAATACAACATTTGAGATGAGATTAGCATCGATTTAAACAAATGTAACTCATTTAATTAACCCTTTAACATTACAGTCAAAAATGGCTTCTGCATTGGTCTTGAGAAATGTTCATTTGCAGAGCAAGAAGACTATTTTTGAAAATTTACAACTGGAATGACTGGCGTAATTATGGAGCTTTAATCTGCTAAATAGTTCTTTACTGTTGAGTGCCCGCTTGCAGGCAAATAGAAAATTATTTTTACAAATTTGTCTATTCGAGGAAATTTGAGGTATTCCAGTCATAAATTAAAAAAGGATGTCATCCCCTGTCACCATGGCTACATAATGCCATATTAATTTTTTTCATTTGAGGAGGAAATCTCATGTTTATTGTGTGCCACTGATATTTATTTGTTTCTGTCAATCATAGTATCACATTGTTATTAGCTCATGAGTTGGCGTGAAAGATAAAGAGCAATCTCTCCCTTGCAAGCTTTGTCTCGCCCCCATGAGCAAATTTCTTATAAAACAGAAATCCATTTGAAGACCAAGAGAAGACTATTTTTTGACAATTTACCACTGGAAAGACTGGCTCGGTTACCAAGCAAGACGAAGTCATTTTAGTGGTAAATTGTCAAGAATAGTCTTCGCTTGATCTGCAGTACATCTGTAGAAATCATTTTTACTGGCTTGAGTGCTTACCCTTGTGTAATTAATTCTCAGGTTTTTCATTTACAATTTTTTACAATTATTTCTCAGATATTAATATCCAGACGATTGTTTTGTTAAAACGTGACCAAAATTTGATCACCTACATCCTAAATGGTTGCATCTGAAGTATCAAACTCGAGTCATAAGTTCATATGGGCATCTAGTAAATACATTGTAAAAATGAATGTGATTCAATAAGAAACAGCAGAAAGCCTAGCATTATAGGATCATTTTAATGTGTGCAGCCTAATTCATCTTTCCAGTTTTAGCTATGACCCGCCCACCTCTAGCTAAGCTCCACCCACACTTCGCCGTGTTGGGATTGATCGATCACCGAATGCCCCGAGTATCAATTTCCTGAAAACTATACAGGTATGGCAGCAACAGTTCCCAGTCAAATTAGTTTCAAAATATTCAACAGAATATTTATTAAATAGTAAATGCATACAATTTGTACAACAACCCATAATTCTGTCTTAAATTATGCATTCATGACGTACGTATCTACTTCATTCATGATGTCATTAATGATGATGTCATTCTACATGCCACGTGGTTGATTATGATGGCATATGATGGATGGATAAAGTGGAAAGGTCCATTGGTAAAGGTATTACAAGACATTGGTGGCATGTTATATTACAAGACATTGGTGGCATGTTATATTACAAGACATTGGTGGCATGTTATATTACAAGACATTGGTGGCATGTTATATTACAAGACATTGGTGGCATGTTATATTACAAGACATTGGTGGCATGTTATATTACAATTTATTCACTTGTAACCTTGTGGCTGCTACATACCTTTGGTCATAAGCTACCATCAACATATATACTAGGTCAGTCTGACCTGATTTCCACATAATATAGGTCATTCACTAGTAAATTATTCAGGCAGCAATGTTTGTCATTTTTCAGTTTTTAGCTCACCTGTTCCGAAGGCCCTAGTGAGCTTATGATATGCCGTCTGCTCGTCCATCGTCAATCCATCTATCATCCATCAGTGAAATCGGATCTCCGTAACGTGTTGACTGATTTCAACCAAATTTGGCTGGAAGTCTATGGTAGTACCTTCCAGAATGTCCATTCAGAATTTTGATTGGTCAGTTTTTTGTGTAAAAAGCTTAGATCTTATCAAAAATTTACCGGAAATTGTCAAAACACATCTTTTCCTTAGCGGATTTTCTCTTGATGGACTATATTGTGGCAGGAGCGAAAACCTGTCTTCAGAATGGTCAAGTCTTATGGTGAAAATCTTAGATTTTATAAAAAAAAAATTCACTGGAAAATGTCATAATCTATCCTCCTTAAACACGGCATAGATTTCAACCAAATTTGGATGGAAGGATCCTATGGTGGTAGGCTCCAGAACTTCTATTCAGAATCTTTATTGGTCAATATTTTGGGTGAAAATCTTAGATTTTATGATAAATGTACTGGAAATTGTGAAAAGGCTTCTCCTTAGCTGCTCCTTAACTGCTCACATTGGATATTTGTGATGTTCTCCCCCTGCGGAAATTATTTGACAAATCAAGCTTACATTCTTAAAAATGAGAAATTTTGATTTTTAGTCTTAACGCTTCTGGCAGTAATTTTTTATTTGGGATTTTCACTTTTCCTATCTTTATCCCTGTTTTTTATGTATTTTACACTTAAACAGTGTTTACAATGACTTTTTAAGGTACGGCCTCCTTTACCTCCCCTTCTAGCCGTCCGTTCCTCCCACATAAATCTTTATTAACACACACAACCCAGTTAGACTCTACAAACATAGGTTTAAATTGAATTAAACTCTGCAAACATGGTATGATATTGGATTTAATTCAAACAATTCAATTTTTGTCATCACTACTTATCAATGAGTCATTTTCTACTGAATTTGTTGTTGAAAGTTCCTCGGATGTATCCGTACTCATACTATCATCTACGTCATAATTGCTTTGAAGCATCTGCTCTACTTGCTTTCGGCAGTGTGATCCTCCTGATAGCACGTTCTGTGTGTTGTAACCATACACACTGGCAAGCCGTAGATTTCTTGCACGCTTGATGTTTCAGATCAAATTTTGTGAATGTTTCACTGCTTCTAATTCTTGTTTCGAAGGTGTGACAGTAGTCTTGCGTTGTTTTGAAGAAGAGTTTTCACTATATGGAGGATCGGCTTCACGCTTTCTTTTGCGTCTTTTAATGGTTGGTGCTGCAGTACAAGCTCGAGTTCTTGATCTTGTTGTAATACTTGTAGTTACTGCATCAGAAAGTTTGGTAGCACCCCAATTCGGAGCAGAACTTGTTCGACATTTGCCAACAATTATCTCCTCCGGTTTTCGGGATTTTGTATCCTTTTTGGAATTCTAGATAATTGTAGTGAACTGCTTCAAATGCTTGTTCTGAAACTTTTAGCAGTAAAGAGTTGTGCTTTTTTTATCCAGAACTTCATTTCATGTGTTGCTGTCCATATCTTTGGAGATAAAAGTTGTCGATCACCTCGAGTTGGAAACAGCTTGACATATGCATCTGAAAATGCTGTGTATGCTGATTCGAATTCCTCAATAGTCTGTTCCCAATTTGGATGCAGATTCAATGACATTGTATGGGAAATAAGCTTGTTGTATGCTGAAAGCGATTCAATAAGACGACATATGACATCATATTTGTATTGTGCAGACTTGATTGGAGGTGAATGTGAAGAGTTGGTCAGTTGATTCTGCTAATTGACGACAAGCATTTCCCGCAAACGCTGCTTTCCCACCACGTTTGACATCACGATTCACACCAACTTAAGCAAGCCATTTGTTGGTAAGTTCAATGTCAAGATTCTCTAGATATTGAACGTGACCTGTTACTATTCCGAGATTTAAATGAAGTTGAGGTGGCGGAAATAAGTCAAGAAGTGATTCGTTATTGTGTTGTCTGACAAATTTTGCTGGCTCTGCCTGAACACTGTTGAAGTTTTTTGGATCAGCAGTACCATTCCTTTCTTCTTCCTTCTTTCTAGCATCATTATCTGCGACAAGAGTTAATGCTGTATGGACAGTATCAGGTTCTGAATGTTTCTTCCACAGTGAAAACAACCTCCAAATCAATGGCGTAGAAAGCCATGCTGTCCGATTCCTGCAATTTTGTTTGCTTGTTTCATATCAACCGGAACAACGATTTCTGCATTCGGAAATTTCCGTTGAAGAACATTTTTGTCGATGAGATAATCACAGATAAATTTCGTTGATTCGAAAGTCTCTTTTGCTCCGCTGATCAATCCTAGAATAAACATGCGACGAACGCTGGTATCAAAGACTCCTCCATTCTTGAGTGCGTGTTCCATTCGCTCATTTTCAGTTGCATTTCTGTTGAGAATAGGATCATCATTGTAGATGAGTTGAGCGCACAACTTTAGGGAGCCTCTTCCTCCATCGACATTAAACTTTATTAGTGAGATGTCTTTGTTTGTTTTTTCTCGGATTTCTGTCACTCTTTCAATGAAATCAGCAACGTCCGTACACAGAACAGCAGCACCGTCATCTGGTGAATGATCACAATCTACAGATTTGAAATTTTCAGCAAATACTTGATTCAGTTTTGATTTGTGCTTTCTGAATCTTGAAGCTGATGGCACTGATACATCACGTAGTCCAAGAGCTGTAATCCCTCTGGCTAAACTTCTTCCGGTTGATCTCATTGCTATTCCCATTGCTGACACATCATCCAAACTTAAATACAACTGTTCGCTTTCTTCGTTTCACGGGAGATATTTCTTTTTTTGGTGATGGGGTGTTCTGCTTTTTGATTAGTTCAGAAGAAGATGCGATAAATTCAGATTTCGTGTCCGCTGGCTGCTGATTGAGCCTCGTTTGTCGAAGTTGCACAGCTGTTTCTAAATGTTCTTTAATTTGTTCTATTCGTTTATCTGAAAAGCAATGCTTGAATCTTGCCACTGTAGATTTCGGAGGCAAGATGGACAAACTCATGTTGGAAAAGCAATCTTCTTCTTCTTTTCGTTCGCTGATCATACCGCCAGTCCTGTAAGTGACTATCGACATGATCATAAGCGTTAAGTGCGTGGATCCATGGTTTATTAGAGTGCGCCGTGCGGCCTGGAACCTCCGTCTTCAGCACTCGAGGTTTCTGTCAGGGTTACCTCACCCTTACCTCCTTTAGTCGCCTCGTACGACACGCAGAGAATACGGAAGGTGTATTCTAAGCCCCACCTACAGGGCTAGGAAAAGCAATAATATCTGTCTTGTAGATCGGGAAGAGTTTTGTTAATGCTGAAAGAGCATCTGGATTATCTGGCAAATACAGGATTTTTGAATTTTTCCCTGTCACTGAACGCCACTTCTCTCTACCTATTTGTTTAAAGTTGGGACACGTCACACATTGTCTCATTCGTTGCTTGTCAATTTCCAATGCATCATTGTCATAAAACGTGTGTGAATATGGATTAACGCTTGTTGTGAATGTAGACATCCTGTACTCATGTAATCGCCGTTTGGATGATTCAAAACCTGTAAAAGAAAAACTAATTTTATTAATAAAACCTGATAAGACATATATTTTAATGCACAGTCCATTGAAATCTGATCAGGGATAGCAATTTATGAATATTTGAATGGACTTCTACTGGAGTATGGACATTAAAACACGTACATTTCCACAAAATAGGGTAAAACATCAAACCATTGTAAAAATATTCTGCCAGATGCCTTAAGAATAAGAATCAAAATTTATCATTTTTTAGGTGTATTAGTTCGATTCCACACCTAATTTCGGCAGGGGGAGAACATCGCAAATATCCGATGTGTGCTCCTTAACTTCTCCTTAACTGCTCCTTAATGGCTCCTTAGCTTCTCTTTAGCTGCTTGACAGGTTTCAACAAAATCATAGTAGGCTCCAGAACTATTCAGTATAATGCTTAGTCAAGTTTTGGGGTGAAAATCTTAGATTTTATTTTAAGAAATTGTCAAAACGCATCTCCTAATCGCTTGGTGGACTTTATCAAATTTGGCTGTAAGGATTCTACAGTGGTAGGCCCTAGAATTTCTATTCCAAATTTTGTTTGGGTAATTTTTGGTGTCCATCTTATATTTTAGTTTTAAATACTGCTACTTAATTAATGGCTCGATTTCAATGAATCTTCAGTGGAATGATCCTATGGTGGTAGGCTTCAACATATCAAACCAGAACTTTGACTGGTCAAATTCTTTCGTGGCCATCTTAGATTTTCTGAAAATTATCTATCATGTATATTTAAATGCAAATGGTGGAACCTTCAGGTTTTTCCTATGGTTTATCGTAGGCTAAAGTTGGGGTGGGGTGGGTGGAGGTGGCTGCATCACTAACCTTTTTTTTACAGAGCCAATAAAATACATTAATTTTGCATTATTTTAACCTATTTGGACCAAATATGTTGAACTCACTTTGAATTAAACTCATGTCTCAAGCACCTGAGCACGAAGCACACACACTCACAGACACACACAAAGCCTCGCATCCACGCATGCACACTCACAGACACACACAAGTACCTCGCATGCATGCACGCACACTCACAGACACACACAAAGCCTCGTATCCACGCATGCACAGACACACAAATACCTCACATGCACACACGCACACTCACAGACACACACCGGAATGAAATATCATCTAACCCTTACATGCTTTAAGTCATAACTGGTGCCTTATCCCCGTGCTCACTCATCACATGATATACATACATATATATATATACGTCTTTACCTCTATGCATAATTATGCATTATTTTAATTTTATATTGCTTTATACCATAAGCTTACTTTTTATACTCGATCTGCTGATCTATTACTCATATTATTATTATGTTGATTAATTAATTAATAAATGTGAATTTCTCAACATTATTCTGTTGTATAAGAGCTGTGTGAAGAACACGGGAGGTCATTGGTATAGCTCAGATATGTAAGAACAAGGGAGGTTATCCATGTAGCTTACACACATAACAACAAAGGCGGTCATTCATGTAGCTTACACACATAAGGACAAGGGAGGTCATTCATGTAGCTTACACACATAAGGACAAGGGATGCAGCTGACATGTGGAAAAACCAAGGGGGACCGCACTGGTATAGTTCTCTTTTGCAAGAGCAAAGGGAGATCACTAGTATAGCTCACATGTTTAAGACATAGATACATCGAGGACTTAGATCCTTACTTTTTCAAACAGTGCAGCTCCTCGCTCCTATAGATAGTTCAAAGATTGCAGACCCTCGCTCCTGTAAATAGGTCAAAGATTGCAGATGCTCCAATAAATAGGTCAAAGATTGCAGACCTTCGCTGCTGGAGATAGTTCAAAGATTGCAGTCCCTTGCTCCTGTAGATGGTTCAAAGATTGCATACCCTTGCTCCTATACACAATTCAAAGATTGCAGGCCCTCGTTCCTGTAGATAGTTCAAGGATTGCAGACCTCGCTCCTATAGACAGTTCAAAGGTTGCAATTGCTCCTAAAGATAGTTCAAAGATTGCGGTCGCTCCTATAGATAGTTCGAACATACCTTCACTCCTGTAGATAGTTCAAAGATTGCGGTCGTTCCTATTAATAGTTCAAAGATGGCAGACCCTCGTTCCTGGAAATAGTTAAAAGATTGCAGACTCTCATCCGTGTAGGTAGTTAAAAGATTGCAGACGTTCACTCATATAGATAGTTCAAAGATTGCATCCCCTCGCTCCAATGCAAAGATTGCAGGCCCTCGTTCCTGTAGATAGTTCAAAGATTGCAGACCTCGCTCCTGTAGATATTTCAAAGATTGCAGACCCTCGCCCCTATAGATAGTTCAAAGATTGCATACCCTCGCTCCTATACACAATGCAAAGATTGCAGGCCCTCGTTCCTGTAGATAGTTCAAAGATTGCAGACCTCGCTCCTGTAGATAGTTCAAAGGTTTCAATCGCTCCTAGAGATAGTTCAAAGATTGCAGTCGCTCCTATAGATAGTTCGAAGATTACATACCTTCGCTCCTGTAGATAGTTCAAAGATTGCAGTCATGCCTATTGATAGCTCAAAGATGGCAGACCCTCGTTCCTGTAGATAGTTCAAAGATTGCAGCCCTCCATTCATGTAGGCAGTTCAAAGATTGCATTCGCTCCTGTAGATATTTAAAAGATTGCATACCCTCGCTCCTAAAGATAGTTAAAAGATTGCAGACCTTCCCTCCTGTAGATGGTTCAAAGATTGCATACCCTCGCTCCTATGCACAGTTCAGAGATTGCAGTCGCTCCTATTGATAGGTCAAAGAAGTCAGACCCGCGTTCCTGTAGTTAGTTCGAAGACTGCAGACCCTCGCTCCCATAGAGCTCAAAGATTGCAGACCCTCGCTTCTATTGATAATTCAAAGATTGCCGACCCTCACTCCTGTAGATAGTTCAAAGATTGCAGGCCGCCGGTCCTGTAAAAGGTCCAAAGATAGCAGACCTCGCTCCTATAGATAGTTTAAAGGTCCTATACATAGTTCAAAGATTGCAGTCGCTCCTATAGATAGTTCGAACATACCTTCGCTCCTGTAGATAGTTCAAAGTTTGCAGGCATTCCTATTGATAGGTCAAAGATGGTGGACCCTCGTTCCTGGAGATAGTTCAAAGATTGCAGACCCTCATCCATGTAGGTAGTTCAAAGATTGCATTCGCTCCTATAGGTATTTCAAAGATTGCAGACCCTCGCTCCTATAGATAGTTCAAAGATTGCAGACCCTCATCCATGTAGGTAGTTCAAAGATTGCATTCGCTCCTATAGATATTTCAAAGATTGCAGTCCCTCGCTGCTATGGATAGTTCAAAGATTGCAGACCCTCATCCATGTAGGTTGTCCAAAGATTGCTTTTACTCCTATAGATATTTCAAAGATTGCAGATGTTCACTCATATAGGTAGTTAAAAGAATGCAGACCATCGCTCCTGTAGATAGTTCAAAGATTGCAGACCCTCGCTCCTGTACATAGTTCAAAGATTGCAGTTCCTCGCTCCTATAGATAGTTAAAAGATTGCAGACCATCGCTCCTGTAGCTAGTTCAAAAACTGCAGACCCTCACTCCTGTAGATAGTTCAAAGATTGCAGACCCTCGCTCCTGTACATAGTTCAAAGATTGCAGTTCCTCGCTCATGTAGATAGTTCAAAGATTGCAGACCTTCACTCCATAGATAGTTAAAAGATTGCAGACCGTCGCTCCTGTAGATAGTTAAAAGATTGCGGACCCTCGCTCATTAAGAGACTTCAATGATTGCAGTCCCTAGCACCTGTAGATAGTTCAAAGATTGCAGACCCTCGTTCCTGTAGATAGCTCAGAGTGCAGACCTCGCTCTTATACATAGTTCGAAGGCTGCAGTCGCTCCTGTAGATAGTTCAAAGATTGCAGTCATTCCTATTGATAGGTCAAAGATGGCAGACCCTCGTTCCTGTAGATATTTCAAAGATTGCAGACCCCCGCTCCGATAGATAGTTAAAAGATTGCAGACCCTCGCTCCTGTAGATAGTTCAAAGATTGCAGAGGTTCACCCATGTAGATAGATAAAAGATGACAGACCCTCGCTCCTGTAGATAGTTTAAATATTGCAGTCCATGGCTCCTGTAGATAGTTAAAAGATTTCAGATCCTCACCCCTGTAGATAGTTCAAAGACTGCAGACCTTGCTCCTATAGATTGTTCAAAGGTTGCAATCGCGCATATAAATAGTTTAAAGATTGCAGTCGCTCCTATAGATAGTTTAAAGACTGCAGTCCCTCGCTCCTGTAGATAGTTCAAAGATTGCAGACCTCGCTCCTGTAGATAGTTCAAAGGTTTCAATCGCTCCTAGCGATAGTTCAAAGATTGCAGTCGCTCCTATAGATAGTTCGAAGATTATATACCTTCGCTCCTGTAGATAGTTCAAAGATTGCAGTCATGCCTATTGATAGCTCAAAGATGGCAGACCCTCGTTCCTGTAGATAGTTCAAAGATTGCAGACCTTCCCTCCTGTAGATAGTTCAAAGATTGCATATCCTCGCTCCTATGCACAGTTCAGAGATTGCAGTCGCTCCTATTGATAGGTCAAAGAAGTCAGACCCGCGTTCCTGTAGTTAGTTCGAAGACTGCAGACCCTCGCTCCCATAGAGCTCAAAGATTGCAGACCCTCGCTTCTATAGATAATTCAAAGATTGCCGACCCTCACTCCTGTAGATAGTTCAAAGATTGCAGGCCGCCGGTCCTGTAAAAGGTTCAAAGATAGCAGACCTCGCTCCTATAGATAGTTTAAAGGTCCTATATATAGTTCAAAGATTGCAGTCGCTCCTATAGATAGTTCGAACATACCTTCGCTCCTGTAGATAGTTCAAAGTTTGCAGGCATTCCTATTGATAGGTCAAAGATGGTGGACCCTCGTTCCTGGAGATAGTTCAAAGATTGCAGACCCTCATCCATGTAGGTAGTTCAAAGATTGCATTCGCTCCTATAGGTATTTCAAAGATTGCAGACCCTCGCTCCTATAGATAGTTCAAAGATTGCAGACCCTCATCCATGTAGGTAGTTCAAAGATTGCATTCGCTCCTATAGATATTTCAAAGATTGCAGTCCCTCGCTGCTATGGATAGTTCAAAGATTGCAGACCCTCATCCATGTAGGTTGTCCAAAGATTGCTTTTACTCCTATAGATATTTCAAAGATTGCAGATGTTCACTCATATAGGTAGTTAAAAGACTGCAGACCATCGCTCCTGTAGATAGTTCAAAGATTGCAGACCCTCGCTCCTGTACATAGATCAAAGATTGCAGTTCCTCGCTCCTATAGATAGTTAAAAGATTGCAGACCATCGCTCCTGTAGCTAGTTCAAAGACTGCAGACCCTCACTCATGTAGATAGTTCAAAGATTGCAGACCCTCGCTCCTGTACATGGTTCAAAGATTGCAGTTCCTCGCTCATGTAGATAGTTCAAAGATTGCAGACCTTCACTCCATAGATAGTTAAAAGATTGCAGACCGTCGCTCCTGTAGATAGTTAAAAGATTGCGGACCCTCGCTCATTAAGAGACTTCAAAGATTGCAGTCCCTAGCACCTGTAGATAGTTCAAAGATTGCAGACCCTCGTTCCTGTAGATAGCTCAGAGTGCAGACCTCGCTCTTATACATAGTTCAAAGGCTGCAGTCGCTCCTGTAGATAGTTCAAAGATTGCAGTCATTCCTATTGATAGGTCAAAGATGGCAGACCCTTGTTCCTGTAGATATTTCAAAGATTGCAGACCCCCGCTCCGATAGATAGTTAAAAGATTGTAGACCCTGGCTCCTGTAGATAGTTCAAAGATTGCAGAAGTTCACCCATGTAGATAGTTAAAAGATGACAGACCCTCGCTCCAGTAGATAGTTTAAATATTGCAGTCCATGGCTCCTGTAGATAGTTAAAAGATTTCAGATCCTCACCCCTGTAGATAGTTCAAAGACTGCAGACCTTGCTCCTATAGATTGTTCAAAGGTTGCAATCGCGCATATAAATAGTTTAAAGATTGCAGTCGCTCCTATAGATAGTTTAAAGATTGCAGTCCCTCGCTCCTGTAGATAGTCAAAGATTGCAGACCCTCGGTCTTGTAGATATAATATAATTCAAAGATTGTATACCCTCACTCCTATACATAGTTCTTAGATCGCAGACCCTCGTTCCTGTAGGTGGTTCAGATTGCAGACCCTCATTCATGTAGATGTTTCAAAGATTGCATTCCCTCCTATAGGTATTTCAAAGATTGTAGACCCCCGCTCCTATGGATAGTTCAACGATTGCAGACCTTCGCTCATATAGATAGTTCAAATATTGCAGACCTTCGCTCATATAGATAGTTCAAAGATTGCAGACCCTCGCTCCTATACATAGTTCAAAGATAGCAGAACCTCGTTCATGTAGGTAGATCCAAGATTGCAGACTTCGCTCCTATAGATAGTTCAAAGGTTGCAGTCGCTTCTATAGATAGTTCAAAGATTGCAATCACTCCTATAGATAGTTCGAAGATTACTGGATTTCCATTTAGACAAATGGGCCCCCACCTCCCTCAACTGGATTTCCATTTAGACAAATGAGCCTCACCACCCTCTCAATCCCTGGGGCATAGGTTGTGGGGGCCACCACGGATCGAAGAACGGCTGCCAGGGAGGTAGGATCATCCCGACACTACTACTACCAGGGGCTGAATGCCCATTTAGAGACAGGCATCCACAGGGATATACACCACCAACAGGTACTGATCGCCAGCACCACACATAATAGGCCTGAATGCCCAGACATCGGATATACACCACCCACAGGTACTGATCGCCACACATAATAGCATCTGAATGCCCATTTAGAGACAGGCATCCACAGGGATATACACCATGAGTACTGTTTCACAGATTCGCGCTATTGCAAAGGAATTCGGCCTTAGATTCTACTCTAAGATCAAGAAAGCTGACATGCCCCAGATGTTCGACCAGGTCCGTGCCGAGGAGTGGCAGAATCGACTCTCCCAAGCAATGAATACGGGAAGGTTTCAAGCGCTTACCGAGGATCCGTGGAATCCCCACAAGAAAGCACAGTGGATACGTGAGTTTAGTCAGTTGGATGAGGAGTTGACTGCTAGCCTGCGAGCCAAGGCTGTAGTGAGGCAGATGGAGGCCCATTCACTGGAGTCCTTAACTCTCCAATGCAGGGGACCCCCACACCCTATGCAGGCATCCACAGGGATATACACCATGAGTACTGTTGCACAGCTTCGCGTTATTGCAAAGCAATTCAGCCTTAGAGTCAACTCTAAGGCCAAGAAAGCCGACCTGCTCCAGATGATCAGCCAGGTCCGTGCCAAGGAGTGGCAGAAGCACTCTCCCGAGCAATGAATATGGGAAGGTTTCCAGTGCTTACCAGAGAGGCTCCTTGGAATCCCCACAAGAAAGCACAGCGGATACGTGAGCATCGTCAGTTGGCTGAGAAGGTGACTGCTAGCTTGCGAGCAAAGACTGTAGCAAGGCGGATGGAGGCCCATCCACTGGAACGCTTAACTCTCAAACGCAGGATTGTTAAGCAATGCCGAGGTCTGAGCATAAGGGGGCCGAGGTCTGAACCCGTAGCCCAGAGCATGAGGCGAGAAGGCGAACACATTCTCGACCAGCATCTCAGCGAAAGGGAGACAGGATAGAGGACACCGGTCAGTATGCTGGACATTCTTCAGAGGTCTAGAAGGAGACCTCACAGGCCAGATCATGCAAAAGATCCAGCAGACTGTCCAGAACGATCGAGAATTCTCACATACCTATCTCTGTGTCAGTTGGCTGCTCCTTAGAGGGCGCCACGAGTGAGCCCACTCATCTCTGCAATCCTGACCCCAAAGAACTGATCAGAGAGTTCATGCTGGAGATCCAACAGCGAGCATATCTGATCCGGACAAGGGTTAGGGCACAGTACATACCGACAGACCTGGACAAGCTCCCAAACCACCAGCAGCGACTGATCAACGAGTGGTGTGACCAGGTGCCTGTACTGGGGTTCAACTCTGGGCAGTATGACCTGAACCTCATCAGGAAGTACTTTGTCGATGAGCTGACTGGCAGTACAGTAAAAGTCGCCAAGAAGGCTAGTCAGACCATGTTCCTCATAACACCTGAGCTACAGTTTCTCGGGATGTGCTGAACTACCTTGGCCCAGGCGTCTCATACGAGGTATGGGTCAAAGCTTACGGGTATACACAGCATAAGAGCTGGCTCCCATATGAATGGTTTGACACACATGAGAAGCTCAACTATCCAGGGCTTCCTGACTACTCAGCATGGACATCTAAACTCAAGGGTGGCTACCTCTTGACGTGAACAGAGTGGGAACGTGTAACCAGACATTCAGCAAGCATGGAATGTGGACATTCGCTGACTGGCTGCGATACTACAACAACCTGGACGTCAGCCCATTCATCGAAGACCTAGAGCGGATGCGGGAGTTCTACACAGAACGAGAAATAAACATCCTCAAAGACGCAGTTTCTCTCCCAGGTGTGTCATTGCAGTACCTGCTATATGGGACCGCTCAGCACATGCTGGATGTTAGCCTCTATTCACCGGACAAGGAAGCCTACAAGATGCTGAAGGGTGCTGTTGTTGGCGGTCCCAGCATCATGTTCACCAGATACCTCGAGGCCGGTGTGACTCGAATCCACCAGAGTGAGCGTGTCTGCCAACGTCTACTCGGCTATGATACAAATGCTCTGTACCTGTCAACGATGGCCAAAGAGATGCCATGTGGTAAGGAATAAGTGTGCCGCGTTCCTGTAGTTAGTTCGAAGACTGCAGACCCTCGCTCCCATAGAGCTCAAAGATTGCATACCCTCGCTTCTATAGATAATTCAAAGATTGCCAACCCTCACTCCTGTAGATAGTTCAAAGATTACAGGCCGCCGGTCCTGTAAAAGGTTCAAAGATAGCAGACCTCGCTCCTATAGATAGTTTAAAGGTCCTATACATAGTTCAAAGATTGCAGTCGCTCCTATAGATAGTTCGAACATACCTTCGCTCCTGTAGATAGTTCAAAGTTTGCAGGCATTCCTATTGATAGGTCAAAGATGGTGGACCCTCGTTCCTGGAGATAGTTCAAAGATTGCAGACCCTCATCCATGTAGGTAGTTCAAAGATTGCATTCGCTCCTATAGGTATTTCAAAGATTGCAGACCCTCGCTCCTATAGATAGTTCAAAGATTGCAGACCCTCATCCATGTAGGTAGTTCAAAGATTGCATTCGCTCCTATAGATATTTCAAAGATTGCAGTCCCTCGCTGCTATGGATAGTTCAAAGATTGCAGACCCTCATCCATGTAGGGTGTCCAAAGATTGCTTTTACTCCTATAGATATTTCAAAGATTGCAGATGTTCACTCATATAGGTAGTTAAAAGACTGCAGACCATCGCACATGTAGATAGTTCAAAGATTGCAGACACTCGCTCCTGTACATAGTTCAAAGATTGCAGTTCCTCGCTCCTATAGATAGTTAAAAGATTGCAGACCATCACTCCTGTAGCTAGTTCAAAGACTGCAGACCCTCACTCCTGTAGAAAGTTCAAAGATTGCAGACCCTCGCTCCTGTACATGGTTCAAAGATTGCAGTTCCTCGCTCATGTAGATAGTTCAAAGATTGCAGACCTTCACTCCATAGATAGTTAAAAGATTGCAGACCGTCGCTCCTGTAGATAGTTAAAAGATTGCGGACCCTCGCTCATTAAGAGACTTCAAAGATTGCAGTCCCTAGCACCTGTAGATAGTTCAAAGATTGCAGACCCTCGTTCCTGTAGATAGCTCAGAGTGCAGACCTCGTTCCTGTAGATAGTTCAAAGATTGCAGTCATTCCTATTGATAGGTCAAAGATGGCAGACCCTCGTTCCTGTAGATATTTCAAAGATTGCAGACCCCCGCTCCGATAGATAGTTAAAAGATTGTAGACCCTCGCTCCTGTAGATAGTTCAAAGATTGCAGTCCATGGCTCCTGTAGATAGTTAAAAGATTTCAGATCCTCACCCCTGTAGATAGTTCAAAGACTGCAGACCTTGCTCCTATAGATTGTTCAAAGGTTGCAATCGCGCATATAAATAGTTTAAAGATTGCAGTCGCTCCTATAGATAGTTTAAAGATTGCAGTCCCTCGCTCCTGTAGATAGTTCAAAGATTGCAGACCCTCGGTCTTGTAGATATAATATAGTTCAAAGATTGTATACCCTCACTCCTATACATAGTTCTTAGATCGCAGACCCTCGTTCCTGTAGGTGGTTCAGATTGCAGACCCTCATTCATGTAGATGTTTCAAAGATTGCATTCCCTCCTATAGGTATTTCAAAGATTGGAGACCCCCGCTCCTATAGATAGTTCAACGATTGCAGACCTTCGCTCATATAGATAGTTCAAATATTGCAGACCTTCGCTCATATAGATAGTTCAAAGATTGCAGACCCTCGCTCCTATACATAGTTCAAAGATAGCAGAACCTCGTTCATGTAGGTAGATCCAAGATTGCAGACTTCGCTCCTATAGATAGTTCAAAGGTTGCAGTCGCTTCTATAGATAGTTCAAAGATTGCAATCACTCCTATAGATAGTTCGAAGATTACTGGATTTCCATTTAGACAAATGAGCCCCCACCTCCCTCAACTGGATTTCCATTTAGACAAATGAGCCCCACCACCCTCTCAATCCCTGGGGCATAGGTTGTGGGTGCCACCACGGATCGCCGAACGGCTGCCAGGGAGGTAGGATCATCCCGACACTACTACTACCAGGGGCTGAATGCCCATTTAGAGACAGGCATCCACAGGGATATACACCACCAACAGGTACTGATCGCCAGCACCACACATAATAGGCCTGAATGCCTAGACATGGGATATACACCACCCACAGGTACTGATCGCCACACATAATAGCATCTGAATGCCCATTTAGAGACAGGCATCCACAGGGATATACACCATGAGTACTGTTTCACAGATTCGCGCTATTGCAAAGGAATTCGGCCTTAGATTCTACTCTAAGGTCAAGAAAGCTGACATGCTCCAGATGTTCGACCAGGTCCGTGCCGAGGAGTGGCAGAAGCGACTCTCCCAAGCAATGAATACGGGAAGGTTTCAAGCGCTTACCGAGGATCCGTGGAATCCCCACAAGAAAGCACAGTGGATACGTGAGTTTAGTCAGTTGGATGAGGAGTTGACTGCTAGCCTGCGAGCCAAGGCTGTAGTGAGGCAGATGGAGGCCCATTCACTGGAGTCCTTAACTCTCCAATGCAGGGGACCCCCACATCCTATGCAGGCATCCACAGGGATATACACCATGAGTACTGTTGCACAGCTTCGCGCTATTGCAAAGCAATTCAGCCTTAGAGTCAACTCTAAGGCCAAGAAAGCCGACCTGCTCCAGATGATCAGCCAGGTCCGTGCCAAGGAGTGGCAGAAGCGACTCTCCCGAGCAATGAATATGGGAAGGTTTCCAGTGCTTACCAGAGAGGCTCCTTGGAATCCCCACAAGAAAGCACAGCGGATACGTGAGCATCGTCAGTTGGCTGAGAAGGTGACTGCTAGCTTGCGAGCAAAGACTGTAGCAAGGCGGATGGAGGCCCATCCACTGGAGCGCTTAACTCTCAAACGCAGGATTGTTAAGCAATGCCGAGGTCTGAGCATAAGGGGGCCGAGGTCTGAACCCGTAGCCCAGAGCATGAGGCGAGAAGGCGAACACATTCTCGACCAGCATCTCAGTGAAAGGGACACAGGATAGAGGACACCGGTCAGTATGCTGGACATTCTTCAGAGGTCTAGAAGGAGACCTCACAGGCCAGATCATGCAAAAGATCTAGCAGACTGTCCAGAACGATCGAGAATACTCACATACCTATCTCTGTGTCAGTTGGCTGCTCCTTAGAGGGCGCCACGAGTGAGCCCACTCATCTCTGCAATCCTGACCCCAAAGAACTGATCAGAGAGTTCATGCTGGAGATCCGACAGCGAGCATATCTAATCCGGACAAGGGTTAGGGCACAGTACATACCGACATACCTGGACAAGCTCCCAAACCACCAGCAGCGACTGATCAACGAGTGGTGTGACCAGGTGCCTGTACTGGGGTTCAACTCTGGGCAGTATGACCTGAACCTCATCAGGAAGTACTTTGTCGATGAGCTGACTGGCAGTACAGTAAAAGTCGCCAAGAAGGCTAGTCAGACCATGTTCCTCATAACACCTGAGCTACAGTTTCTCGGGATGTGCTGAACTACCTTGGCCCAGGAGTCTCATACGAGGTATGGGTCAAAGCTTACGGGTATACACAGCAGAAGAGCTGGCTCCCATATGAATGGTTTGACACACATGAGAAGCTCAACTATCCAGGGCTTCCTGACTACTCAGCATGGACATCTAAACTCAAGGGTGGCTACCTCTTGACGTGAACAGAGTGGGAACAGTGTAACCAGACATTCAGCAAGCATGGAATGTGGACATTCGCTGACTGGCTGCGATACTACAACAACCTGGACGTCAGCCCATTCATCGAAGACCTAGAGCGGATGCGGGAGTTCTACACAGAACGAGAAATAAACATCCTCAAAGACGCAGTTTCTCTCCCAGGTGTGTCATTGCAGTACCTGCTATATGGGACCGCTCAGCACATGCTGGATGTTAGCCTCTATTCACCGGACAAGGAAGCCTACAAGATGCTGAAGGGTGCTGTTGTTGGCGGTCCCAGCATCATGTTCACCAGATACCTCGAGGCCGGTGTGACTCGAATCCACCAGAGTGAGCGTGTCTGCCAACGTCTACTCGGCTATGATGCAAATGCTCTGTCTGTCAACGATGGCCAAAGAGATGCCATGTGGTAAGGAATAAGTGTGCCGCGTTCCTGTCGTTAGTTCGAAGACTGCAGACCCTCGCTCCCATAGAGCTCAAAGATTGCAGACCCTCGCTTCTATAGATAATTCAAAGATTGCCGACCCTCACTCCTGTAGATAGTTCAAAGATTGCAGGCCGCCGGTCCTGTAAAAGGTTCAAAGATAGCAGACCTCGCTCCTATAGATAGTTTAAAGGTCCTATACATAGTTCAAAGATTGCAGTCGCTCCTATAGATAGTTCGAACATACCTTCGCTCCTGTAGATAGTTCAAAGTTTGCAGGCATTCCTATTGATAGGTCAAAGATGGTGGACCCTCGTTCCTGGAGATAGTTCAAAGATTGCAGACCCTCATCCATGTAGGTAGTTCAAAGATTGCATTCGCTCCTATAGGTATTTCAAAGATTGCAGACCCTCACTCCTATAGATAGTTCAAAGATTGCAGACCCTCATCCATGTAGGTAGTTCAAAGATTGCATTCGCTCCGATAGATATTTCAAAGATTGCAGTCCCTCGCTGCTATGGATAGTTCAAAGATTGCAGACCCTCATCCATGTAGGTTGTCCAAAGATTGCTTTTACTCCTATAGATATTTCAAAGATTGCAGATGTTCACTCATATAGGTAGTTAAAAGACTGCAGACCATCGCTCCTGTAGATAGTTCAAAGATTGCAGACCCTCGCTCCTGTACATAGTTCAAAGATTGCAGTTCCTCGCTCCTATAGATAGTTAAAAGATTGCAGACCATCGCTCCTGTAGCTAGTTCAAAGACTGCAGACCCTCACTCCTGTAGATAGTTCAAAGATTGCAGACCCTCGCTCCTGTACATGGTTCAAAGATTGCAGTTCCTCGCTCATGTAGATAGTTCAAAGATTGCAGACCTTCACTCCATAGATAGTTAAAAGATTGCAGACCGTCGCTCCTGTAGATAGTTAAAAGATTGCGGACCCTCGCTCATTAAGAGACTTCAAAGATTGCAGTCCCTAGCACCTGTAGATAGTTCAAAGATTGCAGACCCTCGTTCCTGTAGATAGCTCAGACTGCAGACCTCGCTCTTATACATAGTTCAAAGGCTGCAGTCGCTCCTGTAGATAGTTCAAAGATTGCAGTCATTCCTATTGATAGGTCAAAGATGGCAGACCCTCGTTCCTGTAGATATTTCAAAGATTGCAGACCCCCGCTCCGATAGATAGTTAAAAGATTGTAGACCCTCGCTCCTGTAGATAGTTCAAAGATTGCAGAGGTTCACCCATGTAGATAGTTAAAAGATGACAGACCCTCGCTCCTGTAGATAGTTTAAATATTGCAGTCCATGGCTCCTGTAGATAGTTAAAAGATTTCAGATCCTCACCCCTGTAGATAGTTCAAAGACTGCAGACCTTGCTCCTATAGATTGTTCAAAGGTTGCAATCGCGCATATAAATAGTTTAAAGATTGCAGTCGCTCCTATAGATAGTTTAAAGATTGCAGTCCCTCGCTCCTGTAGATAGTTCAAAGATTGCAGACCCTCGGTCTTGTAGATATAATATAGTTCAAAGATTGTATACACTCACTCCTATACATAGTTCTTAGATCGCAGACCCTCGTTCCTGTAGGTGGTTCAGATTGCAGACCCTCATTCATGTAGATGTTTCAAAGATTGCATTCCCTCCTATAGGTATTTCAAAGATTGCAGACCCCCGCTCCTATAGATAGTTCAACGATTGCAGACCTTCGCTCATATAGATAGTTCAAATATTGCAGACCTTCGCTCATATAGATAGTTCAAAGATTGCAGACCCTCGCTCCTATACATAGTTCAAAGATAGCAGAACCTCGTTCATGTAGGTAGATCCAAGATTGCAGACTTCGCTCCTATAGATAGTTCAAAGGTTGCAGTCGCTTCTATAGATAGTTCAAAGATTGCAATCACTCCTATAGATAGTTCGAAGATTACTGGATTTCCATTTAGACAAATGAGCCCCCACCTCCCTCAACTGGATTTCCATTTAGACAAATGAGCCCCTCCACCCTCTCAATCCCTGGGGCATAGGTTGTGAGGGCCACCACGGATCGCCGAACGGCTGCCAGGGAGGTAGGATCATCCCGACACTACTACTACCAGGGGCTGAATGCTCATTTAGAGACAGGCATCCACAGGGATATACACCACCAACAGGTACTGATCGCCAGCACCACACATAATAGGCCTGAATGCCCAGACATGGGATATACACCACCCACAGGTACTGATCGCCACACATAATAGCATCTGAATGCCCATTTAGAGACAGGCATCCACAGGGATATACACCATGAGGACTGTTTCACAGATTCGCGCTATTGCAAAGGAATTCGGGCTTAGATTCTACTCTAAGGTCAAGAAAGCTGACATGCTCCAGATGTTCGACCAGGTCCGTGCCGAGGAGTGGCAGAAGCGACTCTCCCAAGCAATGAATACGGGAAGGTTTCAAGCGCTTACCGAGGATCCGTGGAATCCCCACAAGAAAGCACAGTGGATACGTGAGTTTAGTCAGTTGGATGAGGAGTTGACTGCTAGCCTGCGAGCCAAGGCTGTAGTGAGGCAGATGGAGGCCCATTCACTGGAGCCCTTAACTCTCCAATGCAGGGGACCCCCACACCCTATGCAGGCATCCACAGGGATATACACCATGAGTACTGTTGCACAGCTTCGCGCTATTGCAAAGCAATTCAGCCTTAGAGTCAACTCTAAGGCCAAGAAAGCCGACCTGCTCCAGATGATCAGCCAGGTCCGTGCCAAGGAGTGGCAGAAGCGACTCTCCCGAGCAATGAATATGGGAAGGTTTCCAGTGCTTACCAGAGAGGCTCCTTGGAATCCCCACAAGAAAGCACAGCGGATACGTGAGCATCGTCAGTTGGCTGAGAAGGTGACTGCTAGCTTGCGAGCAAAGACTGTAGCAAGGCGGATGGAGGCCCATCCACTGGAGCGCTTAACTCTCAAACGCAGGATTGTTAAGCAATGCCGAGGTCTGAGCATAAGGGGGCCGAGGTCTGAACCCGTAGCCCAGAGCATGAGGCGAGAAGGCGAACACATTCTCGACCAGCATCTCAGTGAAAGGGACACAAGATAGAGGACACCGGTCAGTATGCTGGACATTCTTCAGAGGTCTAGAAGGAGACCTCACAGGCCAGATCATGCAAAAGATCTAGCAGACTGTCCAGAACGATCAAGAATACTCACATACCTATCTCTGTGTCAGTTGGCTGCTCCTTAGAGCGCGCCACGAGTGAGCCCACTCATCTCTGCAATCCTGACCCCAAAGAACTGATCAGAGAGTTCATGCTGGAGATCCAACAGCGAGCATATCTAATCCGGACAAGGGTTAGGGCACAGTACATACCGACATACCTGGACAAGCTCCCAAACCACCAGCAGCGACTGATCAACGAGTGGTGTGACCAGGTGCCTGTACTGGGGTTCAACTCTGGGCAGTATGACCTGAACCTCATTAGGAAGTACTTTGTCGATGAGCTGACTGGCAGTACAGTAAAAGTCGCCAAGAAGGCTAGTCAGACCATGTTCCTCATAACACCTGAGCTACAGTTTCTCGGGATGTGCTGAACTACCTTGGCCCAGGAGTCTCATACGAGGTATGGGTCAAAGCTTACGGGTATACACAGCAGAAGAGCTGGCTCCCATATGAATGGTTTGACACACATGAGAAGCTCAACTATCCAGGGCTTCCTGACTACTCAGCATGGACATCTAAACTCAAGGGTGGCTACCTCTTGACGTGAACAGAGTGGGAACAGTGTAACCAGACATTCAGCAAGCATGGAATGTGGACATTCGCTGACTGGCTGCGATACTACAACAACCTGGACGTCAGCCCATTCATCGAATACCTAGAGCGGATGCGGGAGTTCTACACAGAACGAGAAATAAACATCCTCAAAGACGCAGTTTCTCTCCCAGGTGTGTCATTGCAGTACCTGCTATATGGGACCGCTCAGCACATGCTGGATGTTAGCCTCTATTCACCGGACAAGGAAGCCTACAAGATGCTGAAGGGTGCTGTTGTTGGCGGTCCCAGCATCATGTTCACCAGATACCTCGAGGCCGGTGTGACTCGAATCCACCAGAGTGAGCGTGTCTGCCAACGTCTACTCGGCTATGATGCAAATGCTCTGTACCTGTCAACGATGGCCAAAGAGATGCCATGTGGTAAGGAATAAGTGTGCCGCGTTCCTGTAGTTAGTTCGAAGACTGCAGACCCTCGCTCCCATAGAGCTCAAAGATTGCAGACCCTCGCTTCTATAGATAATTCAAAGATTGCCGACCCTCACTCCTGTAGATAGTTCAAAGATTGCAGGCCGCCGGTCCTGTAAAAGGTTCAAAGATAGCAGACCTCGCTCCTATAGATAGTTTAAAGGTCCTATACATAGTTCAAAGATTGCAGTCGCTCCTATAGATAGTTCGAACATACCTTCGCTCCTGTAGATAGTTCAAAGTTTGCAGGCATTCCTATTGATAGGTCAAAGATGGTGGACCCTCGTTCCTGGAGATAGTTCAAAGATTGCAGACCCTCATCCATGTAGGTAGTTCAAAGATTGCATTCGCTCCTATAGGTATTTCAAAGATTGCAGACCCTCGCTCCTATAGATAGTTCAAAGATTGCAGACCCTCATCCATGTAGGTAGTTCAAAGATTGCATTCGCTCCTATAGATATTTCAAAGATTGCAGTCCCTCGCTGCTATGGATAGTTCAAAGATTGCAGACCCTCATCCATGTAGGTTGTCCAAAGATTGCTTTTACTCCTATAGATATTTCAAAGATTGCAGATGTTCACTCATATAGGTAGTTAAAAGACTGCAGACCATCGCTCCTGTAGATAGTTCAAAGATTGCAGACCCTCGCTCCTGTACATAGTTCAAAGATTGCAGTTCCTTCGCTCCTATAGATAGTTAAAAGATTGCAGACCATCGCTCCTGTAGCTAGTTCAAAGACTGCAGACCCTCACTCCTGTAGATAGTTCAAAGATTGCAGACCCTCGCTCCTGTACATGGTTCAAAGATTGCAGTTCCTCGCTCATGTAGATAGTTCAAAGATTGCAGACCTTCACTCCATAGATAGTTAAAAGATTGCAGACCGTCGCTCCTGTAGATAGTTAAAAGATTGCGGACCCTCGCTCATTAAGAGACTTCAAAGATTGCAGTCCCTAGCACCTGTAGATAGTTCAAAGATTGCAGACCCTCGTTCCTGTAGATAGCTCAGACTGCAGACCTCGCTCTTATACATAGTTCAAAGGCTGCAGTCGCTCCTGTAGATAGTTCAAAGATTGCAGTCATTCCTATTGATAGGTCAAAGATGGCAGACCCTCGTTACTGTAGATATTTCAAAGATTGCAGACCCCCGCTCCGATAGATAGTTAAAAGATTGTAGACCCTCGCTCCTGTAGATAGTTCAAAGATTGCAGAGGTTCACCCATGTAGATAGTTAAAAGATGACAGACCCTCGCTCCTGTAGATAGTTTAAATATTGCAGTCCATGGCTCCTGTAGATAGTTAAAAGATTTCAGATCCTCACCCCTGTAGATAGTTCAAAGACTGCAGACCTTGCTCCTATAGATTGTTCAAAGGTTGCAATCGCGCATATAAATAGTTTAAAGATTGCACTCGCTCCTATAGATAGTTTAAAGATTGCAGTCCCTCGCTCCTGTAGATAGTTCAAAGATTGCAGACCCTCGGTCTTGTAGATATAATATAGTTCAAAGATTGTATACCCTCACTCCTATACATAGTTCTTAGATCGCAGACCCTCGTTCCTGTATGTGGTTCAGATTGCAGACCCTCATTCATGTAGATGTTTCAAAGATTGCATTCCCTCCTATAGGTATTTCAAAGATTGCAGACCCCCGCTCCTATAGATAGTTCAACGATTGCAGACCTTCGCTCATATAGATAGTTCAAATATTGCAGACCTTCGCTCATATAGATAGTTCAAAGATTGCAGACCCTCGCTCCTATACATAGTTCAAAGATAGCAGAACCTCGTTCATGTAGGTAGATCCAAGATTGCAGACTTCGCTCCTATAGATAGTTCAAAGGTTGCACTCGCTTCTATAGATAGTTCAAAGATTGCAATCACTCCTATAGATAGTTCGAAGATTACTGGATTTCCATTTAGACAAATGAGCCCCCACCTCCCTCAACTGGATTTCCATTTAGACAAATGAGCCCCACCACCCTCTCAATCCCTGGGGCATAGGTTGTGGGGGCCACCACGGATCGCCGAACGGCTGCCAGGGAGGTAGGATCATCCCGACACTACTACTACCAGGGGCTGAATGCCCATTTAGAGACAGGCATCCACAGGGATATACACCACCAACAGGTACTGATCGCCAGCACCACACATAATAGGCCTGAATGCCCAGACATGGGATATACACCACCTACAGGTACTGATCGCCACACATAATAGCATCTGAATGCCCATTTAGAGACAGGCATCCACAGGGATATACACCATGAGTACTGTTTCACAGATTCGCGCTATTGCAAAGGAATTCGGCCTTAGATTCTACTCTAAGGTCAAGAAAGCTGACATGCTCCAGATGTTCGACCAGGTCCGTGCCGAGGAGTGGAAGAATCGACTCTCCCAAGCAATGAATACGGGAAGGTTTCAAGCGCTTACCGAGGATCCGTGGAATCCCCACAAGAAAGCACAGTGGATACGTGAGTTTAGTCAGTTGGATGAGGAGTTGACTGCTAGCCTGCGAGCCAAGGCTGTAGTGAGGCAGATGGAGGCCCATTCACTGGAGCCCTTAACTCTCCAATGCAGGGGACCCCCACATCCTATGCAGGCATCCACAGGGATATACACCATGAGTACTGTTGCACAGCTTCGCGCTATTGCAAAGCAATTCAGCCTTAGAGTCAACTCTAAGGCCAAGAAAGCCGACCTGCTCCAGATGATCAGCCAGGTCCGTGCCAAGGAGTGGCAGAAGCGACTCTCCCGAGCAATGAATATGGGAAGGTTTCCAGTGCTTACCAGAGAGGCTCCTTGGAATCCCCACAAGAAAGCACAGCGGATACGTGAGCATCGTCAGTTGGCTGAGAAGGTGACTGCTAGCTTGCGAGCAAAGACTGTAGCAAGGCGGATGGAGGCCCATCCACTGGAGCGCTTAACTCTCAAACGCAGGATTGTTAAGCAATGCCGAGGTCTGAGCATAAGGGGGCCGAGGTCTGAACCCGTAGCCCAGAGCATGAGGCGAGAAGGCGAACACATTCTCGACCAGCATCTCAGTGAAAGGGACACAGGATAGAGGACACCGGTCAGTATGCTGGACATTCTTCAGAGGTCTAGAAGGAGACCTCACAGGCCAGATCATGCAAAAGATCTAGCAGACTGTCCAGAACGATCGAGAATACTCACATACCTATCTCTGTGTCAGTTGGCTGCTCCTTAGAGGGCGCCACGAGTGAGCCCACTCATCTCTGCAATCCTGACCCCAAAGAACTGATCAGAGAGTTCATGCTGGAGATCCAACAGCGAGCATATCTAATCCGGACAAGGGTTAGGGCACAGTACATACCGACATACCTGGACAAGCTCCCAAACCACCAGCAGCGACTGATCAACGAGTGGTGTGACCAGGTGCCTGTACTGGGGTTCAACTCTGGGCAGTATGACCTGAACCTCATCAGGAAGTACTTTGTCGATGAGCTGACTGGCAGTACAGTAAAAGTCGCCAAGAAGGCTAGTCAGACCATGTTCCTCATAACACCTGAGCTACAGTTTCTCGGGATGTGCTGAACTACCTTGGCCCAGGAGTCTCATACGAGGTATGGGTCAAAGCTTACGGGTATACACAGCAGAAGAGCTGGCTCCCATATGAATGGTTTGACACACATGAGAAGCTCAACTATCCAGGGCTTCCTGACTACTCAGCATGGACATCTAAACTCAAGGGTGGCTACCTCTTGACGTGAACAGAGTGGGAACAGTGTAACCAGACATTCAGCAAGCATGGAATGTGGACATTCGCTGACTGGCTGCGATACTACAACAACCTGGACGTCAGCCCATTCATCGAAGACCTAGAGCGGATGCGGGAGTTCTACACAGAACGAGAAATAAACATCCTCAAAGACGCAGTTTCTCTCCCAGGTGTGTCATTGCAGTACCTGCTATATGGGACCGCTCAGCACATGCTGGATGTTAGCCTCTATTCACCGGACAAGGAAGCCTACAAGATGCTGAAGGGTGCTGTTGTTGGCGGTCCCAGCATCATGTTCACCAGATACCTCGAGGCCGGTGTGACTCGAATCCACCAGAGTGCGCGTGTCTGCCAACGTCTACTCGGCTATGATGCAAATGCTCTGTCTGTCAACGATGGCCAAAGAGATGCCATGTGGTAAGGAATAAGTGTGCCGCGTTCCTGTAGTTAGTTCGAAGACTGCAGACCCTCGCTCCCATAGAGCTCAAAGATTGCAGACCCTCGCTTCTATAGATAATTCAAAGATTGCCGACCCTCACTCCTGTAGATAGTTCAAAGATTGCAGGCCGCCGGTCCTGTAAAAGGTTCAAAGATAGCAGACCTCGCTCCTATAGATAGTTTAAAGGTCCTATACATAGTTCAAAGATTGCAGTCGCTCCTATAGATAGTTCGAACATACCTTCGCTCCTGTAGATAGTTCAAAGTTTGCAGGCATTCCTATTGATAGGTCAAAGATGGTGGACCCTCGTTCCTGGAGATAGTTCAAAGATTGCAGACCCTCATCCATGTAGGTAGTTCAAAGATTGCATTCGCTCCTATAGGTATTTCAAAGATTGCAGACCCTCGCTCCTATAGATAGTTCAAAGATTGCAGACCCTCATCCATGTAGGTAGTTCAAAGATTGCATTCGCTCCTATAGATATTTCAAAGATTGCAGTCCCTCGCTGCTATGGATAGTTCAAAGATTGCAGACCCTCATCCATGTAGGTTGTCCAAAGATTGCTTTTACTCCTATAGATATTTCAAAGATTGCAGATGTTCACTCATATAGGTAGTTAAAAGACTGCAGACCATCGCTCCTGTAGATAGTTCAAAGATTGCAGACCCTCGCTCCTGTACATAGTTCAAAGATTGCAGTTCCTCGCTCCTATAGATAGTTAAAAGATTGCAGACCATCGCTCCTGTAGCTAGTTCAAAGACTGCAGACCCTCACTCCTGTAGATAGTTCAAAGATTGCAGACCCTCGCTCCTGTACATGGTTCAAAGATTGCAGTTCCTCGCTCATGTAGATAGTTCAAAGATTGCAGACCTTCACTCCATAGATAGTTAAAAGATTGCAGACCGTCGCTCCTGTAGATAGTTAAAAGATTGCGGACCCTCGCTCATTAAGAGACTTCAAAGATTGCAGTCCCTAGCACCTGTAGATAGTTCAAAGATTGCAGACCCTCGTTCCTGTAGATAGCTCAGACTGCAGACCTCGCTCTTATACATAGTTCAAAGGCTGCAGTCGCTCCTGTGGATAGTTCAAAGATTGCAGTCATTCCTATTGATAGGTCAAAGATGGCAGACCCTCGTTCCTGTAGATATTTCAAAGATTGCAGATCCCCGCTCCGATAGATAGTTAAAAGATTGTAGACCCTCGCTCCTGTAGATAGTTCAAAGATTGCAGAGGTTCACCCATGGAGATAGTTAAAAGATGACAGACCCTCGCTCCTGTAGATAGTTTAAATATTGCAGTCCATGGCTCCTGTAGATAGTTAAAAGATTTCAGATCCTCACCCCTGTAGATAGTTCAAAGACTGCAGACCTTGCTCCTATAGATTGTTCAAAGGTTGCAATCGCGCATATAAATAGTTTAAAGATTGCAGTCGCTCCTATAGATAGTTTAAAGAGTGCAGTCCCTCGCTCCTGTAGATAGTTCAAAGATTGCAGACCCTCGGTCTTGTAGATATAATATAGTTCAAAGATTGTATACCCTCACTCCTATACATAGTTCTTAGATCGCAGACCCTCGTTCCTGTAGGTGGTTCAGATTGCAGACCCTCATTCATGTAGATGTTTCAAAGATTGCTTTCCCTCCTATAGGTATTTCAAAGATTGCAGACCCCCGCTCCTATAGATAGTTCAACGATTGCAGACCTTCGCTCATATAGATAGTTCAAATATTGCAGACCTTCGCTCATATAGATAGTTCAAAGATTGCAGACCCTCGCTCCTATACATAGTTCAAAGATAGCAGAACCTCGTTCATGTAGGTAGATCCAAGATTGCAGACTTCGCTCCTATAGATAGTTCAAAGGTTGCACTCGCTTCTATAGATAGTTCAAAGATTGCAATCACTCCTATAGATAGTTCGAAGATTACTGGATTTCCATTTAGACAAATGAGCCCCCACCTCCCTCAACTGGATTTCCATTTAGACAAATGAGCCCCACCACCCTCTCAATCCCTGGGGCATAGGTTGTGGGGGCCACCACGGATCGCCGAACGGCTGCCAGGGAGGTAGGATCATCCCGACACTACTACTACCAGGGGCTGAATGCCCATTTAGAGACAGGCATCCACAGGGATATACACCACCAACAGGTACTGATCGCCAGCACCACACATAATAGGCCTGAATGCCCAGACATGGGATATACACCACCTACAGGTACTGATCGCCACACATAATAGCATCTGAATGCCCATTTAGAGACAGGCATCCACAGGGATATACACCATGAGTACTGTTTCACAGATTCGCGCTATTGCAAAGGAATTCGGCCTTAGATTCTACTCTAAGGTCAAGAAAGCTGACATGCTCCAGATGTTCGACCAGGTCCGTGCCGAGGAGTGGAAGAATCGACTCTCCCAAGCAATGAATACGGGAAGGTTTCAAGCGCTTACCGAGGATCCGTGGAATCCCCACAAGAAAGCACAGTGGATACGTGAGTTTAGTCAGTTGGATGAGGAGTTGACTGCTAGCCTGCGAGCCAAGGCTGTAGTGAGGCAGATGGAGGCCCATTCACTGGAGCCCTTAACTCTCCAATGCAGGGGACCCCCACATCCTATGCAGGCATCCACAGGGATATACACCATGAGTACTGTTGCACAGCTTCGCGCTATTGCAAAGCAATTCAGCCTTAGAGTCAACTCTAAGGCCAAGAAAGCCGACCTGCTCCAGATGATCAGCCAGGTCCGTGCCAAGGAGTGGCAGAAGCGACTCTCCCGAGCAATGAATATGGGAAGGTTTCCAGTGCTTACCAGAGAGGCTCCTTGGAATCCCCACAAGAAAGCACAGCGGATACGTGAGCATCGTCAGTTGGCTGAGAAGGTGACTGCTAGCTTGCGAGCAAAGACTGTAGCAAGGCGGATGGAGGCCCATCCACTGGAGCGCTTAACTCTCAAACGCAGGATTGTTAAGCAATGCCGAGGTCTGAGCATAAGGGGGCCGAGGTCTGAACCCGTAGCCCAGAGCATGAGGCGAGAAGGCGAACACATTCTCGACCAGCATCTCAGTGAAAGGGACACAGGATAGAGGACACCGGTCAGTATGCTGGACATTCTTCAGAGGTCTAGAAGGAGACCTCACAGGCCAGATCATGCAAAAGATCTAGCAGACTGTCCAGAACGATCGAGAATACTCACATACCTATCTCTGTGTCAGTTGGCTGCTCCTTAGAGGGCGCCACGAGTGAGCCCACTCATCTCTGCAATCCTGACCCCAAAGAACTGATCAGAGAGTTCATGCTGGAGATCCGACAGCGAGCATATCTAATCCGGACAAGGGTTAGGGCACAGTACATACCGACATACCTGGACAAGCTCCCAAACCACCAGCAGCGACTGATCAACGAGTGGTGTGACCAGGTGCCTGTACTGGGGTTCAACTCTGGGCAGTATGACCTGAACCTCATCAGGAAGTACTTTGTCGATGAGCTGACTGGCAGTACAGTAAAAGTCGCCAAGAAGGCTAGTCAGACCATGTTCCTCATAACACCTGAGCTACAGTTTCTCGGGATGTGCTGAACTACCTTGGCCCAGGAGTCTCATACGAGGTATGGGTCAAAGCTTACGGGTATACACAGCAGAAGAGCTGGCTCCCATATGAATGGTTTGACACACATGAGAAGCTCAACTATCCAGGGCTTCCTGACTACTCAGCATGGACATCTAAACTCAAGGGTGGCTACCTCTTGACGTGAACAGAGTGGGAACAGTGTAACCAGACATTCAGCAAGCATGGAATGTGGACATTCGCTGACTGGCTGCGATACTACAACAACCTGGACGTCAGCCCATTCATCGAAGACCTAGAGCGGATGCGGGAGTTCTACACAGAACGAGAAATAAACATCCTCAAAGACGCAGTTTCTCTCCCAGGTGTGTCATTGCAGTACCTGCTATATGGGACCGCTCAGCACATGCTGGATGTTAGCCTCTATTCACCGGACAAGGAAGCCTACAAGATGCTGAAGGGTGCTGTTGTTGGCGGTCCCAGCATCATGTTCACCAGATACCTCGAGGCCGGTGTGACTCGAATCCACCAGAGTGCGCGTGTCTGCCAACGTCTACTCGGCTATGATGCAAATGCTCTGTCTGTCAACGATGGCCAAAGAGATGCCATGTGGTAAGGAATAAGTGTGCCGCGTTCCTGTAGTTAGTTCGAAGACTGCAGACCCTCGCTCCCATAGAGCTCAAAGATTGCAGACCCTCGCTTCTATAGATAATTCAAAGATTGCCGACCCTCACTCCTGTAGATAGTTCAAAGATTGCAGGCCGCCGGTCCTGTAAAAGGTTCAAAGATAGCAGACCTCGCTCCTATAGATAGTTTAAAGGTCCTATACATAGTTCAAAGATTGCAGTCGCTCCTATAGATAGTTCGAACATACCTTCGCTCCTGTAGATAGTTCAAAGTTTGCAGGCATTCCTATTGATAGGTCAAAGATGGTGGACCCTCGTTCCTGGAGATAGTTCAAAGATTGCAGACCCTCATCCATGTAGGTAGTTCAAAGATTGCATTCGCTCCTATAGGTATTTCAAAGATTGCAGACCCTCGCTCCTATAGATAGTTCAAAGATTGCAGACCCTCATCCATGTAGGTAGTTCAAAGATTGCATTCGCTCCTATAGATATTTCAAAGATTGCAGTCCCTCGCTGCTATGGATAGTTCAAAGATTGCAGACCCTCATCCATGTAGGTTGTCCAAAGATTGCTTTTACTCCTATAGATATTTCAAAGATTGCAGATGTTCACTCATATAGGTAGTTAAAAGACTGCAGACCATCGCTCCTGTAGATAGTTCAAAGATTGCAGACCCTCGCTCCTGTACATAGTTCAAAGATTGCAGTTCCTCGCTCCTATAGATAGTTAAAAGATTGCAGACCATCGCTCCTGTAGCTAGTTCAAAGACTGCAGACCCTCACTCCTGTAGATAGTTCAAAGATTGCAGACCCTCGCTCCTGTACATGGTTCAAAGATTGCAGTTCCTCGCTCATGTAGATAGTTCAAAGATTGCAGACCTTCACTCCATAGATAGTTAAAAGATTGCAGACCGTCGCTCCTGTAGATAGTTAAAAGATTGCGGACCCTCGCTCATTAAGAGACTTCAAAGATTGCAGTCCCTAGCACCTGTAGATAGTTCAAAGATTGCAGACCCTCGTTCCTGTAGATAGCTCAGACTGCAGACCTCGCTCTTATACATAGTTCAAAGGCTGCAGTCGCTCCTGTGGATAGTTCAAAGATTGCAGTCATTCCTATTGATAGGTCAAAGATGGCAGACCCTCGTTCCTGTAGATATTTCAAAGATTGCAGATCCCCGCTCCGATAGATAGTTAAAAGATTGTAGACCCTCGCTCCTGTAGATAGTTCAAAGATTGCAGAGGTTCACCCATGGAGATAGTTAAAAGATGACAGACCCTCGCTCCTGTAGATAGTTTAAATATTGCAGTCCATGGCTCCTGTAGATAGTTAAAAGATTTCAGATCCTCACCCCTGTAGATAGTTCAAAGACTGCAGACCTTGCTCCTATAGATTGTTCAAAGGTTGCAATCGCGCATATAAATAGTTTAAAGATTGCAGTCGCTCCTATAGATAGTTTAAAGAGTGCAGTCCCTCGCTCCTGTAGATAGTTCAAAGATTGCAGACCCTCGGTCTTGTAGATATAATATAGTTCAAAGATTGTATACCCTCACTCCTATACATAGTTCTTAGATCGCAGACCCTCGTTCCTGTAGGTGGTTCAGATTGCAGACCCTCATTCATGTAGATGTTTCAAAGATTGCTTTCCCTCCTATAGGTATTTCAAAGATTGCAGACCCCCGCTCCTATAGATAGTTCAACGATTGCAGACCTTCGCTCATATAGATAGTTCAAATATTGCAGACCTTCGCTCATATAGATAGTTCAAAGATTGCAGACCCTCGCTCCTATACATAGTTCAAAGATAGCAGAACCTCGTTCATGTAGGTAGATCCAAGATTGCAGACTTCGCTCCTATAGATAGTTCAAAGGTTGCACTCGCTTCTATAGATAGTTCAAAGATTGCAATCACTCCTATAGATAGTTCGAAGATTACTGGATTTCCATTTAGACAAATGAGCCCCCACCTCCCTCAACTGGATTTCCATTTAGACAAATGAGCCCCACCACCCTCTCAATCCCTGGGGCATAGGTTGTGGGGGCCACCACGGATCGCCGAACGGCTGCCAGGGAGGTAGGATCATCCCGACACTACTACTACCAGGGGCTGAATGCCCATTTAGAGACAGGCATCCACAGGGATATACACCACCAACAGGTACTGATCGCCAGCACCACACATAATAGGCCTGAATGCCCAGACATGGGATATACACCACCTACAGGTACTGATCGCCACACATAATAGCATCTGAATGCCCATTTAGAGACAGGCATCCACAGGGATATACACCATGAGTACTGTTTCACAGATTCGCGCTATTGCAAAGGAATTCGGCCTTAGATTCTACTCTAAGGTCAAGAAAGCTGACATGCTCCAGATGTTCGACCAGGTCCGTGCCGAGGAGTGGAAGAATCGACTCTCCCAAGCAATGAATACGGGAAGGTTTCAAGCGCTTACCGAGGATCCGTGGAATCCCCACAAGAAAGCACAGTGGATACGTGAGTTTAGTCAGTTGGATGAGGAGTTGACTGCTAGCCTGCGAGCCAAGGCTGTAGTGAGGCAGATGGAGGCCCATTCACTGGAGCCCTTAACTCTCCAATGCAGGGGACCCCCACATCCTATGCAGGCATCCACAGGGATATACACCATGAGTACTGTTGCACAGCTTCGCGCTATTGCAAAGCAATTCAGCCTTAGAGTCAACTCTAAGGCCAAGAAAGCCGACCTGCTCCAGATGATCAGCCAGGTCCGTGCCAAGGAGTGGCAGAAGCGACTCTCCCGAGCAATGAATATGGGAAGGTTTCCAGTGCTTACCAGAGAGGCTCCTTGGAATCCCCACAAGAAAGCACAGCGGATACGTGAGCATCGTCAGTTGGCTGAGAAGGTGACTGCTAGCTTGCGAGCAAAGACTGTAGCAAGGCGGATGGAGGCCCATCCACTGGAGCGCTTAACTCTCAAACGCAGGATTGTTAAGCAATGCCGAGGTCTGAGCATAAGGGGGCCGAGGTCTGAACCCGTAGCCCAGAGCATGAGGCGAGAAGGCGAACACATTCTCGACCAGCATCTCAGTGAAAGGGACACAGGATAGAGGACACCGGTCAGTATGCTGGACATTCTTCAGAGGTCTAGAAGGAGACCTCACAGGCCAGATCATGCAAAAGATCTAGCAGACTGTCCAGAACGATCGAGAATACTCACATACCTATCTCTGTGTCAGTTGGCTGCTCCTTAGAGGGCGCCACGAGTGAGCCCACTCATCTCTGCAATCCTGACCCCAAAGAACTGATCAGAGAGTTCATGCTGGAGATCCAACAGCGAGCATATCTAATCCGGACAAGGGTTAGGGCACAGTACATACCGACATACCTGGACAAGCTCCCAAACCACCAGCAGCGACTGATCAACGAGTGGTGTGACCAGGTGCCTGTACTGGGGTTCAACTCTGGGCAGTATGACCTGAACCTCATCAGGAAGTACTTTGTCGATGAGCTGACTGGCAGTACAGTAAAAGTCGCCAAGAAGGCTAGTCAGACCATGTTCCTCATAACACCTGAGCTACAGTTTCTCGGGATGTGCTGAACTACCTTGGCCCAGGAGTCTCATACGAGGTATGGGTCAAAGCTTACGGGTATACACAGCAGAAGAGCTGGCTCCCATATGAATGGTTTGACACACATGAGAAGCTCAACTATCCAGGGCTTCCTGACTACTCAGCATGGACATCTAAACTCAAGGGTGGCTACCTCTTGACGTGAACAGAGTGGGAACAGTGTAACCAGACATTCAGCAAGCATGGAATGTGGACATTCGCTGACTGGCTGCGATACTACAACAACCTGGACGTCAGCCCATTCATCGAAGACCTAGAGCGGATGCGGGAGTTCTACACAGAACGAGAAATAAACATCCTCAAAGACGCAGTTTCTCTCCCAGGTGTGTCATTGCAGTACCTGCTATATGGGACCGCTCAGCACATGCTGGATGTTAGCCTCTATTCACCGGACAAGGAAGCCTACAAGATGCTGAAGGGTGCTGTTGTTGGCGGTCCCAGCATCATGTTCACCAGATACCTCGAGGCCGGTGTGACTCGAATCCACCAGAGTGCGCGTGTCTGCCAACGTCTACTCGGCTATGATGCAAATGCTCTGTCTGTCAACGATGGCCAAAGAGATGCCATGTGGTAAGGAATAAGTGTGCCGCGTTCCTGTAGTTAGTTCGAAGACTGCAGACCCTCGCTCCCATAGAGCTCAAAGATTGCAGACCCTCGCTTCTATAGATAATTCAAAGATTGCCGACCCTCACTCCTGTAGATAGTTCAAAGATTGCAGGCCGCCGGTCCTGTAAAAGGTTCAAAGATAGCAGACCTCGCTCCTATAGATAGTTTAAAGGTCCTATACATAGTTCAAAGATTGCAGTCGCTCCTATAGATAGTTCGAACATACCTTCGCTCCTGTAGATAGTTCAAAGTTTGCAGGCATTCCTATTGATAGGTCAAAGATGGTGGACCCTCGTTCCTGGAGATAGTTCAAAGATTGCAGACCCTCATCCATGTAGGTAGTTCAAAGATTGCATTCGCTCCTATAGGTATTTCAAAGATTGCAGACCCTCGCTCCTATAGATAGTTCAAAGATTGCAGACCCTCATCCATGTAGGTAGTTCAAAGATTGCATTCGCTCCTATAGATATTTCAAAGATTGCAGTCCCTCGCTGCTATGGATAGTTCAAAGATTGCAGACCCTCATCCATGTAGGTTGTCCAAAGATTGCTTTTACTCCTATAGATATTTCAAAGATTGCAGATGTTCACTCATATAGGTAGTTAAAAGACTGCAGACCATCGCTCCTGTAGATAGTTCAAAGATTGCAGACCCTCGCTCCTGTACATAGTTCAAAGATTGCAGTTCCTCGCTCCTATAGATAGTTAAAAGATTGCAGACCATCGCTCCTGTAGCTAGTTCAAAGACTGCAGACCCTCACTCCTGTAGATAGTTCAAAGATTGCAGACCCTCGCTCCTGTACATGGTTCAAAGATTGCAGTTCCTCGCTCATGTAGATAGTTCAAAGATTGCAGACCTTCACTCCATAGATAGTTAAAAGATTGCAGACCGTCGCTCCTGTAGATAGTTAAAAGATTGCGGACCCTCGCTCATTAAGAGACTTCAAAGATTGCAGTCCCTAGCACCTGTAGATAGTTCAAAGATTGCAGACCCTCGTTCCTGTAGATAGCTCAGACTGCAGACCTCGCTCTTATACATAGTTCAAAGGCTGCAGTCGCTCCTGTGGATAGTTCAAAGATTGCAGTCATTCCTATTGATAGGTCAAAGATGGCAGACCCTCGTTCCTGTAGATATTTCAAAGATTGCAGATCCCCGCTCCGATAGATAGTTAAAAGATTGTAGACCCTCGCTCCTGTAGATAGTTCAAAGATTGCAGAGGTTCACCCATGGAGATAGTTAAAAGATGACAGACCCTCGCTCCTGTAGATAGTTTAAATATTGCAGTCCATGGCTCCTGTAGATAGTTAAAAGATTTCAGATCCTCACCCCTGTAGATAGTTCAAAGACTGCAGACCTTGCTCCTATAGATTGTTCAAAGGTTGCAATCGCGCATATAAATAGTTTAAAGATTGCAGTCGCTCCTATAGATAGTTTAAAGATTGCAGTCCCTCGCTCCTGTAGATAGTTCAAAGATTGCAGACCCTCGGTCTTGTAGATATAATATAGTTCAAAGATTGTATACCCTCACTCCTATACATAGTTCTTAGATCGCAGACCCTCGTTCCTGTAGGTGGTTCAGATTGCAGACCCTCATTCATGTAGATGTTTCAAAGATTGCATTCCCTCCTATAGGTATTTCAAAGATTGCAGACCCCCGCTCCTATAGATAGTTCAACGATTGCAGACCTTCGCTCATATAGATAGTTCAAATATTGCAGACCTTCGCTCATATAGATAGTTCAAAGATTGCAGACCCTCGCTCCTATACATAGTTCAAAGATAGCAGAACCTCGTTCATGTAGGTAGATCCAAGATTGCAGACTTCGCTCCTATAGATAGTTCAAAGGTTGCAGTCGCTTCTATAGATAGTTCAAAGATTGCAATCACTCCTATAGATAGTTCGAAGATTACTGGATTTCCATTTAGACAAATGAGCCCCCACCTCCCTCAACTGGATTTCCATTTAGACAAATGAGCCCCACCACCCTCTCAATCCCTGGGGCATAGGTTGTGGGGGCCACCACGGATCGCCGAACGGCTGCCAGGGAGGTAGGATCATCCCGACACTACTACTACCAGGGGCTGAATGCCCATTTAGAGACAGGCATCCACAGGGATATACACCACCAACAGGTACTGATCGCCAGCACCACACATAATAGGCCTGAATGCCCAGACATGGGATATACACCACCCACAGGTACTGATCGCCACACATAATAGCATCTGAATGCCCATTTAGAGACAGGCATCCACAGGGATATACACCATGCGGACTGTTTCACAGATTCGCGCTATTGCAAAGGAATTCGGCCTTAGATTCTAGTCTAAGGTCAAGAAAGCTGACATGCTCCAGATGTTCGACCAGGTCCGTGCCGAGGAGTGGCAGAAGCGACTCTCCCAAGCAATGAATACGGGAAGGTTTCAAGCGCTTACCGAGGATCCGTGGAATCCCCACAAGAAAGCACAGTGGATACGTGAGTTTAGTCAGTTGGATGAGGAGTTGACTGCTAGCCTGCGAGCCAAGGCTGTAGTGAGGCAGATGGAGGCCCATTCACTGGAGCCCTTAACTCTCCAATGCAGGGGACCCCCACACCCTATGCAGGCATCCACAGGGATATACACCATGAGTACTGTTGCACAGCTTCGCGCTATTGCAAAGCAATTCAGCCTTAGAGTCAACTCTAAGGCCAAGAAAGCCGACCTGCTCCAGATGATCAGCCAGGTCCGTGCCAAGGAGTGGCAGAAGCGACTCTCCCGAGCAATGAATATGGGAAGGTTTCCAGTGCTTACCAGAGAGGCTCCTTGGAATCCCCACAAGAAAGCACAGCGGATACGTGAGCATCGTCAGTTGGCTGAGAAGGTGACTGCTAGCTTGCGAGCAAAGACTGTAGCAAGGCGGATGGAGGCCCATCCACTGGAGCGCTTAACTCTCAAACGCAGGATTGTTAAGCAATGCCGAGGTCTGAGCATAAGTAGGCCGAGGTCTGAACCCGTAGCCCAGAGCATGAGGCGAGAAGGCGAACACATTCTCGACCAGCATCTCAGTGAAAGGGACACAGGATAGAGGACACCGGTCAGTATGCTGGACATTTTTCAGAGGTCTAGAAGGAGACCTCACAGGCCAGATCATGCAAAAGATCTAGCAGACTGTCCAGAACGATCGAGAATACTCACATACCTATCTCTGTGTCAGTTGGCTGCTCCTTAGAGGGCGCCACGAGTGAGCCCACTCATCTCTGCAATCCTGACCCCAAAGAACTGATCAGAGAGTTCATGCTGGAGATCCAACAGCGAGCATATCTAATCCGGACAAGGGTTAGGGCACAGTACATACCGACATACCTGGACAAGCTCCCAAACCACCAGCAGCGACTGATCAACGAGTGGTGTGACCAGGTGCCTGTACTGGGGTTCAACTCTGGGCAGTATGACCTGAACCTCATCAGGAAGTACTTTGTCGATGAGCTGACTGGCAGTACAGTAAAAGTCGCCAAGAAGGCTAGTCAGACCATGTTCCTCATAACACCTGAGCTACAGTTTCTCGGGATGTGCTGAACTACCTTGGCCCAGGAGTCTCATACGAGGTATGGGTCAAAGCTTACGGGTATACACAGCAGAAGAGCTGGCTCCCATATGAATGGTTTGACACACATGAGAAGCTCAACTATCCAGGGCTTCCTGACTACTCAGCATGGACATCTAAACTCAAGGGTGGCTACCTCTTGACGTGAACAGAGTGGGAACAGTGTAACCAGACATTCAGCAAGCATGGAATGTGGACATTCGCTGACTGGCTGCGATACTACAACAACCTGGACGTCAGCCCATTCATCGAAGACCTAGAGCGGATGCGGGAGTTCTACACAGAACGAGAAATAAACATCCTCAAAGACGCAGTTTTCTCCCAGGTGTGTCATTGCAGTACCTGCTATATGGGACCGCTCAGCACATGCTGGATGTTAGCCTCTATTCACCGGACAAGGAAGCCTACAAGATGCTGAAGGGTGCTGTTGTTGGCGGTCCCAGCATCATGTTCACCAGATACCTCGAGGCCGGTGTGACTCGAATCCACCAGAGTGAGCGTGTCTGCCAACGTCTACTCGGCTATGATGCAAATGCTCTGTACCTGTCAACGATGGCCAAAGAGATGCCATGTGGTAAGGAATAAGTGTGCCGCGTTCCTGTAGTTAGTTCGAAGACTGCAGACCCTCGCTCCCATAGAGCTCAAAGATTGCAGACCCTCGCTTCTATAGATAATTCAAAGATTGCCGACCCTCACTCCTGTAGATAGTTCAAAGATTGCAGGCCGCCGGTCCTGTAAAAGGTTCAAAGATAGCAGACCTCGCTCCTATAGATAGTTTAAAGGTCCTATACATAGTTCAAAGATTGCAGTCGCTCCTATAGATAGTTCGAACATACCTTCGCTCCTGTAGATAGTTCAAAGTGTGCAGGCATTCCTATTGATAGGTCAAAGATGGCGGACCCTCGTTCCTGGAGATAGTTCAAAGATTGCAGAACCTCATCCATGTAGGTAGTTCAAAGATTGCATTCGCTCCTATAGGTACTTCAAAGATTGCAGACCCTCGCTCCTATAGATAGTTCAAAGATTGCAGACCCTCATCCATGTAGGTAGTTCAAAGATTGCATTCGCTCCTATAGATATTTCAAAGATTGCAGTCCCTCGCTGCTATGGATAGTTCAAAGATTGCAGACCCTCATCCATGTAGGTTGTCCAAAGATTGCTTTTACTCCTAAAGATATTTCAAAGATTGCAGATGTTCACTCATATAGGTAGTTAAAAGACTGCAGACCATCGCTCCTGTAGATAGTTCAAAGATTGCAGACCCTCTCTCCTGTACATAGTTCAAAGATTGCAGTTCCTCGCTCCTATAGATAGTTAAAAGATTGCAGACCATCGCTCCTGTAGCTAGTTCAAAGACTGCAGACCCTCACTCCTGTAGATAGTTCAAAGATTGCAGACCCTCGCTCCTGTACATGGTTCAAAGATTGCAGTTCCTCGCTCATGTAGATAGTTCAAAGATTGCAGACCTTCACTCCATAGATAGTTAAAAGATTGCAGACCGTCGCTCCTGTAGATAGTTAAAAGATTGCGGACCCTCGCTCATTAAGAGACTTCAAAGATTGCAGTCCCTAGCACCTGTAGATAGTTCAAAGATTGCAGACCCTCGTTCCTGTAGATAGCTCAGCCTGCAGACCTCGCTCTTATACATAGTTCAAAGGCTGCAGTCGCTCCTGTAGATAGTTCAAAGATTGCAGTCATTCCTATTGATAGGTCAAAGATGGCAGACCCTCGTTCCTGTAGATATTTCAAAGATTGCAGACCCCCGCTCCGATAGATAGTTAAAAGATTGTAGACCCTCGCTCCTGTAGATAGTTCAAAGATTGCAGAGGTTCACCCATGTAGATAGTTAAAAGATGACAGACCCTCGCTCCTGTAGATAGTTTAAATATTGCAGTCCATGGCTCCTGTAGATAGTTAAAAGATTTCAGATCCTCACCCCTGTAGATAGTTCAAAGACTGCAGACCTTGCTCCTATAGATTGTTCAAAGGTTGCAATCGCGCATATAAATAGTTTAAAGATTGCAGTCGCTCCTATAGATAGTTTAAAGATTGCAGTCCCTCGCTCCTGTAGATAGTTCAAAGATTGCAGACCCTCGGTCTTGTAGATATAATATAGTTCAAAGATTGTATACCCTCACTCCTATACATAGTTCTTAGATCGCAGACCCTCGTTCCTGTAGGTGGTTCAGATTGCAGACCCTCATTCATGTAGATGTTTCAAAGATTGCATTCCCTCCTATAGGTATTTCAAAGATTGCAGACCCCCGCTCCTATAGATAGTTCAACGATTGCAGACCTTCGCTCATATAGATAGTTCAAATATTGCAGACCTTCGCTCATATAGATAGTTCAAAGATTGCAGACCCTCGCTCCTATACATAGTTCAAAGATAGCAGAACCTCGTTCATGTAGGTAGATCCAAGATTGCAGACTTCGCTCCTATAGATAGTTCAAAGGTTGCAGTCGCTTCTATAGATAGTTCAAAGATTGCAATCACTCCTATAGATAGTTCGAAGATTACTGGATTTCCATTTAGACAAATGAGCCCCCACCTCCCTCAACTGGATTTCCATTTAGACAAATGAGCCCCACCACCCTCTCAATCCCTGGGGCATAGGTTGTGGGGGCCACCACGGATCGCCGAATGGCTGCCAGGGAGGTAGGATCATCCCGACACTACTCCTACTACCAGGGGCTGAATGCCCATTTAGAGACAGGCATCCACAGGGATATACACCACCCACAGGTACTGATCGCCAGCACCACACATAATAGGCCTGAATGCCCAGACATGCGATATACACCACCCACAGGTACTGATCGCTACACATAATAGCATCTGAATGCCCATTTAGAGACAGGCATCCACAGGGATATACACCATGAGTACTGTTTCACAGATTCGCGCTATTGCAAAGGAATTCGGCCTTAGAGTCTACTCACATACCTATCTCTGTGTCAGTTGGCTGCTCCTTAGAGGGCGCCACGAGTGAGCCCACTCATCTCTGCAATCCTGACCCCAAAGAACTGATCAGAGAGTTCATGCTGGAGATCCAACGGCGAGCATATCTAATCCGGACAAGGGTTAGGGCACAGTACATACCGACAGACCTGGACAAGCTCCCAAACCACCAGCAGCGACTGATCAACGAGTGGTGTGACCAGGTGCCTGTACTGGGGTTCAACTCTGGGCAGTATGACCTGAACCTCATCAGGAAGTACTTTGTCGATGAGCTGACTGGCAGTACAGTAAAAGTCGCCAAGAAGGCTAGTCAGACCATGTTCCTCATAACACCTGAGCTACAGTTTCTCGGGATGTTAGCCTCTATTCACCGGACAAGGAAGCCTACAAGATGCTGAAGGGTGCTGTTGTTGGCGGTCCCAGCATCATGTTCACCAGATACCTCGAGGCCGGTGTGACTCGAATCCACCAGAGTGAGCGTGTCTGCCAACGTCTACTCGGCTATGATGCAAATGCTCTGTACCTGTCAACGATGGCCAAAGAGATGCCATGTGGTAAGGAATAAGTGTGCCATTGGTCCGGTGCCAGTGGGGTAGCTAGCTTTAAGGAGGCTTTCCTAGCAGACAGGTGGTTTGGGTTTGCTGAGGTGGATATAGAGGTCCCCAAGGCTCTGTGGGCAAAGTTCGAGGAAATGCCTCCTCTCTTCTATAACCGCGAGATCCCGGTAGAGGCAATGTCGTCCGAGATTCTGGCCTATCTAGGGCGAACAGGGAGGACGCGGTCCACCACCCAGAAGTTGGTCGGTGGCCTCTCTGGCAAGAAGCGGCTGCTGTACGCCCCGACCCTCAAGTGGTATATAACCCATGGGCTGGAGATCACTGCTGTATACCGCACCATAGACTATGAGGCCAAGCGCCCATTCGAGTGGTTTGTGGAGAATGTTACGGAGGCCCGCCGCTCGGGAGATGTAGATAAGAGCAAAGCGCTCTTGGCAGATCTCTTCAAACTCCTCGGCAACGGTGCCTACGGGAAGCTCATCAAGGCCCTAGAATGTCATAGCAACACCAGCTTCACGAAGGATGAACGCGTGGTAGACAAGGCCCTGCGTAGTGCATGATTTGAAGATCTTGAGGAGATTGGTGAGTCATACGAGCTCCAGAGTTGCAAGCCGAGAATCACAATTCGAAGGCCTTTCCAGGTGGGGATAACCGTTTATGAGCTTGCGAAGCTGCGAATGCTGGAGTTCTACTATGACTTCCTCGATCGCTACATAGATCGTGACAGCTTTGAGTACCTGCAGATGGACACTGACTCCGCGTATATCGCTATAGCAGGCTCCAACCTCGACGACGTCATTCGCCTGAGATGCGAGCAGAAGACCAGGCTCATAAGCGGGACTGGCTAGCTTAGGACAAATGATCTGGACGGACTCTGGAACTGTTCAAGCTCGAGTTCGAAGGCTCTCGTGGCATCGCTCTCTGCTCCAAATGCTACTACGTGGAGAGCGCAGCTGCAAGTAAGTGCTCGGCTAAGGGAATGTCAAAGCGGCAGAATGAGGTCTCTTGGCAGAGGTTCTACAGCGCCCTACATGGTGGGGTGGACATGGCTAAAAACCGAGGCCTACGCATGCGCAACCAGGGTATGGTGACATCTGCGCAGGAAATACTTGGTCTATCCGCTTACTATGATAAGCGCCATGTGCTGCCAGATGGGGTCCATACCGAGCCCATAGCATCAGGTGGTAGGCACTCCTCTCACTTGTTCGCTCCCCTAGAGCTGTGACCAGCAGAGTGTGTGATAGCCTCCATTGGCTTCTTCCCGATTAGCCTAGTAACCTCGGCATTGGATATCTCCACCACAGCAGGCAGCCCTCTCACCCATACTCTAGAACGTTTAATCGGCGCGGCCATTTCTTGGGTGTATTGGTGTGGGAACAGTCTCTCTTCCAGTGTCTGATTCCAGCACTCAACGATAGCCTGGGCATGGTGACACCCTACCTCGGCTCGCCTAACTGGCACACTGTGTTTCCGCATGAGGGCTGCAGTTTCCCCTCTGAACTTCTTAACCTCATCCACCTGCAACAATTCCGGCCACTGGAGGGGATTTTCCGAAGCCTTGTAGACACCCTGGAATGCCTGGGCCACCTGGCCAGCTGACTTGTCTGTGAGCGGTACTGCCACCTTGTACCTGCTGGCGACATTGAGGATGGTGAGGGCATTCTTGTAGGGCTTACGACGAACCGAGTCGTGTGGAAGGAATAGAACATCTGCCTGGTGAACTCTGTTCGGGACAGTTTCCTCGAAATGGGCATGCCTGATGTGCCGTGGACGAGGTCTGTATATCTGCCACATCGCCTGGTGACTGAGCCACTGGCTAACTGTTTCCAATGTGAAGTTGTGGCCCTTGCGACGTGCAGCCTCGTGCAGCCTCGAGTAGTTGAGGGGGCTCACGGTAATATCCCCCAGGCTGATAGTAGAGTTCCTCAAGAAAGACGGTTGTTAACTCCGGGATTTCATCACTGACGTCCACTCCCGTCCTGTCACGCACAGCCTGGGTGAACTCTAAACAGACGAACAGACGGCCGTCATTCATTCGACCATCACTGAAGACCTCCTCAAACACCTCCGTACACTGACATCTAATCTCTGCTGGAACCTCACTGAACAGTAGTTTATCGACCAACCCTCGGAAGTTAAGGGACTTGACCAGGTCGTACAGAGATACCATCCTTATATAGTACGGCTTAAATGTTCAGTGGCCCAGATGGCCGCGAGCGCTATGGCAATGTACGGTAGCCAAGGGCCTGCGACTCCGAAGAACATACCTACTCCTGAGGCGATGGCTGGTATGGCTTCAGAAATCTTCTCCACCCCATGGAGAGCATTGTTGGCGATCTTGCGGACCGTCTCGCCAGCCTTCATTGTGAACAGAGTGATCAGAGCCCCAACTGCTGCCAGCAGACGGACAGAACCATTTACGTAAGTGCGATAGATTCCTTTTGCTCTGTGTACTAGCTTGCAGGATTCAGGCTCTACATCATCATACTCACCCGCAGCCTCCGCTACATCGTAGTCATCTGCATCATCCTCCTCATCATAGTCCTCCTCATAGGCCTCGTCATCTATATCCTCGACTGGATCTTCATAAGCCTCTGGTTCATACATCGCTCTGGGGATCCGTCGCTGTGGGACAGCTATATAGGAGCTTTAAACTGTAGTCTAAAAGCATGGCATCCACAATCTTGAATGCGGGCGTGTTTGCCTTAGCGAACTGGGGACTCAGCTTCGCCAACAAGAAGGTGGCAGAGGTCGAGCATGAGCGTCATAACCAGGCGATGGAGAAGCTGTCTAAGGAGAAGTTTGAGTACAGCAAAGCCCTCGAGCATATGCGCCAGAGGGAGGCACGCTGAGGTCAACTCCAAGCTCAGGCCAACCAGAGCCTCAAAGAGGCAGATGAGAGTCTCGATGAGTACTACGAGGCTGTAAAGATATCTGAGCCAACGCTCGACTATGAAGCATCGACAGGTCAGAAGACAGCAGAGCTTATAGTAGTGGTGGCAGCTGCAGCGGTGATGACAGGAGTCATGCTCTATGCACACTCAAGCTGAATACCTGATGTGTTCGACACGCATACCTTAGCATAGCCAAAGTAAAGTACCGTCACACCTAATGAGCGAGTCCCAGATATGAGGTTTCCGATGTTGAAGCTGAGCCGGTTGCCCTGATTAGGTGGGATGTCCCTGCCCCCGAGGTGGTGATGGGCCTCAAGTGCCGACTCGAGGTCGTCGCTTCCACTGGTTAGGCGCAGAAGTGCATATGACTTAGTTTTCTTTGTCTGTAGAGTTGGCAATCAGCCAGCCCGTGTACATCACCAAGAACATTGGTCCCAGCAACCACAAGCTTGAAGTCGTCTAGCTTATCCACCTGCTGGATGGCTCCTCCCTTCTGAACCAGGACCGCAACAGCGACACGGTCCAATGCACCATGATGCAATGTCAGCTCTACCCGTTGGTAGACCTGCTGGTGTTCTCGCTCCACATGCACAATCCGCTGTTTGGAACCCATTTGCTTCAGCTCCTTGTCATTCTCGTCATGCCAGACATGAAGTCTTGGTACGTAGATCAAAGATTGCAGACCTCGCTCCTATAGATAGTTCAAAGGTTGCAGTTGCTCATATAGATAATTCAAAGATTGCAGTCCTTTGTATCGATAGTTCAAAGATTGCAGACCCTCGCTCCTATAGATAGTTGAAAGATTGTATACCCTCGCTCCTATTTATAGTTCAAATTTCGCAAACCCTCGTTCCTGTAGTTAGTTCGAAGATTGCAGACCATCGCACCTATAGACACTCCAGATTGCAGACCCTTGCTTCTGTAGATAGTTAAAAGATTGCGGTCCCTCACTCCTATAGATAGTTAAAATATTGCAGACCCGTGCACCTGTAGATAATTCAAAGAGTGCAGACCCTTGTTCCTGTAGATAGCTCAAAGCTTACAGACTTCGCACTTATAGATAGTTCACAGGTTGCAGACCCTCGCTCATTAAGCCTAGCACCTGTAGATAGGTCAAAGATGCCAGAACCTCGTTCCTGTAGATAGCTCAAAGATTGAAGTACCTCGCTCCTATACATAGTTCAAATTTTGCAGACCCTCGCTCATTAAGATAGTTCAAAATTTGCAGTCCCTAGCACCAGTAGATAGTTCAAAGATTGCAGACCCTCGTTCCTGTAGATAGCTCAAAGATTGAAGTACCTCACTCCTATACATAGCTCAAATTTTGCAAACCCTCGTTCCTGTAGTTAGTTCAAAGATTGCAGACCCTCGCTCCCATAGACAGTTTCAAAAATTGCAGACCCTTGCTTCTATAGATAGTTCAAAGATTGCATACCTCGCTCTTATAGATAGTTCGAAGATTGCAGACCCTCGCTCCTATATACAGTTTCAAGATTGCAGACCCTTGCTTCTATAGATAGTTCAACTATTGCAGACCCTCGCTCCTGTAGATAGTTCAAAGATTGCAGTCCCTCGCTCCTATAGATAGTTAAAATATTGCAGACCCGCGCTCCTGTAGATAATTCAAAGAGTGCAGACCCTCGTTCCTGTAGATAGCTGAAAGATTACAGACCTCGTTCTTATAGATAGTTCAGAGGTTGCAGACCCTCGCTCATTAAGCCTAGCACCTGTAGAGAGGTCAAAGATGCCAGCACCTCGTTCCAGTAGCTAGTTCAAAGATTGCAGACCCTCATTCATGTAGATATTTCAAAGATTACATTCGCTCCTATATGTATTTCAAAGATTGCCGACCCTTGCTCCTATAGATATTTCAAAGATTGCAGTCCCTCGGTCATATAGATAGTTAAAAGATTGCAGACCCTCATTCATGTAGATATTTCAAAGATTGCAGACCCTCATTCATGTAGATATTTCAAAGATTGCATTCACTCCTATATGTATTTCAAAGATTGCCGACCCTCGCTCCTATAGATATTTCCAAGTTTCCAGACGCTCGCTCCTATAAATATTTCAAAGATTGCAGTCCCTCGCTCCTGTAGATAGTTAAAAGATTGCCGACCCTCGCTCCTATAGATATTTCCAAGTTTCCAGACGCTCGCTCCTATATGTATTTCAAAGATTGCCGACCCTTGCTCCTATAGATATTTCAAAGATTGCAGTCCCTCGGTCATATAGATAGTTAAAAGATTGCAGACTCTCATTCATGTAGATATTTCAAAGTTTACAGACCCTCGCGCCTGTAGATATTTTAAAGATTGCAGTCCTTCGCTCATATAGATAGTTAAAAGATTGCAGACGCTCGCTCCTATAGATAGTTCAAAGATTGCATACCCTCGATCCTATAGATAGTTCAAATATTGCAGACCCTCACTCCTGTAGATAGTTCAAAGATTGCAGACCCTCATTCATCAAGATATTTCAATGATTGCATTCGCTCCTATATGTATTTCAAAGATTGCAGACCCCCACTCCTATAGATATTTCAAAGATTGCAGTCCCTCGCTCCTGTAGATAGTTCAAAGATTGCATACCTTCGCTCATATAGATAGTTAAAAGAATGCAGTCCCTAGCACCTGTAGATGGTTAAAAATTGCAGACCCTCGCTCCTGTAGATAGGTCAAAGATTGCAGTCCCTCGATCCAGTAGCTAGTTCAAAGATTGCTGACCTTCGCTCATATAGATGGATAAAAGATTGCAGACCCTCGCTCCTATAGATAGTTCAAAGATTGCAGTCCCTCGCTCCTGTAGATAGATCAAAGATTGCCGTCCCTCGCTCCTGTAGATAGATCAAAGATTGCAGTCCCTCGCTCCTGTAGATAGATCAAAGACTGCAGGACTTCGGTCCTATAGATAGTTAAGAGATTGCAGATCCTCACTCCTGGAGATAGTTCAAAGATTGCAGCCCCTCGCTCTTGTAGATATAATATAGTTCAAAGATTGTATACGCTCGCTCCTCTATATAGTTCAAAGATTGCAGTCCCTTGTATCGATGGTTCAAAGATTGCAGACCCTCGCTCCTATAGATGGTTGAAAGATTGTATACCCTCGCTCCTCTTTATAGTTCAAATTTCGCAAACCCTCGTTCCTGTAGTTAGTTCGAAGATTGCAGACCATCGCTCCTATAGACACTTTCCAGATTGCAGACCCTTGCTTCTGTAGATAGTTAAAAGATTGCGGTCCCTCACTCCTATAGATAGTTAAAATATTGCAGACCCGTGCACCTGGAGATAATTCAAAGAGTGCAGACCCTTGTTCCTGTAGATAGCTCAAAGCTTGCAGACTTCGCACTTATAGATAGTTCACAGGTTGCAGACCCTCGCTCATTAAGATAGTTCGAAATTTGCTGTCCCTAGCACCAGTAGATAGTTCAAAGATTGCAGACCCTCGTTCCTGTAGATAGCTCAAAGATTACAGACCTCGCTCTTATAGATAGTTCAGAGGTTGCAGACCCTCGCTCATTAAGCCTAGCACCTGTAGATAGGTCAAAGATGCCAGAACCTCGTTCCTGTAGATAGTTCAAAGATTGCAGACCCTCATTCATGTAGATATTTCAAAGATTGCATTCGCTCCTATATGTATTTCAAAGATTGCCGACCCTTGCTTCTATAGATATTTCAAAGATTGCAGTCCCTCGGTCATATAGATAGTTAAAAGATTGCAGACCCTCATTCATGTAGATATTTCAAAGATTTCAGACCCTCATTCATGTAGATATTTCAAAGATTGCAGACCCTCATTCATGTAGATATTTCAAAGATTGCATTCACTCCTATATGTATTTCAAAGATTGCCGACCCTCGCTCCTATAGATATTTCCAAGTTTACAGACGCTCGCTCCTATAAATATTTCAAAGATTGCAGTCCCTCGCTCCTGTAGATATTTCAAAGATTGCATTCGCTCCTATATGTATTTCAAAGATTGCCGACCCTCGCTCCTATAGATATTTCAAAGATTGCAGTCCGTCGGTCATATAGATAGTTAAAAGATTGCAGACTCTAATTCATGTAGAAATTTCAAAGATTGCAGACCCTCATTCATGTAGATATTTCAAAGATTGCATTCGCTCCTATATGTATTTCAAAGATTGCCGACCCTCGCTCCTATAGATATTTCAAAGATTGCAGTCCCTCGGTCATATAGATAGTTAAAAGATTGCAGACCCTCATTCATGTAGATATTTCAAAGATTGCAGACCCTCATTCATGTAGATATTTCAAAGATTGCATTCACTCCTATATGTATTTCAAAGATTGCCGACCCTCGCTCCTATAGATATTTCCAAGTTTACAGACGCTCACTCCTATAAATATTTCAAAGATTGCAGTCCCTCGCTCCTGTAGATATTTCAAAGATTGCATTCACTCCTATATGTATTTCAAAGATTGCCGACCCTCGCTCCTATAGATATTTCAAAGATTGCAGTCCGTCAGTCATATAGATAGTTAAAAGATTGCAGACTCTCATTCATGTAGATATTTCCAAGATTGCAGACCCTCATTCATGTAGATATTTCAAAGATTGCATTCACTCCTATATGTATTTCAAAGATTGCCGACCCTCGCTCCTATAGATATTTCAAAGTTTACAGACCCTCGCTCCTGTAGATATTTTAAAGATTGCAGTCCTTCGCTCATATAGATAGTAAAAGATTGCAGACGCTCGCTCCTATAGATAGTTCAAAGATTGCATACCCTCGATCCTATAGATAGTTCAAATATTGCAGACCCTCACTCCTGTAGATAGTTCAAAGATTGCAGACCCTCATTCATCAAGATATGTCAATGATTGCATTCGCTCCTATAGATAGTTCAAAGATTGCAGTCCCTCGCTCCTGTAGATAGATCAAAGATTGCCGTCCCTCGCTCCTGTAGATAGATCAAAGATTGCAGTCCCTCGCTCCTGTAGATAGATCAAAGACTGCAGGACTTCGGTCCTATAGATAGTTAAGAGATTGCAGATCCTCACTCCTGTAGATAGTTCAAAGATTGCAGCCCCTCGCTCTTGTAGATATAATATAGTTCAAAGATTGTATACGCTCGCTCCTCTATATAGTTCAAAGATTGCAGTCCCTTGTATCGATAGTTCAAAGATTGCAGACCCTCGCTCCTATAGATAGTTGAAAGATTGTATACCCTCGCTCCTATTTATAGTTCAAATTTCGCAAACCCATATTCCTGTAGTTAGTTCGAAGATTGCAGACCATCGCTCCTATAGACACTTTCCAGATTGCAGAGCCTTGCTTCTGTAGATAGTTAAAAGATTGCGGTCCCTCACTCCTATAGATAGTTAAAATATTGCAGACCCGTGCACCTGTAGCTAATTGAAAGAGTGCAGACCCTTGTTCCTGTAGATAGCTCAAAGCTTGCAGACGTCGCACTTATAGATAGTTCCCAGGTTGCAGACCCTCGCTCATTAGATAGTTCGAAATTTGCAGTCCCTAGCACCAGTAGATAGTTCAAAGATTGCAGACCCTCGTTCCTGTAGATAGCTCAAAGATTGAAGTACCTCGCTCCTATACATAGTTCAAATTTTGCAAACCCTCGTTCCTGTAGTTAGTTCGAAGATTGCAGACCCTCGCTCCTATAGACAGTTTCAAGATTGCAGACCCTAGCTTCTATAGATAGTTCAACTATTGCAGACCCTCGCTCCCGTAGATAGTTCAAAGATTGCAGTCCCTCGCTCCTATAGATAGTTAAAATATTGCAGACCCGCGCTCCTGTAGATAATTCAAAGAGTGCAGACCCTCGTTCCTGTAGATAGCTGAAAGATTACAGACCTCGCTCTTATAGAGAGTTCAAAGGTTGCAGACCCTCGCTCATTAAGCCTAGCACCTGTAGATAGTTCAAAGATGCCAGAACCCCGTTCCTGTAGATAGTTCAAAGATTGCAGACCCTCATTCATGTAGATATTTCAAAGATTGCATTCACTCCTATATGTATTTCAAAGATTGCCGACCCTTGCTCCTATAGATATTTCAAAGATTGCAGTCCCTCGGTCATGTAGATAGTTAAAAGATTGCAGACCCTCATTCATGTAGATATTTCAAAGATTGCAGACCCTCATTCATGTAGATATTTCAAAGATTGCATTCACTCCTATATGTATTTCAAAGATTGCCGAACCTCGCTCCTATAGATATTTCAAAGATTGCAGTCCCTCGGTCATATAGATAGTTAAAAGATTGCAGACTCTCATTCATGTAGATATTTCAAAGATTGCAGACCCTCAATCATGTAGATATGTGAAAGATTGCATTCGCTCCTATATGTATTTCAAAGATTGCAGACCCTCATTCATGTAGATATTTCAAAGATTGCATTCGCTCCTATATGTATTTCAAAGATTGCCGACCCTCGCTCCTATGGATATTTCAAAGTTTACAGTCCCTCGCTCCTGTAGATATTTTAAAGACTGCAGACGCTCGCTCCTATAGATAGTTCACAGATTGCATACCCTCGATCCTATAGATAGTTCAAATATTGCAGACCCTCACTCCTGTAGATAGTTCAAAGATTGCAGACCCCCATTCATCAAGATATTTCAATGATTGCATTCGCTCCTATATGTATTTCAAAGATTGCAGACCCCCGCTCCTATAGATATTTCAAAGATTGCGGTCCCTCGCTCCTGTAGATAGTTCAAAGATTGCAGACCTTCGCTCATATAGATACTTAAAAGAATGCAGTCCTTAGCACCGGGAGATGGATAAAAATTGCAGACCCTCGCTCCTGTAGATAGGTCAAAGATTGCAGTCCCTCGCTCCAGTAGCTACGTCAAAGATTGCTGACCTTCGCTCATATAGATAGATAAAAGATTGGAGACTCTCGCTCCCATGGATAGTTAAAAGATTGCAGTTCCTCGCTCCTGTAGATAGATCAAAGATTGCAGACCCTCGCTCCTGTAGATAGATCAAAGATTGCAGTCCCTCGCTCCTGTAGATAGATCAAAGACTGCAGGACTTCGGTCATATAGATAGTTAAGAGATTGCAGATCCTCACTCCTGTAGATAGTTCAAAGATTGCAGACCCTCGCTCTTGTAGATATAATATAGTTCAAAGATTGTATACGCTCGCTCCTCTATATAGTTCAAAGATTGCAGTCCCTTGTATCGATGGTTCAAAGATTGCAGACCCTCGCTCCTATTGATAGTTGAAAGATTGTATACCCTCGCTCCTATTTATAGTTCAAATTTCGCAAACCCTCGTTCCTGTAGTTAGGTCGAAGATTGCAGACCATCGCTCCTATAGACACTTTCCAGATTGCAGTCCCTTGCTTCCGTAGATAGTTAAAATATTGCGGTCCCTCACTTCTATAGATAGTTAAAATATTGCAGACCCGTGCACCTGTAGATAAATCAAAGAGTGCAGACCCTTGTTCCTGTAGATAGCTCAAAGCTTGCAGACCTCGCACTTATAGATAGTTCACAGGTTGCAGACCCTCGCTCATTAAGATAGTTCAAAACTTGCAGTCCCTAGCACCAGTAGATAGGTCAAAGATTGCAGACCCTCGTTCCTGTAGATAGCTCAAAGATTGAAGTACCTCGCTCCTATACATAGTTCAAACTTTGCAACCCCTCGTTCCTGTAGTTAGTTCGAAGATTGCAGACCCTTGCTTCTAGAGATAGTTCAACTATTGCAGACCCTCTCTCCTGTAGATAGTTCAAAGGTTGCAGTCCCTCGCTCCTATAGATAGTTAAAATATTGCAGACCCGTGCACCTGTAGATAATTCAAAGAGTGCAGACCCTTGTTCCTGTAGATAGCTCAAAGCTTGCAGACTTCGCACTTATAGATAGTTCACAGGTTGCAGACCCTCGCTCATTAAGCCTAGCACCAGTAGATAGTTCAAAGATTGCAGACCCTCGTTCCTGTAGATAGCTCAAAGATTGAAGTACCTCGCTCCTATACATAGCTCAAATTTTGCAAACCCTCGTTCCTGTAGTTAGTTCAAAGATTGCAGACCCTCGCTCCCATAGACAGTTTCAAAATTGCAGACCCTTGCTTCTATAGATAGTTCAAAGATTGCATACCTCACTCTTATAGATAGTTCGAAGATTGCAGACCCTCGCTCCTATATACAGTTTCAAGATTGCAGACCCTTGCTTCTATAGATAGTTCAACTATTGCAGACCCTCGCTCCTGTAGATAGTTCAAAGAGTGCAGACCCTCGTTCCTGTAGATAGCTGAAAGATTACAGACCTCGCTCTTATAGATAGTTTAGAGGTTGCAGACCCTCGCTCATTAAGCCTAGCACCTGTAGATAGGTCAAAGATGCCAGCACCTCGTTCCTGTAGATAGTTCAAAGATTGCAGACCCTCATTCATGTAGATATTTCAAAGATTGCATTCGCTCCTATATGTATTTCAAAGATTGCCGACCCTCGCTCCTATAGATATTTCCAAGTTTCCGGCCGCTCGCTCCTATAAATATTTCAAAGATTGCAGTCTCTCGCTCCTGTAGATATTTCAAAGATTGCATTCGCTCCTATATGTATTTCAAAGATTGCAGTCCGTCGGTCATATAGATAGTTAAGAGATTGGAGACTCTCATTCATGTAGATATTTCAAAGATTGCAGACCCTCATTCATGTAGATATTTCAAAGATTGCATTCACTCCTATATGTATTTCAAAGATTGCCGACCCTCGCTCCTATAGACATTTCAAAGTTTACAGACCCTCGCTCCTGTAGATATTTTAAAGATTGCAGTCCTTCGCTCATATAGATAGTTAAAAGATTGCAGACGCTCGCTCCTATAGATAGTTCAAAGATTGCATACCCTCGATCCTATAGATAGTTCAAATATTGCAGACCCTCACTCCTGTAGATAGTTCAAAGATTGCAGACCCTCATTCATCAAGCTATTTCAATGATTGCATTCGCTCCTATATGTATTTCAAAGATTGCCGACCCCCACTCCCATAGATATTTCAAAGATTGCAGTCCCTCGCTCCTGTAGATAGTTCAAAGATTGCATACCTTCGCTCATATAGATAGTTAAAAGAATGCAGTCCCTAGCACCTGGAGATTGATAAAAATTGCAGACCCTCGCTCCTGTAGATAGGTCAAAGATTGCAGTCCCTCGCTCCAGTAGCTAGTTCAAAGATTGCTGACCTTCGCTCATATAGATGGATAAAAGATTGCAGACCCTCGCTCCTATAGATAGTTCAAAGATTGCAGTCCCTCGCTCCTGTAGATAGATCAACGATTGCCGTCCCTCGCTCCTGTAGATAGATCAAAGATTGCAGTCCCTCGCTCCTGTAGATAGATCAAAGACTGCAGGACTTCGGTCCTATAGATAGTTAACAGATTGCAAATCCTCACTCCTGTAGATAGTTCAAAGATTGCAGCCCCTCGCTCTTGTAGATATAATATAGTTCAAAGATTGTATACGCTCGCTCCTCTATATAGTTCAAAGATTGCAGTCCCTTTTATCGATGGTTCAAAGATTGCAGACCCTCGCTCCTATAGATGGTTGAATGATTGTATACCCTCGCTCCTATTTATAGTTGAAATTTCGCAAACCCTCGTTCCTGTAGTTAGGTCGAAGATTGCAGACCATCGCTCCTATAGACACTTTCCAGATTGCAGACCCTTGCTTCTGTAGATAGTTAAAAGATTGCGGTCCCTCACTCCTATAGATAGTTAAAATATTGCAGACCCGTGCACCTGTAGATAATTCAAAGAGTGCAGACCCTTGTTCCTGTAGATAGCTCAAAGCTTGCAGACTTCGCACTTATAGATAGTTCACAGGTTGCAGACCCTCGCTCATTAAGATAGTTCGAAATTTGCAGTCCCTAGCACCAGTAGATAGTTCAAAGATTGCAGACCCTCGTTCCTGTAGATAACTCAAAGATTACAGACCTCGCTCTTATAGATAGTTCAGAGGTTGCAGACCCTCGCTCATTAAGCCTAGCACCTGTAGATAGGTCAAAGATGCCAGAACCTCGTTCCTGTAGATAGTTCAAAGATTGCAGACCCTCATTCATGTAGATATTTCAAAGATTGCATTCGCTCCTATATGTATTTCAAAGATTGCCGACCCTTGCTCTTATAGATATTTCAAAGATTGCAGTCCCTCGGTCATATAGATAGTTAAAAGATTGCAGACCCTCATTCATGTAGATATTTCAAAGATTGCAGACCCTCATTCATGTAGATATTTCAAAGATTGCAGACCCTCATTCATGTAGATATTTCAAAGATTGCATTCACTCCTATATGTATTTCAAAGATTGCCGACCCTCGCTCCTATATATATTTCCAAGTTTACAGACGCTCGCTCCTATAAATATTTCAAAGATTGCGGTTCCTCGCTCTTGTAGATATTTCAAAGATTGCATTCGCTCCTATATGTATTTCAAAGATTGCCGACCCTCGCTCCTATAGATATTTCAAAGATTGCAGTCCGTCGGTTATAGATAGTTAAAAGATTGCAGACTCTCATTCATGTAGATATTTCAAAGATTGCAGACCCTCATTCATGTAGATATTTCAAAGATTGTATTCGCTCCTATATGTATTTCAAAGATTGCCGACCCTTGCTCCTATAGATATTTCAAAGATTGCAGTCCCTCGGTCATATAGATAGTTAAAAGATTGCAGACCCTCATTCATGTAGATATTTCAAAGATTGCAGACCCTCATTCATGTAGATATTTCAAAGATTGCAGACCCTCTTTCATGTAGATATTTCAAAGATTGCATTCACTCCTATATGTATTTCAAAGATTGCCGACCCTCGCTCCTATAGATATTTCCAAGTTTACAGACGCTCGCTCCTATAAATATTTCAAAGATTGCAGTCCTCGCTCCTGTAGATATTTCAAAGATTGCATTCGCTTCTATATGTATTTCAAAGATTGCCGACCCTCGCTCCTATAGATATTTCAAAGATTGCAGTCCGTCGGTCATATAGATAGTTAAAAGATTGCAGACTCTCATACATGTAGATATTTCAAAGATTGCAGACCCTCAGTCATGTAGATATTTCAAAGATTGCATTCACTCCTATATGTATTTCAAAGATTGCCGACCCTCGCTCCTATAGATATTTCAAAGTTTACAGACCCTCGCTCCTGTAGATATTTTAAAGATTGCAGTCCTTCGCTCATATAGATAGTTAAAAGATTGCAGACGCTCGCTCCTATAGATAGTTCAAAGATTGCATACCCTCGATCCTATAGATAGTTCAAATATTGCAGACCCTCACTCCTGTAGATAGTTCAAAGATTGCAGACCCTCATTCATCAAGATATTTCAATGATTGCATTCGCTCCTATATGTATTTCAAAGATTGCAGACCCCCACTCCTATAGATATTTCAAAGATTGCAGTCCCTCGCTCCTGTAGATAGTTCAAAGATTGCATACCTTCGCTCATATAGATAGTTAAAAGAATGCAGTCCCTAGCACCTGTAGATGGTTAAAAATTGCAGACCCTCGCTCCTGTAGATAGGTCAAAGATTGCAGTCCCTCGCTCCAGTAGCTAGTTCAAAGATTGCTGACCTTCGCTCATATAGATGGATAAAAGATTGCAGACCCTCGCTCCTATAGATAGTTCAAAGATTGCAGTCCCTCGCTCCTGTAGATAGATCAAAGATTGCCGTCCCTCGCTCCTGTAGATAGATCAAAGATTGCAGTCCCTCGCTCCTGTAGATAGATCAAAGACTGCAGGACTTCGGTCCTATAGATAGTTAAGAGATTGCAGATCCTCACTCCTGTAGATAGTTCAAAGATTGCAGCCCCTCGCTCTTGTAGATATAATATAGTTCAAAGATTGTATACGCTCTCTCCTCTATATAGTTCAAAGATTGCAGTCCCTTGTATCGATGGTTCAAAGATTGCAGACCCTCGCTCCTATAGATGGTTGAAAGATTGTATACCCTCGCACCTATTCATAGTTCAAATTTCGCAAACCCTCGTTCCTGTAGTTAGTTCGAAGATTGCAGACCATCGCTCCTATAGACACTTTCCAGATTGCAGACCCTTGCTTCTGTAGATAGTTAAAAGATTGCGGTCCCTCACTCCTATAGATAGTTAAAATATTGCAGACCCGTGCACCTGTAGATAATTCAAAGAGTGCAGACCCTTGTTCCTGTAGATAGCTCAAAGCTTGCAGACGTCGCACTTATAGATAGTTCACAGGTTGCAGACCCTCGCTCATTAAGATAGTTCGAAATTTGCAGTCCCTAGCACCAGTAGATAGTTCAAAGATTGCAGACCCTCGTTCCTGTAGATAGCTGAAAGATTACAGACCTCGCTCTTATAGATAGTTTGGAGGTTGCAGACCCTCGCTCATTAAGCCTAGCACCTGTAGATAGGTCAAAGATGCCAGCACCTCGTTCCTGTAGATAGTTCAAAGATTGCAGACCCTCATTCATGTAGATATTTCAAAGATTGCATTCGCTCCTATATGTATTTCAAAGATTGCCGACCCTCGCTCCTATAGATATTTACAAGTTTCCAGACGCTCGCTCCTATAAATATTTCAAAGATTGCAGTCCCTCGCTCCTGTAGATATTTCAAAGATTGCATTCGCTCCTATATGTATTTCAAAGATTGCCGACCCTCGCTCCTATAGATATTTCAAAGATTGCAGTCCGTCGGTCATATAGATAGTTAAAAGATTGCAGACTCTCATACATGTAGATATTTCAAAGATTGCAGACCCTCATTCATGTAGATATTTCAAAGATTGCATTCACTCCTATATGTATTTCAAAGATTGCCGACCCTCGCTCCTATAGATATTTCAAAGTTTACAGACCCTCGCTCCTGTAGATATTTTAAAGATTGCAGTCCTTCGCGCATATAGATAGTTAAAAGATTGCAGACGCTCGCTCCTATAGATAGTTCAAAGATTGCATACCCTCGATCCTATAGATAGTTCAAATATTGCAGACCCTCACTCCTGTAGATAATTCAAAGAGTGCAGACCCTTGTTCCTGTAGATAGCTCAAAGCTTGCAGACTTCGCACTTATAGATAGTTCACAGGTTGCAGACCCTCGCTCATTAAGATAGTTCGAAATTTGCAGTCCCTAGCACCAGTAGATAGTTCAAAGATTGCAGACCCTCGTTCCTGTAGATAGCTCAAAGATTACAGACCTCGCTCTTATAGATAGTTTAGAGGTTGCAGACCCTCGCTCATTAAGCCTAGCACCTGTAGATAGGTCAAAGATGCCAGAACCTCGTTCCTGTAGATAGTTCAAAGATTGCAGACCCTCATTCATGTAGATATTTCAAAGATTGCATTCGCTCCTATATGTATTTCAAAGATTGCCGACCCTTGCTCCTATAGATTTTCAAAGATTGCAGTCCCTCGGTCATATAGATAGTTAAAAGATTGCAGACCCTCATTCATGTAGATATTTCAAAGATTGCAGACCCTCATTCATGTAGATATTTCAAAGATTGCAGACCCTCATTCATGTAGATATTTCAAAGATTGCATTCACTCCTATATGTATTTCAAAGATTGCCGACCCTCGCTCCTATTGATATTTCCAAGTTTACAGACGCTCGCTCCTATAAATATTTCAAAGATTGCAGTCCCTCGCTCCTGTAGATATTTCAAAGATTGCATTCGCTCCTATATGTATTTCAAAGATTGCCGACCCTCGCTCCTATAGATATTTCAAAGATTGCAGTCCCTCGGTCATATAGATATTTAAAAGATTGCAGACTCTCATTCATGTAGATATTTCAAAGATTGCAGACCCTCATTCATGTAGATATTTCAAAGATTGCATTCGCTACTATATGTATTTCAAAGATTGCCGACCCTTGCTCCTATAGATATTTCAAAGATTGCAGTCCCTCGGTCATAAAGATAGTTAAAAGATTGCAGACCCTCATTCATGTAGATATTTCAAAGATTGCAGACCCTCATTCATGTAGATAATTAAAAGAGTGCAGACCCTTGTTCCTGTAGATAGCTCAAAGCTTGCAGACTTCGCACTTATAGATAGTTCACAGGTTGCAGACCCTCGCTCATTAAGCCTAGCACCTGTAGATAGGTCAAAGATGCCAGGACCTCGTTCCTGTAGATAGCTCAAAGATTGAAGTACCTCGCTCCTATACATAGTTCAAATTTTGCAGACCCTCGCTCATTAAGATAGTTCAAAATTTGCAGTCCCTAGCACCAGTAGATAGTTCAAAGATTGCAGACCCTCGTTCCTGTAGATAGCTCAAAGATTGAAGACCTCGCTCCTATACATAGCTCAAATTTTGCAAACCCTCGTTCCTGTGGTTAGTTCAAAGATTGCAGACCCTCGCTCCCATAGACAGTTTCAAAATTGCAGACCCTTGCTTCTATAGATAGTTCAAAGATTGCATACCTCGCTCTTATAGATAGTTCGAAGATTGCAGACCCTCGCTCCTATATACAGTTTCAAGATTGCAGACCCTTGCTTCTATAGATAGTTCAACTATTGCAGACCCTCGCTCCTGTAGATAGTTCAAAGATTGCAGTACCTCGCTCCTATAGATAGTTAAAATATTGCAGATCCGCGCTCCTGTAGATAATTCAAAGAGTGCAGACCCTCGTTCCTGTAGATAGCTGAAAGATTACAGACCTCGCTCTTATAGATAGTTTAGAGGTTGCAGACCCTCGCTCATTAAGCCTAGCACCTGTAGATAGGTCAAAGATGCCAGCACCTCGTTCCTGTAGATAGTTCAAAGATTGCAGACCCTCATTCATGTAGATATTTCAAAGATTGCATTCGCTCCTATATGTATTTCAAAGATTGCCGACCCTCGCTCCTATAGATATTTACAAGTTTCCAGACGCTCGCTCCTATAAATATTTCAAAGATTGCAGCCCCTCGCTCCTGTAGATATTTCAAAGATTGCATTCGCTCCTATATGTATTTCAAAGATTGCCGACCCTCGCTCCTATAGATATTTCAAAGATTGCAGTCCCTCGGTCATATAGATAGTTAAAAGATTGCAGACTCTCATTCATGTAGATATTTCAAAGATTGCAGACCCTCATTCATGTAGATATTTCAAAGATTGCATTCACTCCTATATGTATTTCAAAGATTGCCGACCCTCGCTCCTATAGACATTTCAAAGTTTCCAGACACTCGCTCCTATAAATATTTCAAAGATTGCAGCCCCTCGCTCCTGTAGATATTTCAGATTGCATTCGCTCCTATATGTATTTCAAAGATTGCCGACCCTCGCTCCTATAGATATTTCAAAGATTGCAGTCCCTCGGTCATATAGATAGTTAAAAGATTGCAGACTCTCATTCATGTAGATATTTCAAAGATTGCAGATCCTCATTCATGTAGATATTTCAAAGATTGCATTCACTCCTATATGTATTTCAAAGATTGCCGACCCTCGCTCCTATAGACATTTCAAAGTTTCCAGACACTCGCTCCTATAAATATTTCAAAGATTGCAGCCCCTCGCTCCTGTAGATATTTCAAAGATTGCATTCGCTCCTATATGTATTTCAAAGATTGCCGACCCTCGCTCCTATAGATATTTCAAAGATTGCAGTCCCTCGGTCATATAGATAGTTAAAAGATTGCAGACTCTCATTCATGTAGATATTTCAAAGATTGCAGACCCTCATTCATGTAGATATTTCAAAGATTGCATTCACTCCTATATGTATTTCAAAGATTGCCGACCCTCGCTCCTATAGACATTTCAAAGTTTACAGACCCTCGCTCCTGTAGATATTTTAAAGATTGCAGTCCTTCGCTCATATAGATAGTTAAAAGATTGCAGACGCTCGCTCCTATAGATAGTTCAAAGATTGCATACCCTCGATCCTATAGATAGTTCAAATATTGCAGACCCTCACTCCTGTAGATAGTTCAAAGATTGCAGACCCTCATTCATCAAGCTATTTCAATGATTGAATTCGCTCCTATATGTATTTCAAACATTGCAGACCCCCACTCCCATAGATATTTCAAAGATTGCAGTCCCTCGCTCCTGTAGATAGTTCAAAGATTGCATACCTTCGCTCATATAGATAGTTAAAAGAATGCAGTCCCTAGCACCTGTAGATGGTTAAAAATTGCAAACCCTCGCTCCTGTAGATAGGTCAAAGATTGCAGTCCCTCGCTCCAGTAGCTAGTTCAAAGATTGCTGACCTTCGCTCATATAGATGGATAAAAGATTGCAGACCCTCGCTCCTATAGATAGTTCAAAGATTGCAGTCCCTCGCTCCTATAGATAGATCAAAGATTGCCGTCCCTCGCTCCTGTAGATAGATCAAAGATTGCAGTCCCTCGCTCCTGTAGATAGATCAAAGACTGCAGGACTTCGGTCCTATAGATAGTTAAGAGATTGCAGATCCTCACTCCTGTAGATAGTTCAAAGATTGCAGCCCCTCGCTCTTGTAGATATAATATAGTTCAAAGATTGTATACGCTCGCTCCTCTATATAGTTCAAAGGTTGCAGTCCCTTTTATCGATGGTTCAAAGATTGCAGACCCTCGCTCCTATAGATGGTTGAAAGATTGTATACCCTCGCTCATATTTATAGTTCAAATTTCGCAAACCCTCGTTCCTGTAGTTAGTTCGAAGATTGCAGACCATCGCTCCTATAGACACTTTCCAGATTGCAGACCCTTGCTTCTGTAGATAGTTAAAAGATTGCGGTCCCTCACTCCTATAGATAGTTAAAATATTGCAGACCCGTGCACCTGTAGATAATTGAAAGAGTGCAGACCCTCGTTCCTGTAGATAGCTCAAAGATTACAGACCTAGCTCTTATAGATAGTTCAGAGGTTGCAGACCCTCGCCCATTAAGCCTAGCACCTGTAGATAGGTCAAAGATGCAAGAACCTCGTTCCTGTAGATAGTTCAAAGATTGCAGACCCTCATTCATGTAGATATTTCAAAGATTGCATTCGCTCCTATATGTATTTCAAAGATTGCCGACCCTTGCTCCTATAGATATTTCAAAGATTGCAGTCCCTCGGTTATATAGATAGTTAAAAGATTGCAGACCCTCATTCATGTAGATATTTCAAAGATTGCAGACCCTCATTCATGTAGATATTTCAAAGATTGCAGACCCTCTTTCATGTAGATATTTCAAAGATTGCATTCACTCCTATATGTATTTCAAAGATTGCCGACCCTCGCTCCTATAGATATTTCCAAGTTTACAGACGCTCGCTCCTATAAATATTTCAAAGATTGCAGTCCCTCGCTCCTGTAGATATTTCAAAGATTGCATTCGCTTCTATATGTATTTCAATGATTGCCGACCCTCGCTCCTATAGATATTTCAAAGATTGCAGTCCGTCGGTCATATAGATAGTTAAAAGATTGCAGACTCTCATACATGTAGATATTTCAAAGATTGCAGACCCTCATTCATGTAGATATTTCAAAGATTGCATTCACTCCTATATGTATTTCAAAGATTGCCGACCCTCGCTCCTATAGATATTTCAACGTTTACAGACCCTCGCTCCTGTAGATATTTTAAAGATTGCAGTCCTTCGCTCATATAGATAGTTAAAAGATTGCAGACGCTCGCTCCTATAGATAGTTCAAAGATTGCATACCCTCGATCCTATAGACAGTTCAAATATTGCAGACCCTCACTCCTGTAGATAGTTCAAAGATTGCAGACCCTCATTCATCAAGCTATTTCAAAGATTGCATTCACTCCTATATGTATTTCAAAGATTGCCGACCCTCGCTCCTATAGATATTTCAAAGTTTACAGACCCTCGCTCCTGTAGATATTTTAAAGATTGCAGTCCTTCGCTCATATAGATAGTTAAAAGATTGCAGACGCTCGCTCCTATAGTTAGTTCAAAGATTGCATACCCTCGCTCCTATAGATATTTCAAAGTTTACAGACCCTCGCTCCTGTAGATATTTCAAAGATTGCCGACCCTCGCTCCTATAGATATTTCCAAGTTTACAGACGCTCGCTCCTATAAATATTTCAAAGATTGCAGTCCCTCGCTCCTGTAGATATTTCAAAGATTGCATTCGCTCCTATATGTATTTCAAAGATTGCCGACCCTCGCTCCTATAGATATTTTAAAGATTGCAGTCCGTCGGTCATATAGATATTTCAAAGATTGCAGACCCTCATTCATGTAGATATTTCAAAGATTGCAGACCCTCATTCATGTAGATATTTCAAAGATTGAATTCACTCCTATATGTATTTCAAAGATTGCCGACCCTCGCTCCTATAGATATTTCAAAGATTGCAGTCCCTCGGTCATATAGATAGTTAAAAGATTGCAGACCCTCATTCATGTAGATATTTCAAAGATTGCAGACCCTCATTCATGTAGATATTTCAAAGATTGCATTCACTCCTATATGTATTTCAAAGATTGCCGACCCTCGCTCCTATAGATATTTCAAAGATTGCAGTCCCTCGGTCATATAGATAGTTAAAAGATTGCAGACTCTCATTCATGTAGATATTTCAAAGATTGCAGACCCTCATTCATGTAGATATTTCAAAGATTGTATTCGCTCCTATATGTATTTCAAATATTGCAGACCCTCATTCATGTAGATATTTCAAAGATTGCATTCGCTCCTATATATATTTCAAAGATTGTCGACCCTCGCTCCTATGGATATTTCAAAGGTTACAGTCCCTCGCTCCTGTAGATATTTTAAAGATTGCAGTCCTTCGCTCATATAGATAGTTAAAAGATTGCAGACGCTCGCTCCTATAGATAGTTCAAAGATTGCATACCCTCGCTCCTATAGATATTTCAAAGTTTACAGACCCTCGCTCCTGTAGATATTTCAAAGATTGCCGACCCTCGCTCCTATAGATATTTCCAAGTTTACAGACGCTCGCTCATATAAATATTTCAAAGATTGCAGTCCCTCGCTCCTGTAGATATTTCAAAGATTGCATTCGCTCCTATATGTATTTCAAAGATTGCCGACCCTCGCTCCTATAGATATTTCAAAGATTGCAGTCCGTCGGTCATATAGATATTTAAAAGATTGCAGACTCTCATTCATGTAGATATTTCAAAGATTGCAGACCCTCATTCATGTAGATATTTCAAAGATTGCATTCGCTCCTATATGTATTTCAAAGATTGCCGACCCTTGCTCCTATAGATATTTCAAAGATTGCAGTCCGTCGGTCATATAGATATTTCAAAGATTGCAGACCCTCTTTCATGTAGATATTTCAAAGATTGCATTCACTCCTATATGTATTTCAAAGATTGCCGACCCTCGCTCCTATAGATATTTCCAAGTTTACAGACGCTCGCTCCTATAAATATTTCAAAGATTGCAGTCCCTCGCTCCTGTAGGTATTTCAAAGATTGCATTCGCTTCTATATGTATTTCAATGAATGCCGACCCTCGCTCCTATAGATATTTCAAAGATTGCAGTCCGTCGGTCATATAGATAGTTAAAAGATTGCAGACTCTCATACATGTAGATATTTCAAAGATTGCAGACCCTCATTCATGTAGATATTTCAAAGATTGCATTCACTCCTATATGTATTTCAAAGATTGCCGACCCTCGCTCCTATAGATATTTCAACGTTTACAGACCCTCGCTCCTGTAGATATTTTAAAGATTGCAGTCCTTCGCTCATATAGATAGTTAAAAGATTGCAGACGCTCGCTCCTATAGATAGTTCAAAGATTGCATACCCTCGATCCTATAGATAGTTCAAATATTGCAGACCCTCACTCCTGTAGATAGTTCAAAGATTGCAGACCTTCATTCATCAAGCTATTTCAAAGATTGCATTCACTCCTATATGTATTTCAAAGATTGCCGACCCTCGCTCCTATAGATATTTCAAAGTTTACAGACCCTCGCTCCTGTAGATATTTTAAAGATTGCAGTCCTTCGCTCATATAGATAGTTAAAAGATTGCAGACGCTCGCTCCTATAGTTAGTTCAAAGATTGCATACCCTCGCTCCTATAGATATTTCAAAGTTTACAGACCCTCGCTCCTGTAGATATTTCAAAGATTGCCGACCCTCGCTCCTATAGATATTTCCAAGTTTACAGACGCTCGCTCCTATAAATATTTCAAAGATTGCAGTCCCTCGCTCCTGTAGATATTTCAAAGATTGCATTCGCTCCTATATGTATTTCAAAGATTGCCGACCCTCGCTCCTATAGATATTTCAAAGATTGCAGTCCGTCGGTCATATAGATATTTCAAAGATTGCAGACCCTCATTCATGTAGATATTTCAAAGATTGCAGACCCTCATTCATGTAGATATTTCAAAGATTGAATTCACTCCTATATGTATTTCAAAGATTGCCGACCCTCGCTCCTATAGATATTTCAAAGATTGCAGTCCCTCGGTCATATAGATAGTTAAAAGATTGCAGACCCTCATTCATGTAGATATTTCAAAGATTGCAGACCCTCATTCATGTAGATATTTCAAAGATTGCATTCACTCCTATATGTATTTCAAAGATTGCCGACCCTCGCTCCTATAGATATTTCAAAGATTGCAGTCCCTCGGTCATATAGATAGTTAAAAGATTGCAGACTCTCATTCATGTAGATATTTCAAAGATTGCAGACCCTCATTCATGTAGATATTTCAAAGATTGTATTCGCTCCTATATGTATTTCAAAGATTGCAGACCCTCATTCATGTAGATATTTCAAAGATTGCATTCGCTCCTATATATATTTCAAAGATTGTCGACCCTTGCTCCTATGGATATTTCAAAGGTTACAGTCCCTCGCTCCTGTAGATATTTTAAAGATTGCAGTCCTTCGCTCATATAGATAGTTAAAAGATTGCAGACGCTCGCTCCTATAGATAGTTCAAAGATTGCATACCCTCGCTCCTATAGATATTTCAAAGTTTACAGACCCTCGCTCCTGTAGATATTTCAAAGATTGCCGACCCTCGCTCCTATAGATATTTCCAAGTTTACAGACGCTCGCTCCTATAAATATTTCAAAGATTGCAGTCCCTCGCTCCTGTAGATATTTCAAAGATTGCATTCGCTCCTATATGTATTTCAAAGATTGCCGACCCTCGCTCCTATAGATATTTCAAAGATTGCAGTCCGTCGGTCATATAGATATTTAAAAGATTGCAGACTCTCATTCATGTAGATATTTCAAAGATTGCAGACCCTCATTCATGTAGATATTTCAAAGATTGCATTCGCTCCTATATGTATTTCAAAGATTGCCGACCCTTGCTCCTATAGATATTTCAAAGATTGCAGTCCCTCGGTCATATAGATAGTTAAAAGATTGCAGACCCTCATTCATGTAGATATTTCAAAGATTGCAGACCCTCATTCATGTAGATATTTCAAAGATTGCAGACCCTCATTCATGTAGATATTTCAAAGATTGAATTCACTCCAATATGTATTTCAAAGATTGCCGACCCTCGCTCCTATAGATATTTCAAAGATTGCAGTCCCTCGGTCATATAGATAGTTAAAAGATTGCAGACCCTCATTCATGTAGATATTTCAAAGATTGCAGACCCTCATTCATGTAGATATTTCAAAGATTGCATTCACTCCTATATGTATTTCAAAGATTGCCGACCCTCGCTCCTATAGATATTTCAAAGATTGCAGTCCCTCGGTCATATAGATAGTTAAAAGATTGCAGACTCTCATTCATGTAGATATTTCAAAGATTGCAGACCCTCATTCATGTAGATATTTCAAAGATTGCATTCGCTCCTATATGTATTTCAAAGATTGCAGACCCTCATTCATGTAGATATTTCAAAGATTGCATTCGCTCCTATATATATTTCAAAGATTGTCGACCCTCGCTCCTATGGATATTTCAAAGGTTACAGTCCCTCGCTCCTGTAGATATTTTAAAGATTGCAGTACTTCGCTCATATAGATAGTTAAAAGATTGCAGACGCACGCTCCTATAGATAGTTCACAGATTGCATACGCTCGATCCTATAGATAGTTCAAATATTGCAGACCCTCACTCCAGTAGATAGTTCAAAGATTGCAGACCCCCATTCATGTAGATATTTCAATGATTGCCTTCGCTCCTATATGTATTTCAAAGATTGCAGACCCCCGCTCCTATAGATATTTCAAAGTTTAAAGACCCTCGCTCCTGTAGATATTTTAAAGATTGCAGTCCTTCGCTCATATAGATAGTTAAAAGATTGCAGACGCTCGCTCCTATAGTTAGTTCAAAGATTGCATACCCTCGCTCCTATAGATATTTCAAAGTTTACAGACCCTCGCTCCTGTAGATATTTCAAAGATTGCCGACCCTCGCTCCTATAGATATTTCCAAGTTTACAGACGCTCGCTCCTATAAATATTTCAAAGATTGCAGTCCCTCGCTCCTGTAGATATTTCAAAGATTGCATTCGCTCCTATATGTATTTCAAAGATTGCCGACCCTCGCTCCTATACATATTTTAAAGATTGCAGTCCGTCGGTCATATAGATATTTCAAAGATTGCAGACCCTCATTCATGTAGATATTTCAAAGATTGCAGACCCTCATTCATGTAGATATTTCAAAGATTGAATTCACTCCTATATGTATTTCAAAGATTGCCGACCCTCGCTCCTATAGATATTTCAAAGATTGCAGTCCCTCGGTCATATAGATAGTTAAAAGATTGCAGACCCTCATTCATGTAGATATTTCAAAGATTGCAGACCCTCATTCATGTAGATATTTCAAAGATTGCATTCACTCCTATATGTATTTCAAAGATTGCCGACCCTCGCTCCTATAGATATTTCAAAGATTGCAGTCCCTCGGTCATATAGATAGTTAAAAGATTGCAGACTCTCATTCATGTAGATATTTCAAAGATTGCAGACCCTCATTCATGTAGATATTTCAAAGATTGTATTCGCTCCTATATGTATTTCAAAGATTGCAGACCCTCATTCATGTAGATATTTCAAAGATTGCATTCGCTCCTATATATATTTCAAAGATTGTCGACCCTCGCTCCTATGGATATTTCAAAGGTTACAGTCCCTCGCTCCTGTAGATATTTTAAAGATTGCAGTCCTTCGCTCATATAGATAGTTAAAAGATTGCAGACGCTCGCTCCTATAGATAGTTCAAAGATTGCATACCCTCGCTCCTATAGATATTTCAAAGTTTACAGACCCTCGCTCCTGTAGATATTTCAAAGATTGCCGACCCTCGCTCCTATAGATATTTCCAAGTTTACAGACGCTCGCTCCTATAAATATTTCAAAGATTGCAGTCCCTCGCTCCTGTAGATATTTCAAAGATTGCATTCGCTCCTATATGTATTTCGAAGATTGCCGACCCTCGCTCCTATAGATATTTCAAAGATTGCAGTCCGTCGGTCATATAGATATTTAAAAGATTGCAGACTCTCATTCATGTAGATATTTCAAAGATTGCAGACCCTCATTCATGTAGATATTTCAAAGATTGCATTCGCTCCTATATGTATTTCAAAGATTGCCGACCCTTGCTCCTATAGATATTTCAAAGATTGCAGTCCGTCGGTCATATAGATATTTCAAAGATTGCAGACCCTCTTTCATGTAGATATTTCAAAGATTGCATTCACTCCTATATGTATTTCAAAGATTGCCGACCCTCGCTCCTATAGATATTTCCAAGTTTACAGACGCTCGCTCCTATAAATATTTCAAAGATTGCAGTCCCTCGCTCCTGTAGGTATTTCAAAGATTGCATTCGCTTCTATATGTATTTCAATGATTGCCGACCCTCGCTCCTATAGATATTTCAAAGATTGCAGTCCGTCGGTCATATAGATAGTTAAAAGATTGCAGACTCTCATACATGTAGATATTTCAAAGATTGCAGACCCTCATTCATGTAGATATTTCAAAGATTGCATTCACTCCTATATGTATTTCAAAGATTGCCGACCCTCGCTCCTATAGATATTTCAACGTTTACAGACCCTCGCTCCTGTAGATATTTTAAAGATTGCAGTCCTTCGCTCATATAGATAGTTAAAAGATTGCAGACGCTCGCTCCTATAGATAGTTCAAAGATTGCATACCCTCGATCCTATAGATAGTTCAAATATTGCAGACCCTCACTCCTGTAGATAGTTCAAAGATTGCAGACCCTCATTCATCAAGCTATTTCAAAGATTGCATTCACTCCTATATGTATTTCAAAGATTGCCGACCCTCGCTCCTATAGATATTTCAAAGTTTACAGACCCTCGCTCCTGTAGATATTTTAAAGATTGCAGTCCTTCGCTCATATAGATAGTTAAAAGATTGCAGACGCTCGCTCCTATAGTTAGTTCAAAGATTGCATACCCTCGCTCCTATAGATATTTCAAAGTTTACAGACCCTCGCTCCTGTAGATACTTCAAAGATTGCCGACCCTCGCTCCTATAGATATTTCCAAGTTTACAGACGCTCGCTCCTATAAATATTTCAAAGATTGCAGTCCCTCGCTCCTGTAGATATTTCAAAGATTGCATTCGCTCCTATATGTATTTCAAAGATTGCCGACCCTCGCTCCTATAGATATTTCAAAGATTGCAGTCCGTCGGTCATATAGATATTTCAAAGATTGCAGACCCTCATTCATGTAGATATTTCAAAGATTGCAGACCCTCATTCATGTAGATATTTCAAAGATTGAATTCACTCCTATATGTATTTCAAAGATTGCCGACCCTCGCTCCTATAGATATTTCAAAGATTGCAGTCCCTCGGTCATATAGATAGTTAAAAGATTGCAGACCCTCATTCATGTAGATATTTCAAAGATTGCAGACCCTCATTCATGTAGATATTTCAAAGATTGCATTCACTCCTATATGTATTTCAAAGATTGCCGACCCTCGCTCCTATAGATATTTCAAAGATTGCAGTCCCTCGGTCATATAGATAGTTAAAAGATTGCAGACTCTCATTCATGTAGATATTTCAAAGATTGCAGACCCTCATTCATGTAGATATTTCAAAGATTGTATTCGCTCCTATATGTATTTCAAAGATTGCAGACCCTCATTCATGTAGATATTTCAAAGATTGCATTCGCTCCTATATATATTTCAAAGATTGTCGACCCTTGCTCCTATGGATATTTCAAAGGTTACAGTCCCTCGCTCCTGTAGATATTTTAAAGATTGCAGTCCTTCGCTCATATAGATAGTTAAAAGATTGCAGACGCTCGCTCCTATAGATAGTTCAAAGATTGCATACCCTCGCTCCTATAGATATTTCAAAGTTTACAGACCCTCGCTCCTGTAGATATTTCAAAGATTGCCGACCCTCGCTCCTATAGATATTTCCAAGTTTACAGACGCTCGCTCCTATAAATATTTCAAAGATTGCAGTCCCTCGCTCCTGTAGATATTTCAAAGATTGCATTCGCTCCTATATGTATTTCAAAGATTGCCGACCCTCGCTCCTATAGATATTTCAAAGATTGCAGTCCGTCGGTCATATAGATATTTAAAAGATTGCAGACTCTCATTCATGTAGATATTTCAAAGATTGCAGACCCTCATTCATGTAGATATTTCAAAGATTGCATTCGCTCCTATATGTATTTCAAAGATTGCCGACCCTTGCTCCTATAGATATTTCAAAGATTGCAGTCCCTCGGTCATATAGATAGTTAAAAGATTGCAGACCCTCATTCATGTAGATATTTCAAAGATTGCAGACCCTCATTCATGTAGATATTTCAAAGATTGCAGACCCTCATTCATGTAGATATTTCAAAGATTGAATTCACTCCTATATGTATTTCAAAGATTGCCGACCCTCGCTCCTATAGATATTTCAAAGATTGCAGTCCCTCGGTCATATAGATAGTTAAAAGATTGCAGACCCTCATTCATGTAGATATTTCAAAGATTGCAGACCCTCATTCATGTAGATATTTCAAAGATTGCATTCACTCCTATATGTATTTCAAAGATTGCCGACCCTCGCTCCTATAGATATTTCAAAGATTGCAGTCCCTCGGTCATATAGATAGTTAAAAGATTGCAGACTCTCATTCATGTAGATATTTCAAAGATTGCAGACCCTCATTCATGTAGATATTTCAAAGATTGCATTCGCTCCTATATGTATTTCAAAGATTGCAGACCCTCATTCATGTAGATATTTCAAAGATTGCATTCGCTCCTATATATATTTCAAAGATTGTCGACCCTCGCTCCTATGGATATTTCAAAGGTTACCGTCCCTCGCTCCTGTAGATATTTTAAAGATTGCAGTACTTCGCTCATATAGATAGTTAAAAGATTGCAGACGCTCGCTCCTATAGATAGTTCACAGATTGCATACGCTCGATCCTATAGATAGTTCAAATATTGCAGACCCTCACTCCAGTAGATAGTTCAAAGATTGCAGACCCCCATTCATCAAGATATTTCAATGATTGCCTTCGCTCCTATATGTATTTCAAAGATTGCAGACCCCCGCTCCTATAGATATTTCAAAGATTGCAGTCCCTAGCACCTGTAGATGGTTAAAAATTGCAGACTCTCGCTCCTGTAGATAGGTCAAAGATTGCAGTCCCTCGCTCCAGTAGCTGGTTCAAAGATTGCTGACCTTCGCTCATATAGATGGATAACAGATTGCAGACCCTCGCTCCTATAGATAGTTCAAAGATTGCAGTCCCTCGCTCCTGTAGATAGACCAAAGACTGTAGGACTTCGGTCCTATAGATAGTTAAGAGATTGCAGATCCTCACTCCTGTAGATAGTTCAAAGATCAGACCCTCGCTCTTGTAGATATAATATAGTTCAAAGATTGTATACGCTTGCTCCTCTACATAGTTCAAAGATCGCAGACCCCTCGTTCCTGTAGTTAGTTCGCAGATTGCAGACCCTCGCTTCTATAGACAGTTTCAAGCTTGCAGACCATTGCTTCTATAAATAGTTCAAAGATTGCGGTCCCTGGCTCCTGTAGATGGCTCAAAGCTTACAGTCGCTCCTAAAGATAGTTAAAAGATTGCAGACCCTCGCTCCTGTAGATTGCTCAAAGATTGCAGACCTTCGCTCCTATAGATAGGTAAAAATGGCTGACCTTCACATCTATAGATAGTTTTGAAGATTGCAGACCCGCACTCCTATAGATAGTTCAAAGATTGCTGACCCTCACTCCTCTAGATAGTTCAACTATTTCAAACCTCGCTCCTATAGATACTTCAAAGACTGCATACCCTCGCTCCTATAGATAGTTCAAATATTGCATACCCTCATTCCTGTAGATAGTTCAAAGATGGCAGGCCCTCGCTTTCTGTAGATAATTCAAACATTGCAGACTCGCTCCTATGGGCAGGTCAAAGATTGCAGACCCTCATTCCTGTAGATATTTCAAAGATTGCAGACCCACCCTCCGGTAGATAGGTTAAAGATTGTAGACCCTCGTTCCTGTAGATAGTTAAAAGATTGCAGACCCTCATTCATGTAGATATTTCAAAGATTGCATTCGCTCCTATAGGTATTTCAAAGATTGCAGACCCTCGCTCCTGTAGATAGTTCAAAGATTGCAGCCCTTCCCTCATATAGATAGTTAAAAGATGTCAGTCCCTAGCACCTGTAGATGGTTCAAAGATTACCGACCCTCGCTCGTGTAGATAGTTCAAAGATTGCAGTCCCTCGCTCCTGTAGATAGTTCAAAGATTGCTGACCTTCGCTCATATAGATAGTTAAAAGATTGCAGACCATCGCGCCTATAAATAGTTAAAAGGTTGCAGTCCATGGCTCCTGTAGATGGTTCAATGATTGCAGTCCCTCGCTCCTATAGATAGTTAAAAGATTGCAGACCCTCGCGCCTGTAGATAGTTCAAAGATTGCAGTCCCTCTCTCATGTAGATAGTTCAAAGATGGGAGGCCCTCGCTTTCTGTAGATAGTTCAAAGATTGCAAACCCTCGCTCCTGTAGATAGCTCAAAGATTGCAGACCTTGCTCTTATAGATAGGTTAAAGGTTGCAGTCGCTCCTATAGATAGTTCAAAGATTGCAATCACTTATAGATAGTTCAAAGAGTACATACCTTCGCTCCTATAGATAGGTCAAAGATGGCAGACCATCGTTCCTATTGATAGGTCAAAGATGGCAGAACCTCGTTCCTGTAGATAGTTCAAAGATTGCAGACCCTCATTCATGTAGATATTTCAATGATTGCATTCGGTCCTATATGTATTTCACAGATTGCAGACCCTCGCTCCTATAGATAGGTTAAAGATTGCATACCCTCGTTCCTGTAGATAGCTAAAAGATTGCAGACCTCGCTCTTATAGATAGTTCAAAAGTTGCAGATGCTCCTATAGATAGGTCAAAGATTGCAATCACTCCTATAGATAGTTCAAAGATTGCATTCCATCGTTCATGTGGAAAATTCATAGATTGCAGACCTTTGCGCATATAGATAGTTACATGATTGCAGTCCCTAGCCCCTGTAGATGGTTCAAAGATTGCAGACCCTCGCTCATGTAGATCGTTCAAAGATTGCAGTCCCTCACTCCTGTAGATAGTTCAGACTGCAGAACTTCGCCCTATAGATAGTTAAAGGATTGCAGACCATCGCTCCCGTACATAGTTTAAAGATTGCAGTCCTTCGCTCCTGTAGATAGTTAAAAGATTGCAGACCCTCGTTCCTGTAGATAGTTCAACGATTGCATTCGTTCCTATAGGTATTTCAAAGATTGCAGACCTTCGCTCATATAGATAGTTAAAAGATTGCAGTCCCTAGCACCTGTAGATGGTTCAAAGATTGCAGATCCTCGCTCCTGTAGATAGTTCAAAGATTGCAGTCCTTCACGGGAACTTCTCTCCTATAGATAGTTAAAAGATTGCACACCATCGCTCCTGTAGATAGCTAAAAGATTGCAGTCCCTCGCTCCTGTAGATAGTTCAAAGATTGCAGACCCTCGCTCCTGTAGATATAATATAGTTCAAAGATTGCAGACCCTCGCTCCTATAGATAGTTCAAAGATTGTATACCCTCGCTCCTATACATAGTTCAAAGATTGCAGACCCTCGGTCATGTAGGTAGATCAAAGATTGCAGACATCGCTCCTATAGATAGTTCAAAGGTTGCAGTCGCTGCTATAGATAGTTCAGATTGCAATCGGTCGTATCGATAGTTCAAAGATTGCAGACCCTCACTCCTATAGATAGTTGAAAGATTGTATACCGTCGCTCCTATACATAGTTCAAAGATCGCAAACCCTCATTCTTGTAGATAGTTCAAAGATTGCAGTCCCTCGCTCATGTAGTTAAAATATTGCAGTCCTTGGCTTCTGTAGATAGTTCAAAGACTGCAGTCCCTCGCTCTTATAGATAGTTAAAATATTGCAGATCCGCGCTCCTGTAGATAGTTCAAAGCTTGCAATCACTCCTATTGATAGGTCAGATGTCAGACACGCGTTCCTGTAGTTAGTTCGAAGATTGCAGACCCTCGCTCCTATAGACAGTTAAAGATTTCAGACCCTTGCACCTATAGATAATTCAAAGATTGCAGACCTTCACCCCTATAGATAGTTAAAAGATTGCAGACCCTCATTCATTAAGATAGATCAAAGATTGCAGACAATCGCTCCTGTAGATAGTTAAAAGATTGCAGTTCCTCGCTCCTGTAGATATAATATAGTACAAAGATTGTATACCCTCGCTCCTATACATAGTTCAAAGATCACAGAACCTCGGTCATGTGGGTGGTTCAAAGATTTCAGACCTTGCTCCTATAGATAGTTCAAAGGTTGCAGTCACTCCTATAGTTAGTTCAAAGATTGCAGTCGCTCATATCGATAGTTCAAAGATTGCAGACCCTCGCTCCCATAGATAGTTCAAAGATTGTATACCCTCACTCCTATACATAGTTCAGAGCGCAGATCCTCATTCCTGGAGATAGTTCAAATATTGCAAACCCTCGCTCCTGTAGATAGTTTAAAGATTGCAGTCCCTCGCTCCTGTAGATAGGTCAAAGATTGCAGTCCCTGACTCCTGTAATATAGGAAATGAATGGAAATATATTTAAATAACTTTTCTTAAGGTGGATTTCAACGAATATTTGGTAGATAAAACCTTTGGTGATTCGCTAAAAAAAATTCCGTTCAGAATTATGATTGGTCTATTTTTCCAGTGGCCATCCTGGCCATTTTGTTCTCGAAATGACATCTGATGAACAGCTTTACCGATGAGGCTGCAACTAATTACATTTCATTGAGGCCTAATCACGTGATTAAAGTTTAAATAAGAGAAGTTGATCCATGATAAAACATCGCTGTCATGGACAAATCACATTTAGCGCTTGGTGGCCATATTGTATGTTTCCATTGGTTTAATCTGATTGTGTGTTCAACATCCATCATTAATTTCTTACTAGATATCATGCATACCAAATTTCAGCTTTGTATTTTGTCTTGTTACTGCTAAATTTAATGAATTGGGTGTTCAAATTATAATGGGCCAGGTGGTCGTCAAGAAGCTTGTGCCTCTTGTTACAGTCAGTAGCACGTTACTCCCCACAAGCAGTGACACATTGTAAGCCTAAGCCATTCTCTCCATATCAGCGTAAGTTCCCAGACCACTGGTTTCTACTTGTGAACTTACACTTGCATTCAGAATGTCTGGTGGGCCAGCATATTTAGTTGCCATGAAAGACACCACCCATCATTAGGTGGCTGCTACCTTGTTAAATCATTCAAATGGGACAACTCATTTTAATTCTATGTCAAAAAGTTATGTAAGGATATCACCTAACCTCTCTGTCAACAGCTCCAACAAGGGGGAAAATATGCCAATCTTGGTACTCATATCACTGTTTGAACAGTTCCACGCCCTGACATATAAGATAGGAGGGAATTCAATGGTAAATATGCTAATTAGAAAATTACACACCCTAATTTTTTTTTGATTTTGGATATGCTATAAAGATCAACATTTTGTGTCAAACGGTGTGAAAAACCCTTCCATATCCAATATCTAACAGCCTACTAGTCTCTTGAATGCATGTAATATCGATGTTATAGTGTTCACAGTCTGCGCCTTGTGCTTGCCTCTTTGATGTTGCAGTCAGACCACGTACATTCCACATTGCTATGGCAAGCTCCTGGGAAGATTGCGTTGTCTGAGGCCGTTGAATACTTTCTAGTTTGTAGGTTCAAAATAGACAGAGTTGCCTCTGAATGCAGATGTCAGCCCCTAAGCCTTGATGGTTTTTTGTTTCCCAACAATGTTGGTACTTGTGGAGAGCGGCGAGGTGTCATCTCCTCCTCGCTCATAAAGCTACATGAAAGATTGTAGATGAACGGTTACAGGCCCTCACTACAACAGTCCCAAGGGCGTGTGATGCTCACATGGATCATTAGGATTTGAACCATTTGTATTTAATTAGACGATGGAAACTTTTGGGAAAATCCCAGATGGCCACCAAATAATTGACAAATAAAAGCTCTCGTTTGATTCATATTACTATAGGATCAGTCCACCCAAGATTCCTTGAAATCGAGCTGCTGATTTAAAGGATTGTGGAAAAAAAAAATCCAAGATGGTTGCCAAAAAAATAGGCCAACCAGAATTTTGAGTAGAAGTTGTGGAGACTACCCCCATAGGATGTTTCCAGCCAAATTTTATTAAAATAAGACAAGCTGTTTAGGAGATAGTTTTAATAAAGGATTTACGAACAATGTTTTTCGATAATTGAAGGCCACCACAGTTTAGGAGATACTTTTTAAAGCAGTTGGATAGATGATGGATGGTCGCCATGGCATAAGCTTACTTGACCATTCTATTCATGGTCCTACAGCTACATCCAAGACTTTGATCTATTCCTCCTCCTATAGAGTTGTACTACCAGCCATTAGGGGAAACAGACACGCCCACCTGCACACACTCACACACACTCACCGACACACACCCCGACACACACTCCCTGACATTCTGGTGGCAGTACTCAATTCCTGGGCTCTTGTGAGGGACGGGGAGATGAAGGCAACACAAACATATGTAGTTTCATGTAAAATGTATTAAGAGAGACAGACAGACAATGTTGTGTACACATCTGAGATGACATGTGACTTACTGATGAAATCATGTGACTGAATAATGCCAGACATCACATGACTCAAGCAGACGATCAGAATGGCAGCATCAACAGAATGGAGAAGCTATATCTATATGCTAAATAGAAATCAAGCAATAGAGGAAACCAGTCTCTCAGTCAAATCATATGACATCATAATGAACTATGTCACATGTAGGCTGATGTCATATTCAATTATGTCATGATGATAGTTTTCTGGAAATTTAGATTCAGGGTCTGATTGATCCCAACTCAGGCAAAGGTGGAGCTTAGCTAGAGATGGGCGGGGCACAGCTAGTGATGGGTGGGACATAGTTAGAGATGGGCGGGGCATAGCTAGAGATGGGTGTGGCATAGCTAGTGATGGGCGGGGCATAGCTAAAAATGGATTCATCCATTCATTATAAACTGCATGCTAATAGAGGGATCCAGCTCTAGCTCCACCCATCCCTAGCTCCATCCATTTCTAGCTAAGCTCCTCCCATTTAGCTCAACTCCACCCATTTCTAGCTAACTCCTGACTTTGTAAGCACATTTGAATCTATTTTAATATTTTAAACGCTGAATTCCCAGAATCGCAATTTCAAGGTAGCTATACAGGTAAGCTCTTAAATAGCAATAGCTCCCAGTAAAATTAGTTTCAAAATATCCAACAGTGTTTATTAAATTGTAACTTCATTAAAGCTTTAGCATGTTAAGAAAACGTCATTTAAAGGAAAGGACCAGGGAACTAACATATACTCTTAAATGATAGCTTTATATAATAATCAAACTAAAACCACCAGTAAAAACACAACTAAATCAAAATAATTTGAAGAGCAGCTAAATACCATTTATGTCACTCGGGCGGGAACCAATTAGTGACACAGCTGGGCCTATGCACTCTGGTGTATGCCGAGTGAATAAATAATACCCACTACAGCCGGTCATATATAATCTCAGTTATATTTGCCTTAAGCCAATTAGCCACTACGTCCTACAGGTAAAATACCGTCTAATCTTAAAAGAATTTGATTAAAAGCCGTTGTTTCTAGAGACGGGATCTACATTCAGTCAGACGAATTTAAAAATATTCAATTGGCATCATGTTGCAACCTTGGAACCAGCAGTGTCTGTTGAAATCATTTTGACTAAAACGTGTTGGTTTCACCAGAAAAAGTGACTCAAATATAACGTTTTCAAAAGGATCAATAGTGAATTAACAGTAGTGTGTTAATCACGTTAATCGTGCTAATCGCGCTACGCCTATAGAGACTACTATTCATACCACTTACGAAACTATATTCAGGGGTGCTTTCGTTATATTTGAGTACGCGGCATACCCGCACACTTGACGCATGGTGTAGTGCAAAGCACCGGCGACATCACTAATTGGTTCCAAGCAAATGCTTCTTTCTCAAATAATTGTGATTAATTTCCATTTTCTACCGGTGGTAGTTTATTTAATATTGTATGAAATTACCAATAAACGTCATTTGTTATTTCCCTTCCTTTAAACTGATAAACCATCACTTAGTCTAAACCTGCCCTACGCTTCTATAGAGGTGTGAGAATGTATTTGTCCAGTGCTTTCGACGGTAACTATAAATTTCTATTTCACCCAAAAATTGCATTCATCGCAGCATTCTTTGCCTATGATAGTGCGTGACATGTATAACACACACCATGTTTTATTTTTTCGCGAGTCAAAACTACTCATTGTTTCTGTTCTATCAATTTCACAGAGCGAGCTGCAACATTTTGTCTTCCGAAAGAACCCCTGATTATAAGTGTGTGGCAAGTTATCAGATTTAGTGCCAAGATATCGCACATTCAGATATCAACTAACATCGAGAATTACTTATAGAATAAACAGTGAGCTGTCTAAGTAACGTATGTGTGAACAGATGCAGAGACACATCTGGCTTTTGCAATAGATTAACCAACTAACATTTTTGTTTGTCAATTAATAAATATTTTAGCCACATCTTTACTTCAATGTCACTTATGAACATGTTTGCAGCCAGTCATCATAAAAAAAATACTATCAATTTTACAGTCCAGATACAATAGGGTCTTAATATATAAGAAATGTGTTGAATATTTTGATACTAATATGACTAAAAGCTGTTGCCCTAGGCAGCAACAGCTTTCAGTCATAGTAGTTTCAAAATATTCAACAACGTAAACAGGAATTTCTGCAATGCAATTATAACACTGGAATTAATTTTAATCAATAGTCAATGATTATTTAGCCAATTCTGCTTTTCATTAGCCAGATTTCAGTTGTACTAGTTAGCATTTGGCTAGTGGGTAAATCGGTTCCTCTGTCTGAGATTTTGTTATACTAGGCTGTTGAACAGCTCTGAGATCTGCTGACTCGACCTTCTCTAGCAAGACACATTGATCAATTATCTGAGTAACTAGACACTTAATTAGCAAATAGTCAATATAATTTACCAGCTCTGTATACAGGTGTCCTAGAGCATGCAACAATCAATTATCTGTCTAGTGTATGTCTGACGTATGTTTACATCGAGGGAATATAACAATGAATGGTCTGTCTAGCCTGTGTTTGGCGTATGTCTTCATTCTAGGGAATATAACAATGAATGGTCCACCTAGCGTGTGTCTGGTGTATGTCTGCATAGAGGGAATATAACAATGAATGGGCTGTCTAGCCTGTGTTTGGCGTATGTCTACATCTAGGTAATATAACAATGAATGGTCCGTCTAGCGTGTGTCTGATGTATGTCTACATCTAGGGAATACAACAATGAATGGTCTGTCTAGCGTGTGTCTGGTGTATGTCTACATATAGGGAATATAACAATGAATGGTCCGTCTAGCGTGTGTCTGGCGTATGTCTACATCTAGGGAACATAACAACAAAAGGTCTGTCTAGTGTCTGGCGTATGTCTACATCAACGGAATATAACAATGAATGGTCTGTCTAGCATGTGTCTGGTGTATGTCTACATCTAGGGAATACAACAATGAATGGTCTGTCTAGTGTGTGTTTGGTGTATGTCTACATCTAGGGAATATAACAATCAATGGTCTGACTCACACGTGTGTGGAGAATACAACAATCAATTGTCTGTCTAGCGTGTCTCGCATGTAGTTAGGAATGTATCATGCATATAAACAAATAAATACCACTTTAGTAAATAATGAATTAGTATAATTATTATTATTATTAACATTATTATATTATTAATAGATTCTTGGAATGCGAAATAAATTACTACAATATTTAGTGTAAAATTCTAAAAAATCTTTACAACATGAACACAGAGCACAATATGAACAATGTATACAATGTTAAACCAATAATGCTCCAGAACATATAGAATCTGTGCTTAGTGAATGGACATTTACACACCAAGATACTATTTTTGAGAATTTATCACTGGAATGACTTGCTTGGTTATCAAACATAGTCTTGGCTTGGTCAGTAAATGGCTATTACTCAGGACCAGCGCAGAAGCTGTTTTCAGACTTGATGGTTAACCATAACCAGTCAAAACGTAACATTTTCAACTCAATTAGAGACAAACTAATATTAATTTTTCAACAAATTTGGTGGAAGATGTTGCTAGACGGCAGCATCATCCAACAATATTGTTGAAAAATGTACACCAGTTTCTTTGGTATTGCCACAGTAAAGGCTAGAATATTGACATGAGACATGTCAGAGTGGTATGGGTTAAAGGCGTACATTCAGTCTGACCTTGATGAAAATGAACCACATGGAGAGAAGCTTTACATATAAACAATTATTGCCAATTAATGCAACGATGACCGACTAGAAATACTAATAGACTAAATAGCTATTTACTCAAGGTGTACAGGATTAAGTAACAATTTCTACAGCAGTATCGTGTACTGCGTAATCAAGTATCGTGTTCCTACTGGTACGTGTAATCAAGTATTGTATTCCTACAAGCATAATGAATTATTGTGTGCCGACACACAAGCAAGGAAACATTGTGTCAGCTTTTAGTCCTTAATCATATTGCCAAAGTTTAGCACCAATCTGCTCAGGTCACTTTTCAAATTGACAAATTAACTATTGTACAGCAGCACCAATGATTGCTAGGTGCTATAGCAGTAGTACAATGTGACAAATTGACTATTGCACAGCAGCACCAATGATTGCTAGGTGCTATAGCAGTAGTACAATGTGACAAATTGACTATTGTACAGCAGCGCCAATGATTGCTAGGTGCTATAGCAGTAGTACAATGATGCCTGATAGCCTCTGAAGAATGTGGCCACTTTAGAGATGTCTCCTTCTAGAGGAGTATCTGCAGTGTTTAAAGACAGGCTTTAGACATGTTATTAGCCTGGGTTAAAATGTTGGTATTGATAATGCATGTACTAGGCTTGCGCGATTACGTGATTAAATTGAAAATTGCGATTATGTTTTAAATCATGAATTTATATGATTAAATATTACATAATCGAATAATCGTGAATATTTTCTATTGTATAAAATATTTCAAAATCTAACTTTCAATTACTTTTTTAATGTGATCGGTCATGAAAAAAGGCAGTTTGCTTAATGAATGTATGCCCACTTTCAGGGCAAGAGAAGACTATTTTTGAAAATGTGTTACTGGAATGCCTGGCGCGATTCTCGAGCCAGGCATTCCAGTAACACATTTTCAAAAATAGTCTTCTCTTGCCCTGCAAATGGACTTTTCTAAACATCATTGCAGTTTTCGACATTGATATATTCGTTTGTTGTTATGTCTTGGTAATTTGTATACAAGCTGATTAATTGCGATTATTTTTTAATAATCGATCGCGATCACTCAACACAATAATCGCGCAAGCCTAGCATGTACTGCACAGTCATAACATTAAAATACTGGTGCATGGAACCCAGGCAATTAAGGTGTCTGTATTGCACACCTGGGACAATGGCTGTTCAGGTAGAAGGCCATGTTATACATGTAGCACCCTAGAATTGTCAGAAAACAGTTCAGGCCAGGAATAGCAACTTATGTTTTGAAATCACAAATTGCGGCCGAGCATTTTAGGAGTTATATTTTAAACATTTCCTGGACAAATTTGGAAATCCATGATGGCCACCAAATAAATTGACCAATCCAAATTCTCGTTACAAGTGCTGGTCATTGAAATTGTGTCAACGATTAAATAGTGTTTTATTTAAAGGATTTCCAGAAGATTTTCAGAGAATACGAGATGAGCACTGGAAGATACAAGATGACCACTGGAAAATACAAAATTTGATCAATTAAAGTTCTGAATATAAGTTCTAGATCCTTCTACCCAAAATTGGTTAATGAGTGTAATAACAACGTACTGGGCGTGTCCGCCTATAGTGGGCGTGTTGGTCCAGGTAAAGGGTGTTCCCTAACCTGCTAGATTGATGCCTATAGGTTCCATCGTGTGGAGCTGGTGTATCAAATGGCATTCCTTTTGTCTCCTCCATGGTGTGGAGTTTTCATCATCGGGGTCTGATGAGAGAACCTGTATGATTCTGAACTACACGTCTGTTCGTGAGTGTCCAGGTTTGTTGAAATGCCTGGCGACTGGGGTGTCGTATCTCTCACTTTTGTGGAGGTTTGATATAGATCTCAGGTGTTCCTGAATTCGGATCTTAAAGGTGCACAGGGATTCTCCCACGTATTGTTTCCTGCATTTGCTACAAGTTAGGAGGTAGACGATGTTTCTAGTTTGGCAGTTACCTATGATTTTGGCCTTGTAGGTTAGGCTCGTGTGGGAGCTTGAGAAGAATCTGCTTTTCTCCATCCTGTGGCAGGTGGTACAGTTTTTTGTTTTGCATGCGATAAATGGGTTTCTGTGCATTACAGGGGCGTGCTCTGTTGGGAGTTTGGCCCTGACAATCGTGTCCTTGATTGTTTTGTTCTTCCTGTATCCAAACAGCGGTGGTTCTGGAAATGCTAACCTGCATTTGTTGCTGGCTTCCAGAATTGGCCAGTACTTTTTTAAGGTTTTCTTCAGAAAAACACCTGTCCGGGTGAACTCACATACAAAGATTGGTCTTTGTGTTTGAGTTTTGGCGGTTGCTTTTGGTGGTGGGTGGAGGATTTGTTGTCTGTCTTGTGATCTGGCTTTGGCCCTGGATTTGTTCAGGATGCCTGTAGGGTAGCCTCGTGCTTCAAAGTGTCCTTGTAGGAGGATACTGTTTTTGTCAGTCTTCTATGAGCGTGCAGATGCGTCTCAACCTGAGGAATTGTCCGCATGGAGATGAGTCCTTGCAGTTTGAGGGATGAGCCGAGTCATAATACAGGTAGCCGTGGGTATCTGTCGGTTTTGTATAGAGATCAAAGATGATAGAATGATCCCGTGTCTGTTTGACCAGTGTGTCTAGAAAAGAAACTTGTGTTTCTGAGCATTCCATGGTGAGCTTCATTCATGTATGTGACGAACTCTTCAAGGGCTGTTTTGCCGTGCTCCCAGATTATGAATATGTCATCTATGTATCTAACATACAGTGCAGGCTGGTGTGGTGCAGTCTGCAGCAATCTTTGCTCTAAGTTGGCCATAAAGATGCATGCGGAAGTGCAGACGGCCATTCAGACATAGGCGGAGATATATTTTTAAAGGATTTCTGGATAATTTTTGGAAAATCCAAGATGGGCAGCAGCAAAGTGACCTATCAAAATACTTGTTTGTTATATTGAAGTCTACTGCCATAGGTTCCTTTCACCAAAGTGTCATCATACCTTTGATTAATAAGTAACATTTTCAAGTGGCTGCCAAAAAATAAATGAAATCTAGGATTTCATTTTTCAGGACAGAGTTGATACTTACAATTACGAAGACTGTTAATATAATATGATAATATATCTAACTGCCTCAATTATACACAGAATTTAAACTAAAACTGCCCCTATTAGGCAGGTCAACAATTGTCAAACTTGCCACGTCTGGAAGACCAACTGCAAGATAAAAAATCATTGGCTTAAAACTAGCAACTGCATTGGGAAGAGGCCAGGCCACTTCGTAATTGCAAATATCAACTCCCTTGTGAAAAAAGAAATCCTAGATTTCATTTACTTCACTTCAAGAGTAAACTTACCATTACGAAGACACTTGATATACACAAAATTTGTAAGAGAATCTGGTGAGAGGGCATCATTAAAACAGCTCTTTCCCTTAGATCTTTTTTTTTTGGAGGCAGAGTCTGAAGATGCTAAACATAACAACCAGGAAATGAATGTGATCAGCTGTTTTGTCATAGGCAGATGAGAAAACTGCTTCACAAAATGTGCTTACATCACTCTTTTTAATAGAATGGAGTAATAAATGCATCGCTGAAATACATGCTCTGTGTACCAGTGCCAAAGTACTATAGAACATCGAATGAATGGGCTTCACATTCAAATATTCTCGATGTAAGACTGATATACAACACGAAACCATCACCAGATTAGTTACATGAATGAATAATGTGACAACACAGAACACAAACATCGGACTGACATTGTTTGTAATTGCCGATATCTTTCATGCTTAGATGAGATGTGTAGCATATTTGTGCTAGTTCTCCACGTGATCATAGGTGTATCATGTGATCAATGGCTAATATTTACAGGTGTATCATGTGATCAATGGCTAATATTTACAATTTTAATGTTTCAAAATCACTAAAGCAAGAGGGTTGTTCATGTCATGAAGATAATGGTCAGTAAAACCTGACTCACTAAGGCAGCAACAGCACCCAGTCAAATTAGTGTCAAAATATTCAACGCCATGTTTATTAAATAGCATAGAATTACAAAGACATACAATTCATACAACGTGTCGACCATTTGAGATTTGGTGACAGTCTATATGGAACCCTTTGTGACATAATGATTATGACGTGGTCATACACGCACTGAGCTGATTATGATGTCATGGCTGCAGCAGGAGGGTCTCTAAATGTACTTGAAATTGTTTTGCTTGTCAAGCCTTTCCCCTGCACCTCATTCATGGTATCTCATTAGTTTGTTTGGATAAACATTTTTCACACTGTTAGGTCCTTCCTAAGTATAGGTGAAAGATGACATGATTGTGTGCGTGAAAGTATGTTGGATAATAATCATTTTTGTCTGACTTAAAAAACATGGAGGGATGGGGGAAGGGAGATGGGGGATTAGAGGGACAGCTCCTATCCAATATGGTTCATGCCTAGTGATTCCATGGTGTGGAGTTGGTGTATCCAATATGCTTCCTTTTTCCTCCTGATTAGGGTGTTGGTGTCCACATCAGGGTCTCCTCTAAAGACCTGAATGATGCGGAAGGAGACATGTTCTTTTCCATGGTTTGGAGAGTTGAAGTGGCGCGCTACAGGAGTCTCTATTGTGATAGATGTCCCTGTAGTGTTCTTGGATCCTGATTTTAAAGATTCTTTTAGTTTCACCTACATATTGTTTGGAACAGTGGAGGCAGGTGATAAGATATATCACGTTGCGTGTCCTACAATTGCCAATAATTTTGGCTGTAAATCTGTATCACGTGTATGAGCTGGTGAATGACCTGCTTTTGGTCATCTTGTGGCATATGCCGCAGTTGCGCTTGGTGCAGGCTAATAGCGGGTTTAGGTTAATCAGGGTGGGAGGAGGGAGGATAGGTCGGAGTTTGGCTCTAATTAGTTGGTTTCCTATGGCTGGATTTTTTCTGTAGCCAAAGAGGGGTTCAGTGGCAAAGATGTTTCTGCCTTTTGGGCTGCTTGTTAAGACAGGCCAATATTGGTTGATGATGGTCTTAACGTGGACGGATGTTGGGTTGAAGTCTGTGACGAGGACACATTGGTCGGGGTAAGACTTTTGGGGGGGGGGGGGGGGGCTAGAAGACAGATTTCCTGTCCTTGCTTGCTGCAGTGTTTTGTGCTTGTAGAAGGATGCTGGTGGGATAGCCGCGCGCTCTGTAGTGTTCCACAAGGTTAGTTTGGAGAAGGAAATCCGTTTTTGAAGAACAGATTCTGCGTAGTCTTAACATCTGGCCCAAGGGACATGCGTTTTAGCAGGCCCTAGGGTGTGCTGATTGGTAGTGTAGGTAGCCAAATGTATGTGTTGGTTTAGTAAAGAGGTTGAAGGTCATGGGTTCGTTGTCCTTTCTATGGACTGTGGTGTCCAGGAAGGAGATGCTGGAATATGAGATTTCTGCAGTGAATTTAATGGAGGGATGAGCTGTGTTCATGTATTCTAGGAAGGCTTGGTTTATCCCGGCCTTGATCCCAGACCATGAAAATGTCGTCTATGTACCTAAGGAACAGTTTAGGTTGCGTGGGCGCATTGGCGAGGAGGGATGCTTCCAGAATGGACATAAAGATACAGGCATAGGTGCATGCAGTTTTGCTGCCCATGGTTGTACCCCCTTACTTGCATGTAGTGTTGTCCATTAAAGGAAGTTGTTCCTTTCCAGTACCAATCTGAGGAGACTTAGGAGACCTCTGATTGTTATGGGTCCTGGGAGTCCATGTTTTAGCCAGAATTTATAGACGGCGCCCACTGCTTCCCAGTCTATTTTCTATATATGCCTTTGTCCCCTCACCCAACCCACCTTTCACCAGTCTCACCATTCTAAAATGAATATCACTAACACGAATACAAGCACGCTTGTACACCTACACGGCAAACAGCCTTGTTCAGTACCCTTGAAATAACTTTTTCAAGGTCCCCCGCCCACTGCACATGTATGGGCTCTGAATGGTACCCTTGCAATCGGACCCTTGACCACAAGGGTCCCTCTCAAGCAGGGGTCTGACCAAATGAGCATGCGCACAAGCATTGCTTGGTACCCTTGCTACTGGAACCCCGAATTCAGGGATCAAACAGTGTGCATGCGCGTGCATGCACAGTTGAGGGGACCATTACCAAGTTATCTCGCCTGAAACGCTAAAATTGATCAATTTTCTTGTCCGAGCCATATCATGAAGCGTTTAGAACATACTCACAATTTTTTTGTCAGTAGATGTGTTAAGGATAGACGAGGTGTCATGATTTCGTTTCCACAATATCCGCCCATATCAGTCAAATTAGTTGAGATTTTCGAAAACCGGTGTCACACGGGGGTGTGGCACCAGGTGTCACACCACTCGTACATAGAATATACACCACTCGTATATTCGTTCGTAACACCTTTGGCTGAAGAACATCCCTCATTTCATCCGAGGTGATATGATCATGGAAAACACATTACAGCAACCAACAAACATTTAGACATATTCGCTATTAATAACAAGATTTTTGAATATGGGTGTCACATGCGTGACACAACTTGTATACCCGTTGCCAACACCTTTGGCTGATGAGCATCCCTCACATCATCCGAGGTGGAGGGTAAAGGTTCCATTTAGGCATAGCCTAGTTCTATCGCAATCTTAAATGCTTAATAATTAACCTCTCTTGTGTGTCTCAAGATGCGTAATAAAGAAGAAATTCATTTGCAGGTCAATTGAAGACAATTTATAAAAGTTTTCCAGTGAAATTTACAAAAAAGTCTTTCAGTTGTCCTGCAAATGGAGGCTGTTTGAACACTATAAAGGGCAAGAAAATTCAAATTTTTGAATAATCAGTGTCCATCTGCAGGACAAGAGAAGACTATTTTTTGAAAATTTATCACTGGCATGACAGAGCCAGTCATTCCAGTGATAAATTTTCAAAAATAGCCTCCTCTTATCATGTGATTACATGCATTACATTCTTTATTATATAATATTCATCTCGTTGAATATTTTGAAACTAATTTGACTGGAAGTTGTTGACTTCCAGTCAAATTAGTTTCAAAATATTCAACCAGTTACCCTTTAAGTTAACACAAGATGGGTTACCATGGGTTACCAAAACTCTCAGACACAAGTTTGTTTTAGATAATTTTTAACGAAAAGCTATGTTGGGCTTCCGGGATGCGCAAGATTTGACAATTGCTAACCTGCCTAATAATGGCAGTGTTAGTTTAAATTGTATGTATATTAGGCAAGAGTCTTCGCACTGATAAGTATACTTTTGAAATTAAATCGACCAATCAGAATTCAGAAGAGAAGTTCTAGAGACCACCACCACAGGATCCTTCACGCAAAATTTGATTAAAATCAGAGGTTTAGGAGGAGATATGTCTTAAAGGATTTCTGGATTATTTTAAGAAAATCCAAGATGGCTGTCAGAAAAATTTCCCAATTAAAATTCTCATTTACTATGTTGACGACTACTACCATAGAATCATCCCACCCTAATTTCATTAAAATCAGGCCATTGATTAAGCCGTTCTTCCAATATGACAGAACATTTTCAGAAAATCCAAGATGTTTGCCAAAAAAGATTGTCCGATCAAAATTCAGATGCCTAGCACTATAGGATACTTGCAGGCAAATTTGGCTTAAGAGGTACGTTTTAAAGAAAAAGTTGACGGATGATTGATGTACGCGCAATGACGGACTGTCGCCATGGCATCAGCTAACTTGGCCATTCTGTCCAGGTGAGCTAATAATATAGACTAGTATAAAAGTTAGCAATTATATTAAAAAAATACAATTAGACATTAATGCTAGAAAACTGTTGTTTAACACTTTAGTAGTAACACCTGAATACAAATGTTATAGTAAAAAATATAATACATCCACTCATATGTTAATTAAATATTAATTAAGAAAATAATACAAAAGTCATTTGTATATTAATAAATTAAATTAGATTACTCGGTTGATAACGCATCATCGTAAAAGCCACATTCACAGCTTTGATCTGCTGATTACCCTACCCTACCCTACCCCACCCCCTTCCCCACTGCTGGGGCCGGAGTAAAATGCAAATGTTCTCTTGGACTCCACATTCGCATTGGTAACTCATTTGGTTTCATTCCATCCACCAGCTTCGGAGGAGTTGTATTACAATAAATTTCTTGACCTTTTGCGCATTCCCCACCAACACGGGTGAGTGGGGTTGGGGGGGGGGGGCTTGGAGTGGGGTTGGGGGGGGGGGGCGTGTCTCGCCAAACATAACTGACATCACGCAATCCACAATTAGATGGGTAACCCACATACTAAATTTGATTATATTCCACACAATGCTTTTGGAGGAGATTGTTTAACAAACAATTTTTAGGATATTTGACATTTTGGCCTGACCCCTGACCGAAAGGGGGAGCTTGAGAACAGCATCTGAAGACTAATCAGAGATACATGTAATCACCATGACTACCATGATAATCAGCATGACTACCATCATGCCCATGTCAGGAGGGGGCTCTGCGGGGGGTGGGGGGTGGGGGGTGGGGTGAGGAGGAATCATGAGAAATGCATATTTACAGCCAAGAGAAGAATCTTCCAGGGGTAAAATGCCAAAAATCATCTTCTCTTGGCCGGCAAATAGATGAAGCAGAAACTCATCTTCTTGATGGTTAACCTTTTAACACTAAAATTTGCTCAAGAAAATCTCAATTTTATCAGTGAAAATGTCCATTTGGAGACCAAGAGACCACTTTTTGAGAATTTACCACTGGAATGACTGGCTTGGTTATTATCATTCCAGTGGTAAAGTTTCAAAATTTAGTCTTATCTTGGTCTTCAAATAGACATTTATCGAGAGCAGTGCAGACATCGTTTTGGCTGCCATTAACACTAAAGGATGAATAGGTGATAGTATTCCATGGGAAAAGATGTGTGAACGAGGCAAAATATAATTATTATAATTAGTACAAGCACCGATAAAGCTATGGCTAACGCTGACTAGGTTAGTACTCATTAAAACATTAATTACTAACAATTAGTGTGATCAATTAACAAGCAATCAAGAACAAACAATTAAGAAAATTATCATGCAGATAATGACTGAGACAGCAAGAGTATAAACCATCATATAACACAATCAATCTTACAGAAATAACATAATGACCATGGTGACGGACACAGCAACATTGGATAGCTATAAATCATCATACAACACAACCAATCTTACAGACTTCACAGCTCCAGTATGATATATCTTACAGAGCTTGACAAACAGGAAGCTCCAGTATGATCTATCTTACAGAGCTTGACAAACAGGAAGCTCCAGTATGATCTATCTTACAGAGCTTGACAAGCAGGAAGCTCCAGTATGATCTATCTTACAGAGCTTGACATACAGGAAGCTCCAGTATGATCTATCTTACAGAGCTTGACAAACAGGAAGCTCCAGTATGATCTATCTTACAGAGCTTGACAAACAGGAAGCTCCAGTATGATCTATCTTACAGAGCTTGACAAACAGGAAGCTCCAGTATGATCTATCTTACAGAGCTTGACAAACAGGAAGCTCCAGTATGATCTATCTTATAGAGCTTGACAAACAGGAAGCTCCAGTATGATCTATCTTACAGAGCTTGACAAACATAAGTGAGCTACAGAGGTCATAAACCTTCCACTCTATGACTAAGCAGACATGTAACCTAAGAATGTGAAATTCATGACATAAATGGGATCCGCAACCCAGAAAATTGTGAAATCGACATGCAATCAGATGGCAACTGCATTTGTTTTTTCATGGAAATAAAATCTTTATAGCATAACTTTGTACAACAGTGGTTTTCTAATTTTTCATGACTTCCAGGACTGGAATTTTAATTTTCAAATTGCATGACTTTCCAGGTTTTCCATGACCTGTATGAAGCCATCCTAGTTTAGGCTCGAGTGATTACTGCTTGATTGAGATCAATTATTTAAGAATAATCGCGATTACTCGATTAATCAACTTGGCATGCCTGTGTACCAATCACCCAGTCAAAACAACAAAAGCAAATCAATTATGAAAGCTGCAATGGTGTTTAGAAATGTCCATTTGCAGGCTCGCGACAGTCATTACAGTGATACATTTTCAAAAATAGTCTTCTCATGGCCTGCAGATGGACATACATCCACTGGGTGAAATATAAGTTTTCTTGACCAATCGCATTAAAGACTAATTAACTGTCTCGCTGCTACAGTACAAGCCCCCAATCAATCTGACACGTAAGCTCATAAACCTACTCTATCAACCTGACATGTAAGCTCATAAACCTACACTATCTGACACTCTCTGACACGTTCTATTGTGTGATGTCTCCACAAGAGCGTGACAAGATTAGGCTGCTTCCAGGTAACAAACATCCGATCATCGTCATGGAAACAGACTTATCATGGACAGGATTATCGCCACGGAATCAACTTACTCGAACACCAAGGAAACTAATGTCGACTCATCAACATAAGTTTGAAATGTAAATTCAAATGCCATCTATTTTGAGTATACATGAATTTATATAAGGAGGTGCCATATGGTCACAAGCATAGAGCCTCCTCGGACAGAATATCACAACCAGAAACAGCTCACTCACTCATGTCACAAGGCCATTAGAAAATAGATTATTATATATATATATATATATGCTGTGGATTTGTACTATGATGTCATATCTTATCTATCCGGTGAATGTTCGCGGTGGTATGGTGGTGGTCGTCGCCGTTCCCGACAGTAACGTTTATGAATGGGCCAATCTTTCTGTTGGCAAGGTGTTCCACAATATCTGAAAAATGACACAGATAATTAGATCATGTAATGACAGGCAGATAGTGCCAAAAATAAATGACACATAGATACCTAACTACCTCATGTATCAGATAGTGGCAGCAATAAATGACACGCAGATACCTCATTACCTCACCGGGAGATGTTTGGAGGCGCTACCGGGAGATGTGTGGAGGCGCTACCGGGAGATGTGTGGAGGCGCTACCGGGAGATGTTTGGAGGCACTACCGGGAGATGTTTGGAAGCACTACTGACCGATGTTTGGAGGCACTACCGGGAGATGTTTGGAGGCACTACCGGGAGATATTTGGAGGCACTACCGGCAGATGTGTGAAGGCGCTACCAGATGTTTGGAGGCACTACGGAGAGATGCTTGGAGGCGCTACCGGGAGATGTGTGGAGGCGCTACCGGGAGATGTGTGGAGGCGCTACTGGGAGATGTGTGGAGGCGCTACCGGGAGATGTTTGGAGGCGCTACCGGGAGATGTTTGGAGCCGCTACCGGGAGATGTTTGGAGGCGCTACCGGGAGATGTTTGGAGGCGCTACTGGGTGATGTGATGTTTGACGGCACTACCGGGAGATATTTGGAGGCGCTACTGGGAGATGTGTGGAGGCGCTACTGGGAGATGTGTGGAGACGCTACCAGGAGATGTGTGGAGGCGCTACCGGGAGATGTTTGGAAGCACTACTGGGAGATGTGTGGAGGCGCTACCGGGAGATGTTTGGAGGCGCTACCGGGAGATGTTTGGAGGCGCTACCGGGAGATGTGTGGAGGCGCTACCAGGAGATGTGTGGAGGCGCTACCGGCAGATGTTTGGAAGCACCACTGGGAGATGTTTGGAGGCACTACCGGGAGATGTTAGGAGGCACTACTGGGAGATGTGTGGAGGCGCTACCGGGAGATGTGTGGAGGCGCTACCGGGAGATGTTTGGAGGCGCTACTGGGTGATGTGATGTTTGACGGCACTACCGGGAGATATTTGGAGGCGCTACTGGGAGATGTGTGGAGGCGCTACTGGGAGATGTTTGGAAGCACTACTGGGAGATGTGTGGAGACGCTACCAGGAGATGTGTGGAGGCGCTACCGGGAGATGTTTGGAAGCACTACTGGGAGATGTGTGGAGGCGCTACCGGAGGATGTTTGGAGGCGCTACCGGGAGATATTTGGAGGCGCTACCGGGAGATGTGTGGAGGCGCTACCGGGAGATGTGTGGAGGCGCTACCGGGAGATGTGTGGAGGCGCTACCGGGAGATGTGTGGAGGCACTACTGGGAGATGTGTGGAGGCGCTACCGAGAGTTGTGTGGAGGCGCTACCGGGAGATGTTTGGAGGCACTACTGGGAGATGTTTGGAAGCGCCATTGGGAGATGTTTGGAGGCACTACCGGGAGATGTAAGGAGGCACTACTGGGAGATGTGTGGAGGCGCTACCGGGAGATGTGTGGAGGCGCTACCGGGAGATGTTTGGAGGCGCTACCGGGAGATGTGTGGAGGCGCTACCGGGAGATGTGTGGAGGCGCTACCGGGAGATGTTTGGAGGCGCTACCGGGAGATGTTTGGAAGCACTACTGGGAGATGTTTGGAAGCACTACTTGGAGACGTTTGGTGGCGCTACCGGGAGATATTTGGAGGTGCTACTGGGAGATGTGTGGAGGCACTACCGGGAGATGTGTGGAGGCGCTACCGGGAGATGTGTGGAGGCGCTACCGGGAGATGTTTGGAGGCGCTACCGGGAGATGTTTGGAGGCACTACGGAGATGCTTGGAGGCGCTACCGGGAGATGCTTGGAGGCGCTACCGGGAGATGCTTGGAGGCGCTACCGGGAGATGTTTGGCGGCACTACGGAGAGATGCTTGGAGGCGCTACCAGCTGTGTGGAGGCACTACCGGCACATGTTTGGAGGCGCTACTGGGAGATGTTTGGAGGCACTACGGAGAGATGCTTGGAGGCGCTACCGGGAGATGTTTGGAGGCACTACTGGGAGATGTTTGGAGGCACTACTGGGAGATGTTTGGAGGCACTACGGAGAGATGCTTGGAGGCGCTACCAGGAGATGTGTGGAGGCGCTACCGGGAGATGTGTGGAGGCGCTACCGGGAGATGTTTGGAGGCGCTACCGGGAGATGTTTGGAGGCGCTACCGGGAGATGCTTGGAGGCGCTACCGGGAGATGCTTGGAGGCGCTACCGGGAGATGCATGGAGGCGCCACCGGGAGATGTTTGGCGGCACTACGGAGAGATGCTTGGAGGTGCTACCAGCTGTGTGGAGGCACTACCGGAACATGTTTGGAGGCGCTACTGGGAGATGTTTGGAGGCACTACGGAGAGATGCTTGGAGGCGCTACCGGGGGATGTTTGGAGGCACTACTGGGAGATGTTTGGAGGCACTACTGGGAGATGTTTGGAGGCACTACAGAGAGATGCTTGGAGGCGCTACCAGGAGATGTGTGGAGGCACTACTGGGAGATGTTTGGAGGCGCTACTAGTAGATGTGTGGAGGTGCTACTGGGAGATGTTTGGAGGCGCTACCGGGAGATGTTTGGAGGCGCTACCGGAAGATGTTTGGAGGCGCTACCGGAAGATGTTTGGAGGTACTGCGGAGAGATGCTTGGAGGCGCTACCGAAAGATGTGTGGAGGCGCTACCGGGAGATGTTTGGAGGAGCTACCGGGAGATGTGTTGAGGCGCTACCGGGAGATGTTTGGAGGCACTACCGAGAGATGTTTGGAGGCACTACTGGGAGATGTTTGGAGGCGCTATCGGGAGATGTTTGGAGGCGCTACCGGGAGATGTTTGGAGGCGCTACCGGAAGATGTTTGGAGGAGCTACCGGGAGATGTGTGGAGGCGCTACCGGGAGATGTGTGGAGGTACTACCGGGAGATGTTTGGAGGCACAACCGGGAGATGTTTGGAGGCACTACTGGGAGATGTTTGGACGCACTACCGAGAGATGTTTGGAGGCACTACCGGGAGATGTGTGGAGGCGCTACTGGGAGATGTGTGGAGGCGCTACTGGGAGATGTTTGGAGGCGCTACCGTGAGATGTTAGGAGGCACTACTGAGAGATGTTTGGATGCACTACCGGGAGATGTTTGGAGGCGCTACCGATAGATGTTTGGAGGCGCTACCGGAGATGTTTGGAGGCACTACCGGGAGATGTTTGGAGGCGCTACCGGGAGATGTTTGGAGGCACTACGGGAGATGTTTGGAGGCACTAACTGGAGATGTTTGGAGGCGCTACCGGGAGATGTTTGGAGGCACTACTGGAAGATGTTTGGAGGCACTTCTTAATTTGATTTAATCTTGGCTTATTATCACATGATTTCTATACTTTTGAGATTGCATTTTATGTCAAATTTAGCATTACTATTAATATAGTAAACGACCTTTACTAAAAGATACGCAATATTTAAGCGGACCCTTTTAATAATTTCACTTCTGTCATGGTGTTTTTTTAGGTATATATTAAACATAGTAACCATAGGTGCTAAGAATGTGTACCAGGAAATCGTGTTAAATTTTCATGTTATTTTCTATGAGTTTTAACCATTTTAGACAATGTTAGAGAATGGATTACAATTTTTTCTTGAAATATACATAATATAAGACCTCCCCTTTTCTCAGAGGTTGGTTTGGAACAAACGAAATCTACGATTTCTTTTTTCACAAGAGTTGATACCTAGCATCACAAATACTTTATGATATATATGTTAATATCTAACTGGCTTAATTCAACATAGAATATAAATTAAATCTGACCCTACCAGTGCCTACTAGGCAGGTGCCCTAACTGTCAGACAGGCACATAAAAGATGGCGACTGAAAACATGCAAAATCATTTTTGTAGTTTCCTGTAAAACATTATTTTTATTTTCCGATTAAGTCCGTTGGGAAATAGAATTAACTCCTTTAGTTCAAATAAAAACCTTCAAGTTTTGTTCTTTAAATTCAGTTTTGCAAAGCTATTCAGCAGGTAAAAAAAGAAAGAATTTCCCTACCTCCTGTACCTACCCTACTCAAACCACCAGGGTCGGGAGAGGACAACCAAAAAATCTTTTAAATGGCCTAAGTATGAACTCTCTCATGAAAAAATCCTAGATTTCGTTTATTTCACTTCAAAAGTATAGTTAGCATCACGAATACTCTTTGATATAAACCAGAATTCGTAGGTGAATTCGGATGTGATCAATGGCATTTTCTATTTAAATATGTATAATTTTAATTTAATATTTTTTCAAAATCGCAGAGGGTCAATTGTGTCACGTAAATAATGGTCAGTAAAAATGTGACTTACAGTACCACTGGACCATCGTCATAATGTCCTCCAAGGAAACTCTGTTGAATAGAACCATGGAGGCCACTATGCCACAGACACTGAACCGTGGCCAAATCTACTTGTCTGCCGATAGCAGATTTGTGGCAAAATTGGATACATTCCACAATCCATCTTGAAATGGGGTATCCCTGGACGCCCTGCCATGGGGTTCAATATAAGTTAACCATAGCATGCTGGGGTCCATTACCCATTCTTCCGTATGTTCTTTGCAGATCGATGTTCAGACCAGACACAAGGATTTCGAGTTAGGATCAAATCTCGCTAATGCAGGAAGTATTATGGGCTAACCAGGGTATTTAAAAGATTGGGTTCAGCAGACAAAGTGGGGAATTTCACTTCTACGTCTTGCTGAATCAGTAGTGACAGGAAATAGTTTTAAGTCAATAATTTCATTGAAACCGCATAAAAACTCCATGCTGGAATCACTGGAGATTCCCAAGTCTCAGGTTACTCATACCTTTATTTAAATTATTCAAACTAGATAACTGTTCACGTCCCCTATTAGCCAAGCAAGGGATAACTGACATTAAAGCTGATTTGTAGCCAACAATAGTTAGACTTGAGGCTATAGGCATCATACAGGTGATAGAGGAAATCGGCTACTACCTGAATAGATGCATGCATCCATTGGATTAATACATCTCTTTGAGCACCATTCAGCAAATCTATTGATTTTATAGTTACTGTATATGCGCTGGAAGTTGACCCCCTTCTGGCTTTTGCCATAAACATGGCTGCTTGCTCAGTAAAGCCCTCCTTAACTTTAGATTCCTTGACAACATCCACGCAGTCAATTGGATCATTGATGGGTTGTTGTGAAGGGACTTGCCCTGGATAATATTTTCCATCAGAGGCAGAGGAACCGGATTGCAGACCAGCAGATCCATACACCATGATCGGCGTGGCCAATTTGGGACGATAAGAAGCACTTGGCACTCCTCCTGCCTGATTTTCCGAAGGACTCTTGGGATCAGGATTGCTGGTGGGAATGCGTATGCATACCCAACTGATAGCTAACACATCTGTTGCAAGTGCTTGGATCTGGAATCGGACAGACGAACGTTGTCATCTTCGACTGTCACACATTGATTTAGTTGCCATTCCGTAGACAAAATACTCATCCTACGGCTAAATGAGTCTGCTAACAGATTTAGCCTTCTCGGAATGTGACCTGCCTTCAAGGTGATCATATGATCTAGACACCAGCAAAGCAGTTTCCAAGTCATTATACAGAGACTGGGCGACTTCGTTCCGCCCTGGCGGTTTATGTAACTCACTACTGTTGAGTTGTCTGATCGAACTAGAACAATCTTGCCCTGACCTTTCTTTAAGAAATGTTCCAGGCCCAGAACTACTACTCGTAATTCCAGTAGATTTATATGTTCCTGAGACTGATCGAGATTCCAAAGCCCTGATACTGTGGATTCGTCTGGCAAGGCCAACCCCCATTGATGAATCTGTGTACATCGTTATTTGAGGATGGGGAGGGGTGAGCATCACACCGGCCAGGAGTCTCTCTTCATCCACCATTGAAGGTGGTGAATAAGAGGTTCCAACACTGACATCTCTGAGTCCAGGGAACCTGTTTTCTGGGTCCACTGTCATGAGAAATAACTGGATAGGCCACCTGCGCAAGGCCGCCTGTGGAACGACTGGTTTCAGAGACACCATCAACCCCAGCATTCTCAAGTAAACCTGGCACACACTGACTATTACTGAGATGAGTATTTCTACTTTCTCTTGAGTGGGATAAACATATCTTATCTCGAGGTCAAAGGACATCCCCAGGTAAACAAACTTCTGGGATGGAGTCGGCTCTTATTTCTAAAAGTTTATTATCAAGCCTAAGTCTGTGAGAGCTTTCAAAACTATCTCCAGATTTGCTGCAAGACTATAACAGCCAATCATCTATGTAAGTGTGGACTGCTATGCCTCTCCTGCGGAGGTATACTGTTATTGCAAGAACCACCCTGGTGAAGACCCGAGGAGCCATGGAAATTCTGAATGGTAAGACTTTGAATTCCCACTGTCGGCTCTGGAATGTGAATCTCAGGTACCGACGAAAACTCGCAATTGGAATGTCGAAATAAGCATCCTTCAGATCTATTGACGCTGTCCACAATCCCTTCTCCAACCCCGCCAACACGTTTTGATTGTTTCCATCTTGAACCTCTGTGTGTCTATGAACTTGTTCAATGGCTTGAGGTTGAGAATTGGCCTCCACCCTTTTTGTCATTAGAAACACGGTTGAATAGAAGCCTGGGCAATTTTGTTCCGGTTGAATTGCTCCTTTTTTTATTTGGGAATTTATCTCTTCCTTGATACACAACCGTTGATCTGGATCTCTTGGAATTTGAGTCCAGATTGGATCCAGCGACAGGTGCGATGGTGGGCCTATCGCCCAGTCAGGCTGGCACGCAGTTGAAAGCCATCGCAAGACTAAGCGCTCCCACTCCTGCTTGTGGAAGGCCAATCTAAATCCACCTAGGGAGAGAGGTGGACATAAGCAGTGCAAGAGTGGGACTGTCTCCCATTCTAGCATTAGTGTGGTTCCTGTGGAAATCGGCCCATCAGGCACGATTACCACGACCAGATCCTCGCGCGCCATAGCTTGCGCCGCCTGCGCCACGGCCCACGCCTTGGTGCATGGGCAGCTGCCTGCACTTGAGGAGCCTGCGTGCACCCCCCACCACTGTAGGCCGGTGCTGGCGTGGCCTATGCTGCGCCGGTGGCGGGCCTGACTTGACCAGTGCCACCTTGAGCCTGCTGTGGACGGTACGCAGGGGGCGCTATGCAAACGTGCTCCCTACGAAGCACCTCAAATTGTTCGCGTAGCACCCTCTGATTGTTGACTAGAGTGATCGTCTCCTGGAGGTGTCTACATCCCTCACACCCAGAGACCAGAACCTGAAATAGGCGTCCGCAGCAGCCTGTTGTACAAATCCAGGGATGGACACAAATTGTCTAGAGCAAATGGGCGTCTGTCCCTGACACTTCTAGTCACTGCCCTAGTCATACAGTCCAGAGCCAGGTTAATACCATCCTGGATGGCTCTCTGAACCGAGACAGGACTTGCTTGGCGTGATGCAGACGCAGTTACTACACCGTGTAACAGCTGTGAGACATGGTAGAGCATCGCTATGGATGCTCTACAGCTCTCCTCTGCATCGCGCAATGCAGTGTTTGCTGAGCGCACAGCTCTCCCGTGTCAGAACGGGAGCCTGGCTGCGTGCCCTTGCCAAGCGCTGCGCGATCATCTGCGCTCGGCTTTTTCACTGTACAGTATTGGCCAGCAACAATATGACACCGCCACGCCACCTCTCGGGGGGGGGGGGGGGGGGGGGGGGGGGGCTTCGCAAGCCGTCCATTAAGCCTAATGAACTTCTCTGCCATCATGAACATATCAACTATATGTTCTGCTAACGGCAGAGATGGCATAGCGGTAACTGCCGCCTTTCCAGCCAACCACGGGCGCTGGTCCCGCTGGTTTACTGACTGTTCTACACAAAGCTCTGACCTAACGCTTACCAGCCATTGGCATGCATCAGACCAGTCTTCCTCTGTAGCCACCTGCGAGTGCTTGACAAGGCGCAGGTCTTCGTCATCTTCTATATGACTCGCAGGTGTAAACGTGGCTGGAGCCATGGATACCCCTGGCAGGCTATGGAAAACAATTTGTGGGCCCGAGAGAGCAGGCATGTCTTGTGCCACGGCCGAAAACCCAGTGCCATGGAAGCATGCGGAGTGTAATTCACCACATCATGGCCAGGACCCGGCGCCGTCATATCCTCAGCAAGCCGAAGTATATGGTAATGGTGGTCATCGGCTCCAACCCGGGCCACGCTTTGAGACGTGCAAGCTAACCCTGCGAGAGTAGTCCCATGGGAAAAATTGGCCGTGCTCCCCATAAGGGGTGCACGATCGTCCGTTTCCATGTCTTCAACAGGAGAACCCAGCAGAAACTCCTCTTCCTCCTGGCCATCATAAACTGCCGCTAGGATAGCAAAGAGCGCTAAACCCGGGCTGGTCAGGGAAGGTACCGTAAGAGGTGGCGGTATCTTTCGGACGCGGACACTCTAGATGCGAGCCTGTATCCAGCGGCCCCGGTCCAACATCTAACGGCGCGGCAATCATGCTGCTATGACCATATAGACCTGCAAGGCTCACTGATTCCGAAACACTTTCTGCTCGACCACGACGGACACCAGAATCAGCGGCGGGGATTTTCTGCTCGGGGGAAGATGAAGACAATAAAGTACTCGACCCAGGGAGCATGCTGCGAAGCAACTCTGGTACCAGATCTTTTATTGGTTTTTTCATCTCCCCCATCATTTCCAACCTGAAAGACTCCATTTCCAAAGAAACAGAGGTCTTTCTCTTACCGTTGCCACTTACACTCTTCTTCGCACACATCTCCTCCTCCGACGACGACTTATCCTTCGCCTGTCACGACAAGAATTCAGAGAATAAGTCCCTCCCCCCCCATCACTGTTTACAGACATCACATTTTAATAATGGACTGCAAGGTGAACATTTTACACACGTGAGGAGAAAACTTAGGCTTGATAGAGCCATTACAACCGACACAAGAATGCTTCTGAAACAAGAACCATCAGAAGACGACATATCCACCCCGGATCCAAACTTTTCAGATAAACATACATCGTAGCTAAACTGTAGTTGTGTTGATAGCTTGAAATGAATGCCAGAGATGGATGGACCGACAGACTGACACACATACATTCTATACAGATGCATGGATGTACAGACATATGGATAGCACATGCATCGTCAAGCATTAATGAGAATCCTTATTAAGTTTCAATAGAATCACAGCTAAATTGTAGTTGTGCTGACACAAAATGATTGGTAGGCATGGGTATCGCCAAAATTTCCGTATCGCGCTACGGTGTGATACAGTTTGTGCATATCACGATATTATCGCAATATATTGTATGTTTCAGATATCCTGAAGTTTTAACATAACTGCCATCTGCAGTTGTTGCAAAACATGAAGAATGTGTATTTAACTTGTAAGAATGCTGAGAGCAGCAATTTATTTAACTTTCATACATGTATGTGATTTAGGCAGACATACATTGTTGTGCCTGTAAGCTGTAAAGAATGCATTAATACATAATTAAAAACTTTAGATAATTAAAACAATATATCCCATGATGAGTTTAAATTCTGTTTTACCTAGCCCCTCACCTTCACCATTTTAATTCCTCTTTAGTGTTTACAGAACCCAGAGCCAAACATTATGTGGTGCAAACGTTGTACGTGTCCACTGTCCAGGCTTAACACTGTCCAGGATCCACAAATAAGAATTCTCTGAACAATTCTGACTAAAATTAAATTAACCCTTTCAAGGACACAAACCTGATAAGTGATAAACAAGATTTGTGTGATGCAACTAATATTCTGTTAAATACATGTACATCTATTTTGAAATTAATTATCCTGGAAGCTGTTGCTACCTAACGCAGCAACAGCTTCCCGGCAAATTAAATTCAAAATTTTCAAAACTCAACCGATTAACTATTTTGTTGCATTAAAATTGTGATAACTGAGAAACGAGAAATCATATCAATCCTTTAAGCCTTACAGACCAAAAACAACAAATTCTTTGTGATGTGAGGAATATTCTGTGTTGAATATTTTGAAACTAATTTGACTGGGAGCCGGTGTTACCTATGGCAGCAGCCAGCAACAGGCTCCAGTCAAATTAGTTTCAAACTATTCAATGCCTTTCCTGTACAACTGTCTTGAAATTGAGACACAGGAATTTAGAATACCAGATAAGACATTAATTACTAGGATTTTAATCATTAACAAAAACCTGTTAAAAGCCTGGTAGCCAGATTCATTTAGTCATTTACTGGCATTTGGCTAAATGGTGATTGGGTAGGACAGTCCCTGCAAGCAATATATACATATATTTATAATTTATTTCATATTCTTTTTTTGGAATATGAGCGTGTCCACATGCTTAGGTTTGAGTCTTGCCCGTTGGTCAGTAACTATGTCCCCTGCTGTAGAAAATATGCGTTCTGAAGGGACACTGGTGGCAGGAATACACACCAAAGCTTTTGCGAGCATCGCAATTAGTGGAAACTTTGCTTGTTTCTCTTTCCACCATATCAATGGGTCATCTGTTAAACTAATTGGGGGTTCATCTTTGTACTGCTGCCCTTCTATTTCTACCATGATGGCAAGGGATTTCACAGGCTCAACAGCTGTAACGTATAACTCGCCCAGCACAGTCTGTAACACAGAGGTAGGCTGTTGAGAGGACATAGTAGATTCACTTTGCTGAACAGCATCCTTAGTCCTATTATCATTTGCGTTACCAACATCACTAACAACAGGTAAGACCGGAAGTGCTGGGAGAGGTTCATTTAAGCAATCATTGCCTGTACTCTGTGTCACTGTTACATGAAGTTCAGATACATTAGATTTCAGAGAAGGCTTGGAAGAAGATGGTACAGTAGAAGCCCTACCCACCTCATTAACCTGAATAACTTGCTCTACCATGCTATTGAACACAATGGACTTATCAGAATCAGATAGATATGGCAATTTCTTAAATCTGGCATCTACTAATGTCGCAACATTTAAACGATTTTCATTCTGTATGTAGCGACCCTGGAGATCAGTTGCCATAATATGTTTCATCTCTGCAATGGTGGTATTTTCATCATCATTCGGTGAGAGAATAACAGTCCATATTTTAATGGCATTATGATTGAGACTGTTGGAGAGTTTTCACTACTAGGCATTGTTGTTATGTCTTTTAGTGGCTTAAGGCATATCACCATCTCCTCAGCCAATGAAGTGTCCTCATCACTAAGTGTTGTTAGGTCTCTGTCCTTAATTTTCCCCAGTTCTTTGGATCTCAGAGCAGCGACAACCGCACACTGCATTTCTATGTATCTTTCCAACATATCATATGCAGAATTCCACCTCGTGGCTACGTCAATTTTTAATTTGTGAGAAGGCAAGCCTAACAACTCTGCTTTGGATTTAAGCAAAGCTGCTGCTGTAGTGCTACGATGAAAGGCCACCATTTTACATATACGTGCAAGAACATGTGATGCTTTCTTCACTTTTAAACTCTTCTGAACGGCTAAATTGATGGAATGGGCTAGGCACCCCACATGCAAAACCGAACCAAGCAATTTTACTGCTTTTGTAATATTGGCTGCGTTATCAGTCACAATTGGTGGAATGCCCATGTCAGTTGGTATGTTCCATTCTGTGATTGCCGCGTTCAGTTCATCAGCTATGTTCTCAGCAGTGTGACTCTCTTCAAGTGTCCTAGTTTGGAGAACATAATTTACTAACTGCCAGTCCTCACTTATGTGAGTTGATGTCACTGTTACAAATGACTCAGTTGCTCGTGATGTCCAGCTGTCTGTAGTGAGCGCCACCTGAAGTTATAAATGATTAAATGAAGAAATGAGCCCTTTAAGTTGTTAACCTTTGAAATTCCAGAATCTCAGTTTCAACACATCTATACAGAAAAGCTGTTGAATATTTTGAAACTAATTTGACTGGAACCTGTTGCTGCCATAGACAGCGACAGCTTCCCATGAAATTAGTTTCAAAATATTCAACAGAATATTCCTGACATAATTCATGAGGAATTTGTCATTTCTGGTCTGTAAGGGTTAAAGGGTTAGCGAAATCTCACTTTCACAGCAGACATATTAGGACTAAAGAAGGTAATCTATATGAATATTATTTTGAAACTAATTTGACTGGGATATATGTTGAAGATTGGCAGATATAGGCACTAGGCAGAAAGTTAGCAAAATGCTGACATCACTGACATGGACATGCTGTCGTTGAATCAGTTTTCACAAATTTGATAATAGCTTCCAGATGTCAAAGTGAGAGGGTAGCAGCTTAGCTGAGCCTGATGAGGTGGTGGTGGTGGTTGTGTGCGCGTGACTTTGTGCCTTTGTGCTGTAAAAGATTGTGTTGAATATTTTGAAAAAACATAATTTAACTGGAAGGCCGTTATGTGTTGCTGAACAGGCCGCATGCTTGACAACAGTTAACCATCAACAGTCAGCACTGTCATAGCAAAGAACATTATCGGTGTGTGGTTTGAAAGTGAAATAATGGGCTTAGTAATATACACAATTACTTTATAGATTTATTATAAAATATAAAGCATACCTGTTCGGCTTTGGATAAAGCCTGAAGTACATCATCTTTAACCTCATCGTACATCCTAGGGACAATTACGTCGGAAAATTGCTTCCGTGATGGAACCTGATATTTCATGTCCAAAGTGTACACCATGTCCTTAAATTACACTGAATCCACGAGGCTGTATGGTCTTAAATCTTTGATTAGAAACCTAGCAATTTTACTTGTAATTTCTATAGCCCTATTGGATGTTGAAATATATTTTTTCGTGTTGCCAAACATGGTACTTATATTCAGTTGTGAACGTGCAGTGCAGCTGATGACACTGTCAGTATAGGAGTTTCACTGGTACTACTACTCGTACTAGCATTACAACTTGGTGAACTTAGTGACATTTTCACATTTTTGACAGTAGTTTTACAGAGCAACAATGGATGATGTCGTCTCATGTGAGTGGTTAAATTCGTAGTTCCACCTGAACACGTAACACTAGCGCCACATGTGCGACATACAGCAACGTTTGAAGAGATACTTAAATCATTTTTAAGTTGTTTCAGTCCAAAATTGACCCAAATGTCACTTTTTGCTTTAGTGTTTTTAACACTTTCGTCGGCCATTTTGATTAACTGACAATTCGCGATCATGTGAAATGATGTACAACATATTTTTTAAATATTTTTATTTATTGAGTTAAATAACATTATTTAAACTCTTCCTACTTGTATTGCTTAAATATAAATGAATTAATAATTATTTGCTGGATCTGGACATAGTCAATAATTCGACAAAATTGGTAGCAGTCATCGCTATTTCCGCTAAGTTTCTGCTTCGATGTATTTGTGTACTTTAGAGGGAGTCTACCTGCCTAGTTTTGCGTGTCATCAGATGGGCCATCTAACGTTGGCAGGTCTGACTTATTGATTTCTTCTGCTTGCGAGCTCTCTTCACAATTTGGAGGCAGGTTTAATAAATTACTACAGTACGCCACAGTTAAATAACTTAACGAAAAATGCATTTTTAATGCACCAAAAGGAAAACAAAAAAGTGCCCATTTTTTAACACATACTAAACAGTTTTAAAATTACACAAATGCGTAGAATAAATCTAGTACGAAAATACGGCTTAAAATGTTAATACCCTATATCCCGACGTGTGGGGAATTCCCCAATGAAGTTTGATCTTACATATACGGTTGCTTTCACATTTTCTTTTTTATAAACAACCAAAGCGCCGGGATGTGCCGTTAGCGAGATCGCTAAAGAATTACGAAAACTTCTCGGAAAATTACTAAATGACAAATAATAAATATGTAAGTTAATACGTGAATATCGGTTCACGGCGAATGTATCGCGATACGTATTGTGTCTGCCCCAATACTCCAATACACCGGTATATCAGTAATACCGCGCATGCCTAATGATTGGTACTGAAGTTTATGTATCGGCTTAAAGGTATATAAAGGGAGATAACGCTTTAATGAATAATTTTCTGGCTGCGAAAAATGCACATGCACATCTTCGGATGGTAATGACTAGATTTACCATGTTTCAAAAGAATTGTAACTAAACTGTAGGAGTTGCATTGACAAGGATGGGCTGACAGACGAACATACATTTTGGACATATGGATGGACATACATGTATACGGATAGCACATGCACATCTTCATGTCGTAATGATAACACTTACCAAGCTTCAAAAGAATCGCAGCTAAACTGTAGGAGGAGTTGCGTTGACAAATGATTGGCAATGCAGTTTATGTATCGGCTTTAAGATATTTAAAGGGTGATAACTCTGTAATGACCAATTTTTCGGTCGCGAAAAAAGCACATGCACATGATACTAATAATGTCGACAAAATTTAAAGTTAATCCATTGAGACCTCTAGGAGTTGTGTTGACAAGAAATGATTGGCAATGCAGTTTATGTATTGGCTTTAAGATATATAAAGGGGGATAACTCTGTAATGAACAATATTTCGGGCACGAAAAAAGCACATGCACATCTGCACATGATACTGATACTGTGAACAAAATTTTAAGTTAATCGATTGAGACCTCTAAGAGGAGTTGTGTTGACAAGACGGGGACAGACAGATGGACGGACAGACAGACGGACATGCTGATCGCTATATCCCCCTTCCAGACCGGGGGATAAAAAGGGACAAGACGACAATGAGTTAAAGTTTCTTTTATAATGAAATAAATTTAAAAACTCAGAAAGAAGATATAATTCACCTATAGGCCTAAACATGACGGTGATGAACAACCAGCCTCAAAGAGGATATTAATAATAATAACAACAAGAAGCCCAATGGGCCTGTATCACTCACCTGGAACATTGGCATTTCAACTAATCTTACTTAAGTTTTACATCCATCGGTGTCACTTCCAATGACTTTCAGTCAAATGGTTTAGTCTTCGAGATATTGACAACAATCTCTGGACTGTTTTTTTGCATTAGTGATTTTGAACAATGTTTAAGTAAAAATAGATGATATCAGTGCTAACTACAGCTGGTTTCTTAACTGTCTCACTGCTGCAAGCCAGTGCAGCCAATAATTTCAATTTTAAAAGGCTCTTCACTTGTTGAATATTTTGAAAACAATTCGACTGAAAGTTGTTAGCGGCTTAGCCACCAACAATTTCAGTCCAATTGTTTTCAATATATTTATCAGGTTCAGAGATATAACCCTTGGAATATGTCGTCTGCAAAAACTCAGTCAGACGGTTATTAGAGGTTTAAATACAATTGAAGAACATGGTCTCTAAAGGCAAGTTGGTGGTCTTTATAGCAGGTTATTCCCCACCACCACACAATCCATTTAACATGCGCATCTGGCTGAATCACCAAGTTAGCAGCAGAGGTAGGGTGAGCTGGAGTCGATTTAAAAAATAATTTGACTGAAATCATTGCTGCCTTAGGCAGCAACAACTTTCACTGCTGCCTAATGCAGCAACAACTTTCAATCAAATACATTTCAAAATGTTTTTAAGAGCATAGATGTCAGAGCACATAATACATATCTTAAATATTTCGGCAGTACTGGAAAGGTTAATCCGTTAATTGGAATTTAATATCTAGTTTGGCAATAAAATCTGACATAGTGATAAATCAATGGATGGTGGAAACAAACCTCTATTTGCCCTATGAAAGTGAGACTGCAAATATTTAAGGAGTGGTAACTCTGGCCTTTGACATCCTATCAGTTTAATTTTCACAACACAGATATTAGATGCCGAAATTAACATTGTGACCAAGTTTGATGTCAATCCATCAAAAAATAACAAAATGAGCCGCCATTGTTGGTGAGACAGACAGACAGATGGATGGATGGACGGACATACAGAAGATGGATGGGGTCATCACTATACGACAGCTGACTGACAAGTAAGCGTAGTTAAGAAAACCAATTTGGGCTTCAAAATCCATTAAATAAAAAAATAGAATATGGCAGCCAAACACGCTAAAATTTGATTGGTCCACGGCGGCCATGTTTTTTACCGATCAACTTCCCATGAACAAATTTTAATGGCCCTTAGTCAATAATCATATCCCCAAAATTTCAGCCCGATCCGTTTAGCGGTTCCTTTATACATAACCGAACACATACCAGGGTTTCTCAGCGTTGACAACGAATAAATGACAAATTTTATGCTACGTAGCATTGCTGGTTGCAATCAGCAATTTAAGAAGCGAACGCGAATGTTTTACACTAAGATTCTATAGCATCAGACATTTTTTCGTAGCGCCGTCTCCAATAGGAATCGTTTATCGTGAGAGAACGAGAGGAATTTGTAGAATCGTACCAGTATCTAATATACGAGTACCAAGCTCATTACCCGTTATTGGCATCACCGTATCACGCGCTATAAGATTGACGCGTCTGATTGGTCGGGAATTCGTGAATATTAATTTTTCCGGCAAGATGGCGACACGATCAGCTGTTTTGGAAAATAGTTGTGTGTTCAAATATGTCAATCTATGCATATTTGTTGTACGCCACAAACTAAAAGGTAGACAGATGACTAGATTAACCATATTGCCAATCAGGAAGTGGGATGCCGATATATTTGACAGCTTTTGCATCTCAACTCGGCCTAATTAATGCTAGTAATTTGAAGAGTAAGTTTTCTCGGAAATTGTAAACAAAGACACGCATCGATGATTGAGATTATCGGATTGTTTTATCTATAACCTTATTGTTATTTCGCGACCAGAGGTAAACGAATGCATTTATATATTATTGGTTCTGCTGCTTTCTTACCACAATCTATAACTTTTTCGGTTAAATTAGTCATTGAGTAACTGAAAACTTGGAAAGTAACACCACATTGACTAACAATCATTGATGATTGGAACTTACTAATTATTCCTTAGAAAACAAATATTTCACTATTGCCCTTGTTACAAACATTCTATCACCGTTTACTGTGTGGCCAAGTATCCTCTGATCAAAGATATAGAGAACCGGGGCCCTGAAACAAACTTGCACAATCATGGAAGTGTGCCCAAAATTAAAAACAATTATCACATTTGAACCTGAAATTCCAAAATTTCACGTTTACAGTCATTATAAAGGTAAGATGTTGACTATTTTGAATCCAGTTTGAAGCTGGTGCTGCCTTAGCCAGCTTCCAGTCAAATTAGTTTCGAAATATTCAACAGAATTTAGAAAACATTTGTAACAAATTTTTTATTCACTCTTGTCGATTGAAAAGGTTAATCCAGTAACTAGTAGTCATACTCCCTTTTTGGACTATATATGCCCACCATTTATTATATTACTCATTTCTGCGCTAAAATCTGAGGGCGGTGTATGACCATAACACCCATTGTCGGGTCATAGTGCTTACCAGTATATCCCTATGACCCTGCGCCGTACATGTATATTGTTAACCATCTAACATTTGAGTCAAACCAAAACTGCTGCAGTTGTCTAGGAAAATGTCAATTTTCCGACCAAAGTAACATTATTTTTGAAAATGTATCACTGGAATGACTGGCTCTTGGTCTGCATATGGGCATTGTCTGAGAAAATGGAAATTTTCATGAAAAAATTTGATTGTTAAAGTCTTAAATATAACTCTTAGAATTTGCCTATTTCTAACTTATTGTTCCTATTTTTTTCAGGTGAGCGGACAATGGCTTAAAAACATCGGAGACTTTCTTCTGCTAAGTGGACTGATGGATTTACTAACATGGATTTTATAAAGAGAAAAATTTGTTGATCTGTGTTAAATAAGACTGCTAAGACTGCTGGGATATTGCAATTGCCTCCATTCATCTGTCTATCCATCCATCTCCAAAAGCTTTTGGTAGAATTAAATCAAAATTGTTAATGTAAATTACTGATATGATTATGAATTTGGAGACACCGAAAGAGTGGGTGTTCAAAAGATCGCTCTCACACACCCTCTCCATGAATTGAAATTAAGGCCAAATGAGCCACTACATGTCTCTAGCAGGATTACTAGATTCTACTTTAGCCTATGAAATTTTCATTGGTGACCAAGGGAAGACTATCTATTTTAATACTGGAATGACTGGTTCGGTTATCGAGCCAGTCATTCTAGTGGTACATTTTTACAATAGTCTTCTCTTGCTCTGAATATCTACATTTCTGAAGATCACAGCAATGACATTTTTTGGCCACCTTGACCATTGACATATCAAATTGTTACCATCAGGCTGGTCGGTTACAAATTGTACTAGTCATAGTCAATTTCTACTAGCCTCTGGCTCATGTTAATTTTTAACTCCTGCTTTCACAGATCATTTCCCGTTATGACATCAAGATTTTCCACAACAATCCACTCCAGTCTCTGTGTAATGCAACTCTTCCAAAATCAGTGGTTGGAATTCAAACAAATTTGGTAGGTGATTATGGAGTGCAAGGCAGCAAGAGGGAATTTACATTTGGCTCCGCCCCCAGGGATTGGATGGGGTAACGAGGTCAAAGTGGTGAACATGGGTTCTGCTATAATGCATCATCGACCAAGCAATCTAGTTATCACTTAGATTCCATTGACGGGTAGATTCAATTTTTAAAGCACAACGGTGTTGTCGGGGACTTGATGCTTGATACATTGTAGATAACATTATGAACAACAGTAATCAGAGATTGTAAACCACTGCCGAGACTACCCTACCATTTTTCTCACAATGTACATAGCGGTTTTAAAATAAATTTTAGCACATCCAAATTTGTTAAATCATTGTACAGTGTATGGCCCTCTATTTGTTAAAATTTGAGCAAAATCTAACCAGTAGTTTCCGAGATGTCCATAGATTAAAATGTGTATCCAATCTGGATCCTGGGTTTTTGTCCATATCACAGACAACTTCTGGAAATCCTTGTTTAGGTTATGTTGCTTTGTCGTGTTAAAATCTGAAACCAGTAGGATCAATATTTTAGATGCAATACCGGACGCACACAAGGGTAAAGATCCTGAAGTCTAAAAAAGTAATCTGTTGAGTATATTTTGATATATTTAATTGGAATCTATTGTTGCCTAAAGCAGCAGCAGCTTCCAATCAAATTGGACTCGATATATTCAACAAATCTACTATACATAGTCCAGTCTGATTACCTAATATGAGATTCTCTCTCCCTCTCACTTCGAGAAAACTTTATTTGATATTTGCACTGGTAGTTTACACAATACAGTATTTAAATATTATTAACCCTATAACACACAAGCCAGCCAAAAACGGCTACAGCACTGACCTTGCAAAATGGCCATTTGCAGATCATGAGAATATTTTTTAAAAGGTACGACTGGAATGTCTGGCGCAATAACCGAGTGGTAAATTTTATAAAAATCATCAAGACATATATATATATATATATATATATATATATATATATATATATATTATAGTAGGGAGATATGTGATGTTTTTTCAAATTATTGGCAAGTGTCTCTCAATACCTAAACCCCACTCGACCATTGATTTTAAATAATTTCACCAAGATGGATGTTCAGTAATTTTGAGAGGCTTTCAGTTATTCAGTAATGGCAATTTGTCATTATAAATTAATTTCAAAGTGTGGAAACTAAAGTTTCATTAAAATTAAACTAACTGTCATAATCTGTAACATCATATCACGTGACAAAGATAACAAACAAAATTCGCGATCTTGTTAACTACCGAGAGCGGGTTGCGTTCGCATTTCCGTATTATATATGACACTGCTAGTATAGGATGCCATTTAGGAAGATTTTCCAGCTTGCCCAATCGTTGAGCAGCTCTATAATAATAATAATGATAATAATAATAATACACGATTGCATCTATCCGGATAATCGGGTACTCGTGGGTACTCGCTTAAATAAAGGAATTGCTTCATCATCTTCGACATTTTTACGGAAACTATTTCATTCACAAAGATCTATTTATATTTTCCCGCATAAATTTGTAAACAAACTGAATTGACCAATTGACAGTGAATTTAGAAAATTTGGCCTTCTGGCGTAATGTAACGCTAAGTTTGATTGGATAAAACGCCAGTAATGCTTGCGTATTTAGCGATCGAAAACTGGTGATAGCTTGAGCCGACAATACGTCCCGTCGCCTAATTGTCTCTTGTCGATAATACGTCCCATCGGACTTTGAACATAATTATTTCAAGCCGATAATACGTCCTGTCGCTGCCACAGGGTTAATGGCCCTTAGGCCCTAATCTTATCTGCCACATTTCAGCCCGATCCCTTCAGCGGTTCTAGAGAAGTCATTTTCGCTACAACTAGATCAACCAAGATGGCCGCCGAACCATTTGACCAATCAAGTTCCCTTGAACAAACTTGGTTCAGCTCTTGCCCTAGATCATATTTCATGAGAGTTGCATCAATCCCTCAAGCGGTTTCGGAGAAGATTTTTAAAGACGTTTCCTAAAATCGGCCTAAATCCAAGATGGCCACCAGCCAAATTGGCCGATTGGGTTCATTTGAACAAACTTGGATCCCTATGCCCTAAGGGTGCTTCCTGCCAAATATAATTGAAATCAGTCCCGTGGTTCTTGAGAAGTCGTTTAAAGGAAAAGTTGACGGATGGACAGGCAACGGATGGTTGCCATGGCATAAGCTCACTTGGCCTTTCAGGCCAAGTCAGCTAATAATAATTACCATTTTTCTGAGCACCTATAACATCTATACCATGTCACAGAAATAGGTGACACCGCGTAAGTAAGACATAATTAAGACATAATTGTAATAGAGATCACCTGATAACACGGTCCTGAAGTGGCCGCAGATGAAATAAGATGCTCAGACACTAAATCAATTTTTGATAGAAAATTGAGCAAAAACTAAGCAAGTAGTGAGTAAACACAAGCATGTGGTTCAGGCCAATAGTAAAGAAAGAGGCAGTGACAGTCTGCGCATGCGCGATGTTGGGGCCGGCATCCGGCAGACTGTCACCTGTCTACCTGCCCAGTAGGGGCACCTTTCTTTTTAAATCTGGGGTTATTGACTGAAGGTCGATATTTAGGAAATATCATAGTGTTAGTGAGGTAAGTATATCTCTTGAAGTGAAAAAACTTGGTTCACCTCCTTTCCTAGATTATATTTCATGACATCTGAATGAATTCCCCAAGCGGGTTTGGAGATTTAAAATATTTCAAATCAGCAAAAATCCAAGATGGCTGCGGACCAAATTGGCCGATCGTCTTCGTTTGCACAAACTTGAATCTCTATACCCTACGGACGCTTCCTGTCAAATATAATTGAAATCAGGCCAGTGGTTCTTGAGAAGTCGTTTAAAGGAAAAGTTTACAGACGACGGACACATGATGGATGGTCGCCATAGTATAAGCTCACTTGGCCTTTCATGGATAATAATGACATCTTTTTGCATATTGGTATGGGTTTGGTCAGCTTGATGTTTTGTCATGTGCAGAGCAAGTGGTGAGAGGAGTGGGCCACTTCTATAAAATAGATATTGGGGGGGGGGGGGGGCCACTCAGTCAGCACCCGATTCCGAGATCTGGCTTTATGGCGTTTCGCTCTGTATAGGAAGCTCATCAGAGGATTTACAATTTTACAGACAAGTATGATTGATTTATAACCAGTAGAGAGCGAGAGAGAGCTAACCTGAGGAAGCTTCTGACACTAATTGCAATGGAAGAGATGCCAGTCAACAACGTTTCAAAATATTTAAGACTAATAAAGAATTCATCAGACATGTCAGATCAACTCTCTATCAATGTTTTTCAGCTTTGCGCAATAATGCATAATCATCCTCATCATCATTATTATTATTATTATTATTATTACCGTACTTTCGTGTCTATATTGCGCAGTTTTTTTTCTCATTTTGCTCCAGGCCAGTAGGGGGGTGAGTATTATGCATTAGTATAAACTTATCACATTTTTTGGCTCAGAATTTTGGGTCAGAACAGCCACCCTGATGCACAATTAAGCCAAAAAATGTGATATATCAAAGGGAAACCGCTCTTTCCTCTTGCCTGCCGCATTGCAATAACCAATATTGTGGGCTACATTGTGTGTAATAATTGTATTCCATGTAATATTTGTGAATCCTACGTGTATGATTCTTAAATGGTGAAATAAAACTCAAACTGACAAGTCATTGTACATGTATTATCGTAAACCAACATAAGATGACGCAAAACAACATAAGAAATAAAATGAGGTTAGATCCCTTCTTAAGTTGGATGACAAAATTAAAGCTCTTTTGTGATTGGAGGCTTTCCATTAAACTTTATTTGGACTAGGAGACCTCCCAAATAAAGACAGATTTTGCAACGTCACAAATGCCAATATCGCAAATTAATAATAAATATATACAGAAGATAATGTTTTTAAAACAATTTCAGCAATAAATTCACTATTACCTAATCAGTAAATGTAGTCAGTAGTATATTTACTGGCGAAATTTGTTTTCACTTGGGCAATTTTGTCCTGGCCGACTTGGTTACATGACATTCTACTGAGTATTAATCACCATATTAATCAGCTATAGGACAAGTTTATGCCATCACTCTCGTAGCTACTCGGAGCTCCCCTCCTATTTGTGGATTGCGCAGGTCTCTAATTGGGTACTACTATTAGCCTCTTCGCGCTACTCGGGTAACAACCTAAACTCATCCTATAGCCTAATACATCATGTGATATCTATTTTTTCGCTACGCCATTTTATGTCAAACAATGTTTATTAAAATATACGCAATATTTAGGCGCTCTCAATGAATAATTTCACTCCCGCGATGATGGATATAAGGTATACATTAAGCAGAGGCATAAGATGGTAAGAATTTCTAGCGTGAAAAATTCTAAATGTTCTAATTTCGTGTTATTTTTGGTCTCATTTAAAAAAAATTTTCTTGAAATATACCTAATAGAAGTCGCCACCAACAATAGAACAATAGAAGTTCTCAGAGGTTTGGATTTAAAGAATTTACAGCCCTTGTCCTATTAGAAGCCGCGGTTAGTAATGAGCGTTTTACGGGACCAATTTTCGTTCGTCGGAAAAATGTTTTGCAATCTTTCTGAACTATGACTGCATGTTATATACCTGTATAAGGCTTCTTTGGCTCATATTTTGTCAAATTTTGCCCTGCGTGTTATCTATTAGTGCGCAATACAGACACAAAAGTACAATATTATCTATTAGTGCGCAATACAGACAGAAAAGTACGGTATTATCTATTAGTGCGCAATACAGACACAAAAGTAGGATTATTATTATTATTATGATTGTTGTTAATGTGTGATCGCGAGCGTTTTAAGTTTCATTTCGGAAGATTCCAAGGAGGATCTGCATTTTCGTCTTAACCGGATAACTTCCGTGGGAGATTTTGACAGATCATGGAAATAGATTTTGCAGGAATATCTTGGTCTTCGAGAGTGATTCTCGCAGGCAAAAAGGACTCAGTCAGCACTCTGTATAGTCACCGTGTGAAGAAGACATCTTACTAATTGAGATCAGCTCGTCTTGAGAACGGAACATCAGATATTAAGGTTGAAATGGACAGGACAAGTGAGAGCTCACACACCATCGAGCAGTACGTAGACAACAGACATACAAATGTGTAGAGCACCAAATCAAGTTAAATGACATTCAATTTAAAATTATTATTATTATTATTATTATTATTATTATTATTATTAAGTTACCTGACTTCCTGACATCGGCCGCAGATACTGAATTCCCGGATTTCCTTCTCTATAATGGTGCATGGTGGGTAATGACATTCATAATAAGCACACGCATCATCTTGAAATGCAAAAATATATACATAGAAATCTTAAATACATTTTAGGATTTAAACAAGATTCCGTCTAGCATGTCTAGATACAACTCACCTGGAACAGAATCCCTCTCTATCACTCACCAACAACAAAATCTCTATCACTCACACAAAATCCTTCTCTATCACTCACCAGCAGGCCTGGGGTCAGTTACATTTAAATGTAACTAGTTACAGTTACAGTTACATTGGACTATGTCAGTTACAGTTACAGTTAAAGTTACATTGGTTGAGCAATGTAACTAGTTACATTTCAGTTACTTTGCATAATGTAACTAAAGTTATATTTCAGTTACATTAGTTACTTTGTCTGATAATTACTATGAAGAACTATGTGGACATGAGTCATCATACAAAGTGTAATGTAGTCAACCAATTTGAGACATATAGTAGGAACAAAATACCACTATAACCACTGATATAATATACTGACAGAACTGAATTTATTTCTAATATAAAATATAAAACCTGCTGAAATTTGTTCAATGAATTTGACTGAATTTTATTGTTGCCATATATGCAATAACAAATTTCATTCAATTTGTTTCCAAAATAATAAGATGTTTTTTCATTGTAAAAATGTGCATACATATTTCTTCCTCTAACCCTTTCAGCAATGCAAGCCAAATAACAAACATTAATTTTATTGTAAGAAATATTTGGCTGATGTTTTGAAACTAATTTGACTGAAAGGATTGATAGGTATCAACATTTGTCAGTGAAATTAGTTTCAGTATGTTCAACATATTATCCTTGGAGCATTGACTTTCTACAGTATGATAATCCACCATTTACCATGGGCAATACAAGTTTCCAGTGAAATTAGCTTCAATATCTCCATCAGCTTTATTGTATGCGTAATTTAAAGTAGCAATTTAAAAATGTCTGCTGAGTACCTGAGACAAATTTTACTTTCAAAAGATGTTGCTTCATATGGCAGAAACAGCTTTTTTCAGGTCAAATTAGATTCAAAATATTCAACAGCTTTCCAGTACACTAGTTTCATTCCACAGCCTTTATAAATTTGTCTGCTATACCAAAATGGTTGATGGCTTGACCTTTATCAATGGCATTGTCCTTTGATCTTTATCATGACACATATGTGAATTGACCATAGCTTAAGTATAGTTGCTGAGCAATGATGTCCCAAGCTGGCCTAATCAATAGTATATAAAGAAAAGAACAGGACATGCTGTTAACACCTATTGTGGCAGATTGTAACTTTCTTTACAATTCAACATCTGCTGTTTTTAATCCTTTTAACCCTTTAACACTAAAGCTGGACAAACAACTTTTGCAGTGGTGTTGAGAAATGTCCATTTCCAGATAAATCTAGGATTACTTTTGAAAATTTACCACTGGAATGACTGGCTCAATAACCAAGTCAATCATTCCAGTGGTCAATTTTCTAAAATAATCTCATTGTCTACAAATGGATATTTACTGAGAAAAATAAAATTTTCTTTAACAAATTTGAGCCTTAAAAGGTAACTTAATTCTCTAATGATTTAGTAAACAACATGTTTCTATGGTAGCCTAATGTAAAATCTGTATAAGAATTTGATTAAAGTTATCACTGCCTGATGTAGCAATAACATTCAGCCAGATTATCATATCTAACAAGCATATTTTGAGAATAATAGCATGTTGTAAATATCACATGCAGATATAGAATAACCATTTAATTGTCAAGATTGGTCAAGAAAATCAAACCTTTGGCCTAGCAAATCTATTTTGCAGGCTACAGGATTAATATTTGAAAATTTACCACTGGAATGACTGGCCTAATATTCATGCCAATTATTCCAATGGTAAATTTCAAAAATAAATATCCCTGATACCTGGAAATAAAGTTGCTGCCCAAAACATCAACATCTTCCAGTCAATTTAGCTTCAATATATTCAACAGCTTACTCTAATGAGAAAATTGTAATAAATCTATTAGAAACTTTGAATTGTAACTGAATTGTAACTGAAAAGTAACTGAAATTTCAGTTACTTTTGCAATGTAACTGGTTACATTTCAGTTACTGTAACTGAAAAAATTCTTCAGCTACAAGTTACTTCAGTTACATGAAAAATGTAACTACATGTAAGTTACAGTCAGTTACAGTTACAAGTTACAGTTACCCCAGCCCTGCAGTCACCAGGAAGAGAATCACTCTCTATCACTCACCAGGAACAGAATCCCTCTCTATCACTCACCAGGAACAGAATCCCTCTGTATCACTCATCTGGAACAGAATCCCTCTCTATCACTCACCTGGAACAGAATCCCTCTCTATCACTCACCTGGAACAGAATCCCTCTCTATCACTCACACAGAATCCCTCTCTATTATCACTCACCTGGAACAGAATTCCTCTCTATCACTCACCTGGAACAGAAACCCTCTCTATCACTCACCAGGAACAGAATCCCTCTCTATCACCCACCTGGAACAGAATCCCTCTCTATTATCACTAACCTGGAACAGAATCCCTTTCTATCACTCACACAGAATCCCTCTCTATAACTCAACAGGAACAGAATCCCTCTCTATAACTCACACAGAATCCCTCTCTATTATCACTAACCTGGAACAGAATCCCTCTCTATCACTCACCAGGAAAAGAATCCCTCTCTATAACTCACCAGGAACAGAATCCTTCTCTATCACTCACCGTGAACAGAATCCCTCTCTATTATCACTCACCTGGAACAGAATTCCTCTCTATCACTCACCTGGAACAGGATCCCTCTCTATCACTCACCAGGAACAGAATCCTTCTCTATCACTCACCATCTCACCATGAACAGAATCCCTCTCTATCACTCACCTGGAACAGAATCCTTCTCTATCACTCACACAGAATCCCTCTCTATCACTCACCAGGAAAAGAATCCCTTTCTATCACACAACAGGAAAAGAATCCCTCTCTATAACTCACCAGTAACAGAATCCTTCTCTATCACTCACCGTGAACAGAATCCCTCTCTATTATCACTCACCTGGAACAGAATTCCTCTCTATCACTCACCTGGAACAGGATCCCTCTCTATCACTCACCAGGAACAGAATCCTTCTCTATCACTCACCATGAACAGAATCCCTCTCAATCACCCACCAGGAAAAGAATCCCTTTCTATCACACAACAGGAAAAGAATCCCTCTCTATTACTCACCAGGAACAGAATCCTTCTCTATCACTCACCAGGAACAGAATCCCTCTCTATCGCTCACCTGGAACAGAATCCCTCTCTATCACTCACCAGGAAAAGAATTCCTCTCTATCACTCACCAGAAACAGAATCCCTCTCTATCACTCACCAGGAACAGAATCCGTCTCTATCACTCACCTAGAACAGAATCCCTCTCTATCACTCACCTGGAACAGAATCCCTCTCTATCACTCACCTGGAACAGAATCCCTCTCTATCACTCACCTGGAACAGAATCCCTCTCTATCACTCACACAGAATCCCTCTCTATCACTCACCAGGAACAGAATCCATCTCTATCACTCACCTGGAACAGAATCCTTCTCTATCACTCACCATGAACAGAATCCCTCTCTATTATCACCCACCTGGAACATTATTCCTCTCTATCACTCACCTGGAACAGGATCCCTCTATCACTCACCAGGAACAGAATCCTTCTCTATCACTCACCATGAACAGAATCCCTCTCTATCACTCACCTGGAACAGAATCCTTCTCTATCACTCACACAGAATCCCTCTCTATCACTCACCAGGAAAAGAATCCCTTTCTATCACACAACAGGAAAAGAATCCCTCTCTATTACTCACCAGGAACAGAATTCCTCTCTATCACTCACCAGGAACAGAAACCCTCTCTATCACTCACCTGGAACAGAATCCCTCTCTATCACTCACCAGGAAAAGAATTCCTCTCTATCACTCACACAGAATCCCTCTCTATTACCACTCACCTGGAACAGAATCCCTCTCTATCACTCACCAGGAAAAGAATCCCTCTCTATCACTCACCAGGAAAAGAATCCCTCTCTATAACTCACCAGGAACAGAATCCTTCTCTATCACTCACCATGAACAGAATCCCTCTCTATTATCACTCACCTGGAACAGAATTCCTCTCTATCACTCACCTGGAACAGGATCCCTCTCTATCACTCACCAGGAACAGAATCCTTCTCTATCACTCACCATGAACAGAATCCCTCTCTATCACTCACCTGGAACAGAATCCTTCTCTATCACTCACACAGAATCCCTCTCTATCACCCACCAGGAAAAGAATCCCTTTCTATCACACAACAGGAAAAGAATCCCTCTCTATTACTCACCAGGAACAGAATCCTTCTCTATCACTCACCAGGAACAGAATCCCTCTCTATCGCTCTCCTGGAACAGAATCCCTCTCTATCACTCACCAGGAAAAGAATTCCTCTCTATCACTCACCAGAAACAGAATCCCTCTCTATCACTCACCAGGAACAGAATCCGTCTCTATCACTCACCTAGAACAGAATCCCTCTCTATCACTCACATGGAACAGAATCCCTCTCTATCACTCACCTGGAACAGAATCCCTCTCTATCACTCACACAGAATCCCTCTCTATCACTCACCAGGAACAGAATCCATCTCTATCACTCACCTGGAACAGAATCCTTCTCTATCACTCACCATGAACAGAATCCCTCTCTATTATCACTCACCTGGAACAGAATTCCTCTCTATCACTCACCTGGAACAGGATCCTTCTCTATCACTCACCATGAACAGAATCCCTCTCTATCACTCACCAGGAAAAGAATCCCTCTCTATAACTCACCAGGAACAGAATCCTTCTCTATCACTCACCATGAACAGAATCCCTCTCTATTATCACTCACCTGGAACAGAATTCCTCTCTATCACTCACCTGGAACAGGATCCCTCTCTATCACTCACCAGGAACAGAATCCTTCTCTATCACTCACCATGAACAGAATCCCTCTCTATCACTCACCTGGAACAGAATCCTTCTCTATCACTCACACAGAATCCCTCTCTATCACCCACCAGGAAAAGAATCCCTTTCTATCACACAACAGGAAAAGAATCCCTCTCTATTACTCACCAGGAACAGAATCCTTCTCTATCACTCACCAGGAACAGAATCCCTCTCTATCGCTCACCTGGAACAGAATCCCTCTCTATTATCACTCACCTGGAACAGAATTCCTCTCTATCACTCACCTGGAACAGGATCCCTCTCTATCACTCACCAGGAAAAGAATCCCTCTCTATAACTCACCAGGAACAGAATCCTTCTCTATCACTCACCATGAACAGAATCCCTCTCTATTATCACTCACCTGGAACAGAATTCCTCTCTATCACTCACCTGGAACAGGATCCCTCTCTATCACTTACCAGGAACAGAATCCTTCTCTATCACTCACCATGAACAGAATCCCTCTCTATCACTCACCAGAAACAGAATCCCTCTCTATCACTCACCAGAAACAGAATCCCTCTCTATCACTCACCAGGAACAGAATCCCTCTCTGTAACTCACACAGAATCCCTCTCTATTATCACTAACCTGGAACAGAATCCCTCTATATCACTCACCTGGAACAGAATCCTTCTCTATCACTCACACAGAATCCCTCTCTATCGCCCACCAGGAAAAGAATCCCTTTCTATCACACAACAGGAAAATAATCCCTCTCTATTACTCACCAGGAACAGAATCCTTCTCTATCACTCACCAGGAACAGAATCCCTCTCTATCACTCACCTGGAACAGAATCCCTCTCTATCACTCACCAGGAAAAGAATTCCTCTCTATCACTCACCAGAAACAGAATCCCTCTCTATCACTCACCAGGAACAGAATCCGTCTCTATCACTCACCTAGAACAGAATCCCTCTCTATCACTCACCTGGAACAGAATCCCTCTCTATCACTCACCTGGAACAGAATCCCTCTCTATCACTCACCTGGAACAGAATCCCTCTCTATCACTCACCAGGAACAGAATCCATCTCTATCACTCACCTGGAACAGAATCCTTCTCTGTCACTCACCATGAACAGAATCCCTCTCTATTATCACTCACCTGGAACAGAATTCCTCTCTATCACTCACCTGGAACAGGATCCCTCTCTATCACTCACCAGGAACAGAATCCTTCTCTATCACTCACCATGAACAGAATCCCTCTCTATCACTCACCAGGAAAAGAATCCCTCTCTATTACTCACCAGGAACAGAATCCTTCTCTATCACTCACCAGGAACAGAATCCCTCTCTATCACTCACCTGGAACAGAATCCCTCACCAGGAAAAGAATTTCCCTCTATCACTCACACAGAATCCCTCTCTATTATCACTCACCTGGAACAGAATCCCTCTCTATCACTCACCAGGAAAAGAATCCCTCTATCACTCACACAGAATCCCTCTCTATTATCACTCACCTGGAATAGAATCCTTCTGTATCACTAACCTGGAACAGAATCCCTCTCTATCACTCACCAGTAACAGAATCTCTCTATCACTCACTTGGAATAGAATCCCTCTCCATCACTCACCAGGAACAGAATCTCTCTCTCTCTCTCTCTATCACTCACACAGAATCCCTCTCTATTATCACTCACCTGGAATAGAATCCCTCTGTATCACTAACCAGAAACAGAATCCCTCTCTATCACTCACCAGAAACAGAATCCCTCTTTATCACTCACCAGGAACAGAATCCCTCTGTATCACTAACCAGAAACAGAATCCCTCTCTATCACTCACCAGAAACAGAATCCCTCTCTATCACTCACCAGGAACAGAATCCCTCTCTATCACTCACCAGGAATAGAATCCCTCTCTATCACTCACCATGAACAGAATCCCTCTCTATTATCACTCACCTGGAACAGAATTTCTCTCTATCACTCACCTGGAACAGGATCCTTCTCTATCACTCACCATGAACAGAATCCCTCTCTATCACTCACCTGGAACAGAATCCTTCTCTATCACTCACCATGAACAGAATCCCTCTCTATCACTCACCAGGAACAGAATCCATCTCTATCACTCACCTGGAACAGAATCCTTCTCTATCACTCACCATGAACAGAATCCCTCTCTATTATCACTCACCTGGAACAGAATTCCTCTCTATCATTCACCTGGAACACAATCCTTCTCTATCACTCACACAGAATCCCTCTCTATCACTCACCAGGAAAAGAATCCCTTTCTATCACACAACAGGAAAAGAATCCCTCTCTATTACTCACCAGGAAAAGAATCCCTCTCTATTACTCACCAGGAACAGAATCCTTCTCTATCACTCACCAGGAACAGAATCCCTCTCTATTACTCACCAGGAACAGAATCCTTCTCTATCACTCACCAGGAACAGAATCCCTCTCTATCACTCACCTGGAACAGAATCCCTCTCTATCAATCACCAGGAACAGAATTCCTCTCTATCACTCACACAGAATCCCTCTCTATTATCACTCACCTGGAACAGAATCCCTCTCTATCACTCACCAGGAAAAGAATCCCTCTCTATCACTCACACAGAATCCCTCTCTATTACCACTAACCTGGAACAGAATCCCTTTCTATCACTCGCCAGGAACAGAATCCCTCTCTATAACTCACACAGAATCCCTCTCTATTATCACTAACCTGGAACAGAATCCCTCTCTATCACTCACCAGGAAAAGAATCCCTCTCTATAACTCACCAGGAACAGAATCCTTCTCTATCACTCACCATGAACAGAATCCCTCTCTATTATCACTCACCTGGAACAGAATTCCTCTCTATCACTCACCTGGAACAGGATCCCTCTCTATCACTTACCAGGAACAGAATCCTTCTCTATCACTCACCATGAACAGAATCCCTCTCTATCACTCACCAGAAACAGAATCCCTCTCTATCACTCACCTGGAACAGAATCCCTCTCTATCACTCACCTGGAACAGAATCCCTCTCTATCACTCACCAGGAACAGAATCCATCTCTATCACTCACCTGGAACAGAATCCTTCTCTGTCACTCACCATGAACAGAATCCCTCTCTATTATCACTCACCTGGAACAGAATTCCTCTCTATCACTCACCTGGAACAGGATCCCTCTCTATCACTCACCAGGAACAGAATCCTTCTCTATCACTCACCATGAACAGAATCCCTCTCTATCACTCACCAGGAAAAGAATCCCTCTCTATTACTCACCAGGAACAGAATCCTTCTCTATCACTCACCAGGAACAGAATCCCTCTCTATCACTCACCTGGAACAGAATCCCTCACCAGGAAAAGAATTTCCCTCTATCACTCACACAGAATCCCTCTCTATTATCACTCACCTGGAACAGAATCCCTCTCTATCACTCACCAGGAAAAGAATCCCTCTATCACTCACACAGAATCCCTCTCTATTATCACTCACCTGGAATAGAATCCTTCTGTATCACTAACCTGGAACAGAATCCCTCTCTATCACTCACCAGTAACAGAATCTCTCTATCACTCACTTGGAATAGAATCCCTCTCCATCACTCACCAGGAACAGAATCTCTCTCTCTCTCTCTCTATCACTCACACAGAATCCCTCTCTATTATCACTCACCTGGAATAGAATCCCTCTGTATCACTAACCAGAAACAGAATCCCTCTCTATCACTCACCAGAAACAGAATCCCTCTTTATCACTCACCAGGAACAGAATCCCTCTGTATCACTAACCAGAAACAGAATCCCTCTCTATCACTCACCAGAAACAGAATCCCTCTCTATCACTCACCAGGAACAGAATCCCTCTCTATCACTCACCAGGAATAGAATCCCTCTCTATCACTCACCATGAACAGAATCCCTCTCTATTATCACTCACCTGGAACAGAATTTCTCTCTATCACTCACCTGGAACAGGATCCTTCTCTATCACTCACCATGAACAGAATCCCTCTCTATCACTCACCTGGAACAGAATCCTTCTCTATCACTCACCATGAACAGAATCCCTCTCTATCACTCACCAGGAACAGAATCCATCTCTATCACTCACCTGGAACAGAATCCTTCTCTATCACTCACCATGAACAGAATCCCTCTCTATTATCACTCACCTGGAACAGAATTCCTCTCTATCATTCACCTGGAACACAATCCTTCTCTATCACTCACACAGAATCCCTCTCTATCACTCACCAGGAAAAGAATCCCTTTCTATCACACAACAGGAAAAGAATCCCTCTCTATTACTCACCAGGAAAAGAATCCCTCTCTATTACTCACCAGGAACAGAATCCTTCTCTATCACTCACCAGGAACAGAATCCCTCTCTATTACTCACCAGGAACAGAATCCTTCTCTATCACTCACCAGGAACAGAATCCCTCTCTATCACTCACCTGGAACAGAATCCCTCTCTATCAATCACCAGGAACAGAATTCCTCTCTATCACTCACACAGAATCCCTCTCTATTATCACTCACCTGGAACAGAATCCCTCTCTATCACTCACCAGGAAAAGAATCCCTCTCTATCACTCACACAGAATCCCTCTCTATTACCACTAACCTGGAACAGAATCCCTTTCTATCACTCGCCAGGAACAGAATCCCTCTCTATAACTCACACAGAATCCCTCTCTATTATCACTAACCTGGAACAGAATCCCTCTCTATCACTCACCAGGAAAAGAATCCCTCTCTATAACTCACCAGGAACAGAATCCTTCTCTATCACTCACCATGAACAGAATCCCTCTCTATTATCACTCACCTGGAACAGAATTCCTCTCTATCACTCACCTGGAACAGGATCCCTCTCTATCACTTACCAGGAACAGAATCCTTCTCTATCACTCACCATGAACAGAATCCCTCTCTATCACTCACCAGAAACAGAATCCCTCTCTATCACTCACCAGAAACAGAATCCCTCTCTATCACTCACCAGGAACAGAATCCCTCTCTGTAACTCACACAGAATCCCTCTCTATTATCACTAACCTGGAACAGAATCCCTCTCTATCACTCACCTGGAACAGAATCCTTCTCTATCACTCACACAGAATCCCTCTCTATCGCCCACCAGGAAAAGAATCCCTTTCTATCACACAACAGGAAAAGAATCCCTCTCTATTACTCACCAGGAACAGAATCCTTCTCTATCACTCACCAGGAACAGAATCCCTCTCTATCACTCACCTGGAACAGAATCCCTCTCTATCACTCACCAGGAAAAGAATTCCTCTCTATCACTCACCAGAAACAGAATCCCTCTCTATCACTCACCAGGAACAGAATCCGTCTCTATCACTCACCTAGAACAGAATCCCTCTCTATCACTCACCTGGAACAGAATCCCTCTCTATCACTCACCTGGAACAGAATCCCTCTCTATCACTCACCTGGAACAGAATCCCTCTCTATCACTCACCAGGAACAGAATCCATCTCTATCACTCACCTGGAACAGAATCCTTCTCTATCACTCACCATGAACAGAATCCCTCTCTATTATCACTCACCTGGAACAGAATTCCTCTCTATCACTCACCTGGAACAGGATCCCTCTCTATCACTCACCAGGAACAGAATCCTTCTCTATCACTCACCATGAACAGAATCCCTCTCTATCACTCACCAGGAAAAGAATCCCTCTCTATTACTCACCAGGAACAGAATCCTTCTCTATCACTCACCAGGAACAGAATCCCTCTCTATCACTCACCTGGAACAGAATCCCTCACCAGGAAAAGAATTTCCCTCTATCACTCACACAGAATCCCTCTCTATTATCACTCACCTGGAACAGAATCCCTCTCTATCACTCACCAGGAAAAGAATCCCTCTATCACTCACACAGAATCACTCTCTATTATCACTCACCTGGAATAGAATCCTTCTGTATCACTAACCTGGAACAGAATCCCTCTCTATCACTCACCAGTAACAGAATCTCTCTATCACTCACTTGGAATAGAATCCCTCTCCATCACTCACCAGGAACAGAATCTCTCTCTCTCTCTATCACTCACACAGAATCCCTCTCTATTATCACTCACCTGTTACAGAATCCCTCTCTATCACTCACCAGGAAAAGAATCCCTCTCTATCACTCACACAGAATCCCTCTCTATTATCACTCACCTGGAATAGAATCCCTCTGTATCACTAACCAGAAACAGAATCCCTCTCTATCACTCACCAGAAACAGAATCCCTCTCTATCACTCACCAGGAACAGAATCCCTCTCTATCACTCACCAGGAATAGAATCCCTCTCTATCACTCACCAGAAACAGAATCCCTCTCTATCACTCACCAGAAACAGAATCCCTCTCTATCACTCACCAGGAACAGAATCCCTCTCTATCACTCACCTGGAACAGAATCCCTCTCTATCACTAACCTGGAACAGAATCCATCTCTATCCCTCACACAGAATCCCTCTCTATCACTCACCAGGAACAGAATCCATCTCTATCACTCACGAGGAACAGAATCCCTCTATCACTCATCAGGAAAAGAATTTCTCTCTCTCACTCACCAGAAACAGAATCCCTCTCTATCACTCACCAGAAACAGAATCCCTCTCTATCACTCACCAGGAACAGAATCCCTCTCTATCACTCACCAGGAATAGAATCCCTCTCTATCACTCACCAGAAACAGAATCCCTCTCTATCACTCACCAGAAACAGAATCCCTCTCTATCACTCACCAGGAACAGAATCCCTCTCTATCACTCACCAGGAACAGAATCCCTCTCTATCACTCACCTGGAACAGAATCCCTCTCTATCACTAACCTGGAACAGAATCCATCTCTATCACTCACACAGAATCCCTCTCTATCACTCACCAGGAACAGAATCCATCTCTATCACTCACCTGGAACAGAATCCCTCTCCATCACTCACCTGGAACAGAATCCCTCGACCAGGACCAGAATTTCTCTGTATCACTCACAAGGAACAGAATCCCTCTCTATCACTCACCTGGAACAGAATCCTTCTCTATCACTCTCACGCCAGGCTAGTTGCAATGAGGATGACCTACGACTAGTGAGACTACTGCTTGCAGACACCAAGCTGAGAGTACGAGTCAAGTCCATGTGGGAAAGTTCCACAACATCAAATACACACACCCCCACCACCTCCCCCACCTCCCAGTGTCAATACTGGGTATGCCGCTTTATGAATGAATCCAAAACAGAGTTCACCCACATATACCTACCTACAAAGCATGAAACTAAAGAAAATGACGATCCACTTTGGCGAACCATGCAGGAAAAGTAAAATCCTGGGTTCACTGCCTTACAGTACTGCTGACATTGCTGCCGAGCGTCATGGGGAACATAATTTCCCAGTCATTCTGGAAGCTATGGATTCATAGACCAAATATGCCATTGATAAAAAGGCTATGTTTATACAATCCAACATGCGTATCCTTCATGATGTATAACTGTAACAGCTGGGCAGCTCCAAAGGCAGCTCTAGACAAACTTGATGCCTGCCACTGGAAACACCTATGCACCATCACTGGGCACTGATGGCCAGACACTATAATTTCCAATGATGCACGATACAAGATGTGTAATATGTCGCTGCTGTCTGTAAAAGTCGCCCAGCAAAGATGGTCCATGTTTGATCATGTGCTAAGGATGCCAGCTGACACACCGGCACAGAGCCTTGGAATTCGCCCTACTCGGAGCCAGTAAATACAGAGCCAGGAGAGGACGTCATTGCATAAATCTATTTAGCATGCTGCGAGGAGACCTCAAGAAAACAGGATTAGATACACTCAAGTCAAGAATGGACCTGAGGAAGTTAAGGATTTCGGCTGAGGATAAGACACAGTAGGCAAAAGCGAAGAAGGACTGATTTGCAGCTGTAGGATGTTTCTACTACTACAGCTGCAGAATACAGTACTCATACAGACGCAAGGTACTACAGCGGCCGCCGAATACAGTACTCATATATATGCAAGGCACTACAGCGGCCGCAGAATACAGTACTCATACATACGCAAGGTACTAAAGCGGCCGCAGAATACAATATTCATACATACGTAAGGTACTACAGCGGCCGCAAAATACAGTAATCATACATATGCAAGGTACTACAGCGGCCGCAAAATACAGTAATCATACATACGCAAGGTACTACAGCGGCCACAAAATACAGTACTCATACATACGCAAGGAAACTAACATTTTTAGTCCTGCACCACCATGAGCTAAATTTCCCTGTAATGTTGCACGCACCATGAAAGGTATGTAACACCTTTGAGTAGGTGACTGTACGCTTGTACGATTATTGATTTGAGTGAACATGATCGCGTATTGAAGAATAATCGTGATTACTCGAATAATCAACCCAAGTAGAAATTATCCTGACATAACAAAAGCATATCAATGACCAAAGGTGCAATGGTGTTTAGAAATGTCCGTTCACAGGCCAAGAGAAGACTATTTTGGACCAGAAATGTGGATGCAATGTAAAAATGAAGCTCGACTTTACAATGATCTATGAAGCTTGACTTAAAATCAAGGGCCTGTGACGCTCACCCGGACCATTAGCATTTGAACCATTTGCATTTAAATAGACATGATGGATAATTTCAGGAAAATCCAAGATGACCGCCAAAGAAATTGACTAATAAAAATTCTCATTTGATTTCCTGAAGCTTATCGTCATAGGATCATTCGACCCAAGTTTGGTTGAAATCTAGCCATTGATTAAGTAGTAGTAGTGATTTAAACTCTGCTGGAAAATGTCTGGAAAATCCAACAGCCATGCCGAAAAAATTGACCGACCAAAATTCTCATTAGAACTCTTGAAGGTGAACATGATGGGAGCATTCCACCCCAGTTTCACCGACATCGGACTATTGATTAAGGAAGCGTAGGGTTTTAGAGAATTTCTGGATAATCCAAGATAGCCACCGGAAAAATTAACCAATCAAAATTCTGTATATACACAACAGACTCACACTCTACACAACAGACTCACCATGCACACTACAGACTCACCCTGTACAGAAGAGACTCATCCTTTGCAGAGCAGACTCACGATGTACGGAACCGACTCACCCTGTACACAAGACTCACCATGTACATAACAGACTCACCATGTACAGAACAGACTCACCCTGTGCAGAACAATCATCCTATGCAGAACAGACTCACCCTGTACACAACAGACTCACTGTACAGAACAGACTTACCCTGTACAGAACACACTCACCCTGTACCAAACAGACTCACCCTGTACACAACAGACTCACCAGGGCTTACAGAGCAGACTCACCCTGTACACAACAGACTCATCCCGTGCAGAACAGACTCACCCTGTACACAAGACTTATCATGTGCAGAACAGACTCACCTTGTACAGAATACTCATCCTGTGCAGATCAGACTCATCCTCTGCAGAACAGACTTCCCCTGTACACAACAGACTCATCATGTACAGAACAGACTCATCATGTACAGAACAGACTTATCCTGTACAGAACAGACTCATCATGTACAGAACAGACTCCCCTTGTACACAAGACTCATCATGTACAGAACAGACTCATCATGTACAGAACAGACTCATCATGTACAGAACAGACTTACCCTGCACACAACACTCACCCTGTACAGAACAGACTCAACGTGTACACAACAGACTCACCCTGTGCACAATAGATTCATCCTGTACACAACAGATTCACCATGTACACAAGACTCATCCTGTGCAGAACAGACTTCCCCTGTACACAACAGCCTCATCCTGTGCAGAACAGACTTTCCTTGTACAGAACAGACTCACGCTGTACACAACAGACTCATCCTGTACACAATAGACTGACCCTGTACACAACAGACTCACCTTGTAATAACAGACTTACTCTGTACACAACGGACTTCCCCTGTACACAACAGACTCATCTGGTGAAGAACAGCCTCACCCTGTACACAACAGACTCACCATGTACAGAATAAGACTCATCCTGTATGGAAGAGAGGATATTGTATTTAGTCTATTTTCTTGTTTGTCCGTCTTTGTTTGTTTCTAAGAAACTAAGTAGTGCTCTGATGGACTCTGCATCCAGCATACATCATGTACATGGTAAGAGCATGTACGATATCTGATATTGTATCTGCTCCACACTCCCCACCCAAGACTGAACAGCCGAGTGCTGAACAGCAGTGTATGCTTGCCATTACAATGCGCATGCCGTTAGGGGAGATAACTCTAGCATAAATTGCACTACTCACCCTCATCATTCAGCGCCTCTCCATTACAATTATAAAACTTTGTGGATACTGGTTCCTGGTAATGCTGAAACATAATTATATTAATTGTAAAACTTTGTGGAGACAGGTTACTGGTACAAATATAATGTTGAAACACAATTAAATGAATTATAAAACTTTATATAGACTGGTTCCTAACACACAATTACATTAGAAGTATAACTTTTTGGAGGCTGGTTCCTGGCATACTGGTTCCTGGCGTGTCTGGTATTGCGGAAACACAAATTTGCCACAATTACATGATGTACATGAGAGTTATCAGTTGATCATCAATTATCTATAACTCAAACACACTGTCCCTCAACACACTGTTTGTCCCTCAGCACACTGTCCCTCAACACACTGTCCCTCAACACACTAGCCCTCAACACATTATCCCTCAACACACTGTCCCTCAACACACTGCCCCTAAACACACTGTCCCTCAACACACTGACCCTCAACACACTGGGCCTTAACAGACTGTCCCTCAACACACTGACCCTCAACACACTGACCCTCAACACACTAGCACTCAACACACTAGCCCTCAACACACTGTCCCTCAATACACTGTCCCTCAGCACACTGTCCCTCAACACACTAGCCCTCAACACACTGTCCCTCAACACTGTCCCTCAACACACTGTCCCTCAACACACTGGCCTTCAACACACTGGCCTTCAACACACTAGCCCTCAACACACTGGCCCTCAACATACTAGCCCTTAACAGACTGGCCCTCAACACACTGGCCCTCAACACACTGGCCCTCAACAGACTGGCCCTTAAGCACGCATTCAAGTTGACCATCTTACAGTCAACAGTGATCAATATTAGCAGTGGCCCAGTAGCCCGTGGCTACCAGATTATAGGCTAGTCTACCAATATTTCAAACTTACTAGTTCAGGTGGCAACATAAATTTTTCCATTTTTATATTTTAAGATTGTGAACACAAAATAATTTTTATACATTTGATGACTCTATTGCAGGCCGAGTCAGTTGTATTAACCTTTTCAATCCTTAACAAGAGCTCGGCAAACGGCGCATAATACCCCGCCATGACAAACCAATGACTGAAAGCCCTCGGAAAATATTTACTTCTTCCTCAGACCCAGACCAGTCATCCTTATGAAGTGTCAAAACGATCCGTTAAATGGTCTCGGAGGTATCGTCCGGAAACCAATTTTCAAGATGGCTGCCGCTGACTGGCGGCCATATTGGATTTCGGATTATCATAAATTTCGATAAGTTACTTCACCAGAAATAGTCCAACGACCCTATGAAGTGATCTGATAAATGGTAACAGAGATATCATCCAAAAACCATCTTTCAAGATAGCAGCCCGTGGCTGGTGGCCATCTTGGAGTTCGGATCATTGTCAATTTCTTCTCCAGAGGTAGTCGAACCACCCTATGAAGTTTCATAACGATCCGATAAACAGAGATATCATCGGAAAACAAATTTTCAAGCTAGCCACCGGTGGCTAGCGGCCATCTTGGATTTCGGATTATTGTCGATTTTGATAGGTTTCTTCCCCAGACCTAGTACACCCATTCTATGAAGTTTCAAAGACATACTATAAACGGTAACATAGGTTTTCTTCCCCAGATGTAGTCCAACCACTCTGCCAAGTTTCAATGCAATCCAACAAGCGGTAACAGAGTTATCATCCGGAAACCAATTTTCAAGATGGCCACCGGTGGCTGGTGGCCATCTTGGATTTCGGATCATCGTCGGTTTCGATAGGTTTCTTCCCAAGAGCCAGTGGCCGGTGGCCATCTTGTATTTCGGATCATCGTTGATTTTGATAGCTTTCTTCCCCAGACCTAGTACAACCATTCTATGAAGTTTCTAAGCGATCCGATAAATGGTAACGGACTTATCATCTGGAGACCAATTTTCAAGATGGCCACCGGTGGCCAGTGGCCATCTTTGATGTCGGATCATCATCAATTTCTATAGGTTTCTTCCCCAGACCAACTACTCTATCAAGTTTCAAAGTGATCGGATACACCGGTGGTTGGCGGCCATCTTGGATTTCAGATCATTGTCAATTTCAATAGTTTTCTTTCCCAGACCTAGTCCAACCACTCCACGAAGCTTCAAAGTGATCCGATAAATGGTAATGGAGTTATCATCTGGAAACCAATTTTCAAGATGGCTGCTGGTGGCTGGCGGCCATCTTGGATTTAGGATCACCGTCAATTTCGATAGGTTTCTTCCCAAGACCTAGTCCAACAACCCTATGAAGTTTCAATGTGATCAGACAAATGGTAATGTTATCATCCGGAAACCACTCTGCCGCCCGCACGCATGCCTGCCCGCCCACCCACCAGGACGGCGCCATTTCATAATACTAATTTTTTGGCGGGTATAAAAAGTGAATTTTTAATGGTGCATACATGTAGAATATTTGGTTGAACATTTTGAAATTAATGACTGGAAGCCATAGATGCCTAATATTGGCTATATTTGAAGACATGGATTCTCCTAAGGGTCCTTTTGAGGGTAGATTGGGACCCCCAAAAGTGTGGGCAGTGGGTCGGTCCCATGGGATCCCTGAAAATATTGTATGATTATGTAATACTAACTAGTTTCATAGCTTTTTTCACAAAACAAAATCTAGCATGGGACCATCATGAGATGAGAAATACTGCTTGGGAATATCTGACTTCAATTGGGAATATCTGACTTCAATTGGGAATATCTGACTTCAATTGGGAATATCTGACTTCAATTGGGAATATCTGACTTCACTTGGGAATATCTGACTTCAATTGGGAATATCTGACTTCAATTGGGTATATCTGACTTCAATTGGGAATATCTGACTTCAATTGGGAATATCTGACTTCAATTGGGAATATCTGACTTCACTTGGGAATATCTGACTTCAATTGGGAATATCTGACTTCAATTGGGAATATCTGACTTCAATTGGGAATATCTGACTTCAATTGGGAATATCTGACTTCAATTGGGAATATCTGACTTCAATTGGGAATATCTGACTTCAATTGTGTTCCCAAGATTTCAGAGTGTGTCGTCCCTGGGACCTACAAAATTTAGATGATATGAGAAACACAGTTTTAAGAGCAACAAACATTACTTCAAACGGGAATTGCTAATGTAACGCTAACAGAACAAAAAGTGGTATCGCTGAACAAACCACTAAACACACGTCCAGTCTAATTGACAGATATAGATGTTCAGAAATCACAATTAATATGATATATAATAAACACTAGAGTACAATTTTTTAACACAGTAGCAATTTACAATTTGATGATCAGAGGGGTGATTACCTCATTGCTTGCAAGGCATGCTGGGTAGCTAAGGCGGCTCAGAGATGTCACAGTGATTACCTCATTGCTTGCAAGGCATGCTGGGTAGCTAAGGTGGCTCAGACATGTCACAGTGATTACCTCATTGATTGCAAGGCATGCTGGGTAGCTAAGGCGGCTCAGACATGTCACAGTGATTACCTCATTGATTGCAAGGCATGCTGGGTAGCTAAGGTGGCTCAGCCATGTCACAGTGATTACCTCATTGATTGCAAGGCATGCTGGGTAGCTAAGGCGGCTCAGACATGTCACAGTGGTTACCTCATTGATTGCAAGGCATGCTGGGTAGCTAAGGTGGCTCAGACACAGTGATTACCTCACTTCAATAGGGTCAGTGTGTGGCTGTTGCATTGTGGGTAATTACCTCCTCAGTCATGTCAACTGGTGTGTGGCTGTTGCGTTGTGGATAATTACCTCTTCAGTCAGGTTGGTGTGTGGCTGTTGCATTGTGGGTAATTACCTCTTTCACCTAGGGTCAGTGTGTAGCTGTTGCATTGTGGATATCATAGGGTCAGTGTATGGCTGTTGCATTGCGGATATTGTAGGGTCAGTGTATGGCTGTTGCATTGTGGATAATTACCTCTTCAGTCAGAGTAGTGTATGTGGCTGTTCCATTGTGGGTAATTACCGCTTCCATCTAGGGTCAGTGTGTGGCTGTTGCATTGTGGATATCATAGGGTCAGTGTGTGGCTGTTGCATTGCGGATATCATAGAGTCAGTGTGTGACTTTTACATTGTGGATATCATAGGGTCAGTGTGCGGCTGTTACATTGTGGGCAATTACCTCTTCAGTCAGGTCAGTGTGTAATTGTTGTACAGCTATCCAGTAGAGAGACTGCTCACGGCTTGTTTTCATGGATGCTTCCTCGGACATGTCAGCTGATGACGGATAATGTTTACTTCGAGGTACCTTGACTAATTCCAGGTTTTCCAGACGATTGTCGACAGTCACTCCGTTTTTATGAATGACCGCCCACCCAGCCGCGATTCCACCGCAATGGCGCTCCCTGGTGTAAAGACATATGATTTAATGGTCAAAATTTGTCAAGAAGACAATATTTTAGAAAACTTCTAAGTGGACATGCTGGAATAATTCTCTTCGCAGAACACTTGGCAGAACACTTGGCAACCATCCCCATTAGTTCAATGGACAGACTAAGACCACATATAAATGCATTCTCATGAAATAGCAAATCATCATGGGGCAAATGAAATTAACCTTGGTCGCCAAACATGACAAAAATTACTATCTAAACTCAAAGAAAGATACACATGTACAACATACATGTATTGTAACAAGAACGCTGAAGCATACAATGTCTCGCCTGTAACTCACCAACAAACAAGTGTAACCAATCAAACATGGACAATTTTACCAAACTGCGGATTGCAGGAATTTCAATTTCCCTTTCTCCGAGATCTACCAATACTCACCATTCTGTTACTTCTGATATACAGCTGGCCTTGACAGCTGGCTCTAGGACTATAGACTTAGAAACCTTTACCGAATCCTTGGAACCGGGTCCTCGGCTCCCAACTGCAGAGTACCCGTCTACCATAGAGCTCATATTGTTTGCATAGCCACCAAACAAGATAAATCCATGGCTTGCCTCCGTGGGGCTGGGAGGCTGGGTCCGTAACAGAATGGTGAGTATTGGTAGATCTCGGAGAAAGGGAAATTGAAATTTCCTGCATTCTCCTTCGATCAATACTCACCATTCTGTTACTTCTGATATACACCAGATTTGATCAGTAACCTGGTGGGAAGGGGCAAGCAATAAATGCTACTTTTGCCCCTTGGAGAAAGATTTAGACGTAACAACTTGACTAATGGAGACCTAAAAGGACCATCAAGTTAACGGAACCGAATCCCATTCGCATCACTGCCCCCCCCCCTTTTTTCTCCAAAGAAAAGGGAGAGAACTCACGAACATGTATCTCGCCTGAAACACAAATATGCCAAGAGGGTTAACTGCTCCTTGCATATCCACCTGTATTAGCCTGGGAATGAGCATGAATATATAAGATGAATGAACATGATATATAGACATAATACAAAAAACCCTCACTAATGAATTACCTTATGATAATTGGACTTCAGACGTACCGCCTCCAACCATTAACTGGTCCGGCCATCAGTGACACAATCTGGTTGTCATCCTCACGCTCGACCATGCATGCTTTAGGTTCTTTTCTTACCAAAGTGAAAAAAGGGTGAAAAGCAGTGTGGTCACTTAACAATCGTCTCAAAACAGCTAAAGCGAGTGGATTGGCTGAGTCTGACACATCCCTCATTTAGTAATCCGTAAATGAGGACTCACAGTGCCATTGTGCAACGGCCATGATGTCCTCTAACGGAACACCACTGTAAAGGGCGGTCGAGGCGGCTATTCCTCTAACATCGTGTGCCGTTGCGCCTTGCACCTGGTGCCCAGTCGCCATCTCATGAGTAGTCTGAATGCATTCGACTACCCAACGAGAGATAGTATCCATGGATGCGGTGCCATAAGGCTTTTTATGGCAGATCCACAGATGTCTATCGTTCGACCGTAACGAGTCAGTCCGTTTTCTGTACTTAGTCAAAGCACGGACCGGGCACCAGACACTGGCATTGCGATCAAACCTAGTTAACTTCGGTATTATGATCGGTTTGCCGGGATATCTCAAAGATTGATCTTTGGCAGAAGACGTAGACCCTCTCCGGAGACAATAAATCGGTCCCTCTCTGCCGAAAGTGCATGGATCTCACTGCGCCTTCTAGCTGAGGAAGCTGCCAATAGAAAAACCGCCTTTAGAGTCAAATGCTTTAGACTAGCCGAACGCAACGGTTCGAAAGGGTGCTTGGCCAGTACATTAAGCACTAAAGATAGACTCCAGGCTGGAATGACTACCGGTTGTCTCGGTCGGAGATTGCTCATTCCCTTCACCATCACATTTAACTGGGCCACCTCTGGACTATCCCTGTTGGCTAGACAAGGGATAACTGATGCCAAAGCTGACTTGTATCCAGCAAAAGAACAGCTCACAGAGAAAGTCTGCTATTTGCTGAATAGTGGATTGAAAGGTATCAATACCCTTTTCTTCACACCAGTCTGCAAATCTGTTAACCTTGTTGTTATATGACTTGAAGGTTGACCTCCTTCTCGCAGCCGCGATGAAATCAGCAGCTTGTCGAGAAAAGCCTTCCGACGTGGAACGTTGCTTGATAACATCCACGCAGTCAATTTGAACATTTCGGGACGCTCGTGTAGGAAGCGTCCCTTGGCCTGGAACATTATGTTCGGAATCTCGGGCAACTGCACTGGATTTTGCACCAGCAGATCTAGAAGATCCGTGAACCACGCCCTGCTTGGCCAATACGCCGCTATTAGCAGGACCAGACACGGTTCCTCCCTGATCTTCACCAATAGCTTCGGTAGAAGGATGGTGGGTGGGTACGCGTAAGCGTGCATCCCTCTCCAGCTTATCGCCAGAGCGTCTGTATCGACGGCATTTGGATCTGGAATCGGCGAGACATAAGTCATGATTTGAGCATTTTCCCTTGTGGTGAACAAGTCCACCTTGGGTTTGCCCCAATGCTCGAAGATCCTTCGTAGAACTGGAGGGTTGAGGGACCATTCTGTTGGCAGAATTCTGTGTCTGCGAGACAAAGCATCCGCCAGAATGTTCAATCGCCCAGGAATGTGAGCTGCTTTCAAAACAACCGAGTAATTCCTGCACCATTGAATCAAGTGCCACACTTTGATACACAGTGTGGGTGACTTGGTCCCGCCTTGGCGATTTATATATGATACTACCGTTGAATTGTCCGACCGTATCAATATCACCTTGCCCCTAACCATCGGAAGAAACTCTTCCAAGGCCAGTTCCACTGCCATCATTTCCAACAGATTGATATGCAGCTGACTCTCCAGGAGAGTCCATGTGCCCGAGACCTGGTGTTCTCCCAGGCAGGCACCCCACCCTTCCAGCGACGCATCCGTGTACACGGACAGCTGGGGGCGAGGTAGGTGCAGTGAAACCCCTACTAGGAGATTCTGACGCTGTTTCCACCATACAAGATGCGATATTATCGGCTCCAAAACTGGCACCAGTTTTGACAGGGGTTCTGTTCTCTGTTTCCACAGAGACATCAGATACAACTGGATAGGTCTTCGCATTAGAGCAGCGTACGGGATCACTTGCTCCATGGAGACCATCATGCCCAGCATCTGAAGAAACGGCCTCGCCTGAATGTGGTTTCCCACTCGAAAACTCTTGAGGATGGCTAACAGAGACACCACTCTGGGCTCTGACGGGTAAACCCTGCCCTCCTCGAGATCGAATCGCATCCCCAAATAAACGAAATGTTGAGTGGGTGTCAACTTGGATTTCTCCTTGTTGACTATCCAGCCTAGATCTGAAAGTAACTTCAGAGTCAGAGCAGTATCCACGTTCAACCTGGCTGCAGAGTCTGCCTTGAGCAGCCAGTCGTTCTGAGAAACGCTGTCACCGCAAGGACCACTCTTGTGAAACCCTCGGAGCTGTTGACAGGCCAAACGGGCCAACAGTAAACTCCCATACTTGATTCTGAAACGCAAATCTCAGAAACCTGTGCCAACTCCGGTTCATAGGAATGTGGAAGTATGCATCTTTCAGATCGATCGACACACACCACATTCCCTTCCTCAATCCTGCCATTACCGATCTCGGTGTTTCCATCTGGAACCGAGGCGTATGGATAAACCAATTTAATGGCCTGAGATTGAGTATGGGTCTCCATCCCCCCGTGCTCTTTGGGACAAGGAACATATTTGAATAGAAGCCCGGAGTGTTCTGGTTCGCTGGTTTTATTGCTCCCTTCAGAAGCAAACCCGACACTTCGTTTTGAATGGCTTCTAACTTGTCTGGGTCCCGTGGTACGGGTGTCCAGACAGGTGCCAAAGACAGATTCTGCGGCGGAAAGTCCCACCACTCCGGCATGTACCCCTGGGATAACCACCTCAGGACCAGACTGTCTGACGTCACACCTCGCCAGGCCTCGACGAAACGCATGAGCCTTACACCCACCATAGACGCCTCGACGTCTAACGGGGTTGTCCGGCTCGCGGTCCGCTCCGCCCCCCTTTCTTAACGAGAGAGAAAAACATTTCCGTCTTGGCTCGGCGGGTATAACTGGCACCGCTGTTCCTGTCGCACAGGTACGGTCCAGGCGGATATGAAGGGAGCTTTCGTGCCCTCAGGTACGATCCGCTCCCTTCTTTCCGCCCTTGGAGGACTTACCCTTACCCTTCCCCTTCCTGCCTCTAGGGCGCTCAGGAGCAACACTGGGGAGGGTAGGGGCCTCCACAACCTTCCTGGCTTTCTTAGCCGGCAGCGGCTGAGAAAACGCAGACGAGGCAGAAGTCGCAGCAGGCTTGGCTTTCGGCTTGACCTTCTGCTTCTTTGAAGGTTGGCCAGCTAGCGGTTTCCCTACAGCCCCTAGTGCGTGCGCTTGTCGCACTAGCTCCAGCTGTAGTAGGTTTACCGCCAACCGATTCTGCGCGATGCTGGCAGTATCCTCTAAGATGGCCCGCGCCTGGCCACCGAAGATGCTAGGCCCTGTCAGGGGCGTCCCAAGAAGACGCTCCCTGACTGCCGTAGCCGGACGCATATGGTCAAGAACCATTTGCCTCCTGGACTTTGTCACGCACGCTTGCACCCTTGCCAGTGCGTCCATAGACAGCACCAAGCCGTCATTGATGCACGAAAGCGCCACAGGTGGCACAGGATGGCCTGCCCCCGCTTCATCCCACACCGACTGAAGAAGGCGATAGGAATGGTTGACAGCACTCATAGCTGCCCGCACACCCTCATCGCATAGGGACAGGACTTCCTCGTGGTGTGCCTGGGACTTATCCACAAGTGCCGGACCGGGGCAACCCGCTCCAGCACTCTGAACGCCCAGAACCCATCGGTCATCTTCGGTGACCGACGGTACCACACCATATGTGTCGTATTCCCCCCGTGGAATACGACACCTCGCCCGCACCTCCCTGGAGGCCGCAGGGAGCTGGCCCTTGGTCAGGAGCTGCTTGCTACAAATAGCATCCAACAACACTATGAACCGTGGATCCGCAAGATCCCCGTCCGAATCGATGCAACCGACGGACGGGGCGCATCCTCCTCGGCCGTGGCCGAAACCACAGATGGGTCAACCCTGGCTAGCCAAGCCAGAGCCTCCGACCAGTCTACTTCCGAGGAGGACACACCCGTGAACACGTCACCCGTTGACGCGTTCACAGACCTGCCAGCCACGGCCTCCCGGTAAGGAGCCGCGGCTGACATGCCAGGCACTCCGGCACCAAACGGTTCCGCCGCCACCCCATGAACACCAGTCCATGGGGTAGGTCCGTACAGAAAACCGTGCGGACCCATAGCAGACGCGGAACCGTGGCCAAACAGGGGCGCCAATGGCACCCCACGTCCGACCACCGGACCAGGCGAGATAGGTGAGTACCACGCCCGGCCCGGCACACCAGTCACCGTGTCGGCTGGCGTCAAACCAACCGTCACGGGACCGGTGCCTGGTAGCAGATTGGCCTCAACCACGGGCGAAGCCGCTGCCCTGGCTTGTGTCAAGCCAGACAGATGGAGGACGGTTCCGTCCGGGACGGAATCGACCTCCATATTCTCCACCCGTGGCATCACAGGCCGCAGCAACTTCTCCTCTTCGGCCTCGTCTTCAGAACCGTGGAAACCTGGCGGATGGCTCCCACACCTGACGGACCGGCCACCGCTACTGGACCACCCGGAGGTGGCCGCAGAGAGACGGAACGCGCCAGGCCGGAGCCCGACGGGACCGCCAGTGGGCCGTACAAGACGGCTCCCTCGGTAACCAGTCCAGAACCCTGTCCAAGAACAGGGTCTGTACCAGGCGTGGAGAGAAACTGTCCCCCAACCTTCGGTAGCAGTGACGACACCAGCGTGGGCAGAACGCTAAGCAGAAAACCCTGCATAGCCGGACCGAACCACGCCGGCGGTGCCATCTCCGCCACCTCCAGCCGGGGATGTGGAGCGGCCCCACCGGCCACTCCACGATTTACTTTCGCACCGCCTGACCCCGCGTCAGACCCAGCCACATCCTTCTGGGCAAGGAACTTGAGCATCATCTCCGCGGACCACACTGCACACACACACACTACACCTATCATCTAGGTTACAGGGCGTACACCTAAAACACACATGGTCCTTGAACAAGACCTGTACGAATTTGTGGCACTCGTCACATGATTGCGGGGCTGGCTTGGCCTATAAATAAGCACAAACCTACAATAAGCAAGCGGAACGACACACAGATGGAAGGCAGACAATTAATTTTCAAATAATTTGACCATAAATTAACTGCAAACCCTCCCGCACCCCACTCCGCAACGTTACAGCAAAGATCGCATTGACTATAACGACAAGAACGAAGCGGGCATAAATACACCCATAATTGATCCTCCAGGATGTATAATGGAACCAGGAATCATATCGCATAGCATTCGGGGTGTATTTACCAATTAATATAAATTATACTCCTAACGAAAGCCAAAACGATATGTGAAGAAACAACAAAATGTAAACAAACTGCTGTAGCACACGGTAAAACCGCAGACCACGCATCTTAGTCAAGAATTTTGAAACCACCGATCATTGCAAACAGATCGTGACAACACGTAAACTTGAACATTCCAAAGTTTCCGGTACCATTTTTAATACGCAGCACCCAGAACAAGATGCGCGAATTAATGAAAAGTTTTCTTCACATAAAGATCCGAGCACCACGGGTGTGACGTCACCTGCTCGGATCCTACGGAGAACGACGTCAGCCGATATTCGTGTTAGAAATACCGTAGCAAACACCTATTTTCATATCTGCCGATCGCCTGTTGGGATTTAAAGAAGGCGATCATCCGGCATATCTGATTCTCTGGGGTCAGAAATTGGGACATGCGACACAACGAAATTTAGAGACCTAAGTCTTTTAACTATGGATAATAAGGAATTATACAACCTGATTATCCTCTGCGGTATCCATTATTATCCAAATTATCCTTTCAAGAGAGCACTAGCTATCACAATCTCAAATTATAACAAGACTTAGATTAAATCTTTGTCCACTGCGAAAAGCATGTATTGCATTTGTTGCTATGCAAACAAGAATGAGCTCTATGGTAGACGGGTACTCGGCAGTTGGGAGCTGAGTACCCGGTTCCAAGGAGTCGGTAAAGCTTTCTAAGTCTATAGTCCTAGAGCCAAGTGTCAAGGCCAGCTGTATATCAGAAGTAACAGAATGGTGAGTATTGATCGAAGGAGAGTCTGATCTTGAAACATTTTTTTCCAAATGAAGCTAGTAATGATGCAGATAGTACTCTTGCATAGTATATAACTGCTGTAAAATTTGGTTGACATCTGGTGAGCCATTGTTGAAAAACTACAACAAAACAAAGATAAAGAAAATGCAAAGTCAAAAACTGTGAAAAAAGTAGTAAAGATTGTCCAAAATCTTATCAGTAATGATGCAGATCGTATCCCTGTATTGCAGAGAACACTTCTGTAAAGTTTCAGTGAAATCGGAATGACCATAGTTCAGTTACATGGTCTTTAGACAACCTTAACACAAAAACCATGAAAAAAATTCAACGTCCAAAATTATGAAAATGCAGGAGAAATTTCCCAAAATCAAATGGGTACAGCACAGCTCAGAATACACCTTTCCAGAGTGTGTACCCATCATATGACATCATAATCATCTCGGCGGTGTGTATAATGACATCATAATGGATGACGTCATGAATGACGTCGATAAGTACGTCACGAACGCATATTTGAAGACGGTCTATGCGTTGTTGTACAAATTGTTTGCTTTTACTATTTAATAAATATTCTGTTGAATATTTTGAAACTAATTTGACTGGGCACTGTTGCTGCCATAGCAACAGCGTCCAATAAAATTAGTTACAAAATATTCAACAGCTTCCCTGTATAGTTTTCAGAAAATTGATAGCGAGGGCATTCGGGGATCGATCAATCCAAACAAGGCGAGGTGTGGGTGGAGCTTAGCTAGTGATGGGCGGGGCATCGCTAAAAATGGAAAGGTCCATTAAGTTAACAAAAACCGTGACAGCAGCAAAACATATGCACACAAAAAGCAAAACATTGCGCACCAAATAAAAAACATTGCACGCCAAATGAAAAACACAAACAGGATGAAGTCGAAATGCCAGGTGACTTTTTCCCGTGATGTACCTGAATTAATTACGAACAGGATAAGCTTAAACGCAGCAAAACACTTTCCGACAAGATTGTTTTTCGAAAACGTGGTCGTGTTTTTCTCTAGCTGGCTGGCTGATAATAGTATTCTCGATATATAATGTAGACAGGGATTGAAATGAAAATAAGTGCTAAAATCCTCGGCAGTCCTACTATTTGTCTATCGCGCTAAAATAATCTACATGTATGTCAAATCCCGCAAGTCGGCATGTTCCGCTGCGCTGGATGTTTTTAAAAAGTAAATGTGAAAGCAACCGAATGAGAACACTGGGAAGATTCGCAGGACTAATATTTCCGGTAAAATGTCAGACAAAACTACAGAATACATCTATCACGATCAACTGTGGATGTTTCTCGAGCTTCCGTTTGACTTCATTGTAAGGTTTTTTCACAATAATATGTTAGATATTATAAAATATCGCCTGGAAATGCCGCCGTTGAATGGTCATAAGTGGTCTATAGCAATACAGGTCTGTAGATTTAATAGATGGAGCTAGCATATGTCTCGTAGTTTCGTACAAATACAATGACAATCACCAACAATGGGCATTTGTGCATAGGTACATTATGTAAACCTTTGCAAAATCTTGTCGCAAACATTCATTTCAACAAATAAACTTTACAATTCTATTTTATTCCCGATACGAAACCAATTTAAGAGAACATGAAAATATGTGTTGTCCTTTCTCGTCGTTCGCGAACAACATTCTGAAACTGTTCTAGAATGCCACAGCGAGAACAGTTTAGCATGTTTAGCATTCACGAACGAGATTTCCACTCCTCGTCTGATGGGGAGTAGAAATTTTGTTCGGGAAACACTGTTCCTGTGCTGTTGTCGAATGGCAAGGTTCTTGTTAAATGAGCCAAATTCCACAGGCATTCCAATTTACTAAGCATGTGAAATGTGCTTATGTTTTTCACAAATGCGCCAGGTATTTTGAAGACATGGCATGCTCTCTAGCCGTGTTCATATTTTGTTTCCAAATGCTTTCTGATACTTTATGGCGCGCCAAAAAAACATGTCACTATTATTTGTTGTTTTTGTCCTGGCACAGTTGTTTTTTTGTTTTCTTCGTGTCGCGTTTATGTTTTCTTCGCCTACGTTTTTGTTTTGAATCTGGCACATTATTGTTTTCTTCTTGGCACATTTTTGTATTTGTCTGTTGCGCTTTTGTTCTCGGGACATCCTAACTTAATTCTGAGCTGTACTGTATGATGTGGACAGCACCCCTGTATAGTACATAACACTGTAGTAAAATTTGGTTGATATCCGTTGTTGAAAACGAGTGGTTCATAAACAAAAGACTCAAGGGCCTGTGGCGTTCACCTCGATCATTGGCATTTTAAACTATTTGCATTTAAATAGACATGATAGACTCTCGCTTAATCTGTTGAAGCCAACCGTCACAGGATTGTTCCACCCAAGTTTTGTTGAAATCGGGTTATTGATTGAAGGAGTACCATTTTTAAATGGTTCCGGAAAACCTTCATAAAATCAGATTGCTGCCAAAAGATTGACCTATCGAAAGTCTGAATAGAATTTCTAAAGGCTACGAAAATAGGATCCTTCCAGTCAAAATTGGTTGAAATTGCCCAAGCGATTAATGAGGAGTAGCATTTTATGAATTCTCATTTATTGGAAAACCCAAGACGGCCACCATCGAAATGAACCCGTCACAATTCTGTATACAAGTTCTGACGCGTACAGGTTCTTTCAACTGAGTTTGGTTGAAATCGGTCAAGCGGTTAATGAGGAGTAGCTTTTTAACTGATTTCCCAAAGATTTCAGCAAATCCTAGATGGCCGCCGGAAAAATGGACCAATCAAAATTCTGTATACAAGTTCTGAAATCTATGAGCCTAGTATCCTTCCAGCCAACTCTGGTTGAAATTGCTCAAGCAGTTAAAGGACAATTCAGGGATGATAAAAAGTGTGTTTTATTTGAAAGATTATTACATGTTTAATGAAATTGTGCCACAATAATAACCAGGTAGAAATAGCGTAACCAACTTACGCTAGATAAAGTCGGTAAAATTGACAATTTTTCGCACATAGGGGGCGCTGCCATTTTATCGCTCCTAGCGACGTCAGCCCCGCACCACCGCAATGCCTGGAGGAGCGAGGCCAATAGATGCTGGTATATATTTTAAGGAAGTATACGTATATGATAATAGCAAACAAACCGCTGAAGCGATTCCAATGACTCAAGGATCTCTAAATAGGTGCCGACCTCGGGATTAATATGATATAATGGATGTTAATATCGGACAAGAGGTTCAAACGACTGGAATATATAAAAAAAATTATTCATCTAAGATACGATCTGTGAATGTTATCCATTTTTTGGTAAAATTCAGGATGAGATGGTTTTTGTCTCGAACACTCCATCTTTACGTATTGTCATTAAATTGGAGCGTGCTTAAAGCTGAATGAAATGGCTATTTGCCTGACCAATTATAATTTTGCTCACGTGAAAATTGCCAGAGATATTACCAAATGAATTAATATTTTGCCATAAAATCTGGGAATTTTCATCGGCCGATCAATATTGCCCGGCAATCTGTAGTAATTTCAATAATTAAGATATTTTGATGAAATTTTTCCGGTTATGTGAAACATTATAAAGCTTCGGCACGCAAAATTCTGTAATTGTAGCTGTAATACTTATTCTGATATAGGATGATGGATAGAGCGCATCCTGAAATTTTTCTAGCTTAGTTTTTCCAGCAGTGTATCTTTTGAACCACTAGGCCGATTCTGACATCCCTAGCATTGGATAAATCTTCGAATTTGCAGCTACATGTAGGTATCAGAATTACTACAATCGGTTCTGTAGTTACGGCAATATTATCATATATGTTTTCTTGGAATATATATTTATACTGACTGCGACACACGCTATATCTTGAGTCGGCTGAGTAATTTGACAATACGCACATGTCAAGTGTGCCACTTCATTTAACCCCTATCCCAAGGTGTAAAATGCGTAATAGCCTACTTACAGAGATAGTTCCGGGGTACATTTTGAATAAAAATGTTGCTGAAACGTGTTGCTATCGTGCACAGAAATGACTTACAGCAGCATTGTTACCAAAATGAACACATTCTGATAAGATAGTGAAAATGGAATCTATGCTTCAGCGGTCTAGGGGTTAACGATTCGCCACCGACTTCAGATACTAGAATTACTTGAAAAACTTACTAGCTTAACTGAACAATGTCCTAACGATTATGAATTAGCACACGTTAGGCCTCCATGTATATACATATTTACTGAACCGCCTTCATGCTCGGCAAAGATAGTGTTGGTGCGGGGATGACATCAGGATCTTGTGAAATCTCGCTCTCGTTGCAGGAAAATGGCACCGCCCAGGAGACAAAATAATCCCATGTTTACGATGGTATAAGTCCTCGTATTATTTGTCTATTGTTTTTATTTGGGATCCAATATGTTAGTCATATAATAATCTTTCAAATAAACTACACTTTTACCAATCCCGGAATTGTCCTTTAATGAAGAGTAGCGTTTTACATGATTTTCTCACCATTTGTCAGAAAATCCAAGATAGTTGCCAGAAAATTGACCAATCAAAATTCTGTATACAAGCTCTGAAGCATACCAGGATAGGGTTCTTCCATCCAAGTTTGATTGAAATTGGCCCAGTGCTTATCGAGTAGGCTTTTAAGTGATTTCCAGAAATGTTCAGAAAATCCAAGATGGCCACTGGAAAAATTGACCAATCAAAATTGTGTATACAAGTTTTGAAACCTATCTGCCTAGTATCCTTACAGTCAAGTCTGGTTGAAATTGTTCAAGCAGTTAATGAGGAGTAGCGCTTTAAACGATTTCCCGCCACCGGAAAAATGGACCAATCAAAATTCTGTATACAAGTTCTGAATAATACCATGCTAGGGTTCTTTCACCCACGTTTGATTGAAATCGGCCCAGTGGTTATCAAGACATATGCTTTCAAGTGATTTCCAGAAAATCCAAGATGGCCACTGGAAAAATTGACCAATCAAAATTCTGTATACAAGTTCTGAATCGTACCAGTGTACTATCCTCCCAGCTAAGCCTGGTTGAAAATGTCCAAGCAGTTAAATTGAGGAGTAGCGTTTTAAATGATTTCCCACCTTTTTTTTTGGAAAATTCAAGATGGCCGCCCAAAAAATTGACCAAAATTCTGTATACAAGTTCAGAAGCCTACCCCCATAGGGTCCTTCCAGCCAAATCTAATTAGGTTGAATGAGGAGTAAGCGTTTTTAAGCAAAAGCTGTCGGATGGATGGATGCCGGATGGACAGACGGACGACGGATGGTCGCCATGCCATAATCTCACTTGGCCATTCAGGCCAGGTGAGCTAAAGACCGTAACCAGAAAACCATGAAAAATAATTAAAATTCCCCAAATTAAAATTTATTGTTATGGCGATCACATCTCTGTATAGTATAGATACATGTAGACCACTTTTGTAAAGTTTCATTGAAATTGGATGAGCCAGTGTTGAAAAATAAGTTGATTAAAAAACCGTAACCCAAAACTGCACTGGCAAAATACATGAAAAAACAGTTAAAAAACACTGCACAAATGACGGCCGCCACCGCCAAGAATGATGCCGCCGGAATTAGTGATCCCTATGCCTCGCTTTCTGCTTCGCGGGCGAGAGAATTTTGAAGCTAAAAACGCAGCAATGGCTTCCAATCAAATTACTTTCAAAATACTCAACAGTTTTCCTGTAAGGTTGCCAATCAGGGCATAATTTATCTGGTATCGCACCTCAATTTGCTACATATATTTAGGTATTTACTATACATTCTGCAACATTTTTATGGGATTGCAATTTATTATTGATTTTCTTAAGTTCTATTATTAACACTTTCAACAACAAATCCCTGAAAAAGTAAATTCTGTACTATGTCATGTATGTAGAGCATATTCTGTACTATGTCATGTATGTAGAGCATATTCTGTACTATGTCATGTATGTAGAGCATATTCTGTACTATGTCATGTATGTAGAGCATATTCTGTACTATGTCATGTATGTATAGCATATTCTGTACTATGTCATGTATGTAGAGCATATTCTGTACTATGTCATGTATGTAGAGCATATTCTGTACTATGTCATGTATGTAGAGCATATTCTGTACTATGTCATGTATGTAGAGCATATTCTGTACTATGTCATGTATGTAGAGCATATTCTGTACTATGTCATGTATGTAGAGCATATTCTGTACTATGTCATGTATGTAGAGCATATTCTGTACTATGTTATGTATGTAGAGCATATTCTGTACTATGTCATGTATGTATAGCATATTCTGTACTATGTCATGAATGTAGAGCATATTCTGTACTATGTCATGTATGTAGAGCATATTCTGTACTATGTCATGAATGTAGAGCATATTCTGTACTATGTCATGTATGTAGAGCATACATGTATGTAGAGCATATTCTGTACTATGTCATGTATGTAGAGCATATTCTGTACTATGTCATGTATGTAGAGCATATTCTGTACTATGTCATGTATGTAGAGCATATTCTGTACTATGTCATGTATGTAGAGCATATTCTGTACTATGTCATGTATGTAGAGCATATTCTGTACTATGTCATGAATGTAGAGCATATTCTGTACTATGTCATGAATGTAGAGCATATTCTGTACTATGTCATGTATGTAGAGCATATTCTGTACTATGTCATGTATGTAGAGCATATTCTGTACTATGTCATGAATGTAGAGCATATTCTGTACTATGTCATGTATGTAGAGCATATTCTGTACTATGTCATGTATGTATAGCATATTCTGTACTATGTTATGTATGTATAGCATATTCTGTTGAATATTTTGAAATTAATATGAATGGAAGCCATTGCTGCCTAAGGTCATATTAATTTCAAAATATTCAACAGCTTTCCTGTTTGTTAGCTCTGAGATTGATATAAAGGGAATTTATCCGTAAAAGAGTTAACTGCTATACATTTTTGTTGACTACTATACAATTTATAATTTGCATAGCAATACATGCTATGCAAATATTAAATTCTAAATTATGCCCTGCCAATGAAAATGAAATATGGTGAATTCATCAGTCATGTTGACAGAGCATCTGCAAAATTAAGTTTCTTGATCATGAAAACCTACATTAATGTAATCCTCAATTATCAACAGCAACACCACTATCTTTCCAGTTATTCTAGCAAGCAGGATATAGACCTCTCCTCTAATTTGGTGGCCATCTTAGGTTTTTTAGAAATGCTCAAAAGTGCCACATTGGCATCATGCAGATTCACAATCTGCCGTGTCTCTAACGTACTCCTCAGTATGGCAAGATTAACAATCTGTCATGTCTGTAGCATACTCCCCAGCATGACAAGATTCACAATCTGTCATGTCTATAGCATACTCCTAAGAATGCCAAGATTCACAATCTGTCATGTCTCTAGCATCCCCAGCATGCCAAGATTCACACTGTCGTGTCTGTAGCATCCCCAGCATCCCAAGATTCACAATCTGTCGTGTCTGTTGTGTCCCCAGCATGGCAAGATTCACAATCTCTCATGTCTGTAGCGTACTCCACAGTATGACAAGATTCACAATCTGTCATGTCTGTAGCGTACTCCTCAGTATGACAAGATTCAAAATCTGTCATTTCTGTAGCGTAGCGTACTCTCCAGTATGCCAAGATTCACAATCTGTCATGTCTGTAGTGTCCTCAGCATGCCAAGATTCACAATCTGTTGTGTCCCCAGCACGAAAAGATTCACAATCTGTCATGTCTGTAGCGTACTCTCCCGTCTGACAAGATTCACAATCTGTCATGTCTGTAGTGTCCCCAGCACACCCAAGATTCACAATCTGTCATGTCTGTAGTGTCCTCAGCATGCCAAGATTCACAATCTGTTGTGTCACCAGCATGCTAAGATTCACAATCTGTCATGTCTGTAGCGTGCTCCCCAGTATCCCAAGATTCACAATCTGATATGTCTGTAGCGTGCTCCCAGTATGCCAAGATTCACAATCTGATATGTCTATAGCATACTCCCCGTATGACAAGATTCACAATCTATGTCTGTAGTGTCCTCAGCATGCCAAGATTCACAATCTGTTGTGTCCCCAGCACGAAAAGATTCACAATCTGTCATGTCTGTAGCGTACTCCTCAGTATGACAAGATTCAAAATCTGTCATTTCTGTAGCGTAGCGTACTCTCCAGTATGCCAAGATTCACAATCTGTCATGTCTGTAGTGTCCTCAGCATGCCAAGATTCACAATCTGTTGTGTCCCCAGCACGAAAAGATTCACAATCTGTCATGTCTGTAGCGTACTCTCCCGTCTGACAAGATTCACAATCTGTCATGTCTGTAGTGTCCCCAGCACACCCAAGATTCACAATCTGTCATGTCTGTAGTGTCCTCAGCATGCCAAGATTCACAATCTGTTGTGTCACCAGCATGCTAAGATGCACAATCTGTCATGTCTGTAGCGTGCTCCCCAGTATCCCAAGATTCACAATCTGATATGTCTGTAGCATGCTCCCAGTATGCCAAGATTCACAATCTGATATGTCTATAGCATACTCCCCGTATGATAAGATTCACAATCTATGTCTGTAGTGTCCTCAGCATGCCAAGATTCACAATCTGTTGCGTCCCCAGCACGAAAAGATTCACAATCTGTCATGTCTGTAGCGTACTCCCCAGTATGACAAGATTCAAAATCTGTCATTTCTGTAGCGTAGCGTACTCTCCAGTATGCCAAGATTCACAATCTGTCATGTCTGTAGTGTCCTCAGCATGCCAAGATTCACAATCTGTTGTGTCCCCAGCACGAAAAGATTCACAATCTGTCATGTCTGTAGCGTACTCCCCAGTATGACAAGATTCAAAATCTGTCATTTCTCAAATACTTAAGTTTGTAAACTTTGTATTTTGAGCACTCAAACATGTCAGTGCCCATATATAGACACTAGTTCTATTTAGTCTAGATAATATACAGGTTATATTAGATTAGTCTAGATAACATACAGGTTATATTAGATTAGTCTAGATAACATACAGGTTATATTAGATTAGTCTAGATAATATACAGGTTATATTAGGTTACTCTAGATAATATAAAGGTTCTATTAGATTACTCTAGATAATATACAGGTTATATTAGGTTACTCTAGATAATATACAGGTTATATTAGATTAGTCTAGATAATATACAGGTTATATTAGGTTACTCTAGATAATATATACAGGTTATATTAGATTACTCTAGATAATATACAGGTTATATTAGATTACTCTAGATCAGGGCTTCAGAAACAGAATTTTCCCAGCCGGACATGCCACTTTGGGAGTGGGGTGGGGTGGGGGGTGAGTGAAAATGCATGATGCACCTGTATTGCGTAAAACGCTCATTAGTAACTGCGGTTTCTAATAGGACAAGGGCTGCATATTCTTTAAATCCAAACCTCTGAGAAAGGGTGGCGACTTCTATTAGGTATGTTTCAAGAAAAAATGCATTAAAAAAATAACACGAAATTAGAACACATTAAATTTTTCACGCTAGAAATTCTTACCTAAGCTTTATGCTTAATGTATAGCTTATATCAGCGGAAGTGAAATTATTAATTGGGACAGCCTAAATATTGTGTATATTTTAATAAACATCGTTATTTCATCAAAACTAATTCAAAGTTTGACATAAAATGGCGCCGATAAAAAATTGAAATCACATGATAGCTTCCGCTATATGACGAGTTTAGGCTGTTACCCGAGTAGCGCGAAGACGCTAATAGTAGTAGTGCCCGCTTAGAGACTTGCGCAATTCACATAAATAGGAGGGGGGGGGGGGGGGGCTTCGAGTAGCTACGAGAGTGATGGCATAAACTCATCCTATAGCTAATTAATACTTGGTAGTATGTAATGTTACATGTACCAAGTCGGCCGGGACGAAATCGACCAAGTGAACAAAAATCCTGGTAGTAAATATACTGCTGACTACATTTACTGATTAGGTAATAGTGAATTTATTGCTCAAATTGTTTTAAAAACAGTATCTCCTGTATATATATTTATTACTAATTTGCAATATTGGCAATTGCAACGTTGCAAAATCAGTTTTTATTTGGGAGGTCTCCTTCCAGTCAGGATAAAGTTCAGTGGAATGCCTCCAATCACAAGAGCTTTAATTTGCTCATCCAACTTAAGAAGGGATCTAACCTCATTTTATTTCTTACGTTGTTTTAGGTGATTTTATGTTGGTTTATGACAATACATGTACAATGACTGGTCAGTTTGAGTTTTATTTCATCATTTAAGAATGATAGACTGAAGGAAATTTCAATTTCCCTTTCTCCGAGATTTAACAATACTCACCATTCTATTACTTCTGATATACAGCTGGCCCTGACAGCTGGCTCTTAGGACTATAGACATAGAAAGCTTTACCGACTCCTTGAAACCGGGTACTTGGCTCCCAACTGCTGGGTACCCGTCTACCATGAAGCTCATATTGTTTGCATAGCCACCAAACAAGAGAAACCCATGGCTTGCCTCCGTGGGGCTGGGAGGCTGGTCCGTAATAAAATGGTGAGTATTGTTAGATCTCGGAGAAAGGGAAATTGAAATTTCCTTCATTCTCCTTCGATCAATACTCACCATTCTATTACTTCTGATATACACCAGATTTGGTCAGTAACCTGGTGGAAAGGGGCAAGCCATAACTGATACTTTTGCCCCTTGGAGAAAGAGCTAGACTTAAACTTGACTAATGGAGACCTAAAAGGACCATCAAGTTAACGGAACCGAATCACGTTCGCATCACTGCCCCCCCCCCTTTTTTCTCCTAAGAAAAGGGAGAGAACTCACGAACATGCATCTCGCCTGAAAACACAAATATGCCAAGAGGGTTAACTGCTCTTTGCATATACATATATGTGTTAACCTGGGAATGAGCATGAATATATAAGATGAATGAACATGATATATAAACATAATACAAAAACTCTCAATCTTGAATTACCTCATGATTTATGGATTTCAGACGTGGCGCCTCCAACCATTCACTTGTCCGGCCATCAGTGACACAATCTGGTTGACATCCTCTCGCTCGACCATGTCTGCTTCTAAATTCTTTCTTACAAATGCCAAAAAAGGGAGAAGAGCAGTGTGGTCGCATAACTATCGTTTCAAAACAGCTAAAGCGAGTGGATTGGCGGAGTCTGACACATCCCTCATATAGTAATCCATGAAAGAGGACTCATTGAAAAGGGCGATCGAGGCGGCTATTCCTCTAACATCGTGTGTCCTTGCGCATTGCACCTGGTGCCCAATCGCAATCTCATGGGTAATCTGAATGCATTCGACTACCCAACGAGAGATAGAATCCATGGATGCGGCGCCATATGTCTTCTTATGGCAGATCCACAGATGTTTATCATTCGACCGTAACGAGTCTGTCCGTTTTCTGTACTTAGTCAAAGCATGGAATGAGCACCAGACACTGGCATCACGATCAAACCTTGTTAGTTTCGGTATAATGATCGGTTTGCCGGGATATCTCAAAGATTGATTCTTTGACATAAACTCTGCTCTTGGCAGACGCAGACCCTCTCCGGAGACAATAAATCGGTCACTCTCTGCTGAAAGCACATGGATCACACTGCGCCTTCTAGCTGAGGAAGTTGCCAATAGAAAGACTGCTTTTAGAGTCAAATGCTTTAGACTAGCCAAACGCAACGGTTCGAAAGGGTGCTTGGCCGGTACATTAAGCACTAAAGATAGACTACAGGCTGGAATGACTACCGGTTGTCTCGGTCGGAGATTGCTCATTCCCTTCACCATCACATTTAACTGGGCCACCTCTGGACTATCCCTGTTGGCTAGACAAGGGATAACTGATGCCAAAGCCGACTTGTATCCAGCAATTGTGACGGGAGCTAGTCCTGAAAAGAACAACTCACAGAGAAAGTCTGCTATTTGCTGAATAGTGGATTGAAAAGTATCAATAGCATTTTCTTCACACCAGTCTGCAAATCTGTTAACCTTGTTGTTATATGACTTGAAGGTTGACCTCCTCGCAACTGTGATGAAATCAGAAGCTTGTCGAGAAAAGCCTTCCGACGTGGAACGTTGTTTTATAACATCCACGCAGTCAATTTGAACATTTCGGGACGCTCGTGTAGGAAGCGTCCCTTGGCCTGGGAGATTATGTTCGGAATCTCGGGTAACTGCACTGGGTTCTCCACCAGCAGATCTAGAAGATCCGTGAACCACGCCCTGCTGGGCCAAAACGGCGCTATTAGCAGGACCAGGCACGGTTCCTCCCTGATCTTCACCAATATCTTCGGCAGAAGAATGGTGGGTGGGTACGCGTAAGCGTGCATCCCTCTCCAGCTTATCGCCAGAGCGTCTGTATCGACGGCATTTGGATCTGGAATCGGCGAGACATAAGTCATGATTTGAGCATTTTCCCTTGTGGCGAACACGTCCACGTTGGGTTTGCCCCAATGCTCGAAGATCCTTCGTAGAACTGCAGGGTGGAGAGACCATTCTATTGGCAGAATTCTCTGCCTGCGAGACAAAGCATCCGCTAGAATGTTCAATCGCCCAGGAATGTGAGCTGCTTTCAAAACAACCGAGTAATTCCTGCACCATTGAATCAAGTGCCACACTTTGATACACAGTGTGGGTGACTTGGTCCCGCCTTGGCGATTTATGTATGATACTACCGTCGAATTGTCCGACCGTATCAATATCGCCTTGCCCCTGATCATTGAAAGAAATTCTTCCAATGCAAGTTCCACTGCCATCATTTCCAACAGATTGATATGCAGCTGGCTCTCCTGGAGAGTCCATGTGCCCGAGACCTGGTGTTCTCCCAGGCAGGCCCCCACCCCTCCAGCTATGCATCCGTGTACACGGACAGCAGGGGGTGGGGTAGGTGCAGCGAAACCCCATCTAGGAGATTCTGACGCTCTTTCCACCATACAAGATGCGACATTATTGGCTCCAAAACTGGCACCAGTTTTGACAGGGGTTCTGTTCTCTGTTTCCACAGAGACATCAGATACAACTGGATAGGTCTTCGCATTAGAGCAGCGTACGGGATCACCTGCTCCATGGACACCATCATGCCCAGCATCTGAAGAAACCGCCTCACCTGAATGTGGTTTCCCAATCGAACTCTTGAGGATGGCTAACAGACACCACTCTGGGCTCTGACGGGAAAGCCCTGCCCTCCTCGAGATCGAATCGCATCCCTAAATAAATGAAATGTTGAGTGGGTGTCAACTCGGATTTCTCCTTGTTGACTATCCAGCCTAGTCAGAGCAGTATCTAACTTGGCTGATCTGTCTGCTTTGATCAGCCAATCGTCTATGTAGGTGTGTAGCGCCACGTTCTCTTTTCTGAGATATGTCACCGCAAGGACCACTCTTGTGAAAACCCTTGGAGCTGTCGACAGGCCGAACGGGAGGACTATAAACTCCCATACTTGATTCTGAAACGCAAATCTCAGAAACCCGTGACAACTCCTGTTCATTGGGATGTGGAAATATGCATCTTTCAGATCGATCGACACACACCACATTCACTTCCTCAATCCTGCCATTACCGACCTCAGAGTTTCCATCTGGAACCGAGGCGTATGGATAAACCAATTTAATGGCCTGAGATTGAGTATGGGTCTCCAACCCCCTGTGCTCTTGGGGACAAGGAACATGTTTGAATAGAAGCCTGGAGTGTTCCGGTTTGCTCGTTTTATTGCTCCCTTCAGAAGCAAACCGGACACTTCGTTTTGAATGGCTTCTAACCTGTCTGGTTCCCTTGGTACGGGTGTCCAGACAGGTGCCAAAGACAGATTCTGTGGTAGAAAGTCCCACCACTCTGGCATGTATCCCTGGGATAACCATCCCAGGACCAGACTGTCCGACGTCACACCTCGCCAAGCCTCGACGAAATGCATGAGCCTTCCACCCACTATAGACACCTCGACGCCTACTGGGGTTGTCTGGCTCGCGATCCGCTCACCCCCCACCCCACCCCTCTCTTGACCAGAGAGAGAGAGAGAGAACCATTTTGGCCTTGGCTCGGCTGGTCTAACTGGCACCGCTGTTCCTGTTGCACAGGTGCGGTCCTGGCAGATACGAAGGGAGCTCTCATACCCTCAGGTACGATCCGCTCCCTTCTTTCCGCCCTTTGACGACTTAGCCTTCCCCTTCCCCTTCCCGCCTCTCGGGCGATCACAAGCAACATTGGGGAGGGTAGGAGCCTCCACAACCTTCTTGGCTTTCTTCGCCAGAGGCGGCTGAGAAAAGCCAGACAAAGCAGAAGCAGCACCAGGCTTAGCTTTCGCCTTGCCTTTATGCTTCTTAAAAGGTTGCATGGTCAGCGGCTTTGCTACAGCCTCTAGTGCGTGCGCTTGACGCACCAGCTCTAGCTGTAGGTTCACCGCCAACCGATTCTGTGCAATGCTAGCCGTGTCTTCTAAGATGGCCTGCGCTTGGCCACCGAAGATGCTAGGGCCTGTCAGGGGCGTCCCAAGAAAATGCTCCCTGACGGCCGTAGCTGGACGCATATGGTCAAGAACCATCTGCCTCCTAGACTTTGTAACACGCGCCTGCACCCTTGCCAATGCATCCATAGACAGCACCAGGACCCGGACGAACTTGTGGCACTCGTCACATGATGGCGGGGCTGGCTTGGCCTATAAATAAGCACAAACCTACAATAAGCAAGTGGGATGAAACAGAGATGGAAGGCAGACAATTAATTTTCTAATATATTGACCATAAATTAACTGTAACCCTCCCGCACCCCACCCCGCAACGTTACAGCAAAGATCGCATTGATTATGACGACAAGAACGAAGCGGGCAATAATACACCCATACACTGATCCTCAAGGATGTATCACGGAACCAGGAATCATATCGCATAGCATTCGGGGTATATTTACTAATAAATATAAATTATACTCCTAACGAAAGCCAAAACGATATGTGAAGAAACAACAAAATGCATAACAAACTGCTGTAACACACGGTAAAACTGCAGACCACACATCTTAATCAAGAATTTTGAAACCACCGATCATTGCAAACAGATCGTGATAACACGCAAAACTTGAAGTTTTCTGGTACGTTTTTTCTATTTTAGTACGCAGCACCCAGAATCAGATGCGCGAATTAATGAAAAGATTTTCTTCACATAAATATCCGAGACACCCTGGTGTGACATCACCCGCTCGGATCTTACGGAGAACGACGTCAGCCGATATTCGTGTTCAAAATACCATAGCTAACACCTATTTTCATATCTGCCGATCCCTGTTGGGGTTTAAAGAAGGCGATCATCCACCATATTTCATTGTTAACACGTCCCAGATTCTTTGGGGTTAGAAATTGGAACATGCGACACAGACAAAATTTTAGAGACCTAAGTCTTTTAACTATGGAATAATAAGGAATTATACAACCTGGTTATCATCGGCGGCATCCATATTAATCCAAGAAATCCTTTGAGAACGCACAAGCTATCACAATTAATACAGACAAAAAGACTTAGGCTAAAACTCTTAAGATCTTTCCAACTGCAAAAAGTATGTATCTCTTGTTGCTATGCAAACAAGAATGAGCTTCATGGTAGACGGGTACTCGGCAGTTGGGAGCCGAGTACCCGGTTCCAAGGAGTCTGTAAAGCTTTCTAAGTATATAGTCCTAGAGCCAGCTGTCAGGGCCAGCTGTATATCAGCATTAATAGAATGGTGAGTATTGATCGAAGGAGAAGTAAGATTTACAAATATTACATAGAATATAAGCCGGAAATTGCCGCCAGAATTTTTTTATTCACAATGCTTTAACAAAATACATACATTGCTGTCCGACTGGACACCACATTTACCGGTCATCGAAGACAATTCTCGGTCATGTCCGGACAATATGGACATTTTTGAAGCCCTGGTCTAGATAATATACAGGTTATTATATTAGATTAGTCTGGATAATATACAGGTTATATTAGATTAGTCTAGATAATATACAGGTTATATTAGATTAGTCTAGATAATATACAGGTTATATTGGCATAATAAGGGTGTAATTAACTCTATTGCCCTGTAGGTGGGGCTTAGAATACACCTTCCGTATCCTCTGCGTGTCGTAAGAGGCGACTAAAGGAGGTAAGGGTGAGGTAACCCTGACAGAAACCTTGAGTGCTGAAGACGGAGGTTCCAGGCCGCACGGCGCACTCTAATAAACCATGGATCCACGCATTTAACACTTATGATTATGTCGATAGTCACTTACAGGCCTGGCGGTATGATCAGCGAACGAAAAGAAGAAAGAATAATTAACTCTAACAATTAATTCACACTTATTTGTTTAAGAAAATTTTAATTTTTTCATAGAAAAGGTACATTTGCAGACTGAAAATTGACCACTGGAATGACCGGCTAGTTTACTGTGCTGCAAAACTGCCAAAAATAAACACAATTTATCATCCCTAATAATAGTATCTCAACCATAACGCAATTTATGGGAAAATTGTTGAATCTAATTTGAGTACACACGGTAGAATACATGTACCTTGCTTCCTTGGTCTAGTTAGAATTCGAATAAATTTATTTTCAAAAGATTCAACAAAATATAAGGTAGCTTTTAGAATGTGTAATTTATATGGCCTGTAGAGCTGCAAAAGTTAATCCTATATACTTTGTAGAATCTAAGCCTAGGACACATGATTATAGTATATAATAGTTAACTTTACAATCAATTACTTAGTTAAATCAGATTCAGCTTGTGATCTGACCTAATCTGAATAGAAATGCAATTTATTCTGAATTATATAGGAAGTGTTTTTAGTTATCTATTTAATAGCAATGTAGGCCGACATCATAATCAACTACGTCAGGTGTTTCAGACATCCTGATCAACTACGTCATGTGTGGCTGACATCATAATCAATTATGTCACATGTAGGCAGACATCATAATCAACTTCGGCATGTGTAGGCTGATGCCATAATCAACTACGTCATGTGTAGGCTGACGTCATAATCAACTAATTCATGTGTATGCTGACATCATAATCAATGTCATGTGTAGGCTGACGTCATAATCAACTACATCACAAATACATGTAGGTTGATGTCATAATCAACTACGTCACATGCAGGCTGATGTCATAATCAACTACATCACATGCAGGGTTGCAGGCTGACATCATAATCAACCACATCACATGTAGGCTGACATCATAATCAACTACGCCATGTGTAGGCTGGCGTTATCGATCCACAAATGGTTTTGGAGAAGATTCTTAGACAATTCTAAAAATCGCACAAAATCCAAGATGGCGACTGGCCAAATTGGCGGATTGGTTTCTTTTGAACAAACTTGGGTATGCCCTAAGGATGTTTACTGCCAAATATAATTGAAATCAGCCCCATGGTTCTCGAGACGACAATTTTAAATTTCCTATTTAAGTATGAGTTTTTGGTGGGAAAATTATCCAATATGGTAACCCAAACATTTGTCCGACAGGTTCGAATGTTGCAATTTTGAAATCAACATACCCAAACATGCCAAACACTTATACATACATGTAAAACCAGTTTCAGCATCAAAATCTATCATTTGGCTAATCAAATTCCTTTGAACAAAACTGGTTCAGATCTTGCTGTAGATTATCTTGATGTGAGTTTTGAATCTATCCAACAAGCGATTTCGGAGAAGATTCTTAAAGATTGGCCAAAATTAATCCATGATGGTGGATTAGATCAATTTGAACAAACCCCTTACTGCCTAACCTCCACAGTATCCATAAGAACCCTCATAGGCTGACCTCTACAGGATCCATGAGAACCCGCGTAAGCTGACCTCTACAGGATCCATGAGAACCCTCGTAGGCTGACCTCTACAGGGTCCATGAGAACCCTCATAGGATGACCTCTACAGGATCCATAAGAACCATCGCAGGATGATCTGTAGCCTGTATGAGAACTACTGTACTTACCAGAGCATATTGTGAAGTGGCTTGCCACTACAACGTCCGCGAGAAACATCATAGGCGAATGCGTAAATATTAGCACCATTCCCATCCTTGTCTACCGAAACACGAGCCTGAAATGAGCAGGAAATATCTGCATAGATAGTGTCTACAGAAAAGATCACGAAACATGTGCCTACAGCAGCTCATGAAACACGGGCCTACAGCAGAGCATGAAACATGCGCCTACAACAGAGCATGAAACATGTGCCTACAGCAGATCATGAAACATGTGCCTACAGCAGAGCATGAAGCATGTGCTTACAGCAGAGCATGAAACATGTGCTTACAGCAGAGCATGAACCATGTGCCTACAGCTGAGCATGATACATGAGCCTACAGCAGAGCAGGAAATGTGTGCCTACAGCAGATCATGAAACACGTGCCTACAGCAGAGCATGAAACACGTGCCTACAGCAGAGCATGAAACACGTGCCTACAGCAGAGCATGAAACATGTGCTTACAGCAGAGCATGAAACATGTGCCTACAGCAGATCATGAAACACATGCCTACAGCAGAGCATGAAACACGTGCTTACAGCAGAGCATGAAACATGTGCTTACAGCAGAGCATGAAACGTGTGCCTACAGCAGATCATGAAACACATGCCTACAGCAGAGCATGAAACACGTGCTTACAGCAGAGCATGAAACATGTGCTTACAGCAGAGCATGAAACACGTGCCTACAGCAGAGCATAAAACACATGCCTACAGTTAAGATCCGGAAATCTGTGCCTAAAGTGCAGTGAATGGTCAGCCTTGAGTGGAATGGACCCTTCCGGTTTATCCATCCATCATATTGAAGTTTTCTATTATCTATCTTCTTACTTATTAACGCTTCGCTTCCCACGGCGGTAAGGCCTGTATGTGTGGTTGCTGCGACAACCGGTCTTACCGACGAGGAAAGTGGTCGATACGAGCTCGCCTCGTGTGTAGATGAGAATCACGATATTTATGTTCGTATCTGGGCCTGATCTGACTGGTATAGAAGTCGGTGGTTCGTGACGGTGGTCTTCCGTCGCTTCCAGAATTATGCAACAACTCAAACTCTTGCTTCGAGGATATCGAAGTGATGATTTTATTTTACTAACCTTACTATATATACTTTACTATCAATTATGGGTGGCTTATACTACCACCGATATATCTCCCTATCAACTATGAGTGGCTTATACTACCACCAAAATACTTTGAGCAAAGAAGTACTGACTTTTGTACAATACGAATACTGGTTACTCTACCCTCTAAAAGTTGCTTTTCACGATTCGCTAAATCACTTTTATCAAATACTGTTCTTGGTTACTTAAAGTCATTCACCAAGAACTTGTGTGAATTTCGACAAATTCAGTTCCACGGAACTATACGAATTCGAGGCTAGGTTTACCTAAGCGCAATAATTTTCGGACTCCCCTTATGTACTGCTTCGCCATGTCACGGTCATGTTCGGGTTGTTACACCCCACCCTTGGAGCCCCCGCTTTGCCTCGTTTTGCTTACTACTCTTATAAAACTTTTGACCAATCCATTCCGGCCATTTGCGTACTCCGAAGATAGACCTGAACATTGGCAAAGCAGTACTTGAGTGATGGGATCTGTCGGATTTCGGTCTCAATAATGGATTTTGCTTTGGCAACCATTCCTAATCTCAAGCTTAATGGCTTACTTGACGGACGTCCTCTGTCAGTTTTTCGTCTCGTTTTCTACTCTACCTGGCGCCGGACGTTACCACGTCCTTGTCCGGCCCCTTGCTCATTAGGCTTGCGCCTGCATTTTACAAGGGTGCTGTGACGTAGTGACCATATGGTCCGCCTGACTCACCAGCATCTGGTGTTGTTGGTCGCTTTTACAGAAACTCGGTTACCGTTATCACGGTCCCACGGTAAGTCGGTCACTACGTCATTTCTATGAGTCATCCAGCTTATGATACCCGTACTCTGTCCGTAGCACCCTACCGACGCTCCTGCTTGAATATTTGGAAACTATTGGTCATAACTTCTGCTGAATACTATAAAAGGTTGTGCTGCTGCTACAGCAACAACTTTCAGATTTTTAATTACCGCCAGATACCATCAACTCACAACCCTAGGTCCTTCTCCATTCTATCCAATTTCACTCAATATTTCGGCTATAGTTTCGCGTCAGTTTCGCATCGACTGAGGCCCCTGTTGATGCATCCAGTTATCCGTTCATTAACTCATCTGGTATTCACAAATACAATAATTTCACTGGGTCACACTGGGGTCTTATCCTGCAAATATAAGATGTCCCCGGGGTCATGACTCCCCGTACGACAATCCGATATCCACAATATGACATCATAATCAACTACATGACATGCAGGCCTGGAAATAACTTTTTCAACAGTGTCCAACACTTTGTCAGGAACCAGCTACTTAGCACCGGACATCCAGAATTTGCTGCCTGTCAACACTATTCTACTTCAGTGTTCTTTGCTTGAACTTATTAGAAACATGCCAAAAGGCAACTAAACATGTGTCATAATGATCATGATACACTCTAAGTACATGTAGATGAATGTTTTATGGCTTTGTCAACACTTGTATGCAGAGTTTTGTTGCACACTGCAACTAAAGGGACTGTTTATATCTATCTGTACCTGACAAGATGTCAGGAACAGTTAAGACTGTACCTGACATTTGATAGTTTGCTGCCTGACAATGTCCTTGACAGGCACCTTATTTCAAAGCTTGACGTGTAGGATAGCAATGTCATAGATAAGTACGTCACTAATGCATAATTGGTGAGAGACCAAGCATTGTTGTACCAATTGTATGTCTTTACTATTTAACATGTTTAATAAAGATGCTGTTGAATATTTTGAAACTACATGTAATTTGACTGGGCGCTGTTGCTGCCTACATACCCCGTCAAATTAGTTTCAAAATATCCAACAGCCTACCTAAGTGTATAGTTTTCTGGAATTTGATAGTTAGGTAGTTCAGGGATTGGTGAAGCATAGCTAGAGATGGGTTGGGCATAGCTAGAGATGGGCGTGGCATAGCTAGAGATGGGTGTGACATAGCTAGAGATGGGTGGGCATAGCTAGAGATGGGTGGGGCATAGCTGGCGATGGGCAGAGCATAGCTAGACATGGGTGGCGCATAGCTAGAGATGGGCGGAGCATAGCGAGAGATGGGTGGAGCATAGCTAGACATGGGCGGGGCATAGCTAGAGATGGGCGGGGCATAGCTAGAGATTGAAGGAAATGTCAATTTCCCTTTCTACGAGATCTAACAATACTCACCATTCTGTTACTTCTGATATACAGCTGACCCTGACAGCTGGCTCTAGGACTATAGACTTAGAAAGCTTTACCGACTCCTTGGAACCGGGTACTCGGCTCCCAACTGCCGAGTACCCGTCTACCATAGAGCTCATATTGTTTGCATAGCCACCAAACAAGAAAAATCCATGGCTTGCCTCTGTGGGGCTGGGAGGCTGGGTCCGTAACAGAATGGTGAGTATTGTTAGATCTCTGAGAAAGGGAAATTGACATTTCCTTCATTCTCCTTCGATCAATACTCACCATTCTGTTACTTCTGATATACACGAGATTTGATCAGTAACCTGGTGGGAAGGGGCAAGCCATCAATGCTACCCATACTTTTGCCCCTTGGAGAAAGATTTAGACGTAAAACTTTGACTAACGGAGACCTAAAAGGACCATCAAGTTTAACGGAACCGAATCACATTCGCATCACGGCCACCCCCCCCCCCCCTTTTTTCTCCTAAGAAAAGGGAGAGAACTCACGAACATGTATCTCGCCTGAAACACAAATATGCCAAGAGGGTTAACTGCTCCTTGCATATCCATATATATGTTAACCTGGGAATGAGCATGAATATATATGATGAATGAACATGATATATAGACATAATACAAAAAACTCTCACTATTGAATTACCGTATGATAATTGGACTTCAGACGTACCGCCTCCAACCATTCACTGGTCCGGCGATCAGTGACACAATCTGGTTGTCATCCTCACGCTTGACCATGCCTGCTTTAGGTTCTTTTCTTACCAAAGTGAAAAAAGGGTGAAGAGCAGTGTGGTCACTTAACTATCGTCTCAAAACAGATAAAGCGAGTGGATTGGCTGAGTCTGACACATCCCTCATATAGTAATCCGTAAATGAGGACTCACAGTGCCATTGTGCAACGGCCATGATGTCCTCTAACGGAACACCACTGTAAAGGGCAGTCGAGGCGGCTATTCCTCTAACATCGTGTGCCCTTGCGCCTTGCACCTGGTGCCCAGTCGCCATCTCATGAGTAGTCTCAATGCATTCGACTACCCAGCTAGAGATAGTATCCCTGGATGCGGCGCCATAAGGCTTTTTATGGCAGATCCAGAGATGTCTATCGTTCGACCGTAACGAGTCAGTCCGTTTCCTGTACTTAGTCAAAGCACGGACCAGGCACCAGACAGGGACCAGGCACCAGACACTGGCATCACGATCAAACCTTGTTAACTTCGGTATTATGATCGGTTTGCCGGGATATCTCAGATTGATTCTTTGACATAAACTCTGCTCTTGGCAGAAGACAGAGACCCTCTCCGGAGACAATAAATCGGTCCCTCTCTGCCGAAAGCGCATGGATCTCACTGCGCCTTCTAGCTGAGGAACTTGCCAATAGAAAAACCGCCTTTAGAGTCAAATGCTTTAGACTAGCCGAACTCAACGGTTCGAAAGGGTGCTTGGCCAGTACATTAAGCACTAAAGATAGACTCCAGGCTGGAATGACTACCGGTTGTCTCGGTCGGAGATTGCTCATTCCCGTCACCATCACATTTAACTGGGCCACCTCTGGACTATCCCTGTTGGCTAGACAAGGGATAACTGATGCCAAAGCTGACTTGTATCCAGCAATTGTGACGGGAGCTAGTCCTGAAAAGAACAGCTCAAAGAGAAAGTCTGCTATTTGCTGAATAGTGGATTGAAAGGTATCAATACCCTTTTCTTCACACCAGTCTGCAAATCTGTTAACCTTGTTGTTATATGACTTGAAGGTTGACCTACTTCTCGCAGCTGCGATGAAATCAGCAGCTTGTTGAGAAAAGCCTTCCGACGTGGAACGTTGTTTGATAACATCCACGCAGTCAATTTGAACATTTCGGGACGCTCGTGTAGGAAGCGTTCCTTGGCCTGGGAGATTATGTTCGGAATCTCGGGCAACTGCACTGGGTTTTCCACCAGCAGATCTAGCAGATCCGTGAACCACGCCCTGCTGGGCCAATATGGCGCTATTAGCAGAACCAGACACGGTTCCTCCCTGATCTTCAGCAAAACCTTCGGCAGAAGAATGGTGGGTGGGTACGCGTAAGCGTGCATCCCTCTCCAGCTTATCGCCAGAGCGTCTGTATTGACGGCATTTGGATCTGGAATCGGCGAGACATAAGTCATGATTTGAGCATTTTCCCTTGTGGAGAACAAGTCCACGTTGGGTTTGCCCCAATGCTCGAAGATCCTTCGTAGCACTGCAGGGTTGAGGGACCATTCTGTTGGCAGAATACTCTGTCTGCGAGACAAAGCATCAGCCAGAATGTTCAATCGCCCAGGAATATGAGCTGCTTTCAAAACAACCGAGTAATTCCTGCACCATTGAATCAAGTGCCACACTTTGATACACAGTGTGGGTGACCTGGTCCCGCCTTGGCGATTTATGTATGATACTACCGTCGAATTGTCCGACCGTATCAATATCACCTTGCCGCTGATGATCGGAAGACTCTTCCAACGCCAGTTCCACTGCCATCATTTCCAACAGATTGATATGCAGCTGGCTCTCCTGGAGAGTCCATGTGCCCGAGACCTGGTGTTCTCACAGGCAGGCCCCCCCACCCCCTCCAGCGATGCATCCATGTACACAGACAGCTGGGGGTGGGGTAGGTGCAGCGAAACGCCTACTAGGAGTTTCTGACACTTTTCCCACCATACAAGATGCGACATTATCGGCTCCAAAACTGGCACCAGTTTTGACAGGGGTTCTGTTCTCTGTTTCCACAGAAACATCAGATACAACTGGATAGGTCTCCGCATTAGAGCAGCGTACGGGATCACCTGCTCCATGGAGACCATCATGCCCAGCATCTGAAGAAACCGCCTCGCCTGAATGTGGTTTCCCACTCGAAAACTCTTGAAGATGGCTAACAGAGACACCACTCTGGGCTCTGACTGGTAAACCCTGCCCTCCTCGAGATCGAATCGCATCCCCAAATAAACGAAATGTTGCGTGGGCGTCAACTCGGATTTCTCCTTGTTGACTATCCAGCCTAGATCTGAAAGTAACTTCAGAGTCAGAGCAGTATCCACGTTCAACCTGATCAGCCAGTCGTCTATGTAGGTGTGTAGCGCCACGTTCTCTTTTCTGAGAAACGCTGTCACCGCAAGGACCACTCTTGTGAAAACCCTTGGAGCTGTCGACAGGCCGAACGGGAGAACATTAAACTCCCATACTTGATTCTGAAACGCAAATCTCAGAAACCTGTGACAACTCCTGTTCATCGGAATGTGGAAATATGCATCTTTCAGATCGATCCATACACACCACATTCCCTTCCTCAATCCTGCCATTACCGACCTCGGCGTTTCCATCTGGAACCGAGGCATATGGATAAACCAATTTAATGGCCTGGGATTGAGTACGGGTCTCCATCCCCCTGTGCTCTTGGGGACAAGGAACATATTGGAATAGAAGCCTGGAGTGTTCTGGTTCGCTGGTTTTATTGCTCCCTTCAGAAGCAAACCCGACACTTCGTTTTGAATGGCTTCTAACTTGTCTGGTTCCCGTGGTACGGGTGTCCAGACAGGTGCCAAAGACAGATTCTGCAGCGGACAGTCCCACAACTCCGGCATGTACCCCTGGGATAACAATCCCAGGACCAGACTGTCTGACGTCACACCTCGCCAGGCCTCGACGAAACGCATGAGCCTTCCACCCACCATAGACGCCTCGGCGTCTAACGTGGTTGTCCGGCTCGCGGTCCGCTCCCCACCCTTTCTTAACGAGAGAGAGACCCATTTCCATCCTGGCTCGCAGGTATAACTGGCACCGCTGTTCCTGTCGCACAGGTGCAGTCCAGGCGGATATGAAGGGAGCTTTCGTACCCTCAGGTACGATCCGCTCCCTTCTTTCCGCCATTGGAGGACTTACCCTTACCCTTCCCCTTGCCCTTCCCGCCTCTAGGGCGATCAGGAGCAACATTGGGGAGGGTAGGGGCCTCCACAAGCTTCCTGGCTTTCTTAGCCGCCGCCGGCTGAGAAAATCCAGACGAAGCAGAAGTCGCAGCAGGCTTAGCTTTCGCCTTGCCTTTCTGCTTCTTCTGCTTCTTCGAAGGTTGGCCAGCTAACGGCTTCCCTACAGCCCCTAGTACGTGCGCTTTCCGCACTAGCTCCAGCTGTAGGTTTACCGCCAACCGATTCTGCGCAATGCTGGCAGTGTCCTCTAGGATGGCCCGCGCCTGGCCACCAAAGATGCTAGGCCCTGTCAGGGGTGTCCCAAGAAGAGGCTCCCTGACTGCCGTAGCCGGACGCATATGGTCAAGAACCATTTGCCTCCTGGACTTTGTCACACACGCTTGCACCCTTGCCAGTGCGTCCACAGACAGCACCAAGCCGTCCTTGACGCACGAAAGCGCCACAGGTGGCACAGGGCGGCCTGCCCCTACCGACTGAAGAAGGCGATAAGAATGGTTGACAGCACTCATAGCTGCCCTCACACCCTCATCGCATAGGGACAGGACTTCCTCCTGGTGTGCCTGGGACCTGTCCACAAGTGCCGGACCCAGCACTCTGAACACCCACAACCCATCGGTCATCCTCAGTGACCGACGGTACCACACCATATCTGTCGTATTGCCACCCCCCCCGCGGAATACGACACCTTGCCCGCACCTCCCTGGAGGCCGCAGGGAGCAGGCCCTTGGCCGTAAGCTGCTTGCTATAAATAGCCTCCAGCAACTCTACGAACCATGGATCCAGTCCCACCGACTGGATCCGGGCCGCGGGCAAGATACCCGTCCTAATCGATGCAACCGACGGACGGGGCGCATCCTCCTTGGCCGTGGCCGAAACCAGACGGGTCCACCCTGGCTAGCCAAGCCAGAGCCTCCGACCAGTCTACTTCCGAGGAGGACACACCCGTGAACACGTCACCCGTTCACGGGCCTGCCAGCCATGGCCTCCCGGCAAGGAGCCGCGGCTGACACGCCAGGCACTCCGGTACCAAACGGTTCCGCCGCCACCCCATGAAACACACCAGTCCATGGGGTAGGTCTGCCCGGAAAACCGTACGGCCCCGTAGCGGACGCGGAACCGTGGCCAGACACGGGCGCCAATGGCACCCCATGTCTGACCGCCGGACCAGGCGAGATAGGTGAGTACCACGCCCGGCCCGGCACACTGGTCACCGTGTCAGCTGGCGTCAAACCAACCGTCACAGGACCGGTGCCTAGTACCAGATTGGCCTCAACCACGGGCGGAGCTGCTGCCCTGGCTTGCGCCAATCCAGACAGATGGAGGACGGTTCCGTCCAGGATGGAATCGACCTCCATATTCTCCACCCGTGGCATCACGGGCCGCAGCAACCTCTCCTCCTCGTCTTCAGACTCCGAAGAGTCGTCACTAGACGAGGAAACCGCGGAGCCGTCCTGGCGGACGGCTCCCACACCTGACGGACCGGCCACCGCCACTGGACCACCCAGAGGTGGCCGCAGAGAGACAGAACCCATCAGGCCGGAGTCCGACGGGACTGCCAGGGGGCTGTACGAGACGGCTCCCTCGGTGACCAGTCCAGAACCATGTCCTAGGACAGGGTCCGTACCAGGCATGGGGAGAAACTGCCCCCCAACCTTCGGCAGCAGTGACCACACCAGCATGGGCAGAACGCTATGCAGAAAACCCTGCATAGCCGGACCGAACCACGCCGGCGGTGCCATCTCCAGCTGGGGACGTGGAGCGCCCCACCGGCCGAACCGGACGCTCCACGATTTACCTTCGCACCGCCTGACCCCGCGTCAGACCCAGCCACATTCTTCTGGGCAAGGAACTTTAACATCATCTCCGCGGACCACACTGCACACACATTACACCTACTATCAAGGTTACATGGAGTACACCTAAAAGAGACATGGTCCTTAAACAGGACCCGTACGAATTTGTGGCACTCGTCCCATGATGGCGGGGCTGGCTTGGCCTATAAATAAGCTCAAACCTACAATAAGCAAGCGGAACGAGACACAGAAGACGGAAGGCAGACAATTAATTTTCAAATAATTTGACCATAAATTAACTGTACCCTCCCGCAACGTTACAGCAAAGATCACATTGATTATGACGACAAGAACGATGCGGGCATAAATACACCCATAATTGATCCTCCAGGATGTATAAAGGAACCAGGAATCATATCGCATAGCATTCGGGGTATATTTACCAATCCATATAAATTATACTCCTAACGAAAGCCGAAACGATATGTGAAGAAACAACAAAATGTCAACAAACTGCTGTAGCACACGGTAAAACTGCAGACCGCACATCTAATCAAGAATTTTGAAACCACCGATCATTGCAAACCGATCGTGATAACACGTAAACTTGAACATTCCAAAGTTTCCGGTACCATTTTTAGTACGCAGCACCCAGAACAAGATGCGCGAATTAATGAAAAAAATGTGATGTCACCCGCTCGGATCCTACGGAGAACGACGTCAGCCGATATTCGTGTTAGAAATACTGTAGCAAACACCTATGTTCATATCTGCCGATCGCCTGTTGGGGTTTAAAGAAGGCGATCATCCGGCATATCTCGTCGTTAACACACGTCCCAGATTCTTTGGGGTCAGAAATTGGAACATGCGACACAACGAAATTTAGAGACCTAAGTCTTTTAACTATGGATAATAAGGAATTATACAACCTGGTTATCCTCGGCGGTATCCATATTATCCTTGCAAGAGAACAACTAGCTATCACTATCACAGACAAAAGACTTAGAAATTAATCCTGAATCTCTCCCTGCAAGAAGCATGTATGCTCTTGTTGCTATGCAAACAAGAATGAGCTCTATGGTAGACGGGTACTCGGCAGCTGGGAGCCGAGTACCCGGTTCCAAGGAGGCGGTAAAGCTTTCTAAGTCTATAGTCCTAGAGCCAGCTGTCAGGGTCAGCTGTATATCAGAAGTAACAGAATGGTGAGTATTGATCGAAGGAGAAGGGTGGGGCATAGCTAGAGATGGGTGGGGCATAGCTAGAGATGGGTGGGGCATAAAACTGGAAAGGGCCATTTACAGATGAAAAGCTACTTACTTCAAAAGCAAACTGCTCCACTAATGAAATATCCTCCTCGTCCAACAGTGCATATTTTGTCTATAAAACAAAAAGAAAAATAGCTGAACATTGCAGAAAAAACCTTTGCAATTTCTTTTGGGTTCAAATTTGAACCATAATATTATTACCATCAGGCTGTTACCATACTGTAGGTGATAAAATTTCCTATCTTGCCATACGAAAAACAGGTTTGTTCCATACGTTTTATTTATTACGCACATTGGTATACGCCCGGGATAATGTGAGCATGGAGTGCTGGTTGTCCTCAGGGTGACCAGCTCTCCAGATTTATCTGGAAAATGTGCACTTTTTAACAGGCCTCTAGATTTCAGGACATCCTGACAAATATCTTCATTTTTTTTTTATTGAATTAGCAATAACAATAGTTTTTGTTTTATATAGTGCAATTTCGACCCTATTCAAGTCGACCAAATTAGTCTGAATAGCCATATAATCTGCTTGTAAACAACAGAATTATAATAATTATATTAACTGACCGGTTTCCGACTAGCTGACTAAGATGGAAATCGCATGAATTTTCATAAACTTTGTACATTCATACAAACAGCAGAGATGATTAGAATAGGTGTGGAACCACACAAGTCCACAAATCTGAAATATATACTTTGTAAATATATCAAATTCCGAATTTTTACACTGAAAATTTTATACGGAAACACCATTGATATAACTGAGAGCTGTAGTATTGGGTACAGAATTCCACCAGTCATGTCAGTTTGCAGCTCTGTAATATATAGATTACAATCAGTCAGTCAATACAACTAAGGTTAGTCAGTCAATTCAACTAAGGTTAGTCAGTCAATACAACTAAGGTTAGTCAGTCAATACAACTAAGGTTAGTCAGTCAATACAACTAAGGTTAGTCAACCAATACAACTAAGGTTAGTCAGCCAATACAACTAAGGTTAGTCAGTCAATACAACTAAGGTTAGTCAACCAATACAACTAAGGTTAGTCAGCCAATACAACTAAGGTTAGTCAGCCAATACAACTAAGGTTAGTCAGCCAATACAACTAAGGTTAGTCAGCCAATACAACTAAGGTTAGTCAGCCAATACAAGTAAGGTCAGTCAGCCAATACAACTAAGGTCAGTCAGTCAATACAACTAAGGTTAGTCAGTCAATACAACTAAGGTTAGTCAGTCAATACAACTAAGGTTAGTCAGTCAATACAACTAAGGTTAGTCAGTTAATACAACTAAGGTTAGTCAGTCAATACAACTAAGGTTAGTCAGTCAATAATACTAAGGTTAGTCAGTCAATACAACTAAGGTTAGTCAGCCAATACAACTAAGGTTAGTCAGCCAATACAACTAAGGTTAGTCAGTCAATACAACTAAGGTTAGTCAGTCAATCGCCTAAGGTTAGTCAGTCAATACAACTAAGGTTAGTCAGTTAATACAACTAAGGTTAGTCAGTCAATACAACTAAGGTTAGTCAGTCAATACTACTAAGGTTAGTCAGTCAATACAACTAAGGTTAGTCAGCCAATACAACTAAGGTTAGTCAGTCAATACAACTAAGGTTAGTTAGTCAATACAACTAAGGTTAGTCAGTCGCGGGAGTCGTTTGACATTGAAACTAGTTCTCTTTGAGCAATCTGCGTAAAGCAGATCCTACTTTACTGTTAGCGGATAAAAAGGAGAAAGCGGGGTGAAGCCTAGTAGCTGCCTTCTAGTTGATCCGATGTTCTCGGCAGGCATCCGGATGAGGTCCTGTGTGTGCCTAATCCTGAAGTCCTTTTTAGAGAGGATCCCGCACAAGGCGGTATTTTTAGTTACCTAGAGTGTTTGTGCGGGTTAAGGCCTCAATCGGCCGCAAAAGGACACTATCGTTTAGGTAGTGTGAGAACCTCATCCCTCGCATGGTTAGCCGAGCCTTCCACTCAGAGCCTAGATCGTCTTGAACAACGTCAAAAAGAACTTGATGGGGCACAGAGGGCGGTCCTTCCAAGTTTCAGACGCGCTAACAGGCCCATGTAATTAAAAGAGGAGAGTTTGGTGGAACCCCTACTGAACCTGTGTGCTATCAAGATGCGATGGACTTGGAAAAGATTCTGGTGATGCGGCGGTTATTGGGTTCGGTCGCTAGAACCGGTGTTAACCGCAGGATTGAATAATTAGTGTTATCCTGACCGCTGGCCTAGCGGTATAAAAAAAGAAAATCTTTTAAAGGGGCTATGCTCCCATGTCGAAAATGCAACCTCGGTGGACATGTTTGAAGTGTCCTAGTGCGTAGTGCGAAAGCTTAGGTGGCGGGAGCTTCCTCTCAACAATACCTTAAGTGAGGGTCACAAGACCCATCGGGTGGTCAAAAGGATGGCGGGGATTAGTCAAAGCCGAGACAAGCAATCTCTGCGGGGAACGACCTTATATGGCACGAGGCAATGTCAAAGCCGTTTGCAATGGCTTCAAGTTCTTTCTCAAGCGGGGCAAGGCGAGCTGAGAGGCGCCGCCAACTGGGGGCTTAGCGCACACGCACCGAGCGCAACTTCAATGCGAGCTACAAGGGAAGGCGGTAAAACTGCCAGTGACAACATGCTACTTGATGGTGGTCCAAGTGAAATGCAGGGCCCTACTAAACAGAAAAGGAAGTGGCCTTTCCAGCTCGCGAAATTATGTGCCTCGGCACGAAGGGCATCACCTGCTGCAAAAAGGTGACCATCCTGTTTTACAATATTCCTTTTCGGCAAAAGGAGCGACACCATTAGTTTGGCTTCCCACCAAACGGTGCACAAAATCATGGTCCGCTAGAGGCGGCTAAGACAAATGATCCCTTTTTACAACATTCCCAGTCATGCCAGTCGAACAACCGCTAACAGCGGCAAAGTTAACAAAAACAGGCATTTAAGCCGATATAGCTAACATTCTGCATAGAAAAAGCATGTTAGATTAGTGCGTATATTTGATATTTATAAAACATACATGGTTCAGAAGAAAGTTGAGTAGTCATGATTAACAGTCCCGTCAAACGCGGGGTCTATGTTTTGCTATTGCGGGCATTGTCGGCTGTTAACCAACCTCAGTAGCTATATTCCAGAGGCACATCGCTCGGTGACTTAGTCCTCGGCGGCCAAAGATCACAAGCCGAGCGAGCAATACTTCTAAAGAACGGATGAAAGCTCAGCAGTGTGTCACATGAAGCGTGGTCACAGACAGGCAGCGTGAGAGGAGAATGAAGGAAATTTAAATTTCCTGTTCTCAGAGATCTAACAACACTTCAATTACCATGAAGCGTCACTCGCTTGCATCACTAAAGCAAGCGTACATGATACATGACTCGCCTCCATGTGGCTGAACCTGTAATGTATTGATAAGTATTGTTAGATCCTGGAGAAAGGGAAATTGAATTCTCTTTCATCATTTCTCCATCGATCAATGCTTACCATTACATTACTTGTGATATAACACCAAATTTGAAAAGACTTAAGTGGCCCTTAGACAAACAATGAGATCAAACCTGTCAAAGGGGACCGACTCACATTCGCCTAACACCTCCCCCCCCCCCCACCCACCACCTTTCTCCAGCAAGGGAAGAGAACTCAAGAACATGAAAACTCGCCTGAAAGACAAACGTGACGTAACAGCTCCAGACACATAATAGCCTAGGAATGAGCATGAATATATAAAATGAATGAACATGATATATGAACAGAATACAATAAGCAATCAAACTTGGATTACCTTATGGACATTGGATTCCAGACCCAACGCATCAACAGTCATCTTGGCTCTCCTGACTTGCTTGGTTGAGCTCCTCTCCCTGTCCACACCTGTAATATCTCTTAAAAAGCAAAGAAGCTACTGCTTGGAGAAAGAACAGTGTGGTCTAAATAGCTTGGGAATAACAGCTAAGCCGAGTCCGACATATTCCCTATGTAATAGTACGTGAATGAGGACGCACAGTGCCAGTGTGCAACTGCCATGATGTCCTCCAGGGTTCTGCCCAGGATGAAATTATTGCCGGACATTTTTACGGAAATTTTACAAAGTCCCTTGAAATAAAGCTCAATTTCAACAAAATGTGAAAAGTGGTGGTTAAAAAAGATAGTTTAGTCTTTAGTGCTGGTTAAAATTGTTGAGTGGTGGCTAATCCCGACCAGTGCCAACCAGTGTGGGCAGACCCCTGGTCCTCTAAGAAGACACCATTATAAAGGGCTGTAGAGGCAGCTAGCCCCTAATGTCATGAGCCCTCGTACAGCTGCGCCATAAGGCTTTTTACGGCAGATCCACAGATGCTTATCATCTGACCATAATGAGTCCATTGGTTTTTTGTAGTTAGTCAAAGCAGAGACCGGGCACCAGGCACTGGAATCATGATCATACTGAGTTAATTTCGGCAGAAAGATCAATTTGCCAGGATATTTCAAAGACTATGTCTTTGAATGGAATTCTGCTCTCGGGAGCAGTCGCAGACCTTCTCCAGAGACAATAAGTCTCTGCAGAAAGTGCATGGATCTCACTACACCTTCTGGCTGAGGATGCTGCCAGCAGAAAAAAATGCCTTTAGAGTCAGATGCTTCAAGCTAACCGAACCCAAAGGTTCGAATGGATGTTTGGTTAGCACACTAAGCACCACAGACAGACTACTGACTGAAATTACTACTGGTTGTCTCGGTCGGAGATTGCTCATTCCCTTCACCATCACGTTTAACTGGGCCACCTCTGGACTATCCCTGTTGGCTAGACAAGGGATAACTGATGCCAAAGCCGACTTGTATCCGGGTCATTCCATCTCAAATCAGCAAGTGGTCCCCACCTGACCATCTCAGAATTGCTTAATATTTTGTTTACAGCTACCTACACATATTTTAGGCGATTATACTAAATTATAGAGTCCAGTTTTACATACTTTTCAAAATATTGCAGTCTGAATAACATAGGGGTGGCGAAAATGTTACAGGGTTTTCGCACATGTTATTTTTTCCGCAACTTTCAAGTCCTAATATCTCCCTTATTATACATGCTAGCCATCTGAAATTTTTATCATTCATTCACTGCTATGTGTCTTACTGGAAAATGCAAAGAAATGCCAAATACCTTTATTTAATACTTTACCAAAAATGGCAAAATAATCTTCGACATTGTGCATTTTGCAACTTTTATCTGAGAATAAAATACAAACTGTCTGCAGTTAGGGCTTGCCTTTTCACATGCTTTATGTATCCATATAGATGAACATGCACAGGTGTTTGTAACCTCCTAAGTTTATAACTTTTAGAGATATGACTTGTTGAAAACAAGAAAATCTTCACGCATGTCAAGTTTCAGCTGCAAATATTATTAAGAGGGACAGGTGGCAGACACTACTGCTATATATCAAAAGAAAGCATATGGTCTAGGCTTTAATTTGATACCTAGAACAACTTGCCCATATGATTATTTCAGTGTGATACTAATTTAACAAAATAGGGTTATTTTGTCAATTCGCGAATGGTTATCATCCTAGACTTAATTCTGTAAAATAAATTTAAATATTACTTAAAATGTTTAAGAAACAGGGTGATATATCTAATGAGACATGTTGCTAATATATCTTATTTTTACATTAATATTTATATTTAATACATGTAGATACGCACACAGTGTATATATGAACATAATATAGCTTAGCAATTATGTACATATCTACTGACTAGAAAATTTCAAGAAATAAAATTTTACCTAATTTTCTTGTGTCAGTGTTATATTTTCATACCTGCAGCCCACTTACCAAGGAAACTCAATTTAAATCAAACTATTAACTGTCTGGTCATTAATATTTTCTTGTTTGTTTTTCAGATTGAGTGACTATGGCATCTAAGATGGCTGCCTGTACTATTGGCATGAACTGCAAAGATGACTGTCATAAACTGACTTACTGCAAAAAGACAGCCTTTGTGAAAATATGTGATTTATCACTTCAAGATAAAGACCGTATGTTTAAACGTTGTGACTTACCACAGAATATGACAGTAACTCAACAAAGTACAGTATGCTTGCATCATAAAAAGTTGTACCTAGACAAATATGAATTCTTAGAAAAGAAGTGCTGTGATCCATATTCTGTTCATGGTCAGCCAGTCAGAGGAAACTTACGTACCTTGAATACCACTGCAACTGAGAAACTAAATAAAACCACAGGGAATAACATTAAACCCGGTCAAAAGTTATGTCCAAAGTGTATGATAAAATTTTCATTGGATACTAAACCTGTTGCAGAACTTACAGATGATGATAATTTAGAAAGTGATTCATATGACACAGATCAGAGTGATGGCAAGCATGCAAGTCAACTAAATACCAGCATAACCTCACTTGGATGCTCTCCCCTCAAAATAAAGGTCAGCCAGAGAGATATGGTTGGTTATGGTAAACGCAAACTAGCCCAAGCAGAGACTGCCATGAAACATCAGCTTGCCAAAAATTTGAAAGTAGAGCCAGATGATTTGGTAAAGAAGACACCAGTTTGTCAGCAATGTACAGATCTTAAAGAACTTATTTTATGTATGAAGCAAAAATGTAGTGTGTCAAATAGACAAAAGCAAATACAAATACTGACAATGGCACCTCCAAGCTGGTCACTTGAGAAGACTGCTACAGAATTTAATGTGACAAAGTATGTGGTTAGGAAAGCCAGAGTTAAAAAAACAACATGGCATTCTTGCGGAACCCTCAACCAAGAAGGGAAATGAATTAACAGAAGATGTCAAGAAACAAGTGACCGTGTTTTATGAAAGTGATGAATACTCTCGTTTGTGCCCTGGAAAAAAGGACTACCTTTCAATAAAAATTGATGGAAATCATATACACAAACAAAAGCGCCTGCTCTTAGCAAATTTGAATGAACTGTACGTAGCATTTAAACAAAAGTATGAATCCTGCAAAATAGGGTTTTCCAAATTCTGTGAACTGCGCCCACCATGGTGTATAACAGTTGGGGCCAGAGGCACCCATTCTGTGTGCATCTGTGAGATCCACCAAAACGTGAAACTTTTGTTAGCTGCAGTTGGTGAACTAAAACTGGAATACACTTCATTAATGTCGCTTGTTGTTTGTGACATTCATTCCAGAGACTGTATGATACACCGCTGTAGCCAGTGCCCAGGAAAAGATGCCCTGCATACACATATAACAGAGCTTATCCACAATCAAATGGAAATGGATGAAGATGATGTCATTAATTTTAAACAGTGGGGGCATACTGATCGGACTTCCATTGTTACTAGACAGGAATGTGTGCCAGACTTCATCAATCTGCTGTGTGACCAACTTGATAATCTGACAACCCACCATTACATTGCGAAAGCACAAGCTGCATACCTTTCTAGCTGCAAAGATACATTACATGAACATGATGATACAATGTTAGTATTGTTAGACTTTGCAGAGAATTACTCCTTTATAATTCAGGATTCCATTCAAGGATTTTATTGGGATAACAAGCAAGCAACGTTGCATCCGTTTGCCGTTTATTACTCCAAAGACGGCATGCTGTGTAAGCCTTTATCTCTGTGTGTAATCAGTGATTGTATGCAACATGACACAGTAAGTGTGTATGCGTTCATTAATGTTGTGGTAAAATACCTTGAAGAAATGCTGCCTCATGTTAAGCATGTAAAGTACTTTAGTGATGGATGCGGAGGACAATATAAAAACTATAAGAATTTCCGCAACCTGTGTCTACATTCACAAGATTTTGGTTTATCAGCTGAGTGGCATTTCTTTGCAACAAGCCACGGTAAAAGTGTTTGTGATGGAATTGGAGGAACAGTTAAGAGACTTGCTGCAAGAAGCAGCCTGCAACACACCACAGACAATCATATTCTTACACCGGTAGAATTATATGAGTGGTCACAATCTAATGTTCATGGTATCACTTTCTTTTATGTATCACTCACTGATGTGGAACAGCATCGCCCTAGTCTACTAAAGCGTTTCGCAAATGCAGGTACGATTCCTGGAACAAGGAGCCATCACTGCTTCATTCCCACCAGTACTAGTGAGTTACGCATTAGTAGAATATCTGCTGATGAAAACGGTGCCAGTACGAAAGTGAGCGTCTCAGGCACAGAAACGTCTCTAAACTTTCAACCAGGACAGTATGTAGCCACGGTTTATGATCAGAACTGGTATCTTGGAAACATTGTAGAGATATCGGAGGAGCATCAAGATCTTCTGATTAACTTCATGCAGCCAAAAGGTCCAGCAAGATCATTTTCTTGGCCACGAAGACGAGATGAATGTGCTGTTCCAATTGATCATATTCTCTGTGCAGTGACAAACCTTACCACAATAACTGGTCGTCAGTATAAGTTGGATCAGGACACAATGACACAAATTACAGAGTGTTTCAGAACATTTTCTGCTACCAAGTTTCTGTAAATTACAGAGTGTTTCAGAACATTTTCTGCTACCAAGTTTCTGTCGTAAATAACTTCTGTTACATGTAAGCAACTGTACTATGCTAGTATGCTGACTACCTCCTTGTACATAGTTAGCAACAGAAAGAGAAAGCCTAAACATGATTGATATACAAGATACAATTACATATAATTTAGTGAAGTTACCTTAATGCAGCTTTAATCCTGAGCACACTAGCATTAACATTCTCTTGTTTTTTGCATTAACAGATTTGGAAAACAATTTCCTTAGATGATGATGATGTTTAAGGCAGCAGCATCTTCTGAGAAAGTTGTTTGCAAAAGTGGCATCAATTTAACCTTGTTTTAAATTGGGAATTTTTGAAAATTTTGACATTAGTGCTAAAGATTTATATGGAAGCAGTGTTACATACTTATTACTTTAAATTTGTTCTTGAATATTCAATCCACTTTGAAGTATTTCCGAAGTAATGAGTTATGCATAATTAATCAATCGCGAATTGACAAAATAACCCTATTTTGTTAAATTAATATCACACTGAAATAATCATAGGGGCAAGTTGTTCTAGGTATCAAATTAAAGCTTAGACCATATGCTTTCTTTTGATATATAGCAATAGTGCGTGCCACCTGTCCCTCTTAATAATATTTGCAGCTGAATGCAGGAAATGTCAATTTCCCTTTCTCCGAGATCTAACAATACTCACCATTCTGTTACTTCTGATATACAGCTGGCCTTGACAGCGGCTCTAGGATTATAGACTTAGAAAGCTTTACCGACTCCTGGGAACCGGGTACCCGGCTCCCCACTGCCGAGTACCCGTTTACCATAGAGCTCATATTGTTTGCATAGCCACCAAACAAGAGAAAACTATGGCTTGCCTCCGTGGGGCTGGGAGGCTGGGTCCGTAACAGAATGGTGAGTATTGTTAGATCTCGGAGAAAGGGAAATTGACATTTCCTGCATTCTCCTTCGATCAATACTCACCATTCTGTTACTTCTGATATACACCAGATTTGATCAGTAACCTGGTGGGAAGGGGCAAGCCATACATGCTAATTTTGCCCCTTGGAGAAAGATTTTAGACTTCAAACTTGACTAACGGAGACCTAAAAGGACCGTCAAGTTCACGGAACCGAATCACATTCGCGTCACAGCCCCCCCCCCTTTTTCCTCCTAAGAAAAGGGAGAGAACTAACGAACATGTATCTCGCCTGAAACACCAATATGCCAAGAGGGTTAACTACTCCCTGCATATCGCTTGTATTAGCCTGGGAATGAGCATGAATATATAAGATGAATGAACATGATACATATACATAATACAAAAAACTCTCACTTGTTGAATTACCTTATGATAACAGGACTTCAGACGTACCGCCTACAACCATACACCGGTTCGGCCATCAGTGACACAATCTGGTTGACATCCTCTCGCTTGACCATGCCTGCTTTAGGTTCTTTTCTTACCAAAGTGAAAAAAGGGGAAAAGCAGTGTGGTCACTAACTATCGTTTCAAAACAGCTAAAGCGAGTGGATTGGCTGAGTCTGACACATCCCTCATATAGTAATCCGTAAATGAGGACTCACAGTGCCATTGTGCAACGGCCATGATGTCCTCTAACGGAACACCATTGTAAAGGGCGGTCGAGGCGGCTATTCCTCTAACATCGTGTGCCCTTACGCCCTGCACCTGGTGCCCAGTCGCCATCTCATGAGTAGTCTGAATGCATTCGACCACCCAACGAGAAATAGTATCCATGGATGCGGCGCCATAAGGCTTTTTATGGCATATCCACAGATGTCTATCGTTCGACCGTAACGAGTCAGTCCGTTTCTTGTACTTAGTCAAAGCACGGACCGGGCACCAGACACTGGCATCACGATCAAACCTGGTTAACTTCGGTATAATGATCGGTTTGCCGGGATATCTCAAAGATTGGTTCTTTGACATAAATTCTGCTCTTGGCAGAAGACGCAGACCTTCTCCAGAAACAATAAATCGGTTCCTCTCTGCCGAAAGCGCATGGATCTCACTGCGCCTTCTAGCTGAGGAAGCTGCCAATAGAAAGACCGCCTTTAGAGTCAAATGCTTTAGACTAGTCGAACGCAACGGTTCGAATGGGTGCTTGGCCAGTACATTAAGCACTAAAGATAGACTCCAGGCTGGAATGACTACCGGTTGTCTCGGGCGGAGATTGCTCATTCCCTTCAACATCACGTTTAACTGGGCCACCTCTGGACTATCCCTGTTGGCTAGACAAGGGATAACTGATGCCAAAGCTGACTTGTATCCAGCAATTGTGACGGGAGCTAGTCCTGTAAAGAACAGCTCACAGAGAAAGTCTGCTATTTGCTGAATAGTGGATTGAAAGGTATCAATACCCTTTTCTTCACACCAGTCTGCAAATCTGTTAACCTTGTTGTTATATGACTTGAAGGTTGACCTCCTTCTCGCAGCCGCGATGAAATCAGCAGCCTGTCGAGAAAAGCCTTCCGACGTGGAACGTTGTTTGACAACATCCACGCAGTCAATTTGAACATTTCGGGACGCTCGTGTAGGAAGCGTCCCTTGGCCTGGGAGATTATGTTCGGAATCTCGGGCAACTGCACAGGATTTTCCACCAGCAGATCTAGAAGATCCGTGAACCACGCCCTGCTCGGCCAATACGGCGCTATTAGCAGGACCAGACACGGTTCCTCCCTGACCTTCACCAATACCTTCGGTAGAAGAATGGTGGGTGGATACGCGTAAGTGTGCATCCCTCTCCAGCTTATCGCCAGAGCGTCTGTATCGACGGCATTTGGATCTGGAATCGGCGAGACATATGTCATGATTTGAGCATTTTCCTTTGTGGCGAACAAGTCCACGTTGGGTTTGCCCCAATGCTCGAAGATCCGTCGTAGAACTGGAGGGTTGAGGGACCATTCTGTTGGCAGGATTCTCTGTCTGCGAGACAAAGCATCCGCCAGAATGTTCAATCGGCCAGGAATATGAGCTGCTTTCAAAACAACCGAGTAATTCCTGCACCATTGAATCAAGTGCCACACCCTGATGCACAGGGTGGGCGACCTGGTCCCTCCTTGGCGATTTATATATGATACTACTGTCGAATTGTCCGACCGTATCAATATCACCTTGCCCCTGATCATCGGAAGGAACTCTTCCAACGCCAGTTCCACTGCCATCATTTCCAACAGATTGATATGCAGCTGACTCTCCGGGAGAGTCCATGTGCCCGAGACCTGGTGTTCTCCCAGGCAGGCACCCCACCCTTCCAGCGATGCATCCGTGTAAACGGACAGCTGGGGGTGGGGTAGGTGCAGCGAAACCCCTATTAGGAGATTCTGACGCTGTTTCCACCATAGAAGATGCGATATAATCGGCTCCAAAACTGGCACCAGTTTTGACAGGGGTTCTGTTCTCTGTTTCCACAGAGACATCAGATACAACTGGATAGGTCTTCGCATTAGAGCAGCGTACGGGATAACCTGCTCCATGGAGACCATCATGCCCAGCATCTGAAGGAACCGCCTTGCCTGAATGTGGTTTCCCACTCGAAAACTCCCGAGGATGGCTAACAGAGACACCACTCTGGGCTCTGACGGGTAAACCCTGCCCTCCTCGAGGTCGAATCGCATCCCCAAATAAACGAAATGTTGAGTGGGTGTCAACTCGGATTTCTCCTCGTTGACTATCCAGCCTAGATCTGAAAGTAACTTCAGAGTCAGAGCAGTATCCACGTTCAACCTGGCTGCCGAGTCTGCCTTGAGCAGCCAGTCGTCTATGTAGGTGTGTAGCGCCACGTTCTCTTTTCTGAGAAACGCTGTCACCGCAAGGACCACTCTTGTGAAAACCCTCAGAGCTGTCGACAGGCCAAACGGGAGAACTGTAAACTCCCATACTTGATTCTGAAACGCAAATCTCAGAAACCTGTGCCAACTCCGATTGATCGGAATGTGGAAATATGCATCTTTCAGATCGATCGATACACACCACATTCCTTTCCTCAATCCCGCCATTACCGACCTCGGTGTTTCCATCTGGAACCGAGGCGTATGGATAAACCAATTTAATGGCCTGAGATTGAGTATGGGTCTCCATCCCCCCGTGCTCTTGGGGACAAGGAACATGTTTGAATAGAAGCCTGGAGTGTTCCGGTTTGCTGGTTTTATTGCTCCCTTCAGAAGCAAACCCGACACTTCCTTTTGAACGGCTTCTAACTTGTCTGGCTCCCTTGGTACGGGTGTCCAGACTGGTGCCAAAGACAGATTTTGTGGCGGAAAGTCCCACCACTCCGGCATGTAACCCTGGGATAACCATCCCAGGACCAGACTGTCTGACGTCACACCTCACCAAACCTCGACGAAACGCCTGAGCCTTCCACCCACCATAGACGCCTCGACGTCTAACGGGGTTGTCCGGCTCGCAGTCCGCCCCCCCCCCCCCCCTTTCTTAACGAGAGAGAGAGTGAGAACCATTTCGTTCTAGGTACGACGGGTATAACTGGCACCGCTGTTCCTGTCGCACAGGTGCGGTCCAGGCGGATATGAAGGGAGCTTGCGTACCCTCAGGTACGCTTCGGCCCCTTCTGTCCGCCCTTTGAGGCCTTAACCTTACCCTTCCCCTTGCCCTTACCACCTCTAGGGCGGTCAGGAGCAACATTGGGGAGGGTAGGCGCCTCTACAGCCTTCCTGGGTTTCTTCGCCGGCGGCGGCTCCGAGAACCCAGCCGAAACAGACGTCGCAATAGGCCTGGCTTTCGCCTTGCCCTTATGCTTTTTCTGTTTCTTTGAAGGCTGTCCGGTTAGCGGCTTGCCCACAGCCCCTAGTGCGTGCGCTTGCCGCACCAGCTCTAGCTGGAGATTTACCGCTAACCGATTCTGCGCAATACTGGCGGTGTCCTCTAAGATGGCCCGCGCTTGGCGACCAAAGATGCTAGGCCCTGTTAGGGGCGTCCCAAGAAGACGCTCCCTGACTGCCGTAGCCGGACGCATATGGTCAATGACCATTTGCCTCCTGGACTTCGTCACACGCGCTTGCACCCTTGCCAAATGCGTCCATTGACAGCACCAAGCCGTCATTGACGCACGATAGCGCCACAGGTGGCACAGGGTGGCCTGCCCCCGCTTCAGCCCACACCGACTGAAGTAGACGATAGGAGTGATTGACAGCGCTCATGGCTGCCCTCACACCCTCATCGCATAGGGCCAGGACTTCTTCCTGGTGTACCTGGGCCTTATCCACTAGTGCCGGACCGGGACCACCCGACCCGGCACTCTGGACGCCCAGTACCCATCGGTCATCCTCCGTGACCGACGGGACTACACCATACCTGTCGTATTCACCCCGCGGAATACGGCACCTTGCCCGCACCTCCCTGGAGGCCGCAGGGAGCTGACCCTTGGTCATTAGTTGTTTACTATAAATAGCATCCAACAAATCAATGAACCGTGGATCCAGTCCCACTGACTGGATCCGGGCCGCGGGCAAAATCCCCGTCCTAATCGACGCAACCGACGGACGGGGCGCATCTTCATCGGCCGTGGCCGAAACCACAGACGGGTCAACTCTGGCTAGCCACGCCAGAGCATCAGACCAGTCTACCGAAGAAGAAGATACCCCCGCAAACACGTCACCCGTTGACATGCTTACGGGTCTGCCAGCCATGGCCTCCCGGCCAGGAGCCACGGCTGACACGCCAGGCACTCCGCTACCACATGGTTCCGCCGCCACCCCATGAAACACTCCGGTCCATGGGGTAGGTCCACACGGAAAACCGTACGGACCCGTAACCGTCGCGGAACCATAGCCGGCCACGGGCGCCAACGGCACCCCATGTCCGGCTGCCGGACCAGGCGAGATAGGTGAGTACCACGCCTGGCCCGGCACACCGGTTCCCCTGACGGCTGGTGACAAACCAAGCCGCGCGGAACCGGTGCACGGTAACGGATTGGCCTCAGCCGCAGGCGGAGCCGCTGACCTGGCTTGCGCCAAACCAGACAAATGGAGGCCGGTTCCGTCCAGGACGGAATCAACCTCCATATTCTCCACCTGCGGCTTCACGGGCCGCAGCAACCTCTCCTCCTCGGCCTCATCGTCTTCAGACTCCGAAGAGCCGTCACTAGACGAATAAACCGTGGAGCCGTCCTGGCGGACGGCTCCCACACCTGACGGACCGGCCACCGCTACTGGACCACCCAGAGGTGGCCGCAGAGAGACAGAACCCGTCTGGCCGAAGCCAGACGGACCCGCCAGGGGGCCGTACGAGACGGCCCCCTCGGTAACCAGTCCAGAATCCTGTCCGAAGACAGGATCCGTACCAGGCATGGGGAGAAACTGCCCCCCAACCTTTGGTAGCAGGGACGACACCAGCGTGGGCAGAACGCTATGCAGAAAACCCTGCATAGCCGGACCAAACCACGCCGGCGGTGCCATCTCCGCCACCTCCAGCTGGGGACGTGGAGCACCCCCACCGGCCAAACCGGGCGCTCCACGATTTCCTCTCGGACCGCCTGACCCCGCGTCAGACCCAGCCAAGTCCTTCTGGGCAAGGAACTTAACCATCGTTTCGACGGACCACACTGCACAAACATTACACCTATGATCTATATTACACAGGGCTCACCTAAAACAGACATGGTCCTTGAACATTACACGGACAAACTTATGGCAGTCGTCACATGATGGCGGGGCTGGCTTGGCCTATAAAATAAGCACAAACCTACAATAAACAAGCGGAACGAGACACGGATGGAAGGCAGACAATTAATTTTCAAATATTTTGACTCATAAATTAACCGTAACCTCCCGCACCCCACCCCGCCACGTTACAACAACGATCGCATTGATTATGACGACAAGAACGCGGCGGGCACAACACACCCATAATAGATCCTACAGGATGTGTAACGGCTCCAGGAATCATATCGCATAGCATTCAGGGTATATTTACTAATCAATATAATTTATACTCCTAACGAACGCAGCACGATATGTGAAGAAAATAACAAAATGTATAACAACTGCTGTCTCACACGGTAAAACCGCAGACCACGCATCTACTCAAGAATTTTGAAACCACCGATCATTGCAAACCGATCGTGATCGCACGTAAACTTGATCATTCTAAAGTTTCCGGTACCATTTTTTAGTACGCAGCACCCAGAACAAGATGCGCGAATTAATGAAAAAAATTTTCTTCACATAAACATCCGAGCGACCGGGTGTGACGTCACCCGCTCGGATTCTACGGAGAACGACGTCAGCCGATATTCGTGTTAGAAATACCGTAGCAAACACCTATTTTCATATCTGCCGATCGCCTGTTGGGGTTTAAAGAAGGCGATCGTCTGGCATATATCGTTGCTAGCACACGTCCCAGATTCTATGGGGTTAGAAATTGGAACATGCGACACAACGAAATTTAGAGACCTAAGTCTTTTAACTATGGATATAAAGAACAATACAACCTGGTTGTCTTGGGCGGTATTCTCCATAGTCCTTAGTTATCCTTTCAGAACACACAAACTATCACTGATTAAAGACTTAGATTCTTTTAAAAAACACTAAAATCCTTAATGCGAAAAGCATGTATTGCACTTGTTGCTATGCAAACAAGAATGAGCTCTATGGTAAACGGGTACTCGGCAGTGGGGAGCCGGGTACCCGGTTCCCAGGAGTCGGTAAAGCTTTCTAAGTCTATAATACTAGAGCCGCTGTCAAGGCCAGCTGTATATCAGAAGTAACAGAATGGTGAGTATTGATCGAAGGAGAAACTTGACATGCGTGAAGATTTTCTTGTTTTCAACAAGTCATATCTCTAAAAGTTATAAACTTAGGAGGTTACAAACACCTGTGCATGTTCATCTATATGGATACATAAACATAAAGCATGTGAAAAAGCAAGCCCTAACTGCAGACAGTTTGTGTTTTATTCTCAGATAAAAGTTGCAAAACGCACAATGTCGAAGATTATTTTGCCATTTTTGGTAAAGTATTAAATAAAGATTTATAAAGGTATTTGGCATTTCTTTGCATTTTCTAGTAAGACACGTGGCAGTGAATTAATGATTCTGCGTGATGTTGGCAGTGTCTTCTAAGATGGCCCGCGCTTGGCCACCAAAGATGCTAGGCCCAGTAAGGGGCGGCCCAAGAAGACGCTCCATAACGGCAGTAGCTAGACGCATATGGCCAAGGACTTCGTCACTCGCGCTTGCACCCTTGCCAATCCATCCATAGACAGCACCAGGCCGTCATTGACACATGAAAGCGCTGCAGGTGGCACAGGGTTGCCTGCCCCCCACTTCAGCCCACACCGACTGAAGAAGGCGATAAAAATGATTAACAGCACTCATTGCTCCCCTCACCCCCCTCATCGCATAGGGACAGGACTTCGTCATGGTGTACCTGAGACTTGTCCACCAGCGCCGGGGCGGGGCTACCCGCTCCAGCACTCTGGACACCCAGCGGTCATCCTCGGTGACTGTTGGGACAATACCATATCTGTCATATTCCCCCCGTGGGATACGACACCTCGCCCACACCTCCCTGGAGGCCGCAGGAAGCTGGCCTTTGGTCAGGAGTTGTTTGCTATAAATACCATCCAATAACTCCATAAACCTTGGATCCAGACCAATAGACTGGATCCGGGCTGCAGGCAAGATCCCCGTCCTAATCGATGCCACCGATGGACGGGGTGCATCCTCCTCGACCGTGGGCAAAACCACAGATGGGTCCCCTGGCTAGCCAAGCCAGAGCCTCTGACCAGTCTGTCTCCGAGGAGGACACTCCCGTGAACACATCACCCGTTGACGTGTTCACGGCCCTACCAGTAATGGCCTCCCGGCTAGGAGCCATTGCTGATACGCCAGGAACTCTGGTACCGTACGGTTCCGCCGCCACCCCATGGAAAACAACAGTCCATGGAGTAGGTCCGCACGGAAAGCCGTGCAGACCCGTAGCGGTTGAGGAACCGTGGCCATACACAGGCGCCAACAGCACCCCATGCATGACCGCTGGACCAGGCGAGATAGGTGCATACCATGGCTGGCCACCCACACCCGTCACCGTGTCGGTTGGTGGGAAACCAACCAACATGGTACCGGTGCCAGGTACTGGAGTGGCCTCCATACAGATGGAGGACGGTTCCGCCCAGGACGGAATCAACCTCCATGCTCTCCACCCGTGGCGTCTCAGGCCGCAGCAATCTCTCCCCCTCGTCTTCAGACCCCGAAGAGTCGTCACTAGATGAGGAAACCGTGGAGCCATCCTGGTGGACGGCTCCCATGCCTGATGGACTGGCCACCGCTACTGGACCACCCGGAGGTGGCCGCAGAGAGACAGAACCCATCAGGCCAGAGCCTGACGGGACTGCCAGGGAGCCGTATGAGATGGCTCCCTCGGTGACCAGTCCAGAACCCAGTCCAAGGACAGGGTCTGAACCAAGCACGGGAAGCGACTGCCCTACAACTTTTGGAAGCAGGGACGACACCAGCGTAGGCAGAACACGATACAAGAAGCCTTGCATAGCAGGACCAAACCACACGGGTGGTGCCGTCTCCACAACCTCTGGTTGCAGAACGCCCCCAAGGGCCGAAACGGACGCTCCACGATTTGCTTTCGGACTGCCTGACCCCGCGTCAGGCCCTGCCAAGTCCTTCTGGGCAAGGAACTTGACCTTCATGTCGGACGACCACACTGCACAAATGTTACACCTACTGTCAAGATTACATTTGGTACAACGGAAACAGACATGGTCCTTGAATAGAACCCTCACGAATTTATGGCACTCGTCACATGATGGCGGGGCTGGCTTGGCCTATAAATAAGCTCAAACCTACAATAAGCAAGCGGAACGAAACAGGAATGGAAGGAAGGCAGACAATTAATTTTCAAATAATTTGATCATAAATTAAATGTTAACCCTCCCGCACCCCACACCGCAATGTTACAGCAAAGATCACATTGATTATGACGACAAGAACGAAGCAAGTAATAATACACCCATAAACTGATCCTCAAGGATGTATAACGGAACCAGGAGTAATATCGCATAGCATTCGGGGTATATTTACTAATCAATATAAATTATACTCCTAACAAAGGCCAAAACGATATGTGAAGAAACAACAAAATGTAAACAAACTGCTGTAGCTCACGGTAAAACCGCAGACCACACATCTAAATCAAGAATTTTGAAACCACCGATCATTGCAAACAGATCGTGATAACACGCAAAACTTGAAAATTCTCGAGTTTTTCTGGTACCAATAAAGTACGCAGCACCCAGAATCAGATGCGCGAATTAATGAAACATTTTCTTCACATGAAAATCCGAGACAACATGGGTGTGACGTCACCCGCTCGGATCTTACGGAGAACGACGTCAGCCGATTTTCGTGTTAAAACACTGTAAAGCCAACACATTATTTCATATCTGCCGATCGCCTGTTGGGGTTAAAGACGATCAATCTGGCATATTTCGTTGTTAACACACGTCCCAGATTCGGGGTCAGAAATTGGAACATGCGACAGACGAAATTTTGAAGACCTAAGACTTTTAACTATGGAATAACATGGAATTATACAACCTGGTTATCATCAGCTCCTTCCATGGTAATCCAATATAATCCTCAGAGAGCGCACAAAGCTATCACAATTCACAGAAAAAGACTTAGAAAACTGAAGACTCCAACTGCACAAAAAACATGTAGCTCTTGTTGCTATGCAAACAAGAATAAGCTTCATGGCAAACGGGTACTCGGCAGTTGGGAGCCGAGTACCCGGTTCCAGGAGTCGGTAAAGGTTACTAAGTCTATAGTCCTAGGGCCAGCTATCCATGATAGCTTGTATCAGAGGTAATAGAATGGTGAGTATTGGTCGAAGGAGAATTCTATCTCCTGCTCAGAATGGGCGGCACACTTTAGTAAACTTGTAAATAGTGCCCCATCCCAAGTTGACAAAGATCTTGAAAGCAAGACTTGTTGACTTCAAGTCAGCCTTCGACACTGTCTCCAGGAAGAAACTGTTGTATACGTTGCTACTTACTGGCATTGATGGTAACTTCCTAAATTCCATTGAAAGTATGTATTCTAAGGTTCAATATGCCGTGAAAGTAAATAATGGCTATAGCAATGGCTTTCAATCCTAAGTTGGTGTAAAGCAAGGCTGCATGCTCTGTCAAATCCTATTTAATTTGTTCTTGCGTGATTTGCCAGACAGCTTCGATAATACGTGTGATCCTGTCACCATAAATACCATAACAATCAATTGCCTGGTGTTTGTTGATGATTTGGTTATTTTGTCCGAAACTAAGCCAGGCGTTCAAAATGCATTGAACAAACTAAATATGTATAGCAATAAATGGGACCTGACTGTCAATTTGGATAAAACCAAAGTAATTATCTTTAATAGAAGCGGCCATCTCTTAAAGAACCACATGTATCAATTTACATATAATGGTTCACCAATTGAGGTTGTGAAAGCATATTGCTATTTAGGCATTGTATTTACTCCTCCTGGACTTTTCAAAGCTGCTTGTGAAAGACTAGCAGAACAAGCCAGAAAAGTCTTATTTAAACTTAGTGATAAATGTTAGGATTAACATCTTAATGGCTCGTAGACTATTTCGCTTATTAATTCTATCAATGCTGTCTTATTGTAGTGAAGTTGGGGCTCCTTTTTATATAAAAGGAATTAATGAGTATAACTTCATGAAACTGGGAGACGATGGCGAAGTTGAAAAAGTCTCAATCAGCTTCTGTAAATAGCTCTTGGGATTGAATAGGAAGACAACCAAAGCAGCAGTGAGAGGCGAACTTGGCCAATATGCACTACTAATCCCACTACTCTCTCAAGCAGCACAATTTTGGATGAGACTATGTGACATTGACTCTGAAACAATTGTCCATCATGCACGCATGTTCTACAATAGATGAAGGAAATTGGGCAACTCATATACAAAAACTTTGGTCTAACTTTAATCTTGAGGAAACTTGGATAAACAAAACTGGAATTCACAAGAAATCCGCCAAATTACTACTTGATGCTATGGAATCTAGATATAGATCGAATTGGCTGGTGCATATAAACAGGGACGTTTCACAACCCGCTGCTACTTTCCAACAGGATTCTAAACTTAGAACGTACAGACCCTTTAAGTCATTTTGGCCTCGAAAAGTATTTAATAACAAACTTCTGCCAGCGATCATTGTATGTGGAGAAATTTTTTGAAGCTCAGTCAGTGCGCATAGTCTCATAATTGAGCTGGGTAGACACACTACCCCCATAACCCCTTTAGATGAAAGGACATGTTCACTCTGTGCTGATAAAGCTGTTGAGGATGAGAACCACCTTATTCTACATTGCCCTTTCTATCAAGCTGAAAGGGCATCTCTTTTTCTTTACCTTAGTGACTTCTTTAACTTCAACTCACTGAACAAATATGAACAATTTGTATTTATAATGTAGTGCAATAATGTCGACACTGAGGTATGTAAACCTGTTCCGAAATTTGTCACCAGTTGTGTAATTAAAAGAGATCATGCTCTGAATCCTAAGGGTAAGTATTGTAGAGGCATGTCCACACCGGCATGCTTGGGAGGGAAATTGTTGGGGGTTGTGCTCTTTGGAGCCTTAGGTTTTGTGCCTTGATGCGGTGCGGTGGGACTGGTCTTGGCATGTGCTGATTTCATTCTATATAGATTAGCGTGGTTCTTCTCGGTTGTGGAGTGATTTGGGAACCTGTTGCTCTAATTCAACTTCTCGGACTTGAGGAATTATATTGATCTGTGATGGAGTCAGCATATGTTGGGATTTGTTTCACTTAATTATGTCTGGGGACACAATTTGTGTCTAGGGGTGCGGGGGTCCTGGCAGTTTTGTTTTCTGGCATTCTGGTGTGGGTGCACCTTTAACCCTTTAATGACTAAATTTGTTCCTATAATTAAAACATTTGCGGACCAGGAGGGGGCTGACATTGGGAATTTAGCATTGGGAATGACTGGTTTGGTTCGGGAGTAGTCTTCTCTTGACCTGCAAATGGGCATTCCCCAAGGCCACTAAAAAGGCTGGTTTTGTCCGGCTACGTCGTTAAAGGGTTGATGGATCTCACTCCCGATATCGCTTGTAGCATTTGCATTGTCTCCAGTCACTCAAACCAGGATGTCCAGATATTGTATATAATTAAGTGACTTCTACTAATGTATATAATTAAGTGACTTCTACTAAATTTGCTCATATGCACCAATACCTGTAAGTGTATGCATGTACGTGCATGCCTGCCTAAGTACTGCATGCATGCGTCGTGTATGTATATCTGTAAGTACATGCGTATGTATGTGTGTATGTACATGTATGTGTGTGTATGTATGTACGTACGCATGTTTCATGTATATAATATATGTATATAATATATATGCAAATGCCCCTGATTTACTACTTACTGGGCCGATGCTGAAAGTCTCGGCCCGGTAAGCTGCGTTATCTGGGGTCTTTCTATTTACTGTTCCACGTCATTACTGTTTATTTGTATTTCATATCTATGGCTACATCTATATGTACATGGATTTTGTGCCAATAAAGATTCATTCATTCATTCGATATATTGCATAGAATAAGAACTGCTGATTCAATTTATAAAAAACATGGAATGGTAGGCATACAAAATTTAGTTCAAGCAATGTATTTTTCCTATATCACCCTTTCAAACACAGTTACCAACTACCAAAGTACCGTAGTACTCAACCCTACATGTCGATTCAGCCACCAGAAAGTTCCTACACCGGAAACAGTGACTAATAGCACCGGCCTTTGAATTTCTGTCCATCCGTCCCTCTACCACATATTCCCCCATCTATATAAAATATACACAAGGTATGAAACCTTCCTCTGTGGGCACCATTGTCAGAAAGCTGATTGGTTGGTTTGTTGTCAAAATCCGCTGACATCACGGTTCTGACTACACACCAACCAATCAGCTTTCTGACAATGGTGCCCACAGATGAAGGTTTCATACCTAACCGTGTGTATATTATATATAGTGGGGGGGGGGGGGGGGGATATGTGGTAGAGGGATGGATGGACGAAAATTCAAAGGCCTATGCTAATAGTTATAAAAACAAGTATTTTGACCGAGAAAACTCAAAAGGCCACACAGGCCTCATACGTCATAATGATGATGATGATTAGGCCTAAATCTATGGGAGGAGTTAGAATCAAGATATAGTCATAATAGTGACGATCAACACGCCTACACGGGAAACGTAAAATTATCAATAATGGCTTTTTATATTTAATTCTATTTATCGTGAATGTGTTCCTTTAATTGAATCATATCTATGTGACAGCACACGCCATTTTCTATCAATGATCATTAATGAAATAAAAGACCGACTGAATCATACCTTTCCGGCCGCTCTTCCAAGTCTAATAATCCCCAGCTTGAAGCCGGACATTGGAGACGGTTCCGTGAAAATTGTCGATGTCAAAAGAACGAATAATTTGTAGATTTCACCTTAAAATATACGGGAAATGTAGCGACCACTACATCTGCATATTTAGGCTAAATGCTTTGTTATCTATTTGATAATACACGTGAAATCAACTTGTGAGACCAGCCAATGAAAGGATCGCATTGCTTTATTGACGAGGTCAAGGGCTAGCGCACCGGCCGATACATTCGTGTTCTCGCGAGATTTCATACGATGGAACCAACAGCTATCAACTGCAGCTGACACCGCCCAGACGCTCTAGACGCAGACATCCGGTTGGCAGCACCCAGACGCTTGCCTCGTTTTCAGGCTGTTTATACTTGAGATTCTTTACGCTGTGTAAGCTGATATATATACTATGTTATTATAGCAAAGGACGCTATGATTTATACAAGAGAGTTTGAGATAATTACGCTAAAAACAATTTGATTGAAAGTTATGTTATTTCTAGCTGTTATAACGTACGATGTTACTATTAGTAGAAGAAAGGCTGAGCCAAATATGTGGACAACAATTTGATCGAAAGTTGTTGCTGCCGTGGGCAGCAACGTCTTTAAGTCAAATTGTTTTCAAAATATTCACCACAATGTAGGCTATATTGTATATGCACGGGTGGGTAATCTCTCGGATGGTTCCTAGTGGGTTGAGTGGGGCGGATGTGGGGAAGATTTTAATATCTAGATGCTCTCGGACACAGATGCTGTAATCCGCACAAAAAGGATGAACATGGATGACCTATTCAATTTTAGTTATATTTCATAAATTTAGCTCTAGCCTATCTGACCCAGCCATTGTCGCCACAGGATGTTTTGATGTTTATATAATTCTAAATGCCAACTCACCCCACCACCACCCCACCCCCTCACATAATCTAACAATATAGCCTGCACAAATTGTCTCCTACAAATTTCGAGTGGTTAGTTAAATTTGAAATTTTATCCAGCGATTTGGATATTAAAGTGTGCGTGTGTGTGTTTTTGGAGTTGTATCCAAAAGACTACTGGTCAGAATTTACTAAAATCTTCACAAGATGAAGGAACTGAACTTGCCGTGCAAGACGATTTCTAGGATTTCCAAACCAGGCCATTATCGAGATAAAGGAAGATCGGAAAATATTCTGGATCTGTGCATATCTTACCTGGCTGGATTTAGGACCGCTGATGCTCTATATAACTATGATAATGGATAGGCCCCCAAGAAAATTTAAAAATTAGGTTCTCTAAGACGCCATTTGCCGAATTTCTGAGAGATAATTAACGTATAGCACTATGGGGCCATATCAGTATACGGTCATTGACATTGTCATTGTAACTTACAATAATTTCAACCTGGCAAGGTGATGAAATTCTATTGATTATAAATTACCAGGCAAACAACGTCTGATTAGAATCTTGCATTTTCTTTTTGAATAGATATAATCTATGGATATTTATATATATTTTGGAAATAACTTACTGCCTTCTAATCAAAGGCTGTTGGCTGGTGGTTTAAGTGTGTGTTGTGTTGCACTTTATTATAACATGAAACTTGAGATTGCTATATTCACATATACATACGAGGATTTGTAAAATCATACCTCAACCCAAAATGGCAGGGTCTGGGCACTGACATGCTGTCTCCCTGGCGCCATGTGATGTTATATCTTTACAAAAGTTGATTTTATTAACAGTGTGTGTTGTGTTGCACTTTATTATTATTATAACATGAAACTTGAGATTGCTATATTCACATATACATACGAGGATTTGTAAAATCGTACCTCAACCCAAAATAGACAGGGTCTGGGCACTGACATGCTGTCTCCCTGGCGCCATGCGATTGTATATCTTTACAAAAGTTGATTTTATTAACAGTGTGTGTTGTGTTGCACTTTATTATAACATGAAACTTGAGATTGCTACATTCACCTATACGTACGAGGATTTGTAAAAGCATGTCATAGCCCAAAATGGCTGGGTCTGGGCACTGACATGCTGTCTCCCTGGCGCCATGTGATGTTATATCTTTACAAACAATGATTTTCTTAACAGTGTGTGTTGTGTTGCACTTTATTTTGACAAGAAACATGGGATTGCTATGTTCACATATACATACGAGGATTTGTAAAATCATACCACAGCCCAAAATAGACATGGTCTGGGCACTGACACGCTGTCTCCCTGGCGCCATGTGATGTTATATCTTTACAAACAATGATTTTATTAACAGTGTGTGTTGTGTTGCACTTTATTTTGAGAAGAAACAGGGGATTGCTATGTTCACATATACATACGAGGATTTGTAAAATCATACCACAGCCCAAAATAGACATGGTCTGGGCACTGACACGCTGTCTCCCTGGCGCCATGTGATGTTATATCTTTACAAACAATGATTTTATTAACAGTGTGTGTTGTGTTGCACTATATTTTAACAAGAAACAGGGGATTGCTATGTTCACATATACATACGAGGATTTGTAAAATCATACCTCAACCCAAAATGGCAGGGTCTGGGCACTGACATGCTGTCTCCCTGGCGCCATGTGAAGGTATATCTTTACAAAAGTTGATTTTATCAACAATGTGTGTTGTGTTGCACTTTATTTTGACAAGAAACTTGAGATTGCTACATTCACCTATACGTACGAGGATTTGTAAAAGCATGTCATAGCCCAAAATGGCAGGGTCTGGGCACTGACATGCTGTCTCCCTGGTGCCATGTGAAGGTATATCTTTACAAAAGTTGATTTTATTAACAATGTGTGTTGTGTTGCACTTTATTTTGACAAGAAACATGGGATTGCTATGTTCACATATACATACGAGGATTTGTAAAATCATACCACAGCCCAAAATAGACATGGTCTGGGCACTGACACGCTGTCTCCCTGGCGCCATGTGATGTTATATCTTTACAAACAATGATTTTATTAACAGTGTGTGTTGTGTTGCACTATATTTTAACAAGAAACTGGGGATTGCTATGTTCACATATACATACGAGGATTTGTAAAATCATACCACAGCCCAAAATAGACATGGTCTGGGCACTGACACGCTGTCTCCCTGGCGCCATGTGATGTTATATCTTTACAAAAGTTGATTTTATTGACAGGGTGTGTTGTGTTGCACTTTATTTTGACAAGAAACAGGGGATTGCTATGTTCACATAAACATACGAGGATTTGTAAAATCATACCTCAACCCAAAATGGCAGGGTCTGGGCACTGACATGCTGTCTCCCTGGCGCCATGTGAAGGTATATCTTTACAAAAGTTGATTTTATTAACAATGTGTGTTGTGTTGCACTTTATTTTGACAAGAAACAGGGGATTGCTATGTTCACATAAACATACGAGGATTTGTAAAATCATACCACAGCCCAAAATAGACATGGTCTGGGCACTGACACGCTGTCTCCATGGCGCCATTTGATGTTACATCTTTACAAACAATGATTTTATTAACAGTGTGTGTTGTGTTGCACTTTATTTTAACAAGAAAGAGGGGATTGCTATTTTCACATATACATACGCGGATTTGTAAAATCATACCTCAACCCACAATGGCAGGGTCTGGGCACTGACATGCTGTCTCCCTGGCGCCATGCGATTGTATATCTTTACAAAAGTCGATTTTATTAACAGTGTGTGTTGTGTTGCACTTTATTATAACATGAAACTTGAGATTGCTATGTTCACATATACATACGAGGATTTGTAATATCATAATACAGCCCAAAATAGACATGGTCTGGGCACTGACACGCTGTCTCCCTGGCGCCATGTGTAGGTATATCTTTACAAAAGTTGATTTTATTGACAGTGTGTGTTGTGTTGTACTTTATTTTTACAAGAAACGGGGGATTGCCATGTTCACATATACGTACGAGGATTTGTAATATCATACCACAGCCCAAAATGGACTGGGTCTGGGCACTGACATGCTGTCTCTCTGGCGCCATGCGATTGTATATCTTTACAAAAGTCGATTTTATTAACAGTGTGTGTTGTGTTGCACTTTATTATAACATGAAACCTGAGATTGCTATATTCATATATACATACGAGGATTTGTATAATAATACCACAGCCCAAAATAGACAGGGTCTGGGCACTGACACGCTGTCTCCCTGGCGCCATGTGATGTTATATCTTTACAAACAATGATTTTATTAACAGTGTGTGTGGTGTTGCACTTTATTATAACATGAAAGAGGGTATTGCTATGTTCACATATACATACGAGGATTTGTAAAATCATACCTCAACCCAAAATGGCAGGGTCTGGGCACTGACATGCTGTCTCCCTGGCGCCATGCGTTTGTATATCTTTACAAAAGTTGATTTTATTAACAGTGTGTGTTGTGTTGCACTTTATTATAACATGAAACTTGAGATTGCTATGTTCACATATATACATACGAGGATTTGTAATATCATAATTCAGCCCAAAATAGACAGGGTCTGGGCACTGACATGCTGTCTCCCTGGCGCCATGTGATGTTATATCTTTACAAAAGTTGATTTTATTAACAATGTGTGTTGTGTTGCACTTTATATTAACAAGAAACAGGGGATTGCTATGTTCACATATACATACGAGGATTTGTAAAATCATACGACAGCCCAAAATAGACATGGTCTGGGCACTGACACGCTGTCTCCCTGGCGCCATGTGATGTTATATCTTGACAAACAATGATTTTATTAACAGTGTGTGTTGTGTTGCACTTTATTTTGAGAAGAAACAGGGGATTGCTATGTTCACATATACATACGAGGATTTGTAAAATCATACCACAGCCCAAAATAGACATGGTCTGGGCACTGACACGCTGTCTCCCTGGCGCCATGTCAGTGTATATCTCTGCAAAATTTGATTTTATTAACTGTGTTTGTTGATTTGCACTCGATTATAGCTTTAAACAAGGGATTGCTACATTCACCTATGCGTACGAGGATTTGTAAAAGCATGTCATAGCCCAAAATGGCAGGGTCTGGGCACTGACATGCTGTCTCCCTGGCGCCATGTGAAGTTATATCTTTACAAAAGTTGATTTTATTAACAATGTGTGTTGTGTTGCACTTTATTTTAACAAGAAACAGGGCATTGCTATGTTCACATATACATACGAGGATTTGTAAAATCATACCACAGCCCAAAATAGACGGGGTCTGGGCACTGACATGCTGTCTCCCTGGTGCCATGTGATTATATATCATTGTGAGATTTGATTTTGTTAACAGTGTGTGTTGTGTTATACTCGATTATAATATGAAACAGGGGATTTCTATATTCACATATACGTACGAGGATTTGTAAAAACATACCTGTACCCAAAAGGAACAGGGTCTCGGCACTGACATGCTGTCTCTCTGACGCCATGTCACTGTATATCTCTGCAAAATTTGATTTTCTTAACTGTGTTTGTTGTGTTGCACTCGATTATAGCTTAAATCAAGAGATTGCCATATTTACCTATATATACGAGGATTTGTAAAAACATGTCATAGCCCAAAATGACACGGTCTGGGCACTGACATGCTGTCTCCCTGGCGTGATTTGATGTTATATCGGTAAAAAAGTCGATTTTCTTAACAGTGTGTGTTGTGTTGCACTTTATTTTAACAAAAAGCAGGGGATTGCATGTTCACATATAAGTACGAGGATTTGTAATATCATACCACTGCCCAAAATGGACAGGGTCTGGGCATTGAAATGCTGTCTCCCTGGTGCCATGTGATTATATATCTCTGTGAGATTTGATTGTATTAACTGTGTTTGTTGTGTTGCACTCGATTATAGCTTAAAACAAGGGATTGCTACATTCACCTATACGTACGAGGATTTGTAAAAGCATGTATTAGCCCAAAATGGCAGAGTCTGGGCACTGACATGCTGTCTCCCTGGCGCCATGTGATGTTATATCTTTACAAACAATGATTTTATTTACAGTGTGTGTTGTGTTGCACTTTATTTTGACAAGAAACATGGGATTGCTATGTTCACATATACATACGAGGATTTGTAAAATCATACCACAGCCCAAAATAGACATGGTCTGGGCACTGACACGCTGTCTCCCTGGCGCCATGTGATGTTATATCTTTACAAACAATGATTTTATTAACAGTGTGTGTTATGTTGCACTATATTTTAACAAGAAACAGGGGATTGCTATGTTCACATATACATACGAGGATTTGTAAAATCATACCTCAGCCCAAAATAGACATGGTCTGGGCACTGACACGCTGTCTCCCTGGCGCCATGTGATGTTATATCTTTACAAAAGTTGATTTTATTGACAGTGTGTGTTGTGTTGCACTTTATGTTAACAAAAAACAGGGGATTGCTATGTTCACATATACATACGAGGATTTGTAAAATCATACCTCAACCCAAAATGGCAGGTTCTGGGCACTGACATGCTGTCTCCCTGGCGCCATGTGACGGTATATCTTTACAAAAGTTGATTTTATTAACAATGTGTATGGTGTTGCACTTTATTTTGACAAGAAACAGGGGGTTGCTATGTTCACATATACATACGAGGATTTGTAAAATCATACCACAGCCCAAAATAGACATGGTCTGGGCACTGACACGCTGTCTCCCTGGCGCCATGTGATGTTATATCTTTACAAACAATGATTTTATTAACAGTGTGTGTTATGTTGCACTATATTTTAACAAGAAACAGGGGATTGCTATGTTCACATATACATACGAGGATTTGTAAAATCATACCTCAGCCCAAAATAGACATGGTCTGGGCACTGACACGCTGTCTCCCTGGCGCCATGTGATGTTATATCTTTACAAAAGTTGATTTTATTGACAGTGTGTGTTGTGTTGCACTTTATGTTAACAAGAAACAGGGGATTGCTATGTTCACATATACATACGAGGATTTGTAAAATCATACCTCAACCCAAAATGGCAGGATCTGGGCACTGACATGCTGTCTCCCTGGCGCCATGTGAAGGTATATCTTTACAAAAGTTGATTTTATTAACAATGTGTATGGTGTTGCACTTTATTTTGACAAGAAACAGGGGGTTGCTATGTTCACATATACATACGAGGATTTGTAAAATCATACCACAGCCCAAAATAGACATGGTCTGGGCACTGACACGCTGTCTCCCTGGCGCCATTTGATGTTACATCTTTACAAACAATGATTTTATTAACAGTGTGTGTTGTGTTGCACTTTATTTTAACAAGAAAGAGGGGATTGCTATGTTCACATATACATACGCGGATTTGTAAAATCATACCTCAACCCAAAATGGCAGGTTCAGGGCACTGACATGCTGTCTCCCTGGCGCCATGCGATTGTATATCTTTACAAAAGTCGATTTTATTAACAGTGTGTGTTGTGTTGCACTTTATTATAACATGAAACTTGAGATTGCTATGTTCACATATACATACGAGGATTTGTAATATCATAATACAGCCCAAAATAGACATGGTCTGGGCACTGACATGCTGTCTCCCTGGCGCCATGCGATTGTATATCTTTACAAAAGTTGATTTTATTAACAGTGTGTGTTGTGTTGCACTTTATTATAACATGAAACTTGAGATTGCTATGTTCACATATACATACGAGGATTTATAATATCATAATACAGCCCAAAATAGACAGGGTCTGGGCACTGACATGCTGTCTCCCTGGCGCCATGTGATGTTATATCTTTACAAAAGTTGATTTTATTAACAATGTGTGTTGTGTTGCACTTTATATTAACAAGAAACAGGGGATTGCTATGTTTACATATATATACGAGGATTTGTAAAATCATACCACAGCCCAAAATAGACATGGTCTGGGCACTGACACGCTGTCTCCCTGGCGCCATGTCAGTGTATAGCTCTGCAAAATTTGATTTTCTTAACTGTGTTTGTTGATTTGCACTCGATTATAGCTTAAAACAAGGGATTGCTACATTCACCTATACGTACGAGGATTTATAAAAGCATGTCATAGCCCAAAATGGCAGGGTCTGGGCACTGACATGCTGTCTCCCTGGCGCCATGTGAAGTTATATCTTTACAAAAGTTGATTTTATTAACAATGTGTGTTGTGTTGCACTTTATTTTAACAAGAAACAGGGCATTGCTATGTTCACATATACATACGAGGATTTGTAAAATCATACCACAGCCCAAAATAGACGGGGTCTGGGCACTGACATGCTGTCTCCCTGGTGCCATGTGATTATATATCTTTGTGAGATTTGATTTTGTTAACAGTGTGTGTTGTGTTATACTCGATTATAATATGAAACAGGGGATTTCTATATTCACATATACGTACGAGGATTTGTAAAAACATACCTGTACCCAAAAGGAACAGGGTCTGGGCACTGACATGCTGTCTCTCTGACGCCATGTCACTGTATATCTCTGCAAAATTTGATTTTATTAACTGTGTTTGTTGTGTTGCACTCGATTATAGCTTAAAACAAGAGATTGCCATATTCACCTATATATACGAGGATTTGTAAAAACATGTCATAGCCCAAAATGACACGGTCTGGACACTGACATGCTGTCTCCCTGGCGTGATTTGATGTTATATCGTTAAAAAAGTAGATTTTCTTAACAGTGTGTGTTGTGTTGCACTTTATTTTAACAAAAAACAGGGGATTGCCATGTTCACATATAAGTACGAGGATTTCTAATATCATACCACAGCCCAAAATGGACAGGGTCTGGGCATTGAAATGCTGTCTCCCTTGTGCCATGTGATTATATATCTTTGTGAGATTTGATTGTATTAACTGTGTTTGTTGTGTTGCACTCGATTATAGCTTAAAACAAGGGATTGCTACATTCACGTATACGTACGAGGATTTGTAAAAGCATGTCATAGCCCAAAATGGCAGAGTCTGGGCACTGACATGCTGTCTCCCTGGCGCCATGTGATGTTATATCTTTACAGACAATGATTTTATTAACAGTGTGTGTTGTGCTGCACTTTATTTTGACAAGAAACAGGGGATTGCTATGTTCACATATACATACGAGGATTTGTAAAATCATACCACAGCCCAAAATAGACATGGTCTGGGCACTGACACGCTGTCTCCCTGGCGCCATGTGATGTTATATCTTTACAAACAATGATTTTATTAACAGTGTGTGTTATGTTGCACTATATTTTAACAAGAAACAGGGGATTGCTATGTTCACATATACATACGAGGATTTGTAAAATCATACCTCAGCCCAAAATAGACATGGTCTGGGCACTGACACGCTGTCTCCCTGGCGCCATGTGATGTTTTATCGTTACAAAAGTTGATTTTATTGACAGTGTGTGTTGTGTTGCACTTTATGTTAACAAGAAACAGGGGATTGCTATGTTCACATATACATACGAGGATTTGTAAAATCATACCTCAACTCAAAATGGCAGGTTCTGGGCACTGACATGCTGTCTCCCTGGCGCCATGTGAAGGTATATCTTTACAAATGTTGATTTTATTAACAATGTGTGTGGTGTTGCACTTTATTTTGACAAGAAACAGGGGATTGCTATGTTCACATATACATACGAGGATTGGAAAATCATACCACAGCCCAAAATAGACATGGTCTGGGCACTGACACGCTGTCTCCCTGGCGCCATTTGATGTTACATCTTTACAAACAATGATTTTATTAACAGTGTGTGTTGTGTTGCACTTTATTTTAACAAGAAAGAGGGGATTGCTATGTTCACATATACATACGCGGATTTGTAAAATCATACCTCAACCCAAAATGGCAGGTACTGGGCACTGACATGCTGTCTCCCTGGCGCCATGCGATTGTATATCTTCACAAAAGTCGATTTTATTAACAGTGTGTGTTGTGTTGCACTTTATTATAACATGAAACTTGAGATTGCTATGTTCACATATACATACGAGGATTTGTAATATCATAATACAGCCCAAAATAGACATGGTCTGGGCACTGACACGCTGTCTCCCTGGCGCCATGTGAAGGTATATCTTTACAAAAGTTGATTTTATTGACAGTGTGTGCTGTGTTGTACTTTATTTTTACAAGAAACGGGGGATGCTATGTTCACATAAACGTACGAGGATTTGTAATATCATACCACAGCCCAAAATGGACTGGGTCTGGGCACTGACATGCTGTCTCTCTGGCGCCGTGCGATTGTATATCTTTATAAAAGTCGATTTTATTAACAGTGTGTGTTGTGTTGCACTTTATTATAACATGAAACTTGAGATTGCTATATTCATATATACATACGAGGATTTGTATAATCATACCACAGCCCAAAATAGACAGGGTCTTGGCACTGAGACGCTGTCTCCCTGGCGCCATGTGATGTTATATCTTTACAAACAATGATGTTATTAACAGTGTGTGTGGTGTTGCACTTTATTATAACATGAAAGAGGGGAATGCTATGTTCACATATGCATACGAGGATTTGTAAAATCATACCTCAACCCAAAATGGCAGGGTCTGGGCACTGACATGCTGTCTCCCTGGCGCCATGCGATTGTATATCTTTACAAAAGTTGATTCTATTAACAGTGTGTGTTGTGTTGCACTTTATTATAACATGAAACTTGAGATTGCTATGTTCACATATACATACGAGGATTTGTAGTATCATAATACAGCCCAAAATAGACAGGGTCTGGGCACTGACATGCTGTCTCCCTGGCGCCATGTGATGTTATATCTTTACAAAAGTTGATTTTATTAACAATGTGTGTTGTGTTGCACTTTATATTAACAAGAAACAGGGGATTGCTATGTTCACATATACATACGAGGATTTGTAAAATCATACGACAGCCCAAAATAGACAGGGTCTGGGCACTGACACGCTGTCTCCCTGGCGCCATGTGATGTTATATCTTTACAAACAATGATTTTATTAACAGTGTGTGTTGTGTTGCACTTTATTTTGACAAGAAACACGGGATTGCTATGTTTACATATATATACGAGGATTTGTAAAATCATACCACAGCCCAAAATAGACATGGTCTGGGCACTGACACGCTGTCTCCCTGGCGCCATGTCAGTGTATAGCTCTGCAAAATTTGATTTTATTAACTGTGTTTGTTGATTTGCACTCGATTATAGCTTAAAACAAGGGATTGCTACATTCACCTATACGTACGAGGATTTATAAAAGCATGTCATAGCCCAAAATGGCAGGGTCTGGGCACTGACACGCTGTCTCCCTGGCGCCATGTGAAGTTATATCTTTAGAAAAGTTGATTTTATTAACAATGTGTGTTGTGTTGCACTTTATTTTGACAAGAAACAGGGCATTGCTATGTTCACATATACATACGAGGATTTGTAAAATCATACCACAGCCCAAAATAGACGGGGTCTGGGCACTGACATGCTGTCTCCCTGGTGCCATGTGATTATATATCTTTGTGAGATTTGATTTTGTTAACAGTGTGTGTTGTGTTATACTCGATTATAATATGAAACAGGGGATTTCTATATTCACATATACGTACGAGGATTTGTAAAAACATACCTGTACCCAAAAGGAACAGGGTCTGGGCACTGACATGCTGTCTCTCTGACGCCATGTCACTGTATATCTCTGCAAAATTTGATTTTATTAACTGTGTTTGTTGTGTTGCACTCGATTATAGCTTAAAACAAGAGATTGCCATATTCACCTATATATACGAGGATTTGTAAAAACATGTCATAGCCCAAAATGACACGGTCTGGGCACTGACATGCTGTCTCCCTGGCGTGATTTGATGTTATATCGTTAAAAAAGTAGATTTTCTTAACAGTGTGTGTTGTGTTGCACTTTATTTTAACAAAAAACAGGGGATTGCCATGTTCACATATAAGTACGAGGATTTCTAATATCATACCACAGCCCAAAATGGACAGGGTCTGGGCATTGAAATGCTGTCTCCCTTGTGCCATGTGATTATATATCTTTGTGAGATTTGATTGTATTAACTGTGTTTGTTGTGTTGCACTCGATTATAGCTTAAAACAAGGGATTGCTACATTCACGTATACGTACGAGGATTTGTAAAAGCATGTCATAGCCCAAAATGGCAGAGTCTGGGCACTGACATGCTGTCTCCCTGGCGCCATGTGATGTTATATCTTTACAGACAATGATTTTATTAACAGTGTGTGTTGTGCTGCACTTTATTTTGACAAGAAACAGGGGATTGCTATGTTCACATATACATACGAGGATTTGTAAAATCATACCACAGCCCAAAATAGACATGGTCTGGGCACTGACACGCTGTCTCCCTGGCGCCATGTGATGTTATATCTTTACAAACAATGATTTTATTAACAGTGTGTGTTATGTTGCACTATATTTTAACAAGAAACAGGGGATTGCTATGTTCACATATACATACGAGGATTTGTAAAATCATACCTCAGCCCAAAATAGACATGGTCTGGGCACTGACACGCTGTCTCCCTGGCGCCATGTGATGTTTTATCGTTACAAAAGTTGATTTTATTGACAGTGTGTGTTGTGTTGCACTTTATGTTAACAAGAAACAGGGGATTGCTATGTTCACATATACATACGAGGATTTGTAAAATCATACCTCAACTCAAAATGGCAGGTTCTGGGCACTGACATGCTGTCTCCCTGGCGCCATGTGAAGGTATATCTTTACAAATGTTGATTTTATTAACAATGTGTGTGGTGTTGCACTTTATTTTGACAAGAAACAGGGGATTGCTATGTTCACATATACATACGAGGATTGGAAAATCATACCACAGCCCAAAATAGACATGGTCTGGGCACTGACACGCTGTCTCCCTGGCGCCATTTGATGTTACATCTTTACAAACAATGATTTTATTAACAGTGTGTGTTGTGTTGCACTTTATTTTAACAAGAAAGAGGGGATTGCTATGTTCACATATACATACGCGGATTTGTAAAATCATACCTCAACCCAAAATGGCAGGGTCTGGGCACTGACATGCTGTCTCCCTGGCGCCATGCGATTGTATATCTTCACAAAAGTCGATTTTATTAACAGTGTGTGTTGTGTTGCACTTTATTATAACATGAAACTTGAGATTGCTATGTTCACATATACATACGAGGATTTGTAATATCATAATACAGCCCAAAATAGACATGGTCTGGGCACTGACACGCTGTCTCCCTGGCGCCATGTGAAGGTATATCTTTACAAAAGTTGATTTTATTGACAGTGTGTGTTGTGTTGTACTTTATTTTTACAAGAAACGGGGGATGCTATGTTCACATAAACGTACGAGGATTTGTAATATCATACCACAGCCCAAAATGGACTGGGTCTGGGCACTGACATGCTGTCTCTCTGGCGCCGTGCGATTGTATATCTTTATAAAAGTCGATTTTATTAACAGTGTGTGTTGTGTTGCACTTTATTATAACATGAAACTTGAGATTGCTATATTCATATATACATACGAGGATTTGTATAATCATACCACAGCCCAAAATAGACAGGGTCTTGGCACTGAGACGCTGTCTCCCTGGCGCCATGTGATGTTATATCTTTACAAACAATGATGTTATTAACAGTGTGTGTGGTGTTGCACTTTATTATAACATGAAAGAGGGGAATGCTATGTTCACATATACATACGAGGATTTGTAAAATCATACCTCAACCCAAAATGGCAGGGTCTGGGCACTGACATGCTGTCTCCCTGGCGCCATGCGATTGTATATCTTTACAAAAGTTGATTCTATTAACAGTGTGTGTTGTGTTGCACTTTATTATAACATGAAACTTGAGATTGCTATTTTCACATATACATACGAGGATTTGTAGTATCATAATACAGCCCAAAATAGACAGGGTCTGGGCACTGACATGCTGTCTCCCTGGCGCCATGTGATGTTATATCTTTACAAAAGTTGATTTTATTAACAATGTGTGTTGTGTTGCACTTTATATTAACAAGAAACAGGGGATTGCTATGTTCACATATACATACGAGGATTTGTAAAATCATACGACAGCCCAAAATAGACAGGGTCTGGGCACTGACACGCTGTCTCCCTGGCGCCATGTGATGTTATATCTTTACAAACAATGATTTTATTAACAGTGTGTGTTGTGTTGCACTTTATTTTGACAAGAAACACGGGATTGCTATGTTTACATATATATACGAGGATTTGTAAAATCATACCACAGCCCAAAATAGACATGGTCTGGGCACTGACACGCTGTCTCCCTGGCGCCATGTCAGTGTATAGCTCTGCAAAATTTGATTTTATTAACTGTGTTTGTTGATTTGCACTCGATTATAGCTTAAAACAAGGGATTGCTACATTCACCTATACGTACGAGGATTTGTAAAAGCATGTCATAGCCCAAAATGGCAGGGTCTGGGCACTGACACGCTGTCTCCCTGGCGCCATGTGAAGTTATATCTTTAGAAAAGTTGATTTTATTAACAATGTGTGTTGTGTTGCACTTTATTTTGACAAGAAACAGGGCATTGCTATGTTCACATATACATACGAGGATTTGTAAAATCATACCACAGCCCAAAATAGACGGGGTCTGGGCACTGACATGCTCTCTCCCTGGTGCCATGTGATTATATATCTTTGTGAGATTTGATTTTGTTAACAGTGTGTGTTGTGTTATACTCGATTATAATATGAAACAGGGGATTTCTATATTCACATATACGTACGAGGATTTGTAAAAACATACCTGTACCCAAAAGGAACAGGGTCTGGGCACTGACATGCTGTCTCTCTGACGCCATGTCACTGTATATCTCTGCAAAATTTGATTTTATTAACTGTGTTTGTTGTGTTGCACTCGATTATAGCTTAAAACAAGAGATTGCCATATTCACCTATATATACGAGGATTTGTAAAAACATGGCATGGCCCAAAATAACATGGTCTGGGCACTGACATGCTGTCTCCCTGGCGTGATTTGATGTTATATCGTTAAAAAAGTAGATTTTCTTAACAGTGTGTGTTGTGTTGCACTTTATTTTAACAAAAAACAGGGGATTGCCATGTTCACATATAAGTACGAGGATTTGTAATATCATACCACAGCCCAAAATGGACAGGGTCTGGGCATTGAAATGCTGTCTCCATGGTGCCATGTGATTATATATCTTTGTGAGATTTGATTGTATTAACTGTGTTTGTTGTGTTGCACTCGATTATAGCTTAAAACAAGGGATTGCTACATTCACCTATACGTACGAGGATTTGTAAAAGCATGTCATAGCCCAAAATGGCAGAGTCTGGGCACTGACATGCTGTCTCCCTGGCGCCATGTGATGTTATATCTTTACAAAATTTGATTTTATTAACTGTCTTTGTTGCGCGTGCGTGCGTGCGTGCGTGCGTGCGTGCGTGTTGCACTCGATTATAGCATGATGCAGGGGATTGTTACATTCTCCTTTGTAAAAACACACCACAGCCCAAAATGACACCGTCTGGGCACTGCCATGCTGTGCCCCTGACGCCATGTAATGGTATATCTTTTATATCTCCCTTTTATATATTATCCAAAGAATCCCTCTTTCTCTGATTTGAAATAACTCAATTGTTATGTTGTATGATCTACTTATCTGCATGAAGACATTACATTAGACATCAAACACCAGGCACTTTCTCATAGTACTATTCAGTACTATTCAGTGCAGTCGGTGGTATGGGTTTTTTCAAATTATAATTTTAACATTGTTATTGACTATCTGTATTTAATATGATAGTGTGAATGAGCTTAAATGCCGAATTTCAATATGAATTCTACCAGACTTTCCTCACACGGACTCCTAATTAACAAATAGTGGGTGGAGATTTTTTTACATTTGGTAGCCTTCATAAGCGACCTATACAAATTCATTGGTTTTGACTTAATAATACCTGTCATTTGGACATTACAGATGGATATTAAGTTATCTCATTAGGATCTATCGTCTTCTATATGTTAGCAAGGATAATATCAAGATTTCACCTTCTCAAGCAGTGTATGTAATCTCTTACTGCTCTGCAACTGTACTTTGTCCAATGATAATGCATTGTTACGTGCAAGCTTATTCGCCAATCGTGACAATCCAAGGAGAGACATATCAAAGTGATAATATAATAAAATATAGAATATAATATAATACAATTTAAAAAGATCTGTAAATATTTCTTAGTCATATTTCCATTATCAAGATCATGTGCCAAGCAAAGCAATTTTTTTTATAGATTATGAATACTACACTCCACTAAGAAATTCAATACTTGTTTTTCATGTCCAGACTAATCGTAATAACCCAATATCAAATTGTTTATTTCATACAGGATAAACAACAGTGGCATGGCATGTTAATTGTGTTATATATTTTTTTAGAATGAACGTTGTAGTGATATACAGTTGTCCGACTTGCCAGAGGAATGTTTACAGGAAATCTTCAGATATACCTGTCTCGGTGAAATCGCTACTGTTAATATTATATCACGTGTGTGTCGTAAATGGCACAACATAACAAAGAGAGATGCTATGTGGATGCAGCATTTCAACCATGACAACTTCTTAATAGGTAGTCTAAATATATAATACACATGACTTGCTTTGTTATCATGTTCATAAGAGATATATCTATGTTGAGAATGTAGCTTTAATTTTAGTTAGCCTTTCTAATCAATTTTCTTTGAAGCAATCAGAACACTTTTTTGATAACAAGTCGTGTATAGAATAATTCACAGCTTGGAGTGCATTCTATGGGGTTTAATGTTCTACTATAAAACAATATTCATGATAATTAGCTTTTTAATGCCCCATGCATACTTCTCACGTAAAGAAAAATAGAGACATGACTATTAAGGAAACACTTTCTAGTAAATAGTGTATACTATTACACTGATATGTTAAGGATACTTGCCACAAGCCTGTCATCATTTGATGCACCGACTACATTCTGGAAGCCTCCCTGTGCTCCCAGCGACACTCTTATGCATCTCACCCACATTTACCATCACATGTGTGCGACAAGCGTTCAATCCACTCAGCAAACATACACAAGTTCCCACATACATACACAATTGCCAATTGTTCATATGTACACAAAGGTCTCGCAGCATACACAATCCATTTAGCGCATATTCAAAGGGTTGGAACATGTATCTCTCATTGACTTTCTAAGAATTTGATGAAGAAAAGATTGAATTCAGGTTGGAATCCTATGGGCCTAGACTGGATCAATACCTCTATATTGGTCCGAATTGCACTTCCAGCCAGATATCTGAGAGCTTGTATAAAGCTTTAGATGAAACTTGGAGAAAATATTGTGAATGGAAAACAGCTTCATTCGTGTGCCGGTTGACAGGAATGTAAGACATCTCTGGATTTATAGGTCATTGACTGGACTTGAGATTTTGACAAACATGGTATGGAGGAGGTATACATTCAACACAGTTGGTTCTCATTTATAAAGTGGTTCTGATAATTTTTATATCATTTCCTATCCAAATATTCTGAATGTTTGCTTATAGCGTGCCATTTTAATTACAGGTTTAGTGGACACTCTTGATGGTGTGCCAACAGAGTCAATACGCCATGAGGTCACATTTTCACCTGCCCGTGTGCTAGAGGAAGAGGAAGTTGCATTGGAACTGGAGGAGCAATTTCAACGTACACCAGATTATGTGAGCATTATAAAATTATATTCTTCACGTAGAAATGCACAGATCGAAATATGCACATGGTGACATGCAGGCAGGCATACATATGTGCACGTCGCGCGCATGCACGCACGCACACACGCATGCACGCACGCACACACACACATGGATAAAACTCTAATGGGGAAAGATCTCGGTTAGTGGGTGATGTTCTTCATGGTGCGAGAAGAAGTTCTACAATACATATACATGACATGAATAACATGACACAGTAATCGACCCAATAAGGAGGACAGTCTTATAGCTAGAAAACAATTTATAGTTGACTACTTCTAACAATTTTTTAGATCGATGAAGCTCATATATCGTGAATAATATATAATGGGGTAGAGTGTGATTCAGGAATTGTTGATTGCCCTTTTATGGTTGAAGTCTGTAAACATAAGTATTTTTTTTCTACAGGACCATAATGGATCTTCTTCAAATAATATTCCGATATACAAAAGTGAAATGGTTGGTGCATTTGCAGTGGCGATGCATGTGAAGGGAACATCCTTAGGTTCTGATCGGAGTAACATGTTCCTACTTGTGAGAGAGGAGCAAATGCAGAAATTCACGATATGGCGTGCTGCTCAGTTCGAAAAGCCGCATATATATATGCAGTTGTCAAGTCTGTTATTGACGTGGGTCAAATCTACAAATGTGGATATCAGCTACAGACATCATATGAATATTGTGACGCTGAATCGAACAGAGTATGAACAGTTTATAGACTGGAAAAGTTCTAACACAACATATTGGTGAGCCAGACTCTTGCTGTGTCTGAAGCAATGTGAGGGTCAATCTTGCATTGCAATGTAGCAATTCCAACTGAATAATATACTGGTAGTCATGGAGCTAGTTGGTTTCAACTGGCACTGAAAGCTACCCTATATTTTACTTTCGCTCATGGCCTAGAATGGCTGTAGGATGGGAAAGGTTGGTCACCTGTTTCAGATCTCTGTCATTTGTCTGCCATGTTTTCTTTTAGGTTTTATATTTTACCACTGCTGTGGGAGCTCCAACATACTGGAGGAGTATCCGAACCAAGACAAGACAGCAAGGAAATGTAAAATAAATAATCGCAATCGATTTATATATACATGTATATACACAATACTGAAATATAGAGTTTTAATTGGGGCGATTCAAATCAGCTCATACTCCTTTATTATGAAATATATCAGAAAACAAAATTATCAGTGTATATGTGACTATCCCGGCTACGCTTCAGCAGGTTTACTCTTTGTTGTCTTTAGAGAGCTCGAAAATCAGCGCATTTTACAAAATTGTTCTCATTTTATATCTTAGTCAGATGACCGATCTGGTGAAATAAGCATATGGATTATTTATTTGAATTTCTAAGGTTCCATAATGCTGCCTAATTATGAATTCATAGCGACTTCCTTTTGTGGTATCCATTGTAGGCCTATATTAGCTAGAAGAAGCTCACACGAACTGAGATCCAGACCGTTCAACACATTTTATAGAGATTTTAAAATTTAATTTAACTCTTCTAAACACCACTAGGTGGTGAATCGAAAATGGGATCCATTGCGATATAAATAGTTGAATTTTATTATTAATGTTATTAATAAAGTGTACGATATAATAATACCTTTCCAAAGTCATATTAGAAGATGTACCTGCATAATTATTAGAATCCCTGGGCTTATCATGCTTGGCTATTGAATGTGTAATTAACCATGATGGAGACCTCCATAGTATTAGCAAGTACTTAATATCGAGATTTTAACCATACAATCGAGTATGGAATATCTGGTACTTTAATTATGATATGTAGTCATATATTGTATGGTTAAAATCTCGATATTGAGTATTTGCTAATAACCCTTCCACTGCTACGCTATCACTTTCGTGCTTAATTTCCATTCCACAAGTGTCTGCGGGTCATTTTGGGAGGGGTGTTGTTGAAATCTGACCATTGCCTTGACAGCAAGAATTTCAGCAACTCCATTGATGATTATATTGATGACATTAACTTTCATGTTGAAATCCAAATGTGTTTAAAATGACGTTAAATGATTATATTTATTAATTCACTGAGCAGATTTTAATATCTGTAACTTGAGCTGCAAATGTTATTTCGGAATGGAGAATTGTGTTTTAATGTAAAGGTAAAACGGCACTTATCACAAGGCTACCCCCAGGCCACACACATGTAAGCATGCACTCATACACACACTCGCATGCACATGCACGCATGAGGCATGCACGGCGAATACATACACACACTCACGCACGCACGCACACAGCCTTACGCATGCATACACGATGCATGCACATGCATACAAGCATGCACATACACCCACCCTCACGCAACCACAGACCCAAATAAACTTTTTGTCAATAACTAGTAATGATTTGTGTCTGTATCATAATGTTTTACTTATTCTGTTGGTCAACCATATTGCAGGGATATATTTTGATTTATTGTTGTTGACTGTTAAGCTGTCTACTGTTAGATTTAGTATTGTGTTTTAATGTGTCAGATTGAATAATCTAAATAATATATCATATACCCAATAACGACTTCATTAATTGAACTCACGAATTGTAGACTTCATCTAGCCAATTTTATTCTGAATATCTGATTTCACATATTTGGTTTGTGATCTGATGTAACCGGTCTGACAGACAGCTATTTTGCTACCCACTGTCAGATCTGCTTCACTGCTTGGCATTGCATGAAGGGAGATCAGGTTTATGTGTATTCAAAATGGAATTGATCTAAATTGTATTTAACTTATGTAACAAATTGGCGATCTAGTGGTACTTCTCAGATTGGAATCAGCTAGGTGTTTCGCTAAGACACAGTTATTGTGGCCCACAGCTTTGCTCATATTACGCTAAAAACAAAGGACTGATTGTGTGAGTTTAATTTGGAAGAGCGAAGGTATTTTTGTGTTGTGTTTTGTTTTGGGATTGGTGAGACACAGCAATTGTAGGGAATGATTTTTGCTCAATTATTTTCGAAAACGCAGGATTTGATTTTAATTTGAGGAGTGAAATTGATGAGTGTCTGTCTACACAGGTTTTCACAAGAATTCGGATTACTTATTTAGGTCGCGCCTCAGGTGTGTGCAGGCTGGACATAATGAGTTACATGTGTGTGATTAATGCATGGATGTGTGCCTACAAGATACATTTGTGATGTTAGCTGTTTCTTATTTGTTATGTCCTGACAAGGTATTTAGTGGATTTGACGCATTTCATCCTGTATATTGATGGAAATATTGGTAAATACTTCTGTATGCGATTTGGAATATATGCTGGCCATTTTGAGGACAACTTGACTAATTGACACTGCTACCATTAATAGTGAAATACCTCAAAATGGTCTTATGTTTTCATTTCGCAATAAGTGGAGTCACCTTTATTGGAATACAGGATGAAATCATTGACTGGTTTGTATGGCTGGACACAGTCAGCTATTTGTCCCTCGACAGTTATGGATAGGGGCAGCTGATATGATTGTCTTTTGGTTTTAAGATGCAGTTAACCGAGTTAGGTGCTAGTTTATTCATCGTATATTATGGTTACCACATTTTGCGTGTGAGACAATAGCAAATTGTTGCATATTGTATATATGAAGTGGATAATATTTAATCAATACGACTGTAATCGCCATCCCTGGTGTATAATAATGTCAATATATGAGACGGCTATTGTTCTGTTTGCCGTGTGCTTATTTATGTTTCTACCAGTACCACTTATATGAGTACATATTTGATTGTGGTAGATTGTGGAATTTAATACATTTTAGTATGGATGTCGGTAAATGTGATTAATCAACTCGTGATTGGAGTCATGTTGGAGTCATTTTATTTCTGCCTGAATGAAGTGTGTCGCTCTACTCAAATGAGCAATATTCTACACATTCAGTCAGAACAAACAGATGTTCAGCAGAATGCTGTCTTTGATGACGCGAATGCTAGTTGCAATAATTCGGGTTGAAAATTACTAGGCCCCTACTGTGTTAAATGAATGATGTTTTCGGGTAGTTTTCGTTGTTATTTTAATTTTTTAATGTAGTGCCATGGAGGGGCAGCAAGGCTAGTGGTAATTACTGTGAGTAAGAAGCAAAAATGTAATTTTGTTTGCTGATATTGAGTCCTTCAGGATAACTACATTGGTACATTAGCACTTAATCACTTAATGAGTCTAGAGTCTGAAATGTTGGTTTATCTTGTCTAGAATTAATCGGTTCAACTTCTACTACACCTGAGAACTCTAAAATTGGTCACGAAAACTGATTATCACTGAATACAACCATATGTGCAGATAAATACGCTCTGTGGACGTGCGATGCTGGTGACTCAAAGCAGGTGGTATAACCGCCATAAATTTTTAGAAACCACCGACACCTGGTCCCAAAAGCATGTGATTATAAAGGACCAATATTTAACTGTAGTTTTAACACCATATTCATAATTAAATAACTATGCTTGTATTATGTATTACGATTACAAAGTAGACATATTCTAATGAGATGGTAGCCAATTGATTTTGTTACGTATTTATAAGTTTGTATAAGTATGTTGGTGTGGCTATTTAATTTAGATTTCCTAATGATTTGAGTGAGCTATATAATATAATACTAATGCCAAATATTACTGTTTTCCTGATAGTGCATTACACATTATATATACTCATTCAGTATGTTGCTATATGCTTCATGATTTTGATAATGATAATGATAATAAACTTAATACCCCATTAATGCCCCCACACCACCACTATACACCCTACCCTCCAGGTGCCAGCATGCCAGCGCTCTCAGGCCATTGGTGCCCAGTGATGGCGCATAGGTATTTGCGGTGGCAGGCATCAAGTTTGTCTAGAGCTGCCTTTGGAGCTGTCCAGCTGTTGCAGTTATACATTATCAAGGATACGCAGGTTGCATTGTATAAACGTAGTCATTTTACCAAGGGCATCTTTGATCTACGAAGCCATAGCTTCCAGAAGGACTGGAAAGCTATGTTCCCCATGATGCAGCGTGCAGCAATGTCAGCAGTACTGCAAAGCAGTGAGCCCAAGATTTTACTTTTCCTCCATGGTTCGCCGCCACTGAGTGGATCGTCATTTTCTTTAGTTTCTTGCTTTGTAGATAGGTATATGTGGGTGAACTCTGTTTTGGATTCATTCGCAATTTTTAGTTTGCTTATATATATACCTATATAGCAAACTAAAGATATATAATACATTCATTATATATGTATAATACTTCAGACATTTAATAATGCACAACGTAATGATATTCTTGTAAAATGCCTCTGTGTTTTAAAACATGTGATCAATAATATTAAAAAATCTTAAAAAGTCTGCATCTGTTGCTCTGTACTATGTACTATACCCTATTTTCTTGCTGGGAGTATGAAGCACACGAGGAAAGGATATCGCAAATCTTACATTATGATAACCCTATGCGAGTCACCCCTGATATTAGAGCGTTAACCTATGTTATAACTTATAGCGCATGTGAGGAATGTGGTCCAATCATTCACTAGTATAATTCTAACTTCCCAATAATTTTGTTTAGTAATTCTGACATCTGAATAATCGAAAAACTGGACTACGGTTACAAGATTTTTAACATTAACGCCAAGAATAAATGATTATTACAGATTTCAACTTATAGTCGTTTGAGCAAGTCATCACTGCTCTGGGGACCCTTTAACACTGCCCCCGACATAATTGAGAATATTAAATAAAAGTTGCTAGGATAAATTAATAGGATAATGTCACAAACTCATGACCAATCAGAACAGCCACTCATCCCCGCACTCTTCTATTGATTTCAAGTCTAGCTGGTGGTAGTCCAATAGATTTTAAGAGGGAATGTGTTAGGACTTGCACGCTATCCCAGAGGATAATCTTTGGAAATATTAACCAAATCCTATGCGACTCCTCTTTTGTAATCAAACACCCTCTGCTGAATATTTTGAAAATATTTTGTCTGCAGAATCTGCCGCGTATATGTCTCTCAAAGTCCCACCAATGACGTTTCACCTATGAACCCGACCATTCACCAGGTCTACATGCCCGCTATGATGTCATAATCAATTATGTCGCATGCAGATGGATGTCACAATCATAAATGAGAAAGAAATACTTCGTTATGAAACTGGAATAGACAACCAGTTGTACAAATTGTAAGTTTTTTACAATTTAATAAAACATTCTGTTGAATATTTTGAAACTAATTTGATTGGGGAGATAGCATAATGAACAGCTCAATGAGTTGCGCGAATTAATTGTTTTACAATTTCATAAACGGTTCAGGTGAATATTTTGAAAGTAATTTAACTGTATCAGTTGTTATCCGCAGTGTACATCACAATTTGAGCCAAAATAGTTTCAGGAAGCTCACCTAGGAGTGTATTCAAACACTAAAATTTTGTCATAGCTGCAAATTTGTTTTAGCTATGGGTGAGGTGGCTCCACATATCCAGGTATAGCGCATATGCAGGTTTTTATAACTATGCCGAGAATAGATGGGTATATGTGCAAATCGCCTGTTGTACTGCCTAATAATCGTGCTGGCGAATATTTTGAAAATATTTTGATTGCCTGAGTTCCCCAAAATATTTCCACAAACACATACAATGAATGAGCAGCCAGCCTTCAGGGGTGTAAATCTAAGTGCACGAACGTGTGCCTTATTATTATAATGTTAATTATTTTTATTTTATTTTATTTATTTTTATTTTTTTAGATCGTACATTATTGTTTATTCTCAGGATCTTTATTCTTAGTAATCTGCGATCTATCGCAGATTATTGTTTTTTCTCAGGATCTTTATTATTATTATTATTATTATTATTATTATTATTATTATTATTATTATTATTATTATTATTATTATTATTATAATTCTCAAGGATTTTCGCAAACTATCTCCTACAGTTTTGACTGATCAACTTCAACCTTGGTCAACTTGTAGTAACCATTGAGATCTAGTTTGCTATTACTTTTCTTCTCGATCGGGTGTATGGTTTCTGAGATATCCGCAGGCAAAAAGTCCTATAGGAAATGTATGGGAGCAATATTCGGACAGCGACTACTAGAGTTTCTCCTCAATCATCTTGCAACATCACAGACTTCTAGCACATGTTTCTCTGCATCTCCACCCAAAATATTTTTTGGGTACGGTGAACAGATTTGGAGAAAATAAGCATAAGCCAAATTTTTTGGAATCAAGATACTTCATGTTTCTAGGGCGGTCAGATGGTTGAAATTTGACAAATACGTAGATGTATTATACTACGCTGGATTAGTAAAATAAAATCGTTAACGGACATGTTAACTATTCAGAACTCTGCATTTCCGTGCCCCCATATCCCCATAGGAAATGCATGAGAGTAATAGTCGGATACTGACTGATCCTAGAGTTTTGCCTCTATCATCTTGAAACTGGAAAAACGTCTAGCATGTTTTGACACACATGGTGACCCAAAATATCTTTTGGGTACGCCAACCCGTTTTTGAGAAAATCTGGCATAAGCCCAATTTTTTGGAATCAAGATAATTCATATTTCTGGATTGGTCAGATGCTTGATATTTGGCATATACGTAGATACATTATACTACTATGGATTAATAAAATAAAATCATTAGCGAACATGTTAACCTTTCAGAACGCTGCATTTCCGTTCCCAACATGTCTCATGGGGAATGTATGGGAGCAATATTCGGCCAGCGACTGCTCCTAGGATTTTTTCCAGATCATCTTGAACCCTAACATATTTCTAGGATCTGTTGACCCGCAAGTTGGCCAAAAAAATCTTTTCGGTTCAGTGTCCAATTTTTGAGAAAATGCTAAATAAAAACAATTATTTGGCATCATGAGAATTCTTACTTCTGTCCCTGTCAGAATGTTGCCATTTTTGACATCCCTAGATACCAGAGGCTACTATTGCTTACTAAAATAAAATCGTTAGTGGACATATTAACATTTCTATTATTGCAAATCTGCACACTAAACAATATTTCAATGATTTGCTGATAGATGACGGGATTAGGGTCCAATTGTTTCAGCATTTAGATCACCTGATCCAGGGCGGAATTGCCTCTCGGACACCATCTACCGAACTCCGATATCCTGAACGGTTCATGAGATATTGAAGTTTTTGTATCGTAGACAAATATGTCAATATGGAATGTATTGGAAATTGATTTGATGATAACTGATCCAGTTTTGGAAATATCATATCCAAACTTGGTACATTTCTAGTACGCACCAGGCATGTATAGATTATCTACAGAAATTGGATCTGGTGTATGGTTCCAGACAATGCCACGTTTTCTTGTCCAAAAAGTCCAATTAAATAAAGGAGAAATGAATTTTGTTTGGCCCAGGTAGTCAGAAACAATCGCAATTCACCAGATTTAGTTGCCTCAATCAGCTCCAACAGGTAAAGGGAGGTAATTCATGCCAAATCCTAAAATTGGTCACTTTGACCACTGATTGACCTTGACCATGGACGGGTCACTTTCAAACCATCATGAGAAGCGAAATTCACCATATTGAACTGACACAATCAACTTGAACAGGTCAAGGGAGGTAATGCATGCCAAAACAAAAATTGGTCAATTTTTTGCATGAATTGCCTCCCTTTACTTTTCATTCATTAATTTCTCCTTTATTTGACATTTAAAGGCATTTTCCTTGATTTTGGTAAAAATTCCACTATGGCAAATCAGGACACATTATTTTATACTTTAGGGTCAAGGCTATCGGTTTCCAAGAAATCAGCTTTTCCATACCCTGCGTAAAACTATGGTAATTTCAACTATGGCTCTTTGAACTGTGGCAACACTTAGACCTTTTATCAGATCAGCATCAGCTATGTTCAATGATCATATGAGAAGAGTGCTTATAATACTCCTTAATGCCCAGTCATCGCAGATTTACAGTTACTTCAGTAAATGTGTTCTAGTTATTATTATTATTATTATTATTATTAATTAATTAATTAATTACTTAATTAATTAATATTATAAATTTGTAGGGGTTAATGATAGTATGTTTTAAGGCATTTTTGAAAGAGCTCAATGCTTATGTTAGGACTTTCTTTTCTTGATAGAAGGGAGACCCAGGGCTGGACATACATGGATTGCCATTCCTATATTGCCTTGTTCTATGCCAGGAGATGCTACAGGCATGTACTGAATGTTAAACCTTTACAGTATACGCTCATTGCCTCTATAGTCATAGTACTAGCAGTACTAGTAGTAGTTGACTACAGGCCTAGTTGAACCCGTTATCACTCTATAGAGCTCCTGACAGCCAGAACTCTACGAGTTTGCATGAGTCATTAACTCAACAGAGTAAACATTGGTGGTGATATAAGTGACTGACCATATTGGCAGCTATTATATCGTTATAGAAACAATGGTACTAGATTATAGACTTTTTAATGTATGCTATGCTCTACAGGCTATATACGATGCTTGTACATGCAAGTATAATGATCAGATTGTCTGCCTCTGGACTGACTGTTCACTATATGTAAAGGGGTGCTTGATGACTCATAATGTGTGCTCTGTGTAGCCTATCAATTCCAGGTTTCTAACCAAATATGGGTACAGGCTACAGCATGCACCCGGTGGTGTATGCAACTAGTGACCTGCGTTGTATATAGGTAAGGGGTGAGTGGTGACTGGCATCTAGACAATACAGCAGCGAGTTATAACATTATCAATATTTGAATTAGGCTCCACCCCTAACACTTACATGCATTATTACCATTCCAACGCCCCTACCGGTCAAAACACCACATCTGAACAGCTGAAATGTTAATCATTTTGGAGTATACTCGCTATCTACTCATTCAGGCTCTCTTCAGGTAGACATATGCTTGTTGAATGTGTTATAAGTCTAGGGGTTTCTTTGCTTATGACACCTCAACATGGCCAGCATCTGAAATGTTAAGTTGCTAAGCCGTTTTAGAGCATAGGAGTGATCCACTCTCATAGCACATCTTCACGCAGGCCCGTGTGAGGGTGATGCTTTATAATTTCCTGTCCACATATCCAAATGTAGTGCATACACATGGTTTTATAACACAGAATAGGTTATTTAATAAGCTAGTTGACAAATATTTTGAATATATTTTGACTGACTGAATTCCATATTTACACAAAATCCATACAACAAGCAGCCAGCTTTCATGGGTGTAAATCTAGCACCCGAGCACAGACCTCTTTATTATAATATTATTAATATATTAATATTATTAATATTACTAATATTATTAATATGATTAATATTATTAATTAATATTATTATAATTAGGGGCATTGTGCAGGGGTTAGTGATAGAATGTTTTGAGGTATTGCTGCATGATCTCACAGCTTATGTTGAAGCCTTTGGCTTCTTGTTAGAAGAGACCCATGGGCTGGAGATGCATGGATTGCCATTGCTATATCGGTTTGTTCTAGGCCAGGAACCACTACAGCCATTTTCTGAATGTGAAACCTTTAAAGTATACACCCATTTCCTCTACGGTAATAGTAGTAATACTAGCAGTACTAGTAGGAGCAGTAGTAGTAGGCCCATGCCTGTTTGAATGCGTCATAACTCTATAGATCTCGTGACACCCAGACCCCTAACTGTTTGCACAGTTCATTAACCCGGATGTGCTGATAGGCAGCGATGGGTCATGTGATCCTTCGCTTGACCCCACCCCCTAACCATCTTCATACCCATAACACATTCACGGGACATTAGGCATGTGTGCGTGGCCTAATATGCAAATATGATGACGCCATAACTCTATGGACCAATCAGATCACCCATCCATCTCGTCACCTTTCTACTGATGGCCATTGTCGCAAATCCCCTTGACATAAACATATTCTGTAAGTGACACTCCATGCTCTGCAGAAAATAAATTATGCTAAACAGAACAGAAATATACCTTATGTGATTCTTTTTATAGTTCTACATAGGTAATAACCGTCACCCACCCTTATCTATTACACTAGTGGATTATCACAGTTTAGGTGTTTAAAAATATTTTCTTCAGAAGTCAGATTGGTATTGCTGTTTCCGGATCTGGTGGAACGCAATGGATTAAAATGCTCTCCGAATAGAATCTTCTTAACACCTTTTGAATCCAGGTTAGAGCAATATGTTTAATTAGTAACGCTCAAGCATAAAGTAAATGATGGGTAGATGGATTTATGGAATGGATGGATATATAGGGTACTGGATAGATGTATGGACTATTAGGTAAATGGATTAACGAAGACAGATTAATTAAAGGATTATCTAGATTAACGGAGTTTATTATTATTATTATTATTATTATTATTATTATTATTATTATTATTATTTTTATTATTATTATTATTATTATTATTGGAGTAATACAGTAATGGATGCTTATTTTGCTAGATTACTGGCTGGTGTGTGGGTGGATTAATAGATAGGTTTTTTTAATGGATTGGTATATGGATTGGTGGGGAGATTAGTTGTGGATATGTGAATATCATAAGAATGTCGAGTTATCTGGGTCAAATATGTCAGATTTTACCCTACGGTTGTTTCATGTTCATTACCTAGAAAGTATGGTTATGCTATGGAAGCAAATCTAAGGGTTATACAGCTCAACAGTCTATGATGTTTGGACGAGGAGGTCAACCCAGGTGTTAATTTGACCACTATGACCTCAAAAACCCGTCAATGATAAGTACCAAAGGTGTTGATGGTCGGATCAGAAGTTTCATGTTAACAGGAAATCGTCCAAAGTGGTATAAATTAAATGGCTCGATTGTTTAGTATCAATAGATCAAGAATTACAGGAATATTGCCGCTGTAGATTTTATGGTATCTGGACAACAGATCTATATGACATAGAAGGGATTTCGAATCAATGTAAAAGATTCCGATTTAATGAAAAAAGTTGAGGAGATAGGGGCGATAGGGTATGGATATGGCTGCAACTCAAATTAGATTATTGGGATTGGATAATGGCAAACTATGGAGGTGATCTCTCCGGATTGAACTTAAAGCTCACATATCTCTGCTTTTTGGCCAAACTTGATCAATAGTTATGATCAAAATTCAGATATGTATGAGTTGGTCAAAGTTGCACGCTGCTCAGTCACCACCAGAGCTCCACATTAACCGACCACAATAATATCATCGATCTATCTAATGACGTTGAAGTCGTAATGGGAAAAACTATGGCCGATTGACCCAGATATACATCGATTTAAATTCTAGCAGTTACGGTTAAACAGTTCCAATCTCTCTTTCAAAAGACAAGAGCTGTTTAAACTTCTTTACCAGAACCAGAAAATCCATCTATCTGAGAATGATACTATTTGATGGTTAATCTGCATGCGGTAGAGAAAATTCTGTAAATGAAACTATGAACACATAAAAAACCCCATTAATCATTCATTCATGACATAGAAAACGGAGTAGATGAATTGATATTGATAGAGTAAAAATGGGGTAGTGAACTAACGCTGTATTTATAACATTTTAAAAGCGCCAGTGATGCTTTAGAATCACAGATATAGTACCTGAATAAATTAATACATAAATAAGCGGAAAGAAAATGATTTTTGGAAATTTGATGATTGAAATTTTAATCAATCAGCCCTTAATTTTCATAAGGGTTAATTTATTAAAGAGGCAATCACCAAATAGCATAGTAAACTTATAACCAATTTGAATGCATAATTTAATTCACCGCTTGCGCGGTGGGTGGATTAATAGATAGTTGGGTTTTTTAATGGATTGGTATATGGATTGGGGGGAAGATTAATTGTGAATATGTGAATTAGCATTACTAATAAATATATCATATAAATGGATGAATAGACGTCAGGGACAGAATGAGCTAGAGAGGAAGGGAGAATGGGATTGATGGATGGATCGATGGATGGGCTGATGACTAGCTGGAGGGAGAAGAGGTTGAATGAATGGATGGATAGATGGATGAATAAGATGGGAATGGATGTCTGGTGGATGGATGGATTGACGGACATCGAGATTGATGGAGAGATGGAGAGATAGCTGGATGGCTGAAAATAGGCAAAAGTTGCGAGATGTGTGGGTGGGTGACTGGATGGACGGATGGACGATAGATAGATAGATAACCGATGGATGTATATATGAGGCGGAGATATGGATATGTAGAGCTGGAGAGATAGCTGGATGAATGAAGAGAGGCAAGAGTTGCGAGATGGCTGGGTGGATGGATGCATGGATAGTTGGATAGACGGATAAACGATAGATAGATAGATAGATATCAGATGGATGTATATATAGCAGAGGTAGGGATATACGAGTCGAAATCTGCATGGATGGAGGGGCGTGCATACGTACGTGTGAGCATGCGTACATGTGCGTGCATACTTACGCACGCGATTACGTACTACGTACGTGTCTGTGTGCGTGCGCACGCGTGCACGAGTGTGTGCATGCGTGCGTGTTGGGGGTGGGGCGGGGTGTTGGGTGGGGGAGGAGCTGTTCTTCAATAATAGCTTATAAATCGGGTTCGTTTGATCAATAATATATAATATTATATTTTAATCCGCCAGTGATTATCCACACAACATACTGAACGATGCTCATGTCAATATTGCCTATCTCAAGAAAAATGAAGACAAGATAAAACGAGGAAAATGTAGAGCCTACAATTAATTGTGCAATATTATAGTAAGATATTTTAAATTATATATACTTAACAATCGCTACTAGAACGCGCAGTCCATGGCGCGCCATCGAAAATCCTCACGCTTTGACCAACTTCCCCGTTCAGTACTGCTGTAATGCGCAATAGCCAATTTCGCCCGTTTTTAAACGGCGCAGGTCCATATACCAAGTTGTTATTGGTGCAACCTTTTGTAAACGGCGAAGACCCATATGGCCGTTTGTTATTGGCGCGCCCGTTTGTAAACAGCACACTGTCCATATGCAAATTGTTTATTGGCACGCCCGTTTGTAAATGGCGCACTGCCCATGTGTCAATATAAAACTTGCTCCAATAGGAGAAGTACACATCTGTAAATAAATTGTGATTTCTAGCCCTACATTCGTAGGTCAATGATTAATTTTCAGTTACTTGGTTAGATTTATTGACACGTCTTACTTAAAGAAACAATGTCTATCAAACAAGGTGGTGGGGGTTCAAAGAATCTTTTTATGACATAGCCTACCATGCTACCAGCTTAATCACTAGGTGAGGTGTGACCCAAACATAGTTTTAATCAAGTAAGTACTGTTTTATTGTGTGAATAAATAAGTGCTTTTTTAATCTATCGCTCTGCAATTGGATGTTAGTCACTTCATTTGATCCTTGCGTTATTATTCTCATTAATCACTTTGATCCTTAAGTACAGACATTATGTGTAATCACAAAACAATGGATTAATCAGCGGCTTAAATCGATTCAATTGTCACGGGATTGTTGATGTATACACAAGAATATTTGCGCCCAATGCAGAATTATTGACTAACCGACTGAAGGAATGAATGAATGAACGGGCATACAGATGAACGGATGAACACATGAACAAGCTAAAAATACCAGGCATGAATGAACACATGAATAAATACGGACAGACGTGTCTGAACAACTGAATGAATTGCTTACTAATGGGCGCGCAGATAATCAATTTGCATATGAGCCTGCGATGTTTCGAAATGGACGCGCTGATAACCAATTTGCACATGGGCCTGGGCCTTTTACAAATATAGTATAAATATTGTCTTGCATCCAAGTAGCTTACATAGCAAATTTAGTTGAATTCCGCCAAATTTGACTTTCAGGTAGCTCGCTAGCTCCAGCCTGTCACCAGCCCACTGCGGGTGGTGTGTGTGTGTGGGGTGGGGTGAGGGGAGGTGCGTGGGGGATGGGGCTGGAGGGTGGTGGTGGGGTGGGGGCTAATGTAAATGGTGTTTTGCAGTACCCAATAATATCGTCGTACCTTATATAACAAATTTGATTGAATTCCTCTAAACTGTTGCGGAGGAGATAGCCGGACAGACAGACAGGGGCGACTGCAATTATTCCTCCATGTTTCAAAACGCATGGGGATAGTAACCATTAGACAGCTAATTTTGCGATATCATGGCTATGACCACTTTGTCATAAATTCGAGAATTTTAACACGGCCATGTCACAGATGTGCCCGCACTCTGAGTGCTACAACTTTCATGGCATATACATGTTGAATAAATGTGTTGAATTATTACGGTATATATTACGTTTCTGCCATATGGATATATACCACCCGCACCTATCGCATATATTTAACTCTTTACGCACTGATGGTTTATAATTCAAGTTAATTGTTATAGGGACAGAAGAATTCCGAAGAAAGACTCAGCCTGGTGTTCATTTTGTGAACAATTGCGCTGAAAGCTGTTGCTGTCTTAGACAGCAACATATTTGTTTCCAAAGTGAATACCAAATATCATATGAAATGGAATAGAATGATTGGAGAGTCACACCCAAACCAAATTGGACATGGTTTTCTCATTATTTATTGTTAATTATTTTTTCAGATTTTCCCAATGTTTTAGGTATAGTTTATACACGCAGAGCGGGAAATGTTTTCTTACCGACGGCCATGTATTATACATGTATAATCTGGTCCATGGATAATACATAGAGGCCGATTTAAGTTCGATCGTCTGTGTTCAACATACCGTTATTCCCGCCTAGTGTTTCACGCTTATCTGTAGCGACAGTATCAAGTGAAAATTAATGGTGGTAATTTCGCATATGGAAGCTGGCCCGAGAACGCTGCTCGCCGTCCCAGCACTGACAAGCTCTGGCTGCGTCCAGGCACTGCCAAGCCGTCTCAGTACTGACAGCTGCAGACAAAGGCCTATCTAAATTAGTTTGCGTTGAACGATCTGTGATTTATTTATAAACATTCAACATTTGACAAATTGAAACAGACGACAGTGATGGGTATGGTTAAAAAGGGGAATTTCAACTGGTTCCGATCACCAGCACTTCTTATACTGCATTTTTGTTCTTGGTTTAACTTTTTGGGGAAATTCCGGACATATTAACGATTGTTGCTTTGGGGGTGGTGGGGTGTGGGGTGGGGGTGGTGGTGGGGGGGGGGGGGGTTACATATATAGGCTATGCTTCTAGTGGACTCCCTGTATGCACAATATATACTGTAAATATCATTCAGCCAAATAAATGCAAATTCAATTCAATTCAAATTGTGGTTGTTGGTTTTTTTAAACATATTTTATTGCATATATTACAATGGGATTGGGCACAAGTTGTTCGAAACGTAGAAAAGCCCTCTCCCTAAATTGTGATTGCTGGGGAGGGAGTCAGGGGTGGTGGTGGTGGTGGTGGTGGTGGTGGGGTGTGGGTGTGCAGGGGAGTGCAATGGGGTGGGAGTGGTGACTCCCCAGTCTCTCCTATCTTGAGATACACATCTTTAAATCTAGATGTTCTGAGATGGCTTCTGCATTTTTGTGGGTTACATGTAAATATGAAATTTCACGTTTAGATGCTCAAAAGGTTGGGGTGGGCTGGTGGCAAACTCAAAACTTTGCAACGGCCTCCAGCAAATCCCCCACCCACCTTGATCCAAAAGTTATGGAGTGGGGTTACAAGTTATAAACTGCCATCATGCTTTATGCTTCACGATTTAATGGGGAAAATAATTCTTGTCTTGTCTTGTTAAATCCTGTTTCTTGGATGCTTGTCCTTTAGATGCACCTCGATCCTTATCGAGTAGTATCCTAAGATGTAGAATCATCTGTACTCTTCAGTAGAACTTCTGCATAGTCGTTATAGTAGTTCACGATTCACATTTATTCACAGTAATGGAAAGTCTCTGATCTTTAATCATAGTAATATACGCAACACAAACAAAAAGGTTTAGTTTGATTAGGGTTCATGACAGCCTCTTCCCGTCATTGGGTCATGCATGTGCTCTTGTTTTCCAGGATCATCTTGCTCCGTGCATGGGGCACTATGTGGCAGAGTTCCCTAGATACTTTGCTTAAAACTTTGCTATTTTGTAGGAGTCAGTTTGCTCGGTGATAAATCTACCAGGATCTAGGATATCTTGCAGACAGGTTTCGTGTGTTGATAGGAGACCAGAATGCTTCAGGATGTTCAGAACTTTGTCTATATGCTTTGATCTAACATGGTTGAGCAATGGGCATACAACAAGGACGTGCATCATTGTTTCCTCTTCGCCTGTACAGTGAGGGCATGTAGTTGAACATATAATTCTTAAGATGCATAATTATACCATTAGTCCATAATTTTACTGATTGCCCAATCGGGCACCGAACAGAGCCCACACGAAAGCCCACTCAAAGCCCTAGCCCACTTTGCCCTTACTCAGCCCAGTCAAAGGTTATATAAACTTCGATCGTGCTTTAGACTTTGAAATTCAATGGGTAAAGTAATTTTTCAAATGAAATAAAAGACCAGTTCTGGTCACACATCCTCCGACCAGGGCTTTTTAGTACAGCCCTAATTTTTAAAATTCAAATGTTGTACATACAATCTTTCAGGAAATCAAGGGGATTACTCTGGTCATTACAGACAGATCTTGGCCAAATGCAATCCCAGTCTCAATCCATCCAGGCTAACTGAAGTTTTCAAACGGAAACCAACTATTTTATGATTTTTCAGGAAATTGAGAGGAATAACTCTGATGGTTCTGGACACATTTTTGCCAATATGCAATCCTCAATGAGGTCTTGTCATAAGGAGTTGATATTCCAAATTTGAAATGAGTCCCAGCAGTCTAACTGAAGTTATCGAAAGGAAACAATTAAATATTTTACGATTTTTCAAATAATCAAGGGAAATAACTCTAATAAATCTGAACACATTTCACCGATATGCAATCCCCACCGAGGTTTTGTCATAAGGAGGTGATATTCCAAATTTGAAATGAACCCATTCAAGCTAGCTGAAGTTATCGAATGGAAACAACATTTTTATGATTTTTCAAAAAATCAACGAGGATAACTCTCGTGTGTCTGGACACATTTTGCCAATATGCAACCCCCACCGACGTCTTGCCATAAGGAGTTGACATTCCTAATTTGAAATGAATCCATTTATGTTAACTGAAGTTATCGAGCGGAAACCACATATTTTATGATTTTTCAAGAAATCAAGGGGGATAACTCGTGGTGTGTCTGGATACATTTCGCCGATAGGCAATCCCCGATGAGGTCTTGTCATAAGGAGATGCTATTCCAAATTTGAAATGAATCCATTAAAGCTAGCTGAAGTTATCGAACGGAAACGACATTTTTATGATTTTTCAAGAATTCAAGGGGGATAACTCTGATGTGTCTGGACACATTTCACCGATAGGCAATCCCCAGGAGGTCTTGTCTAAGGAGATGATATTCCAAATTTGAAATGAAACCATTAAAGGTAACTGAAGTTATCGAACGGAAGCGACATTTTTTACGATCTTTCATGAAATCAAGGGGGATAACTCTGGTGGCTTTGGAAATATTTCGCCGATATGAAATCCCCACCGAGGCCTTATCATAAGGTGTTGACATTCCAAATTTGAAATGAATCCATTCGAGTGACGATGTTGGGGGGACTGTTGAAACATAGGGAACATATAATTCTTAAGATTCATAATTGTACCATTAGCCCAATCGGGCCCCGAACAAAGCCCACACAAAAGCCCGCTCAGACAATATTGAGAAAACATTCATCATGCTTTATGCTTTGAAATTTAATGCAGAAAATAATTGTTCAAATGGCATGAAATACAGTGAACATAATTCTTGATTAAATCGTAATTGTACTGATTGGCCAATCGGGGCCCGAACAGAGCCCACTCAAAGCCCTAGCCCACTTTGTCCTTACTCAGCCCCGTCAAAGGTTATATAAACCTCGATCGTGCTTTAGACTTTGAAATTCAATGGGTAAAATAATTTTTCAAATGAAATAAAAGAACAGTTCTGGTCACACACCCTCCGACCAGGGCTTTTTAGTACAACCATAACTTTTAGAATTCAAATGTTGTACATACAATCTTTCAGGAAATCAAGGGGGATTACTCTGGTCATTACAGACAGATCTTGGCCAAATGCAATCCCAGTCTCAATCCATCCAGGCTAACTGAAGTTTTCAAACGGAAACCAAATATTTTATGATTTTTCAGGAAATCGAGGGGAATAACTCTGATGGTTCTGGACACATTTTTGCCAATATGCAATCCTCAATGAGGTCTTGTCATAAGGAGTTGATATTCAAAATTTGAAATGAATCCCAGCAGGCTGACTGAAGTTATCGAAAAGAAACAATTAAATATTTTATGATTTTTCAAATAATCAAGGGAAATAACTCTGATGAATCTGAACACATTTCACCAATATGCAATCCCCACCGAGGTCTTGTCATAAGGAGGTGATATTCCAAATTTGAAATGAATCCATTCAAGCTAGCTGAAGTTATCGAATGGAAACAACATTTTTATGGTTTTTCAAAAAATCAAGGAGGATACCTCTCGTGTGTCTGGACACATTTCGCCAATATGCAATCCCCACCGACGTCTTGCCATAAGGAGTTGACATTCCAAATTTGAAATGAATCCATTTATGTTAACTGAAGTTATCGAGCGGAAACCACATATTTTACGATTTTTCAAGAAATCCAGCAGGATATCTCTGGTGTGTCTGGATACATTTCGCCGATAGGCAATCCCCGATGAGGTCTTGTCATAAGGAGATGATATTCCAAATTTGAAATGAATCCATTAAAGCTAGCTGAAGTTATCGAACGGAAATGACATTTTAATGATTTTACAAGAATTCAAGGGGGATAACTCTGGTGTGTCTGGCCACATTTCGCCGATAGGCAATCGCCGAGGAGATCTTGTCATAAGGAGATGATATTCCAAATTTGAAATGAAACCATTAAAGCTAACTGAAGTTATCAAACGGAAGCGACATTTTCCCCGATTTTTCATGAAATCAAGGGGGATAACTCTGGTGGGTTTAGAAATATTTCGCCGATATGAACTCCCCACCGAGGCGTTGTCATAAGGGGTTGACAGTCCAAATTTGAAATGAAGCCATTCGAGTGACGATGTTGGGGGACTGTTGAAACATAGGGAACATATATAATTCTTAAGATTCGTAATTGTACCATTAGCCCAATCGGGCCCCGAACAAAGCCCACACGAAAGCCCGCTCAGACATTATTAAGATTTAGCAAAAGCAATAAACATTCATCATGCTTTATGCTTTGAGATTTAATGGGGAAAATAATTGTTCACATGGTATGAAATACAATGAACATAATACTTGATCAAATCGTAATTGTACTGATTGCCCAATCAGGCCCTGAACAGAGCTCACACGAAAGCCCACTCAAAGCCCTAGCCCACTTTTCCCGTACTCAGCCCAGTCAAAAGTTATATAAACTTCGATCATGCTTTAGACTTCGAAATTTAATGGGTAAAATAATATTTGAAATGAAATAAAAGACCAGTTCAAGTCACACATCCCCTGACCAGGTTTTTTTAGTACAACCCCAATTCCTTAAAATTAAATATTGTACATAAATCTTTCAAGAAATCAAGCAGAATTACTCTGGTCATTACGGACAGATTTTGGTCAAATGCAATCCCAGTCAAAGTCTCATGCAGAGTGATGTATTTTCGAAATTTGAATTGAATCCATCCAGGCTAAATGAAGTTATCAAACGGAAACCAAATATTTTACAATTTTTCAGGCAATCAAGGGAAATAACTCTGATGGTTCTGGGCACCTTTTTGCCGCTATGCAAACCTCACTAAGGTCTTGTCATAAGGAGTTGATATTCAAAATTTGAAATGAATCCCAGCAGTCTAACTGAAGTTATTGAAAGGAAACAATTAAATATTTTATGATTTTTCAAGTATTCAAGGGGAATAACTCTGATCGATCTGAACACATTTCACCGATATGCAATCCCCACGGAGGTCTTGTCATAAGGAGGTGATATTCCAAATTTGAAATGAATCCATTAAAGCTAACTGAAGTTATCGAATGGAAGCGATATTCTTTATGATTTTTCAAGGGGAATAACTCTGATGGGTTTGGCCATATTTTGCCGATATGCACTCCCCACCGAGGCCTTGTCATAGGGAGTTGACATTCCAAATTTTAAATGAAGCCATTCGAGTGACGATGTTGGGGGACTGTTGAAACATAGGGAACATATATAATTCTTAAGAATCATAATTGTACCATTAGCCCAATCGGGCCCCGAACAAAGCCCACACGAAAGCCCGCTCAGACATTATTGAGATTTGTCAAAAGTAATAAACATTCATCATGCTTTATGCTTTGAGATTTAATGGGGAAAATAATTGTTCACATGGTATGAAATACAGGGAACATAATTCTTGATCAAATCATAATTGTACTGATTGCCCAATCGGGCCACGAACAGAGACCACACGAAAGCCCACTCAAAGCCCTAGCCCACTTTGCCCTTACTCAGCCCAGTCAAAAGTTATATAAACTTCGATCGTGCTTTAGACTTCGAAATTTAATGTGTAAAATAATTTTTGAAATGAAATATATGACCAGTTCTAGTGACACATCCCCATACCAGGATTTTTAGTACAACCCCAATTCTTTAAATTCAAATATTGTACATAAACCTTTCAAGAAATCAAGCGGAATTACACTGGTCATCACAGACATATTTCGGCCAAATGCAATCCCAGTCAAAGTCTCATGCAGAGTGATGTATTTTCGAAATTTGAATTGAATCCATCGAGGCTAAATGAAGTTATCAAACGGAAACCAAATATTTTACGATTTTTCAGGCAATCAAGGGAAATAACTCTGATGGTTCTGGGCACATCTTTGCCGATATGCAATCCTCACTGAGGTCTTGTCATAAGAAGTTGATATTCCAAATTTGAAATGAATCCCAGCAGTCTAACTGAAGTTATTGAAAGGAAACAATTAAATATTTTATGATTTTTCAAGTATTCAAGGGGAATAACTCTGATCGATCTGAACACATTTCACCGATATGCAATCCCCACCGAGGTCTTGTCATAAGGAGGGGATATTCCAAATTTGAAATGAATCCATTCGAGCTAGCTGAAGTTATCGAATGGAAACAACATTTTTATGATTTTTCGAAAAATCAAGGATGATACCTCTCGTGTGCCTGGACACATTTCGCCAATATGCAATCCCCACCGACGTCTTGCCATAAGGAGTTGACATTCCAAATTTGAAATGAGTCCATTTATGTTAACTGAAGTTATCGAGCGGAAACCACATATTTTATGATTTTTCAAGAAATCCAGGGGGATAACTCTGGTGTGTCTGGATCCATTTCGCCGATAGGCAATCCCCGATGAGGTCTTGTCATAAGAACATGATATTCCAAATTTGAAATGAATCCATTAAAGCTAGCTGAAGTTATCGAACGGAAACGACATTTTTATGATTTTACAAGAATTCAAGGGGGATAACTCTGGTGTGTCTGGACACATTTCGCCAATAGGCAATCCCCGAGGAGATCTTGTCATAAGGAGATGATATTCCAAATTTGAAATGAAACCATTAAAGCTAACTGAAGTTATCGAACGGAAGCGACATTTTTTTCGATTTTTCATGAAATCAAGGGGGATAACTCTGGTGGGTTTGGAAATATTTCGCCGATATGAACTCCCCACCGAGGCCTTGTCATAAGGAGTTGACAGTCCAAATTTGAAATGAAGCCATTCGAGTGACGATGTTGGGGGACTGTTGAAACATAGGGAACATATATAATTCTTAAGATTCGTAATTGAACCATTAGCCCAATTGGGCCCCAAACAAAGCCCACACGAAAGCCCGCTCAGACATTATTGAGATTTATCAAAAGCAATAAACATTCATCATGCTTTATGCTTTGAGATTTAATGGGGAAAATAATTTTTCACATGGTATGAAATACAGTGAACATAATTCTTGATCAAATCGTAATTGTACTGATTTACGGGCCCCGAACAGAGCTCACACGAAAGCCCACTCAAAGCCCCAGCCCACTTTGCCCGTACTCAGCCCAGTCAAAAGTTATATAAACTTCGATCATGCTTTAGACTTCGAAATTTAATGGGTAAAATAACATTTGAAATGAAATAAATGACCAGTTCAAGTCACAGATCCCCTGACCAGGGTTTTTTAGTACAACCCCAATTCTTTAAATTTAAATATTGTACATAAATCTTTCAAGAAATCAAGCGGAATTACTCTGGTCATTATGGACAGATTTTGGTCAAATGCAATCCCAGTCAAAGTCTCATGCAGGGGGATGTATTTAAGTTATCAAACGGAAACCAAATAATTTACGATTTTTCAGGCAATAAAGGGAAATAACTCTGATGGTTCTGGGCATATTTTTGCCGATATGCAATCCTCACTGAGGTCTTGTCATAAGGAGTTGATATTCCAAATTTGAAATGAATCCCAGCAGTCTAACTGAAGTTATTGAAAGGAAACAATTAAATATTTTATGATTTTTCAAGTATTCAAGGGGAATAACTCTGCTCGATTTGAACACATTTCACCGATATGCAATCACCACCGAGGTCTTGTCATAAGGAGGTGATTTTCCAAACTTGAAATGAATCCATTAAAGCTAACTGAAGTTATCGAAAGGAAGCGACATTTTTTACGATTTTTCATGAAATCAAGTGGGATAACTCTGGTGCACTCCCCACCGAGGCCTTGTCATAAGGAGTTGACATTCCAAATTTGAAATGAATCCATTTATGTTAACTGAAGTTATTGAGCGGAAACCACATATTTCATGATTTTTCAAGATATCCGGGGGGATAACTCTGGTGTGTCTAGATACATTTCGCCGATAGGCAATCCCCAACGAGGTCTTGTCATAAGGAGATGATATTCCAAATTTGAAATGAATCCATTAAAGCTAGCTGAAGTTATTGAACGGAAACGACATTTTTATGACTTCAAGAATTCAAGGGTGTAACACTGGTGGGTCTGGACACATTATTGAGATTTATCAAAAGTAATAAACATTCATCATGCTTTATGCTTTGAGATTTAATGGGGAAAATAATTGTTCACATGGTATGAAATACAGGGAACATAATTCTTGATCAAATCGTAATTGTACTGATTGCCCAATCAGGCCCCGAACAGAGCCCACTCAAAGCCCTAGCCCACTTTGCCCTTACTCAGCCCAGGAAAAGTTAAAAACTTCGATTGCGCTTTAGACTTCGAAATTCAATGGGAAAAATAATTTTTCAAATTAAATGAAACACAGGGAACATAATTCTTAAGATTTAAAATTGTATCAATAGCCCAATCGGGCCACGAACAGAGCCCAGATGAAAACCCACTCAAAGCCCTAGCCCACTCAGCCCAATCAAAACCCTAGTAGGACCCACTCGTGGATGCTGGCTGGGTCGCGTGGAATAGGAATCTATAGCAGAATGCTCTCAAAGTTACAAAGCTTATTATAGGCCACCCTATGCCTCGGTAGCGCAGTAGGCAGTGCGTCAGCCACAAAAGGAGCGATCTGAAGGTCGTGAGATCGATCGTCACCTGGGTCATCTGTTTGAAATGATACTTAACATATTCTGTGCGACTGCACCATGGCATCCAGAAACGTGTCTTAGTAAATTAGTCTAAAGTATAATGATCGAGGTACTAATTTTGCAAACACCCCACGCTCATCCGTGGTTTCTTTACATTTTCTACATATACGCTTCATAATCACAAAACGAGCCATTTGAAGCTCGTGAGTTCAATCCTCACACAGGCGATCTGTTAGAAATGATACTTAACACACTCTGTGCGATTGCACCATGGCTTCCAGAAACGTAAGTCTTTGCAAATTTATCTAGGGTAAGATCGAGGTACTAATTTTGCAAACACCCATCCACATATCTCGTGGTTTCTACTTTTTCTACATATACAATTGTTTAAATCTATATATCATTCAAAATAGCAACGACTGCAGGTAATGATAATCTGTCCCAGATAATGCATTAGTGCTGGCCCGGTATCGGCCCGGTACCATTTGGCACGTCGGACTGGCATCGGTCCGATAGTTCCGGGCCGTTACTGGCTGCCGACACTCAGCCGATCCAATTTGTATCGGCCGTGTACCGGCCCGGTATCGGCAAAGTATCGGTAATGCAATATGCATCGGGACCGTGTCGGCACATTATCGGCATGTATCGGCCCTCTGCTGGCATGCTGAGCTGGTGAAGTTTATTTTGAAAATTTGACTGTTGAAAGCTGCTGCTTCTCAAGCTTCAGTACAATCGGCACCGTATCGGTACAGTGTCGGCATGGAATCGGCACTGTATCGGCATTGTATTGGTACAGTATTGGTCCTCTGCTGGTATGCTGAGCTGGTGAAGTTTATTTTGAAAATGGGACTGCTGAAAGCTGTTGCATCACAAGCTTCAGTACTCTTGGCGCTGTGCCGGCATGGAATCGGCACAGTATCAACATTGTATTGGCCCTCTGCTGAGCAGGTGAAGAGTTTATTTTGAATTATTGGGACAGTATTGTCCCTCTGCTGGTATGCTCAGCTGATGAAAGGTTTATTTTGAAAATGGGATAGTTGAATGCTGTTGGTTCTTAAGTTGTAGTTCTATTGGCATCCTGTCGGCAGTGTCAGCACAGTATCGACATTGTATTGTTACAGTATTGGCCCTCTGCTGGTATGCTGAGTTGGTGAAGATTATTTTGAAAATGGGACTGGTGAAAGCTGTTACTACTTAAGCAGCAGTACTCCCGGCAGTGTCTGCCTTGTATGGCACAGTATTGGCCCTCTGCTGATATGCCGAGGTGGTGAAGAGATTATTTTGATAATGGGACTGCTGAAAGCTGTCAATTTTGACTCTTTCGCAGATGAATTCCCCATATCTCATTTTCAAGGCAACCATACAGGAAAACTGCTGAATATTTTGAAATTAATTTGACTGGAAGCCATTGCTGTCTAAGGCAACAATGGCTTCCAAGCAAATTAATTTTAAAATATTCAACAGAACAAGATTTATATCGGAAAGAATCTATTTTTAAAGCTATTTGTCATTGAAAGCGTTAACCAGCAGTACATCCATTCATCTTATGACGCCCACCTCTATGCAATTTGAATACAAACACTCATGATTTTTGCCAATTTCCTTGTAAACAGTGTATCAGTTAGAACCGCATGACAGGGCTTCCACTAGTGGAAGTCTGGGAGCCCTATACTCCCAAAGTTCATGTTTGCCCCTGCTGTTAAAATCCTAGAATAGCCATTGCCAGTTTCGGCCAGCCTGATAAAAGGTAGAAATATAATTTTCGATACAACTACATGTAAATAGAAACTGAGGCCTGTTGTTACACGTATGTCTTTAATATACTAAAGACAGGACAAGCAAAATGGATATACATGAACTTCATGAATCCATTTCATCACTCAATCATATGATTTCATAATCAACTATGTGATGTCATGAATGACTCAACAATAGTCTGTCTTTAACGCTTAATCTGGTCACCCATTGTACAAATTGTATGTCTTTTTACCATTTAATAAACATTCTGTTGATTATTTCAAACCTAATTTGACTGGGTACTGTTGCTGCTTTGGTTTAGATGACACAGTAAACCTTTATTTAGCATTAACCTATACTCCATAGAAGCTGCAGGTCAAAGTTACAAACACGACAGGCATGGCTTAAAGTTCCCATATCTTGATCAATAAAAGATAAGTAAATGTATCTTAACTAAATGTATGGCTATGTGTTGCTTTATGGACACGTTAACTAACTAGGAGTGTAGCCACCAATTTTAGATAGACAATCACTTTCAATCAATCAAGGGGAAGACAATAAAATTTTAAATAATGGCGATAGCAAATATCTAGATCTAAAAAGGTGGCTACACTCCTAGTTAATTAGTGTCCATTTTAAATAAGAAATAGTGTTAAATTTAGCTAGGATACATTTATCAATATACATGTATGAGATCTTTAAGTACATATATTTAGCATTAAAGCTGAGCATGCATATTAAGGATTTTTTGTGAAAAAGTACTCACCTCAAACTCGGTGCTAAATTGCAGTTTCTGAACGCAAATCTACCCTTGCTATAAAACCTTTCTCCCTCATTCATATACAACATTCACTTATCCTTCACATTCATTACGATGTGAACTCTGTGATAATTTTAGAAACGCATAGTCATACAATGTAATGTATGTGCCGTGAAACATGATATTTCCACCAACAAAATACTTTTAAAAGTTCAATAATCATCAGTAACAAGTGAAAGCTTGCTACTTTGCGACATAGGTGTCTTTGCCAAAAATGTGACAGACCGGCGACATACTACAGTACAATTCATAAATAAGTTAACACATTTCAAAAACATAAACATGTTAGTTATTAAGAAAAGCTCTGTCATACATTTTGAACATAATTGGATTAAAAAGACATTGCTGCCTTTAACCAATTATAGTCAAAATGTTCAACAGTAGTATTTCTTTTTGGCCACATGTAAAATTATTTCTTAGCTGTACTGAAGTTGTCAATTCACAACTAAAAATATAATTAGATATTTGAATGAATTTATATTATTGATAATCATTTAAAAAAAAAAATTTGTTGGTGGAACCATGTGTGCAGTGGCACTTACACTTTTCGTCTCCAGCAGACTGTGTTTTTAAAATGAACACATGATGGAAACATGATGTGAGGCAATAAGCGGATATGGTCTCCCAGTCAGTTTTACAGGGAGAGTAGATGTGTGCTCTGCAACTGGTGCAGAGCTTGAGGTGAAAATTTGTTCCAGGTAAACTCCTTCCTTTTAAGAAGCACGTTCATCTTTAAGGTAACTATAGGCTCTGACATAAAGATCAGTGACTTTCATGACAATAGCTATGTTCAACGCGCTCTCTCTGAATAGGGCTGTTGGCTGTTTATGAAACACAGTAAGTTCTCTGTACATGTAACTTGTTGGGTCTGAAAAGGGTCATTAGTTGTTTGCAAAACACAAATAAGTTCTGAAAAGGCCTGGTGGTTGTTTATGGAACAGTTGATCACACTGCTTCTTCATTGCGGCTTTATTGCATATTTAGCTCATCAGTTGATAGGCTCATAATCTGTCGCCTATTATGCCACTCATAACTCCACCATTTCCAGTTACATTATGAATCTATACAGTGATTGCTCTGTGGATACACATGTTTTCCGAGCAGCATCTACAAAAATGAAGAATAATGGAAATGATAGAGATTAGGCTAATAAACATTTAAGTGCATCCCACACTGATGCAGTGCGTCGACAGTGAGGCGTCATTTATGCCCACACTGGTGCAGTATGTTAAAGCAGCAGAATTGAAAGCAAATCAAAACGGATGCGAGAAAATATAGTAGTAGTAGTAGTAGTAGTAGTAGTAGTGGTAGTAGTAGTAGTAGAGCTGGGCGATATTGATATTTACATGACGGTACCGGTACCATGAAAAAATATCGCGGTACCACGGTATACCGTCATCTGAGCTTGAGGCATGCCACGAAATTAGAACAATTTTTTCCATTTTCTTTTCACTTCCATCTCCAATCAACGGTAAATAAGGTAAAATAAATAAATCGGCTTCCTGAAATCAGAATATTTCCTTATTGAATGGGCATTTGCAGGCCAAGCGAAGACTATTTTTGCAAATTGACCACTGGAATGGCTGGTTCGGTTACTCAGACCGTCGTTTTAGTTGTAAATTCTCAAAATAGGTTACTTTTGACCTGCGTCCTCAACTTGACGATTGCAGAGGCCAGTGCTGGCGTGAAATGGTTAAATCACATCATGTCTGCATGTCAAGCATGGGCTTGCAGTAATAGAAACGATCATGAAAAGGGTAGGGAAATGCAGGAAATTTCAATTTCCCTTTCTCCGAGATCTAACAATACTCACCATTCTGTTACTTCTGATACACAGCTGGCCTTGACAGCTGGCTCTAGGACTATAGACTTAGAAAGCTTTACCGACTGCTTGGAACCGGGTACTCGGCTCCCAATTGCCGAGTACTTGTCTACCATAGAGCTCATATTGTTTGCATAGCCACCAAACAAGAGAAATCCATGGCTTGCCTCCGTGGGGCTGGGAGGCTGGGTCCATAACAGAATGGTGAGTATTGTTAGATCTCGGAGAAAGGGAAATTGAAATTTCCTGCATTCTCCTTCGATCAACACTCACCATTCTGTTACTTCTGATATACACCAGATTTGATCAGAAACCTGGTGGGAAGGGGCAAGCCATAAATTCTACTTTTGCCGCTTGGAGAAAGATTTAGACTTAACAACTTGACTAACGGAGACCTAAAAGGACCGTCAAGTTATCAGAACCAAATCACATTCGCGTCACTGCCCCCCCCCCTTTTTCTCCTAAGAAAAGGGAGAGAACTCACGAACATGTATCACGCCTGAAACACAAATATGCCAAGAGGGTTAACTGCTCCTTGCATATCCACACGTATTAGCCTGGGAATGAGCATGAATATATAAGATGAATGAACATGATATATAGACATAATACAAAACACTCTCACTAATGAATTACCTTATGATAATTGGACTTCAGACGTACCGCCTCCAACCAATCACTGGTCCGGCCATCAGTGACACAATCTGGTTGTCATCCTCACGCTCGACCATGCCTGCTTTAGGTTCTTTTCTCACCAAAGTGAAAAAAGGGTGAAGAGCAGTGTCGACACTTAACTATCGTCTCAAAACAGCTAAAGCGAGTGGATTGGCTGAGTCTGACACATCCCTCATATAGTAATCCGTAAATGAGGACTCACAGTGCCATTGTGCAACGGCCATGATGTCCTCTAATGGAACACCAATGTAAAGGGCGGTCGAGGCGGCTATTCCTCTAACATCGTGTGCCCTTACGCCTTGCACCTGGTGCCCAGTCGCCATCTCATGAGTAGTCTGAATGCATTCGACTACCCAACGAGAGATAGTATCCATGGATGCGGCGCCACAAGGCTTCTTATGACAGATCCACAGATGTCTATCGTTCGACCGTAATGAGTCAGTCCGTTTTCTGTACTTAGTCAAAGCACGGACCGGGCACCAGACACTGGCATCACGATCAAACCTTGTTAACCTCGGTATTATGATCGGTTTGCCGGGATATCTCAAAGATTGATTCTTTGACATAAACTTTGCTCTTGGCAGAAGACGCAGACCCTCTCCAGAGACAATAAATCGGTCCCTCTCTGCTGAAATCGCATGGATCTCACTGCGCCTTCTAGCTGAGGAAGCTGCCAATAGAAAGACCGCCTTTAGAGTCAAATGCTTTAGACTAGTCGAACGCAATGGTTCGAAAGGGTGCTTGGCCAGTACATTAAGCACTAAAGATAGACTCCAGGCTGGAATGACTACCGGTTGTCTCGGTCGGAGATTGCTCATTCCCTTCACCATCACATTTAACTGGGCCACCTCTGGACTATCCCTGTTGGCTAGACAAGGGATAACTGATGCCAAAGCTGACTTGTATCCAGCAATTGTGACGGGAGCTAGTCCTGAAAAGAACAGCTCACAGAGAAAGTCTGCTATTTGCTGAATAGTGGATTGAAAAGTATCAATACCCTTTTCTTCACACCAGTCTGCAAATCTGTTAACCTTGTTGTTATATGACTTGAAGGTTGACCTCCTTCTCGCGGCCGCGATGAAATCAGCAGCTTGTTGAGAAAAGCCTTCCGACGTGGAACGTTGTTTGATAACATCCATGCAGTCCATTTGAACATTTCGGGACGCTCGTGTAGGAAGCATCCCTTGGCCTGGGAGATTATGTTGGGAATCTCGGGCAACTGCACTGGGTTTTCCACCAGCAGATCTAGCAGATCCGTGAACCACGCCCTGCTTGGCCAATACGGCGCTATTATCAGGACCAGACACGGTTCCTCCCTGATCTTCACCAATACCTTCGGCAGAAGGATGGTGGGTGGGTACGCGTAAGCGTGCATCCCCTCAAGCTTATCGCCAGAGCGTCTGTATCGACGGCATTTGGATATGGAATCGGCGAGACATAAGTCATGATTTGAGCATTTTCCCGTGTGTCGAACAAGTCCACGTTGGGTTTGCCCCAATGCTCGAAGATCCTTCGTAGAACTGGAGGGTCGAGACAAAGCATCCGCCAGAATGTTCAATCGGCCAGGAATGTGAGCTGCTTTCAAAACAACCGAGTAATTCCTGCACCATTGAATCAAGTGCCACACTTTGATACAAAGTGTGGGTGACCTGGTCCCGCCTTGGCGATTTATGTATGATACTACCGTCGAATTGTCCGACCGTATCAATATCACCCTGCCCCTGATCATCGGAAGAAACTCTTCCAACGCCAGTTCCACTGCCATCATTTCCAACAGATTGATATGCAGCTGACTCTCCAGGAGAGTCCATGTGCCCGAGACCTGGTGTTTTCCCAGGCAGGCACCCCACCCTTCCAGCGATGCATCCATGTACACGGACAGCTGGGGGCGAGGTAGGTGCTGCGAAACCCCTACTAGGGGATTCTGACGCTGTGTCCACCATACAAGATGCGATATTATCGGCTCCAAAACTGGCACCAGTTTTGACAGAGGTTCTGTTCTCTGTTTCCACAGAGATACAACTGGATAGGTCTTCTCATTAGAGCAGCGAACGGGATCACTTGCTCCATGGAGACCATCATGCCCAGCATCTGAAGAAACCACCTCGCCTGAAAGTGGTTTCCCACTCGAAAATTCTCGAGGATGGCTAACAGAGACAACACTCTGGGCTCTGACGGGGTAAACCCTGCCCTCCTCGAGATCGAATCGCATCCCCAAATAAACGAAATGTTGAGTGGGTGTCAACTCGGATTTCTCCTTGTTGACTATCCAGCCTAGATCTGAAAGTAACTTCAGAGTCAGAGCAGTATCCACGTTCAACCTGGCTGCCGAGTCTGCCTTGAGCAGCCAGTCGGCTATGTAGGTGTGTAGCGCCACATTCTCTTTTCTGAGAAACGCTGTCACCGCAAGGACCACTCTTGTGAAAATCCTCGGAGCTGTCGACAGGCCAAACGGGAGAACAGTAAACTCCCATACTTGATTCTGAAAGGCAAATCTCAGAAACCTGTGCCAACTCCGGTTCATTGGAATGTGGAAATATGCATCTTTCAGATCGATTGATACACACCACATTCCCTTCCTCAATCCCGCCATTACCGATCTTGGCGTTTCCATCTGGAACCGAGGCGTATGGATAAACCAATTTAATGGCCTGAGATTGAGTATGGGTCTCCATCACCCCTTGCTCTTGGGGACAAGGAACATGTTTGAATAGAAGCCTGGAGTGTTCCGGTTTGCTGGTTTTATTGCTCCCTTCAGAAGCAAACCTGACACTTCCTTTTGAACAGATTCTAACTTGTCTGGCTCCCTTGGTACGGGTGTCCAGACAGGTGCCAAAGACAGATTTTGTGGCGGAAAGTCCCACCACTCCGGCATGTAACCCTGGGATAACCATCCCAGGACCGGACTGTCTGACGTCACACCTCGCCAGGCCTCGACGAAACGCATGAGCCTTCCACCCACCATAGACGCCTCGACGTCTAACGGGGTTGTCCGGCTCGCAGTCCGCTCCCCCTTTCTTAACAAGAGAGAGAGAACCATTTCGGTCTCGGCACGGCGGGTATAACTGGCACCGCTGTTCCTGTCGCACAGGTGCGGTCCAGGCGGATATGAAGGGAGCTCTCGTACCCTCAGGTACGATCTGCTCCCCTCTGTCCGCCCTTTGAGGACTTACCCTTCCCCTTCCCCTTGCCCTTCCCGCCTCAATAACCATTTGCCTCCTGGAGTTGGTCACACGCGCCTGCACCCTTGCCAGTGCGTCCATAGACAGCACCAAGCCGTCATTCACGCACGAAAGCACCACGGGTGGCACAGGGTGGCCTGCCCCCGCTTCAGCCCACACCGACTGAAGAAGCCGATAAGAATGATTGACAGCACTCATAGCTGCCCTCACACCTTCGTCGCATAGGGACAGGACTTCCTCTTGGTGTACCTGGGACCTGTCCACAAGTGCCAGACCGGGGCCACCCGCTCCAGCACTCTGAACCCCCAGGACCCATCAGTCATCCTCAGTGACCGACGGTACAACACCATATCTGTCGTATTCCCCCCGCGGAATATGACACCTTGCCCAGACCTCCATGGAGGCCGCAGGGAGCTGGCCCTTGGTCGCAAGTTGCTTGCTATAAATAGCATCCAACAACTCTATGAACCGTGGATCTAGTCCCACTGACTGGATCCGGGCCACGGCCAAGATCCCCGTCCGAATCGATGCAATGGACGGATGGGCCGCATCCTCCTCGGCCGTGGCCGAAACCACAGACGGGTCCACCCTGGCTAGCCAAGCCAGAGCCACGGACCAGTCTATTTCCGAGGAGGAAACACCCGCAAACACGTCACCCGTTGATGTGCTCATGGGCCTGCCAGCCACGGCCTCCCAGCAAGGAGCTGCGGCTGACACACCAGGCACTCCGGTACCACCCGGTTCCGCCGCCACCCCATGAAACATACCAGTCTATGGGGTAGGTCCGCACGGAAAACCGTACAGACCCGTAGCGGACGCGGAAACGTGGCCAGACACGGGCGCCAACGGCACCCCATGTCCGACCGCCGGACGGGCGAGATAGGTGAGTACCACGCCCGGCCCGGCACACCTGTCACCTTGTCAGCTGGTGCCAAACCAACCGACATGGAACCGGTTCCCGGTACCAGATTGGCCTCAACCACAGGCGGAGCCGCTGCCCTGGCTTGCGCCAAGTCAGACAGATGGAGGACGGTTCCGTCCAGGACGGAATCGACCTCCATATTCTCCACCGGTGGCATCACAGGCCGCAGTAATTTCTCCTCCTCGGCCTCCTCGTCTCCCACACCTGACGGACCAGCCACCGCTACTGGACCACCCGGAGGTGGCCGCAGAGAGACAGAACCCGCCAGGCCGGAGTCAGACGGGACTGCCAGGGGGCCGTACGAGACAGCCCCCTCGGTAACAAGTCCAGAACCCTGTCCAAGGACAGGGTCCGTACCAGGCATGGGGAGAAACTGCCCCCCAAACTTCGGTAGCAGTGATGACACCAGCGTGGGCAGAACTCTATGCAGAAAACCCTGCATAGCCGGACCGAACCACGCCGGCGGTGCCATCTCCACCACCTCCAGCTGGGGACGTGGAGCGCCCCCACCGGCCGAACCGGACGCTCCACGATTTAACATCGGACCGCCTGACCCCACGTCAGACCCAGCCACATCCTTCTGGGCAAGGAACTTTACCATCATATCGACGGACCACACTGCGCACACATTACATCTATGATCAAGGTTACAGGGCGTACACCTAAAACAGACATGGTCCTTAAACACGACGCGTACAAACTTATGGCACTCGTCACATGATGGCGGGGCTGGCTTGGCCTATAAAATAAGCACAAACCTACAATAAGCACGCGGAACGACACGGATGGAAGGCAGACAATTAATTTTCAAATAACTTGACCACAAATTAACTGTAACCCTCCTGCACCCCACCCCGCAACGTTACAGCAAATATCGCATTGATTATGACGACAAGAACGAAGCGGGCATAAATACACCCATAATTGATCCTCCAGGATGTATCAAGGCTCCAGGAATCATATCGCATAGCATTCGGGGTATATTTACCGATCAATATAAATTATACTCCTAACGAAAGCCGACACGATATGTGAAGAAACAACTAAATGTAAACAAACTGCTGTAGCACACGGTAACACCGCAGACCACGCATCTCTCAAGAATTTTGACACCACCGATCATTGCAAACCGATCGTGATCACACGTAAACTTGACCATTCCAAAGTTTTTTGGTACCATTTTTAGTACGCAGCACCCAGAACAAGATGCGCGAATTAATGAAAAATTTTCTTCACATAAACATCCGAGCATCCCGGGTGTGACGTTACCCGCTCGGACCCTACAGAGAACGACATCAGCCGATATTCGTGTTAGAAATACCATAGCAAACACCTATTTTCATATCTGCCGATCGCCTGTTGGGGTTTAAAGAAGGCGATCGTCTGGCATATCTCGTTGTTAGCACACGTCCCAGATTCTATGGGGTCAGAAATTGGAACATGCGACACAACAAAATTTAGAGACCTAAGTCTTTTAACTATGGATAATAAGGAATTATACAACCTGGTTATCATCGGCGGTATTCTCCATTTTATCCAGGCATATCCTTTCAAGAACGCACAAACTATCAAATCACAGATAAAAGACTTAGATTTCTTTTCAAAAAACTTTAAATCTCTCCCTGCAAAAAGCGTGGACAGCTCTTGTTGCTATGCAAACAAGAATGAGCTCTATGGTAGACGGGTACTCGGCAGTTGGGAGCCGAGTACCCGGTTCAAAGGAGTCGGTAAAGCTTTCTAAGTCTATAGTCCTAGAGCCAGCTGTCAAGGCCAGCTGTGTATCAGAAGAAACAGAATGGTGAGTATTGATCGAAGGAAAATTCACATTTTCAGATACCGATCCACAGAAGCATCCACATGAAAAGGGGCTAACTGAAAGATGGCGTCATAACATCGGCACTGGATGGATATCTTCCACATTTAAATTTGGAAGACACAAGTTTAGAACATATAGTCTGTATAATTTTAAAATAATTTGTCATGCATTTCAAAACAAAAGGCGCGGTACTTAAGTTTAATATAACAGAATCAAACTCGACAATTAACGTCGTATTTGCTTGCATCAATTGTAAAACGGGATTTACAAACCAAAATGAAACGATGTCGCTGATTGCCCGGTCGCTCAATTATAGGCAACCGCTTAGCGGCTTACTTCATAGACGATAGTAGGTGACAGCTAGTAAATAATGACAAGTGTACGCTAGACATAATTAGTAGTTTAGTGCTTTCACACTATTGAAATCCAGCGTTATTAATCATTTACAACGTCTACTCCCAATTTTAAAATAACTATGCAGAGTGTTGAACATTCTGAATTAAATTTTCCTGGAATTATGTTGCAGTAGCTTCCAAACTAATTAGTTTCACACAATAGGCCTATGCAGGGTAAATTTTAAGCTTTCTGCTTTTCTGTCCTTGGAAGAGTTAACTGATCCCAAATTTTTAAATGTTGACCCATATTTACTGCCTGTTGAATATTTTGAAACTGGAATTTGACTGGAAGCAGAAGTTGCAATAGCAACAACTTTCAGAGAAATTACATTCAACATTTATTCAACTAACATATTTTTCAAGAATTTGTTGTAGCTGGTTGATTGCAAACACGTTCCTGGCATAACCCTTCAATGTTTTAAAAAAATAGAAATTGCCCTTAAGAAAACAATTTTGGACAATTTAGCACTACAATGACTGGCGTGATCATCGGGACACTAATTGCACTTTGATTTCCTCCAAACACTGTGGCAAAGTGTCAGTTGTTTAGCCAGTATGCTAATTATCCACAAGATGCAAGATTTACCACCCCTGATTACGGCTATCCTCGATCGGGCAAACAGAGTAGGTGTGTCGGTGACGTCAGCTGCTTGTCCAAAATGGCGCCTCTATCTACTGGCTACTTTAGCAATTTAAATTGAGGATATCTTTTTTTATTTGTTGGCATAAAATTGTGCTCTTGGTCTCAAATTAATGCGGAAAATTAGTACTTTACGTCAGATGCATAAAATCCCCCAGTGGAATATCCCTTTAAGTGATTTTCAGAAAATCCAAAATGGCCACCAGAAAAGTTGACCAATCAAAATTTTGTATATACATGTTCTTAAACCTAACTAGGCTGGTATCCTTCACGCCAAGTCTAGTTCAAATTACCCAACCAGTTAATGAGTATTAACGTATTAAACAATTTCACGCCATTTTTCAGAAAATTCAAGATGGCCACTGAAAAAATAGAAAAAGATTCTGTATATAACTTCTGAAGCATATTACTCTATAGAGTCCTATCAAATTAGTTTGCTTGAAATTGTTCAAGCAGTTAAAAAGTAGCATTTTAACTGATATCATGTAATGTTCAGAAAATCCTAGAAGGCTGCTGGCAAAATTGATCAATCAAAATTTAGGTTAGTCTTCTTCCAGCCAAGTCTGGTTGAAATTGCCCAAGCAGTTATGAGGAGTAAAGCATTTAATGAGGAGTAGCATTTTAAATGATTTCCCGTCATTTTTAAACAAATTTAAGATGGTCGTCAAAAAAATTTGATCAATCAATATTCTATATACAAGTTCTAAAGCATAACATTTACATAGGGTCCTTCCCACCGAGTTTGCTTGAAATTTGTCAAGTGGTTAATGAGTATGCTTTTAACAGATTTCCAGAATTGTTCAGAAAATCCAAGATTACTTTATTCTGCGGCTGTAGTAGTAGAAACATTCTAAATCTGCATTGACTTGAGTGTACCGACTCCTGCTTTCTTGAGGTCACCTCGTAGCATGCGTAGCAGATTTATGCAATGACGTCCTCTCCTGGCTTTGTATTTGCTAGCTCTGAGTAGGGCTCATTCCAAGGCTCTATGTGCTGGTGTCTCTTCTGGCATCCTTAGCACATGGCCAAACATGAACCATTGTTCCTGGGCGACTTTTACAGACAGCGACGACGTATTACACATCTTGTATAGTGCATCATTGGAAATTTGCTGTCTGGCTATCGGTGTCCAGTGATGATGCGTAGGTGTATACGGTGGCAGGCACCATGTTTGTCTAGAGCTGCCTTCGGAGCTGCCAAGCAGTTACAGCTATACAGCATCAAGGATACACAGGTTGCATTGTATCAGCGTAGCCGTTTAATCAAGGGCATCTTTGATCTACGAATTCATAGCTTCCAGAAGGACTGGAAAGCTATGTTCCCCATGACACAGCGTGCTGCTATGTCAGCAGTACTGCAAAGCAGTGAGCCCAGGATTCTACTTTTCTTCCACCGTTTGCCGCCACAAAGTGGATCGTCATTTTCTTTAGTTTCATGCTTTGTAGATAGGTATATGTGGGTGAACTCTGTTTTGGATTCATTCATAAAGAGATTCTCAATTTTTAGTTTGCTTGCAACTATTGGGAGAAGCTCGTCAAGGGGTTTCTTTTCCTCATCTATGAAGTCCACATCATCGCCACATTCCATCTCTAGCGGCATACACACTATTGACACTGGGGGGGGGGGGTGTTTGGTCTTGTGGAACTTTCCAATATGAATTTCAATGCAGCAGCAAGGTAACAGGTGAAAAGCACCGGAGATAGACCATCTCTCTGTGGGGAGCCGATTGATGTCTCAAACTCTACATACTTCACTGACTTGATTCGTACACTCAGCTTGGTGTCTACAAGCAGTAGTCTCACTAGTCGTAGCTCACCTTCATTGCAACTGGCCTGGCATAGCACAACTAGGATCTTTGAGCGTTTAATTGTGTCGAAGGCTTGTGACATGTCAATGCCAATTTTGTGGAAATCCCAATGCTTGGACATGACTACCGACACAAGCATGGGTTGAACCCATACAATGCGCAGCTGTGTCAATGTTTGAAGCCACTTTGACATGATCCAGTGAAGTAATCGATCTCGTCTTGGATGCGGCATAGAGTAACACTGGATAGGATTTTCTGTATGCTGTTGAGAAGCACGATGGGCCACAGATTGGCTGGGGCCAGGTGGCTTCCTGGGCTTGGGTAGTGCGATAAGGGTGCCTTGGCCTACAGCGTCGATGGGAAGGTGATGCATAAAAGCTGAATTAATTAGGCGTGTGATTGGTTTTGAGATAATCTCACTTGCATGTTTGAATAGTTCATTGCTCATGCCATCAGGTCCAGATGCACATCGATTTTTCAAGGCTTTAAGTGCCTTCTCAACTTCTGCTGTTTTAATTGGTGTTAGTAATGGCCTGGAGTCTCCTGAAAACGGATGCAAGGGCCCATCATCATGGTCAGTGAACTGTTCCTTGAACCATTCTCGCATCGCCTCGACTTTGCCCTGGTCAGTCCTGATAGAGTGTCCATCAGAGTCGTGTACAGTGAGTGGTGGTGTGTAGTCAATAACTCTCACCCTCTCAGGCCCGGGCTGCCCGAAACATTTGTGAGAGTCATTCATGACATTGATTTTATCTGCTAAGGAGTCTGCTTGTTGAATAGCAAGATCTTTTAAGCATTCGCTAATGTGGCGCAGAATGTCATTGTGCTACCGGCGTAGTTTGGTGCGGTCTTCACTTTGGACACTGATAGATACGCAGCCGTAACGCTTTCTGCTCCGTTGACAGTTTTACTACTAGAGGGGCGTCAGTATACCTAGTCCAGTTGTTTTTAAGAACACCAGCTGATGATTCCATAGATTTCAGTATTTTGGTTAGGGCTTCGTTCAGATCGGAGCTGATGTCGATGTCAGCTAGCTGCTCCCCGAGGACCTTTTTGTATGACATTTGAGTGTCAGTGTCGCAATCCAAGATTGCCTCCAGAAAAATTGACCAATCAAAATTCTGTATCTGAATTCTAATGTATCCTTCCAGCCAAGTCTGGTTGAAATTGCCCAAGCAGTTAATAATGAATAGCATTTCAAATGATTTCCCGTCATTTTTTCGGAAAATTCAAGATGGATAATGGAAATATTGATCAATCAGAATTCTCGTTCAGATGTGTTGAAGCCTACCAGCATAGAATTGGACCACCCAAGTTTCGCTACGTCGGGACACTTATATTGGAGTAGTAGCGTTTTAAATGATTTCCGGATAATTTTAGGAAAATCCAAAATGGCCACCAGAAAAATTGAACAATCAAAATTCTGATCAGAGGTTCTGGAGCCTACCAGCATAGGATCATTTGAGTCAAATTTGGTTGAAATTGCCTAAGCAGTTAATGAGTAGAAGCATTTTAAACGATTTGGCACCATTATTCAGAAAACTCAAGATGACCACTGAAAAAATATACCAATCAAAATTTGGTATAGAGATTTCGGATCATGCCACTTTAGGGCCCTTACAAACCGAGTTTGTTTGTAATCGGCCAAGAGGTTAATAAGGAGTCTAGCCTTTTAACTAATTTCCAGAAAATCCATGATGGCCGCCGAAAATACTGACCAATCAGAATTCTCGTTAGAAGTGTTGAACTCTACCAGCAGTCCACCAGTCCACCCAAATTTTCGTTGAAGTCAGCACATTTATATTGGAGGACCAACGTTGTAAATAATTTCCGGAACATTTTCAGAAAATCCAAGATGGCCGCCAGGAAGATTAACTAATCAAAATTCTAACTAGAATCCTTCCAGCCAAATTTGGTTGCAATCGTTCAAAGCATAAGTGAATTGCGATTTGACGGACGGATGGTGAGAAAAAAAATCTTAGATGGCCACAAGCTACAATGTAAATTGGCCAATCGGCTTCGCTTGAACAAACTTGAATCTCTATGATATGAAACATAGGTTATGGTGACCTACTTTTGGTACATGACACACCTTTAGGCCATGATGCATCCATACACCATGTTTGGTTACAATATACATAAAACTGTGGAAACTACAGCCCGGACAAGAATAAACTATGATGATCAGTGAACACTGAAAAGTAGGTCACACTGATTGCTGATCTACTTTGGATACATTACACAACTTTAGGCCATGATGCATCCATACACCAAGTTTGGTTATAAAAGACAAACAAAATGCTGCGGAATCAGATATCTCGCGCGTCTTCTGTTTGTCACATTGGCATTGACCATTGCCCTTGTAACCTCCATGCTGCTTCCTACCATTATAAGTAACCATGCATTCAAGTTTAGTTCCAAGAGGATTAACCAATCCTCAAATATAATGATTTGCTGAATGGAAAAACTTAAAGTTAAAAAAACTGAGTTAAAATAGCAAGGTCAGAATGACCTTGACCTTTAACCTTGTGACATCCATGTCACCATCCTGTATCCTCCTAGTATAAGCAACCATGTACCCAAGTTGTGTTCCATTCGGGCTAAGCAGTCCCGAAATATAGCATGATATAAGGTTTGCTAAGCCTACATGTACATACTTAGCATTGAAAAATACCAAAGTTTTGTAGAGGTCAGAATGACCGTGACCCTTACCGTTGTGACTACCATGTCAGCATGCTGCTTCCTAACATTATAGGTAACATTGTCTTCAAGTTTAATTCCAATAAGATTGATTAATCAATCCTGAAAGATAAAACGAGAAGTTTGCTAAACAGTGACCTTGACCTTTGACCTTGTGACTTCAGTGTCATCATGCTGCTTCCTGAAACTATAGGCAACCACATAGCCAAGTTTAGTTCTAATAGGATTAACTGATCCTGAAATATTGAGACGCTTGGCTAATCGCAAAAACCTAACATTGTTGTCGCCATCATCGCCACCGTAAAAGTGACACATATGTCTCGCTTTCTGCTTCGAAGGCGAGACAAAACCTTGAAACTACAGCCTGGACAAGAATAAACTATGATGTTCAGTGATCAGTGAAAATTAAGTCAAGCTGACCTACTTTTTGATAAATGATGCGCCTTTAGGCTATGATGCATTCATATACCGTAGTTTAAATGGTGCTTAAACGGGAAAAACCATTTCAAGAAAATATGGTCCGGACAAAAAGTTGGATCGGATGCACACATTCCCAGCACATGCACGGACATAGTGATTACTATATATAAAACTTAACTGTGACAATGATCTGGAGCCGAGTGTCGCAAAGCCTCATTTTTCATTTTGCTATGGCCAGTTAATTGAAAATACGATTGAAAACAAAGTGACATCAGATGAAAGACTGTTCCTTGACACCTGATTCTCCATTAAAATGACTGACATGATGGTTAATCTGCAAAAAATAAACAAATCTTTATGTCCTACTAAAGAAATATCTACAGTATGTAATGATGGCTGTAATAAAGACCTTAAATAGTGGTACATGTAGTGAATCCAATACTTATGTATTGTAATTAATATGGCATGAAGTTATCTTTTCTATAACATGGCATGAACACTGCAGAAAAAAAATCTTGGCTTTTTCCTGATTCCTGGGAATCACAGGATTATTTTCCTATGAAAGTCAAAAAGTCACAAACTTTGAAAAATTCTAGGATGTCCCGAGTTTCAACAGTGGAAAAGCTAGAACATTTAAATACATGTATTATATTTTTTTTAAAGTCCCAGCCTTGGGGAAAGCTGGGACTTTTTAGCATACATACAATAGGTTGTGTAGAATGCCAACATTGGAAAATGCTAGGACTTTTAGAAATAACAGCATGTTCATGGCACTAAACTCGTTTATAAAGTCCTGAGTTGGGACTTTTCAGAAAATTGTACATGTACTGCTCAAGCGGGCCAAAACTGGCTTCTGCAGTTATCGTGTGAAATGTTCATTTTCCTGACACTAGACTATTTTTAAAATGTTACTACTGGAATGACTGCTTCAATAACCGAGCCAGCCATTGTAAATTTTCAAAAATAGACTTGGTCGCTCACTTAAGCAAAACATTTGTTGGCAAATCTTAGCCATTAAAGGGGTTAAAGTGTTGTATGTATTAATGATGATTATCCAATGGAAACCAATTTATTTTTAAACCGGCTGTCTGGTGGCCATTTTGGATTTTACATAACCCCGCACAAAGGATTCTCAACGTTTTAATAATTCAATCAAAGTTACACATGTACCTTCTCATATGGAAAGTGATTTTCAAGATGGCCGTGGCCATATTGTATTTAGCATCTGGGCCATTCAAAGATTGTCATCCTAGGGTTGGGCCATTTTTCGATATTATCGTCAATATCGCGATATACCGAATACCGATACCGAAATCGTCATAATTTCGAAAAATCGTAAATATCGTCAATACAGACAGGACGATATTGCACTTTTAACTGTGAGTACAATATAAATAATTACGTTAGAAATGTCATACTCTTACCTCTATTCGGTCCAGTAATAGTCTTTAAGTAATTATCCAATCTTTGTCTAAGGTAATAAAAACTTAATAAACTCCAAAATAATCTGTGCTCATTTAATTCATGGTTTGTTTGCGCTAATAAAATGATTTAAAGTACAAAATAATCCTTTGTTTTTCACTTTTCATAATTACACAAATAGACGACGCCATGTTTTTTTTGCCTCATTCTGAGTGTTAGTCGGTGGGGATTACCATTTGCACTACCCACATTCCATTCTGATGACGTCATTACTACAGGTCAAGCTATTTATCCATTAGTCATTGATCTGCATGGTTAAACATTCTTCTGACCGTGAAAGATTTAAACTTTAAAACTTTTTAGGTCGATAGGAAACCAAACACACTTAATCCCTTATCAATACCACAGCTTGGAACGGTGGGTGAGGGGGAAGTTAATCTCTTGCTTTACCGTTATACGTTTTTATGTAACTTTATACAATATATTTAGCATTTTTAAACGAATCAGATCAAAATTCACTCCACATATAACATTACGGATTTATTCTAATTGAGAAACGTCCTTAAAATAAAGAATTTAGGTCTAATTATTTCCAGTCTTCTATCTGCTGTGGCAGTCTTGGCTGCAGAGTTAACTGGTTTAATTTCACACATCCCGGCTATGCCTTGAGATCAATGGATAAACCCGCTACGTAGTGAGCGAATTTGGATAGGTCTACAATGGGGCAAATTGGTATTTAATATTACAGACCAAATAAAATCTGATATAGTTGTTTCCGGTCTTCACGCTGGTTCTCGTTCAAAATCATGCAGTGTTATTTTATTAATTTGCATCGTCTATGCTAGCGGCGGGCGTGATAACAGCTGTCGGAATTCTGCAGTGTGAATTCTGATTGGCTCAAGTATGATACGGCGGCCAATCAGATTTCGCTCTGCGGAATTCCTTTCTGCACAATGAAGTTAATGCGTATTCCTTGCTCAATCTTTTGACAGTTGTCGTGAGGTAAAGATAACACAAAATACAACACAAGAACAGAAGAAAATCCTTTATTTTTCTTATTTGTGATGAATACGGTTAGTTGCATTACATTCGTTGCTTTAAACTGTATATTGAAGGGTGTCAAAGTGTGGAATTTCGTGTATTAAATATGCGGAAATGGCAATCATGGCGATCTCAATTTACAGTTTCAACGCAACAAATTTAATGAAAATAACTTGCGGACGCCACCAATTTGAAATACATGTTGTTCTATGTTTACACCCTAACTCCACACCCGACCCAAATGACGATATATCGTGATACCGCGGTATTTTAATGAGATACCGATATCGTCATGCCTTGAGCAATATCGCCCAACCCTATGTCATCCTAACCATAGCACATCCAATTGTTTCCCAAGGTTTTGTAAACCCATAAAATATATGTACAACTCAGAAATAACTTAACATGCTTACAAAACAAAAACAAGAGGCCCATGGGCATGTGGCGCTCACCTGGACCATTAGTATTTTAAACATTTGCATTTAAATACACATGATGGATAATTTAAAAAAAATCCAAGATGGCCACCAAAAGACTTGATCAATCAAAATTCTGTATACACGTTCTGAAGCCTACCCACCTAGGGTCCATCCAACTGATTTTGATTTAAATCCTACCAAGCGGTTAATGAGGGGTAGTCTTTTAACCAATTTACCAAAACTTGGAAAATCCAAGATAGCTGTAAAAAAATTCTGCACATAGGATCTGTAGCCTGCCACTATAGGGTCCTTCTGTCCAAGTCTGGTTGAAAGCGCCCAAGCAGTTAATGAGGAGGAGCACTTTAAACGATATCTGGTAAATTTTCATAAAATTCACGATTTTCACCCAAGAAATTTACCAATCAAAATTCTGTATACAAGTTCTGAAACCTACACCCATAGGGTCCTTTCAGCCAAACTAGGTTGAAATCCACCAAGCGGTTAATGACGAGTAATTGGGGGGTTTGACAATTTCTAGTTATTTTTGTTACAACATCTAAGATTAAATTCACCCAAAAAATCTACCAATCGAAATTCTGAATAGATGTTCTAGAGTCTACCACTACTAAGGACACTTCCAGGCAAATTTAGTTGAAATCTGTCAAGAAGCTAAGGAGGAGTAGTATTTTGACCATTTCTGGTACATTTTTAATAAAATCTAAGATTTTCACAAAAAAAATTGATCAATCAAAATTCTGACAAGAAGGTTCAGAGCCTACCACCATAGAATCCACATAAACCAAATTTGGTTCAAATAGGTCAAGCAGCTATGGAGGAGTATTTTGGCCATTTCAGGTAAATTCTTCATAAAATCTATGATTTTCTCCCAAAGACTTTATCAATTAAAATTCTGAATAGCAGTTCTAGAGTTCTACCACCTAGAATGCATCTAGTCAAATATGTTTGAAATATGTCAAGCAGCTAAGGAGTAGCATTTTGACAAATTCCGGTAGATTTTTTAATAAAGTCTAAGATTTTCATGCAAAAAACTAATCAATCAAAATTCTGAAAAGAAGTTCAATTTAAGAGCCTACTACCATAGAATCTATCTACTCAAATTTGGTTGAAATATGTCAAGCCGCTATGGAGGAGTAGTATTTTGACCATTTCCAGTAAATTTTTCATAAAATCTAAGATTTTCAACAACAAAATTTATCAATCAAAATTCTGAACAGAGGTTCTAGAGCCTACCACCATAGAATCAATTTAGTCAAATTTGGTTGAAACATGTCAAGCAGCTATGGAGAAGGAGTATTTTGACCATTAAAATCATTAGGTTTTCACCCAAAAAATTGATCAATCAAAATTCTGAAAAGAAGTTCTAGAGTCTACATGTACCTCTCCCCACTCCACACTCCACCATGCAACGACCCCACCTCCACCCCAGTGTCGCACTGAGGGTGAGCCCGGGGGGCAATTGGCCACCTGAAAATGCAAATGTCCCCTTACATTTAGCAGTCCCCTATAGTGTAAAGGGCCCAAAAACTCAAATTGTCCACCTGAATCTTTGCCCTGGGTGCAGCACTAAACCCCACATGACAAATTTGGTTGAATTCCACCAAATGCTGTTGAGGGAGATAGGCTGACAGACAGACACAGGCTCAGGGCTTCCGCTAATTTCTAAACACATGACGTCTGGGACCTCCTAGTTAATGCTATTGGGAGTCCAAGTATGGTACTTGAATTATTGTGCTGAAATTTATAAAAATTAGTTTCATAAATTTCTACATTCAATCAAGCAATTAAAAGTATTATGTATGCCTTATAATAGTTGTGGTGTCAATTTCAGAGGTGTTGCTAAAAGAGTTGCATACCAGCAACAGCTGAATGCAACACAGTTTAAAATTGATACCAGCTAGTCAACAAACAAGACATTGAATATTGTGGACTGGCCATTCAGCATTAAAAGGAATACAGCCTACTTATTGTCCATTAAAGGCCAGACTTGTGCCATAATTATGCCCATTGATTGTCCAGTAATCTGCCCAATCAACAAGAATGGACTACAAATGGTGAGGCAGATGTGCAATTAGCAGGACATAGGTTAGTTTCTACAAGTTTATACCTTGATAAAAGAATTAGATGTAAACATGTCACAGGTGGAATTTTCCTGTATGCCTTATATTATAATTTATGTAATGTTTGACCAACTGCTATTAACCCTTTCATTCTCTAAGTAACACAAACAATATATACCGACCATATTGCTATCCAGGTGGACTCTGTTGATTACATGTAATTGCTAAAGTAATTTGACTCAGGGTTGTTGCTGTCTAAACAGCAACCACTTTTGATTAAATTATTTTCAAAATAATCATCTGAATTCACAGGGAATTACTTGAGTAAATAATCAGATTCTGGAACTTGGAAATGAAAGGGGTAAATAATTATTTCTATTATGGCTCTCTACCTGCTCTTATGTAAAAGCTATTTCTGTTTATTGACATGGCGATGAATGGGTGAATTTCTGTATAAATGTGAGATGAAAGTTGTGTGCAAAAAGAGTAATGGAGAGCGATAGACAGAAGATAGAGAGTGTGGGGTCTAACTTGACCACACTAGTAAGACCGGAATAAAACTGTAACTGCTGAATGTATAAGTACAACTGATGATTATTGAAGGATGAAATTTTACTGAAAAATAAGTTATTTAACATTTAGTCTGAGTTGTTGTTCATATTTAAGAAGTAATCAACCAGCTGTGGGGCTGTCTGACAGTCAATCAGCCAACAAGTAGTAATCAGCCAGTCAACCATTCAGTCAATGACTGAGCCAGCCAGCAATCAACTCGCTTACTAGACTGTTAATTGCGCCAACAGTCCATCAGTCAGTCCATCAGAGTCATACTAAGATAGATATTTATATCAGTCCATTGGGCAGTCCTTCCATCTGCTGACCCACGGTTAGAGCGAAGTCCCCCGGACGAAAATGCGTTACCATACAAGCAAGAAACATGGAAGTCTAAATTGGTTTAAATACTTGTAAATTGGTTAAAATCATTGTTTTTAGAGATGTCATGACCACAAATTAAGAAGTCTAGGTATGTTTTTGGGGAGTCCAAACCTGAACTTCGGGAATATAGGACGCCCGGTCTTCCACTAGTGGAAGCCCTGCACAGGCATTTGCAATATCCCATCGGATCTGGGGTTTTTCCAAAACAAGTGGTGATAATTAGATAAATTTATTATGCTCCCGCCTCCACGTCGCTCTTACATGTATTTAATAAGATTGATTTTTTACACCTCTGCATCGCCTCTTATGGAATTATAACTTACTGCTGTACATATTTAAGACTAACATATTTATTAACGACACTCTCATCAACATGGTAAATATTGTTACCATCAGCATTCTTACCATGTTTAGAAGTAATCCATTCATGATTGAGTAATAGCAAAACCAGAACACCAGCCAGATGATCAAAGATAGACTTTCCAAGAGCTGAAAGTTACAAATGTAGTAAATCATTTAATTAATCAAATTAAACTCAATTATTAACCTTTTCTGAACAACCTCAAGATCTTTATTAGACTGAATTGGTATACTTTTTATTGAACAACATTGATTGAAGATGTTGCAAATGCAACCATGAAACTCAACTTTACGGATTTGCAATGAACAGTCACTATGAAGCCTGACTTTCCACATAAAATAAATATAGACGACTTAATAATCAATACCCTTATCAACAAGAGGCCCAAAGGCCTGTAATGCCCACCTGTACCATTCGCATTTAAACCATTTGCATTTAGTTACTGGTAGACATGATGGATAATTATTAAAAAAACAAAGATGGTCAACAAAGAAATTAACCAGTCAAAATTCTTGTTTGACAGGTTAAAGCCTACCATGATAGATGTAGGATCTTCCAAAGTTTCGTTGAAATCGGGTCACTTATTAAGGAGTAGCGTTTTCAATGGTTCTGGAAAAATTTTAAAAATCCAAATGCCCACCAAAAAATTTACCAACCAAAATTCTGTATAAGTGTTCTAGAACCTACCACTTAGAATCGTTCCAGCCAAATTTGGATAAAATCCACCAAGCGGTTATGAGGGAGATGCATTTTGACCATTTCCAGTAAATCTTTCATTTTATAAGATTTTCACCAAAAAAATCGACCCATTAAAATTCTGGACAGATGTTCTGGAGTCTACCGTGACAGGGTCTGTCCAGCCCACTGTTTGAAATCTGTCAAGCGCTTAATGATGAGTAGCATTTTGACAATTACATAATCTAAGATTTCCACCCAAAAATATTGACCAATCAAAATTGTGTATACAAGTTCTGAAGCCTAGCCCCATAGGATCATCCAGCCAAAGAACATGTAAGTTGAAATCCGCCAAGCGGAGTAGTGTTTTGACAATTTCCGGTAGATTTTTCATCAAATCTAAGGTTTTCACAAATAAACTTGACCAATTAAAATTCTGTATACAAGTTCTGAAACTCGAACTTGCTCTGTAACTTCTTATATTAAAGTGATGTGTCGATTTTCCCGTAAATATCTTGGAGTTCGAAAAGTGCGGAAAGCTGAGATTTTTCGTATTTTTTTTAGTCGAAAGGGGGCATACTACATAAAATAATGACGCATACACGTGAAACTTGAACTTGGTCTGTAACTTCTCATAATAAAGCAATCCTCAGTTGAATACCTTGAAGGCCTGCGAATAAAAGTGTGGAAAAATAATATTTTTCATATTTCATAAGACGAAAGGGGGCATAGCTCCATAAAAAATTGACGCATACACGTGAAACTCGAACTTGGTCTGTAACTTCTCATAATAAAGCAAATTAAGCAATGTACCAATTCTCAGTTGAATACCGTGAAGGACTATGAAATGAAATGCCGAAAACTAATATTCTTCGTATTTCCTAAGACGCAAGGGGGCATAACTCGATGAAAATGGACGAAAATGTCTGAAACTCGAACTTGCTCTGTAACTCTTTATATTAAAGCGATATACAGATTTTCCATTAAATATCTTTCTTGAAGGAGTGCGAAAAAAGTGTGGAAAGCTGATATTTTTCGTATTTATTAAGCCGAAAAAGGGGGCATAACTCCTTAAAAAATGTACACATACACGTAAAACTCGAACTTGGTCTGTAACTTCTCATAATAAAGCAATGTACCAATTCTCAGTTGAATACCTTGAAGGACTGCGAAAAATGTGTAGAAAACCAACTGCAACAGACGGATAGGGCAAACCTATAGTCCCCCCAGAGTTGCCAGTATGCGTCCTTTTGCGCGTATATACGCTTAAAAATGGCAGAGGGGCGCATACAAATTAACCCTCTGCGTCCCCGAGGTACGCAGTGAAAAAGTGTAACGGAAACTGGTAACTTTGGTGTGTGCTTAATTATCGATTATATTATCATGTGTGTATATTTATTGGTGCATGTTTTTACTTTAAAAAATATACCTAATGTATTGTGTGTTCAATAAAAACGAACTTACTGCGTTGTTTAAGACTATGATTTGTTGTATGTTTTCTTGCACAACTCAAAGTTGTTAATACCCATAAATCAGATTCAACCACCACATTTAATTGTAAACACAATCCCAAAATCATCCTTAGATTTGATCTAATTTTTTTATAAGTAAAGAGTTTACAGGCCCGATGTTAGTCGCCTTGTTCAGCCTACAAATTGCAAAAATACCCGCCATGTTTCTGTCTGTTGTGCTAATCGTCAGTATTTGATTGGATAACAGCAGAATCGTCCTCTAGAGGAACTCACGCTTGAGAAATCCAATACAACTGATCAAGCTTGTCTGGGCGTCTTAACCCTTTTGTAAATATAGTCAAACTTACAGTTTTTGCCGAAGTCCGTGGGTGTAGCAAGCCACAATCATGTCAAGAAATCGACAGACAGGCAGGATAGAGTTGAATGATGATGATGATGAAGCGCTCACGGAAACTGGTTCTTTGTTCATCCTATTCCAACTGAAATTCTCTGTTGTCTGTAATAAGATGTCTCCTCAAGAGAATTACTCAACTAGACTGCCCAAACCTATCCATCCTCGTGATATTGTTGTACATCCACGCAAAGAATCTAATCTTGAAGAATTCACTCAAATTTCTCTACGAATTTGTCAAGCAAATCAACAATCCCAGCGAAATTAACCACAGCCACATAACCTTTTTCTCAATCTATTAACAATCTATTAACAATTCAATTAATCTGAGCTCTTTAATCATTTAATTTATTGCCATACGTGTCAGATAATAATCACGACACCAGTTTTCGTTCAAACATAGTGTTGTTGGAACTAAGTTACCATAGCAACACAGTACATTCAGTCGAAAATTCTATTCTTTTTACTGAAAATAAGAAAATTAAATTTATTAACAACTTATTATCCCTGTATTCTATTTTAGATTTGCTGGGGATATTTTTTTCAATAACAGTTAACACTGTAAAATAGTGGTCAGTTGTACAACTCATTCCACTTCTAACTGTGAAAGTCCTTATTAGGACTGAGTTACACCCAACGAAGTCAGACATTGCAAACATCCATTCCCATTGTCTGTTCCCAGTTTAAATATCGATTCGAGTTCAAATTCAAAGATCTTTATTTCATGTTATAGTAGTTCAAGGTTATTTATTCTCTAAATTGAATATATAACACATTGTAATCTCTACATTTTTACCACTAACCCCATTTTGTGTACACCAGCTCTTGTTCTCAGGAAACCAACGCACATCATGCCTGGAGAGATCTGCCGTGACTGCAATCGGAGGAGCATGTCTGTTGAAAACAGACAGTGTGATGACATGTTATGTGATAAATGTAACGGTATCAGGTTTGATAAACCAAAAATCCCAGCACCTAACATCCAAATCCCAGCAGGTCATCCAGCTATGAACAATCCAACATCCAATGGTGAAAACGGAAATTCAGTAGTGCCCATAGCTGAACAAACAATCCCAAACACGACCCAACCAAGTCCATTTGACCTAACGAGTACTCCTATTCCAGGTGGCAGCACGGAGCAAACAGCAACACCAACAGTCGAGACAGCAGTACCTACCATGAACACAGAGCCCAGCCCCTCGCACGGGGCTGAGGTAAGTAGCCAATGCATTTGTCTCGAGGCAAATAGTAAGTTCATGCTACAGTGTTTTGACTGCCAAAATTGGTACCACTATGCTTGCACCCTACTTCCTCCCTACATGCTCAACACTCTAACATCGACACGTCGCAGGTACACCTGTTCCAAGTGTACACATTTAAACCAACATATCACCGATTTCTTGGCATGGTATGTAAACATCCAGCAGGTAGACTACGAGGTAAATATAATCACAAAGTCACAGCGACCACAGAAATTCGAACCAACTGCGGCAAATGATTCCTTCCTGCTGGCCTCTGAATGTGGCAAGTCCTCATCAGCGGTAAGTGACCAGAGTAACATCCCTGACCCAAGCGATGATGCCATCACAGACATGTTTTCAACAAGCCCACCCAACGAACCCCCTACTGTGGAATCCACAACACTCTTGGCCTCTGCCAAATGTGACGAAACTCCAGATCTGCTAAACACACTAATAAAGCAGATCAGTGAGCTTAGAGAGGGACAGTACATTTTGCAATCCCAGGTACGTGAATTACAATCAGACAGATCAGGCAAACAAACAAATAGCATTCACCTACAGACACACAGAAGTACACAACATCAGAATAACATCCATCAAAATTACAACACTGCACCACGTAAACCAGCCAAACAACAAGCACAACAGAACAACATCCATCAAAATCACCACACTGAACCACGTATACCAGCCATGCCACAAGCACTCAGTGAGTCTCAAGGAAGAGACCATAGGAGCCAGGCCAAACCAGGTGTGCGGCAATACAATGAGGTAGTCGCAGGTACATCATACACACACCGCCATAACAACAACCACAGGTTACAGTCAGATAACCATCAAAAACTCAATCCATACCAACACCCCAGCGCTGCACACAAACAACACCAAACAATCAGTTCATACCAGCAACACCCCAGCACTGCACACAAACAACACCAAACACTCAGTTCATACCAGCAGCACTCTAGCACTGCACACAAACAACGGCACCCAAGCAATAGGCTTTCACCACAACAACAAAGTGGACATTCCAATGATAAGCAGAAGAATAATGTTCTTCTAATTGGAAGCTCAACTTTTAAAAAACTAAGCGGGCGATATATGTCATCCGATGATACCGACATCAAAATTACGTCCTTCAGCGGCGCGCGTATAAGCGAAATCACATACCAAATCGAGAAATCTGTAGCCGATGAATGATACGATGGGATTGTGGTACATGTAGGAACTAATGATATCGGTCGTAAGAGCCTTGACAGAATGATAGAGGACTACACTACACTCATACAAACAATCCGTCGCCAGTCACCCGAAACACAGGTATTTGTATCATCACTGCTTCCACGCCCAAACGAACCATATGAAAATGATCTGGTCAGTGAGTTCAACACACGATTAGAATCCCTAGCGGTGTGGCTCGCTGTGACATTCATTAACCATTCTTTTATTTTCAGCAGCGAAGAGGGCCAAGTATATGGTGAGTTATTCTGGGACAATGTCCATCCCAACAAATCAGGAATAAATCTCCTATCCACTAACATCCAAGATTACATAAATTATTACCTTTTACAGGATTTTCGAAATGGAAGGACATGGAGGTGCTAGTTTTACCATCTTGCGATAAATCCGGTACACGGCCAGTCATATATAAACAAGTACCAATACAACTATCAAACAATTTCAGTTTATTACACAATGAGTCCATAGCCACTCCAGATGATGAGCCATACATAGACACTATCAACAGCAATACAAACACAAATACTGAACTGCATGTACATTCCCAGGCAGAAATTAGCACAAATCAATTGCCAAAACATTTACAATCAAACAACAATGGAAATTCTAAAACAGTAACGAACACATGTATATACACAAATGCAGATAGTTTGATTAATAAAAAGGCTGAGCTCGAAACACTAGTACAGAATATTCGCCCTGCAATCATATTAATCACGGAAACCTTACCTAAAAACACAACCATCAACATTAGTGAACTACAGATTGATGAGTACCAACTATCACTGAATAATAAACCATCAAGGGGAATTATTATATATACACATGTATCACTAAATGCTCAATCCTGTGACATCTTGAATGACGATGACTTTACCGAATCAGTATGGAGTACATGGACGACACAACAAAAGGAAAGAATTATCATTGGTTGCATCTACAGAAGTCCCAGCTCAGATGGCTCAAATAACAAAAACCTCTTAAATCTACTACAGAAAGTTGATGCAGCAAATACAGACCATATTCTTATAGTAGGGGACTTCAACTACCCATCGATAAATTGGAACACAGGCTTTTCTCCAAAAGAAGAAGAAGACGCTTTTCTTAATACTACCAGCGATATTTTTCTACAGCAACTAGTTACTAATCCGACTCGACATAGAATAAATCAGACTTCAAATCTTTTGGATCTAGTTTTAACAAACAACGAAAACATCGTCCATGAAATAACTCACCTACCGCCGCTAGGTAAAAGTGATCATGACATTCTACAAATATCACTACATCCTGACATCTTAAGCACAAGCAAACAAATAGCTAAGCCAAAACTACTGTTGAACAAAGGACGATATAACGAACTGCGAAGAGACTTAGGAACGACTGACTGGAATCATCTACACCAACTTAATGCATCAGAAGCTTGGAACGTCCTACACAAAACATTGAACACAGTGAAAGAACAGTATATACCTACAACAAAAAACCATGGCAAGAAAAAGCACCTCTGGATTGATCGGGCGGCAACAGATTCACTCAATAGCAAAAAGCGTGCATACAAAAGATACAATGAAACTAAGAAAACTACAGATTACACACTCTACAAAATTGCTAGAAACAAAGCAACAGCATGCATCAGAAAATCAAAACAGACATTTGAACGTAAAGTGGCAACTGAAAGTAAGAAAAGTCCTAAAGCCTTTTGGAACTATGTCAAGAGTAAAACAGTTCTACGTGAATCAATTAGCAAGCTACGTAACCCTGCAAACGACACCATGACCACAGATGATACAGAAAAAGCAAACATTCTCAACACATTTTTCTCAAACATGTTCACTCCAGAAAATCTTCTTTCTACACCAATCATTAACCCCAGACACAATGGTACCATACTAAAAGACATATTAATAACACCTATTGCCATCGAAAATAAACTAAAAGGACTCAACCCCAACAAAAGCAATGGCCCGGATGAAATACCAGTGAGAATACTAAAAGAAGCTGCTAAAGAAATTAGTACACCACTATGCATAATTTTCAACAAGTCTCTTGAAGAAGGCATTTTACCCGACATCTGGAAAATGGCAAATGTATGCTGCATACACAAAAAAGGCTCCAAGAATGACCCAAGCAACTACAGACCAATCAGTCTCACTTCTACATTATGCAAGGTCCTAGAATCTTTTATAAGAGACAGTATTGTAAATTTCCTGGAAACGGCTAATTTATTTACCAAATGTCAGCATGGATTTAGACGTAAAAGATCATGTAAAACTCAACTACTAGAATACCTGGAGGATTTAACAGCCATGCTTGACTCAAACGAACCTGTCGATGCAATATATTTAGACTTTTCAAAAGCTTTCGATACTGTGCCACACCAACGACTCCAAACAAAACTGAGAAGCTATGGTATTGGCGAAAATTTAGTAAAATGGATAGGGAACTACTTAAGCAACAGGAGCCAGAGAGTTAGAATTAATGATGCATCATCGGACTGGATTGAGTTGACCAGCGGCGTGCCACAAGGAAGTGTTCTAGGACCTATACTTTTTCTGATATATATAAATGACCTACCTGATCGATTAACCTGCCACTGCAAAATATTTGCAGATGATACAAAGATGTACGGCAACCCAGCTACCAGTCAGATTCAGGAAAACATAAACAAAGTATGTAAATGGTCGCAGACATGGCAACTATCTTTCAACACAGACAAAACGCATGTCATGCACTTCGGCAGAAATAACCCTCAAACCAAATACTATATGACAGATACACCTGATCCACATCCTGTATCAACATCAGATGTAGAAAAAGATTTGGGGGTTCATGTCGACAGAAACCTCTCTTTTGACATACATATAGGGAACATTGTATCCAAGGCAAACAGTACAATAGGACTAATCAAGAGAACATTTACCAACATTGATCAATCTACTTTTACGCTACTATACAAATCAGTTGTGCGACCCATTCTTGAATACTGCAACTCAGCATGGTCTCCAAGACTGAAAAGGCAATTGCAGCTATTAGAAAGAGTACAACGCAGAGCAACAAAACTTGTCCCACAAATCAGAGAGTATAGCTACACAGAAAGACTTGAAGCCCTAAATCTAATGTCACTGAAATATAGACGGTTTCGTGGAGATTTGATTGAAACATTCAAACTCATCAAAGATCTATATAATATTGATAAGAACTACTTTTTCGAACGGTCCAATGTTACACGGACCAGAGGTCATAGGCTCAAGCTCAACATAAAACGTAGCAGCAAAGATATTCGGAAGCACTCCTTCGCAAATAGAGTGGCACCACATTGGAATTCACTGCCAACAACAATAGTCGAAGCAACCACAGTCGAAATATTCAAGGGCAAACTAGACATCTTTTTCAAAGAAAGAATATTTGAATTCGACTGAACACAATTAATTGTGGTGTGGCTTTGGACGTTGCTGTTACACATATGCTTATACAACATATGTGAGCCGTCAATTCCCAAAGTCATAATACAATTATTACATCACAGTGGACTAATCTTGAAACAGCCTGTGCATCTACATGAACATGCACACATGAAGATAGCTACACGTGTTGTATCCAGACCAGGGTTGCCTGCCCTACCAGCTTAGCACTGAGGCAATAACAAGCCAATGGCTTATGCCTTGCAAATTGATGATGATGATGAAAGAAAACGTGCAAAACGAGCTGTGAAGTGCTGTCAATCACGTTAGAAATGTAACAGGAAGTTGCTTGGTTAAGTCTAAAAGTCGGATCCATAGAGGTTTGTGTGAAATACAACTAAATAAATATTGCTGGTTTATGATTATGTTAACACCTTTCACAGCTCAGAACATTGGACAGATCACAACGTTGTTATCACTAAGCTGCTGAATATTTTGAAATTAATTTGCGCATGCCTACTTGCCTAAAGCAGCAACGACTTACAGGCAAAATATTTTTTTCTATTTACTTATCAAAATATCTAAATGGATGAAGGAATATATGGAAGATATTGTGATATCTTTTACATTTGAATGGTCATTTGACGGATTAGCGGCGATGTCTTTGTATTGCTGTTTGAATAACGGTATCAATACGCGCTATAAGCGGTCTTCTATTTAGCAATAGCGGCTGATTGATTGACTGATGGATTAGTGTTTTATGATGTTTATCTCTCAACTAAAAAGCTCATACCAGCAGCGATGTTCAACGATATCATCGATCTACAGGCACTGGTCCATGCAGCTAATACCATCAGCAGAACTGCAGACCCTATTGCACAGATTGTCCTTTTATCTGATGCCCGCTCCGTCCTTGAGGCTATCACCAAAGGTAAGCTGCCACAACTTGAAGAAGCACTACAAACCATCAAATGCTTTCGGATAGCATGGCAGTGGATCCCCTCACACTGTGGAGTCCAAGGAAATGAGGAAGCAGACAGGATGGCAAAGGTGGGTGCAGAAGAGAATCAGACAGAAAACATGGTTACGCATACAGAGATGTAGACTATCATCAAGTCACTCTATAGAACACCTCAATCAGAAGATGCCTACTACCATCATCTCTGGAGGCCAGAGCAAGTGACCATTTTTCGTCTCAGAACTGGACATAACAGACTAAACCAACACATGTACAGGCGGTTCCACCTTACGACATCGCCCGCTTGTCCTTGTGGAGAAGCAGAACAGAACACATACTTCAATGTTACAGTACGTATCAGCTGCTGAGAGAAGAGATCTGGCCTTTGTCAACCTCTTTTCTTGAAAAGCTGTATGGGCATGTGGAAGAACTGCAGAAAACCACAGATTTCATCTTGAGAACGGCTCTCCAAGTGTGATACCAGCGATCGAAAAGAAGAAGAAGAAGATCGATCTACATGTAGGCATGTGTTAAAATATTGATTTTTTTCCCAAACAGCGTGTAGGTCAAAGCTCTCCGATACAAGCGTCCTTATTGGATACACGCTAATGCGTTATCAATGCTTCAACCAATCAGCAATCGCGTTTCAGAGTTACTCCCTATGAATTAGACATATCCGGTTATTGGCTGATATATTTTCACTAATTACGCAGTTTAATCTGATTTATACAGACTATGTTTGATAAATTATTGTTTAGTCTGATCTTAACCTATGTATTCCACTGTATTTGGTCATTCCAGTTAAATCGTAAAAAATACGCCCGCATTATATCGAAGTAGGTCAAGTCGTCCTTGAGCAAACTCTCTCCAGATACTCGTTATTTTTCAATTCGTCCAAAGTCAAGTTATGGTTTAATAGAAAAATTAATGCAGTGGTCTTTGCTAATTACTAATGTCATGGTCTTTCGAAATGTTAATCATACAAGGTTGTCAATGTAGGTTGGTTGGTTTATCAGACAACAAACAAGTACAGTGCTTTAAGTTATTGTGTATTGACATGCAGTTCAAATGTTATTAGTTAAATATACAAGGGCCACTTCAATAGATCAATTTTAGCCACCATTGTAGATCACAGAATACATATTTTTGAAAATTTACCACTGGAATGACTGGCACTGTTTTCAACATGTTTAATAAAGTGCTTTACAATTAGATCAATGTGTTGTGTTTATTTTAAGAAAAAAACATGGGACCCCCATATTTCAGATGAGGACCCAATGGGACTCCCAGATTTTACAGTGGGACCAGCAAATCTGAGTGTGTGGGGTCCTTGGGACCCCCAAAAATCAGATGTTGTGGGCAACACTGGTCCCCCCCCCTCAGATTTTACCAGTAGGGGACTAATATAAACATCAGTGTGGTAAGGGAATAGGGCAAACAGTTACTGTACTTACGGGGATGATCATAAAATCCAGTATTTTAAAGCAGATATCTCTTGCAAATGTTGCTCCTAGGATGGGGTGGGGGCAGGATCAAATTGTCAAATGTTGTAACCTTGGGGATGGTGCATGTGGCATGGCCAAAAGAATGGGGAAAGCATGGAGATTTGTGATAGTGTGCCGTTGACTGCGCATATTACATGTAGCTTTCCTAGTTTCTGCTACATGTAGCTCAAGTTCAAGTTCAAAGTTGCTTTATTTCATGTTTTTTTCTATACAATAAATACAATCTAAACAGGCAGTCCATCAAAGGCATGGCCTATTGAGTGATGGACTCCTTACACACATTACAACATTTATACATTGACATATATACGACACACAAGACAGTGACACAGTGACAAAATGGTGAAAAGCTACCGTGATATGAAAGTCCAGGACTATTTTGGTTTGTTTTGTGGAGTTCGGACATAAACTTCGATATATATGTCATATATACATGTATTTAATACATATGTCTTCCATTAAGCGGTGGGTGGGTAGGGCTGTCCCTTCTTTGGTGTTTACATAGATATATGCCACTATGTGCACAAACATAAAACACATATTTATGGCATTAATATTTAAATACACTTATACATATTTACTGACTTAATTAAACATATATTATACATATACTCCCTAATTACATCATTATCTCATTTTATTTAAATTTAGTTTGGAGTGGTTTATTATTACATAGGACCTTTGTATGCTACTGAGGGTGTGGTGGGGTGGGGTGGGGGGGGCAGGGAAGAGCTCATCACTGTAATATAAAGTTGAGATAGTTAGAGTTTGTTAAGAATCGATAGATGCATTGATCGTATGTGGGTTATTTAGGTGTAGTAGTAGTGAAAGTAAACTGTGAAGTATGTTTGTGTTTAGACTTCTTACTTCAATTATTAGGTTAGGTTAGTTTATCTATAGTGGTTGTGGTGGTGGTGGAATGTCTTAGGCTTGTATTATTATTAATTAGCAGAGAATCTGTGACCATCAGGTATAAATATATTAATTTAGTATTTGTCGATCATGGCAATCTTCTTAAAGGATTTCAGGTTTAATATGCTATCGCGTATTTTTGTACTGGTGCTGTTCCATAGTTTTTTGGCTGCTATTGTAATTCGTCGTTTTCCTATTTCTGTTCATGTAAATTGAGTGTGTAAATTGTGTTTTGTCCTAGTGTTGTGTTTGTGGATGTCGGTGCTTAGTGTGAAATTGGATGCTATGGATTGTGGCAATGTATTGTGGTGAAACTCCTTTACAATGGTGTACATCTGTAGTTTGCCTATGTCCTTTAGTTTTAATAGCTTTTCTGACTTGAATATATTCTGGCCCTTTGCTGGTTTAGAAAAGAGTTTTAGTGCCTTTTTCCGTATACTTTGTAGTTTTGTTAGGTTGCTTTTGTGTGTATTCGTCCAGATAGCGTTACAGTAGGTGAGATGCGGAAGAACAAGGGTGCAGTATAGAGTTTTAATTGTAGCTGGTGTCATGTAAGGTTTTAGTCTTTGCATGACACCTATGCCTCTTGCCACCTTTGCTGTTACCATCTCGATTTGTTTAGCCCAGGTCAAATGTTTATCCAAATATACTCCCAAGAATTTGGCAAATAGGGCCTCCTCAATTTCTTTTTTGTTTATGTAGATTTTTGGAATTTCATCGTTTTTTAGTTTGAGATTTGTAAATAACATATAATTTGTTTTGTCAACATTCAGCGATAATTTGTTTATTGAAAACCAGTCAGTAATTTCTTCCATTTCCTTATTTGTTTTTCTGTATAAGGTGTCTATGTTGTCATCGCGGCAAAAAGCATTTGTGTCATCAGCGAACAGTATTAATGACATGTGCTTGCATATGTTAGGTAGATCATTCATGTAAAGAAGGAACAGCAATCGGCCAAGAATAGATCCCTGAGGAACACCACAAGTTAATTGCCTGTTTTCAGAGCCTGTATCATTATATTGTATGCATTGTGTTCTTTTACTTAGGTAGTTCTGGAACCAGGTGAGTGCACTGCCTCTTATAACATAATAGGCAAGTTTTTCTAGTAAGATCTGGTGGTTGATAGTGTCGAAAGCTTTTGAAAGGTCCAAGAAGATGCCTATTATACTTTGGGTTTTTTCCAGTGATTCAATAATTTTTACATGCATTGTTGAATGTTTCTCACGAAATCCATATTGCGATTTGTATAAAATTGACTTTTTGTCCAGGTAATTTGGCAGTCGATTGTACTTAAGGCGCTCTAGTAACTTGGAGAAAAGTGGAAGTATGGAGACTGGTCTATAGTTTGAGAAGTTAGTAGAATCCTTGGCTTTATAAATTGGTGTAACACGTGCTATTTTTAGTTTTGATGGGAAAATGCCTTGTGCTAGGGATAAGTTGCAAATGTGACTAAGTGGGATAAGGATATCCATAACACAGGTTTTATATATGCGCCACTTAAAACCATCGATTCCGGCACTTTTGGCTGGGTTGAGTTTGTTTAGAACGTTAAAGATCTCTTCAGTGTTAGTAGGGTTAACGAAGAATGATGATTGATAGCTGCCTGTAAGGTAATCAGAAATTTTTTTCTTGGATGTTGATTGAATTTTGGTTGAAAGTTCTGGTCCTATATTTACGAAATAATCATTAAATCCATTGGCAATTTCGAATTTATCGGTAATGACCTTATTCTTGTGAAGAAATTGTGTCTGTTGTGCCGTATTGGTCTTGTTTAAAAGTGATTTAATGGTTTTCCATGTCTCTTTTATGTCATATTTAGACTGTTCAAATTTCTTGTGATAATATGTTTTCTTAGCTGTTTTTATTATTTGATCTAATTTATTTCTATATTTTTTAAACTGAATTTCATTGTAGTTAGTTTGACACTTGATAAATGTTAAGTAGAGCTGATGTTTTGTATGACAGGCAGCTATTAATCCACTTGTAAGCCAAGGTTTAGTTGGGTTATGCTTATATTTTTTACTTTCTTTCATTGGGAAGCTTTGTTCAAAAATAGTCGTGCAGATGTCATGAAATTTGTTGTAGGCATGCTCACAAGACTGAATGTCTGTTACTATGCTCCAATCGACCTCTGACATAGATCTTTTGAATGTTTCAATGTTGACCTGACAGTAATCTCTGCATTTAAATTTTTCCTGTTCGAATTGTTTCTGGTATGTTTGTTGTTTTTCTAGGAGAAATATAGGTAAATGATCTGAGATATCAGTTACAAAATTTCCGACATGAGTTTTACTGATATTGCAATCAATATTATTGCAGAATATGTTGTCAATGACGGTCGCCGTAGATTCTGTTATTCTAGTTGGTTTAGTTATTGTCGGATAGTAAAAGTAGGTATTTAATAAGTTAATGAAGTCTTTGGTATGACAACATTTCTGTTGCTGCAGATCAATATTGAAATCACCCATAAGGTAGGCTGTTTTATTTTCCTTTTGTATTGTATCCAGAATTCTGCTCAAAGCTTCAATGAATTGTTTGTTGTCACTGTCAGGAGGCCTGTAGATTGTACCAACAATTTTATTTCTACCTTTTTGAATCAGAATTTCGATAAATATTGTTTCAATGTATTCTTCCATTATGGAAAAGTTTTCACGCAAAATGAATTGAATATTGTCTTTTATGTACATGCCTACACCACCTCCACCATCCTTGTTAATTTTGTCAGATCTGTGCTTTTCGATAAATGTATAGTTATTCTTGTTAACTAGAGTAGTAGGTGAGTTTACTTTTATCCAAGTCTCTGTAATTCCAATTTTTCCAAACTCATGTGCACTCATATCTAGGAAATTATTTAACTTGTCATTGTTCTTCAGTATCGATCGAGTGTTTGCGTGCATGCGTGAGAGTGCAATGCTTTCTTTACTATTTGTTATAAAGCCATTAAATTGGCTTAGAAGCGTATAGTTACAAGTTTGTGGAGGTATGGATAAGTCAGTTCTAGCATCTTTTGAGTTGATGTCTCTATATGTGTGGGTGTTAAGTTTGAAGGGATTTAGAATTAGGTCTTGTATGTGCTCTATGTAGTTATATCCAACATGTGGATTCATGATTGCAAGTGTGTAGTCAGCATCATCATTAATGTGATTGAAAGGGAATAAAGATTTGTTGCAGTTTAGACACCACCATGGTTGGTCATCTAACTCAAGATGGAGATAATCAGAAGCAGTGAGTTAGAACATCTTAAGTGAGCCCACTCCGAACACAAGTCACATAATAAGGCTTTTTGATTAGTTCTAACAGGTCTCTTACAGGATGAGCAAGGGAATTTGGTTGGCATGGTAAGGATAGAAGAAGAAAAAAGCTGAAACAACTATGATTGGAAAGAGTGTTGGGGAGGAAGATGCCAGAGATATTTTAGCTCTCAAGCTCCGAGTCTTTGTGAGGTACATGTAGATACATGAATACATGTATAAGTGATTTCCAATAAAAGATTACAAAATTTAATTTAAAGAATAAAACTTCAAGTTTTTTTCTTTAAATTTGAAACAGAAGCTATAAAGCAAGCAGTTTCTAAAGGTTATATGATCCCACTTTGACGAATTGAGTCTATTAAATCCCGCAATGAACTTAAATAAATCGGAATTTCTTTTTTAATTCACAGGAAATTACAAAAAAAAATTTGAGTAGGCAGGTTTTATTTAGGGTGGGTAGGGAGAGGACAACCAAACCCTTATTTAAGGATGGCCTCAGTCGATGGGTTGCACAAGCATTGGTGTACAGAGTATGTTGTACTACTTGTACACCATCTACATGTATATGTACGTTTTGTATACATGTGCAGACTGAGTGGTGTAACTTAACTTATTCAGATGACTGCTGTCAGAGCAGTCTGGATTTGAAAATCAATTGCCATGGAAAATGTTCAACTGCCCTGACTCAGTCGTGCTTCAATGATCCTTTGTTAGATGTAAGCCTTTGATGGTCAAAATATGTCAATTAAGATTTTAATTTCACAACCAATCAGACATCGCATCAAACTATTATACTATGCAAGATGTCTGACACTTGGGATAGGTTAAAGCATTGTGTAGTATTGTTGTAATTTAGCAGAAATTATGAATTTTTTATTGCCGATTGCATATATGTAAATTACTTTATTTTGTCTACTCAAAATCTAACTGCCCATGAGGGCAGTCCATTTGAGACTGAACTGCCCTCAATGTTTTTTACCTGCCCCGGGCATGAGGGCAATCATTAAGTTACGCTACTCAAACTATGAAATATAACTTTTGAATATCTTGAAGTACATGTAAATATCCAGATAAGTATTTGAGATGACAGATGGAATAAGTCTAGCTGAGACTTGTGGCCAGTGATAAAGATTTAGCTTTTTAACCATGTTAGGAAGCAATGTCTTACAGTCACATCAATCGTACAATATTCAACAGAATACGTTATACATTGTAAATTATGTTCTTTTGAAGGATTGAAATGGTTAATGAAACTGGGTCAACCTGCAATAGAGTTGTCAGATATATAAAATCAAAGTATGAATGGAAAGATTTGGGACGCCACCTGGGTTACTGAGTTTGAAACTGTGGTACCTGTAGCCCACCAGCCTAAAATCTAGTAGCCATGGGGTACTGGGCACCGGCTAACCTTCACCACTGCTTGTGGCAAGTATGATTTTGTAAAGAGCCCCACCTGTATCTGTTGCATTCTGTAACTTTAGTATTTATAGTGTCAAAGTACGGCGTAGTAAGGTCAAAGCAGGGAAGGACCTACCCACTCGTCAGTTCGTATTCTAGAAAAAATTTCATGTTTGGCTAATATCCCAAACTAGGCTAATTTACTGGCTAAGAGAGTTAAAAAGGGCGAAGTAACCTCATGTAACCTGTTGCAATGCTGGCGGATATGCAGGAAATAAATTACCGGTATGCGTAATCTATATACATATAAATAATCTGCCAGTACAATACAACATTATGATTTGAGACGAGAATAATATCCCTTTAACAGTTGCCTAATAAAATCCTAAAATATGTTAATTTACTGGAGAAGACAGTTAACATGAGGAAAACAAGACCTCAAAAGACGCTAATTTACTGGCCAATGATTTCAAAGGGTGTCGGGAAATTAACCAAATGCCATTAACATGTGAGGGACAGGGCTAGAAAGTAGCCACTGATGCAGTGGCTGTAGACAGGGTTTCTAATAACGGTCCTTTTGAGGGTATAGACCCACAAAATGTAATTGGGGACTCCTGAAAATCTTGCATGATTGTTAAATATTAATTAAATTTATAATTCATAGCTGTGCACCCATGATACTCTCTAATTTTAGCATGGATGAGAAAAACTGCATGAGAATCTAGATTTCAGGTTGGGACCTCTAGATTGCTAGGTGTGGGTCCCTAGAACCTCCAAAAATTAGATGCCATGAGAAAAACTGGCTGTAGACCTTATCAATCAAGATCAGATTACTACTAATTTATAATTGTATATATCTCAGAAAATTCAAGATGGATTCACTGGTTATTTCATCAATCAGTTGGTTTATTTATTTTGGTTAAAACTAAAATTGTTTAACCCTTTTAAGAACAGGTTCTGTAGTGGTCATGAGAAATATCTATTTGCAAGACAAGAGAAGACTATTTTATCACGAATTTACCTCTAGCTTAACTGACACTCTAATAGTAACTAAATAAACTCTTGGCCTGCAAATGGAGATTGAAGAGTAAAAAATTGACTTTCTACCAATACTGGTCATTAAAGGTATAATTACGGTATCTTACTAATATGATACATTAAATGCCCATGGTGCATTTATAACATTTGACTTTTTATGGTGCGCAGTGCAGTACAGATCAATAGGAAATGTCTAGGATCTGTGACTCTTTTGAGGTAATGACATGTATGGATTAACCTTAAAGGTCTTGTGAGGACTTGCGGTCGATAACAAGTTTTAATTAATTGTATGGTCTACTACACTATTTAAACACAATAGCGTCACTTTGGAGTGAGAAAAATATGTTAGGCATCCCAAATAACGAGATTAAATGACGCCTCAATCTGAATCACATCGCCACTCGCTGTGACGTCACACCAGGAACGGCGCTGTGAGCTGGGTCAATCTTTTTCTGTCTGTAGTACAAAGGTAACATTTTAAAACGTGCGTTTAACAGGATAGACTTCACCTACCATAACATACATTATGTCAGGTTGAAGCTAAGTCTTCAAGAAACAAAAAATCCTGATTTAAAAAAATATATTATGATATTTACTCATTTTTAATGGTTTCATGGATAGCTATATTCGCATAATAATAGGCCTATAACTACGGTAAACCATTGGCAGTATTTAAATGCATGTGACAAATACTCTGTGGTCTAGTAGGCCTAATTGCGGATCCATTATCATTCTTGAAAGGACTGGGTGTACTATGTACTGTCTGGGATGGATGGATGTGAGCGTGATGATCGAGGTTGGTGGGAGAGATTGACGATGGCTATAAGTGTACTACTATTCATATCTAATGTATAGGCTACAGAGTGCATGCAGTTACAACTTTTTCTGAAGATTACGAATCAACAATAAGTGTGTCAGTGTGTCCTATGTGAAATTTCCCGTGATTACTGATTAGAATGTAATTGTTTACCTATAAGCTTTTGGCAATGTGTTTGTATAATAATAATGTATAGGCATGTACGGGTCAACACGTACGTTGGTGTGTGTGTGGGGGGGGGGGGGGCGTCACGCCTGTGACAACCATATGAACTATATCGTTTTCAAACCAACTTCTTCCTTGTATGGAAGTAGCATACACTCATATTTCAATGTTATGAAAAAGCAAAACTGTAGCGGATGAACAAATTTTAAATAGGTAGGTGAACTGACAGATGTTCAGAGGTCGCTAGCGTATCATCTTTACTTACAGTGCAGCTCATAAATAGTTTAAATGCTTCCAAAGCAAAAACACAAATATGGTAGTTATAACCATATGAACATGATACATGAAACGTTCTGTTGAATATTTTGAACACAATTTGGGTTGACATCCAACCCAATTATGTTCAAAACATTCACCAGTACATAGGCACCTTCAGCGTGACGTCGTACTCGTATGCTATGCTCTATGTATATATATAGAAAGGTGCGAAAGGACGATTAGTATAGGGTGTAATCATCGGCCTATCACGAAAAAGCATGGATATGTATCAACTAAATAATATACTGAACCTCAAGTGGATACATGCATCTTCCGAACGGTGCATATATTTAGGTCAACAGCACTCCTATAATTACACAATATATCAATATTCGGCAGAAATGCGATATCATTTCACGTAGAACATATACATTTTACCGACTCTACGGTTTTGATAAACACCAGCGAATCTTGGAGTCGGGTAATTGAGGAATAGCATATTTGGTACCCGTTTAAACGCGATCGTTTGCAGCTTGCAATAGAAATGAATGATTACAAATCTATATCCAGTAACATTGTGTTTCAACGGGAGTTTTTCAAAACAGAACTTATATTAGCTATATTTGTGGGAGGTTTTTGGTTGTCACTTTCCAGATTTTCTTTCTCGTTCAGGCTTCTCTGATAATTTTGGTACTTAGAACGAGTTGTATATAGGACGAATTGACTGGATATTTTAACATTGATATTTGTATCTAGGGACTCGATTCCACCAAATGGAACCGGATAACTGCTCTAACGAACTTGACCATTTTGAAATTTGTAAACATTGCGCAGTGTTTTCGTGTATTATGAAATTCTTTGTGCGGTTTTGTCCAAATGCTATACAGCGTCAGATAGATACATGTATCCGCTTTAAGCGCAACGTATTATTTAGTAAATAAACTCCCTTAGTTTTATGTCAGTCCAGAGGAATCGTAGTAGCATCAAAACATCAATCGCAACTGATGCAAACCTTTAGTCTTATATATATATATAAACAGGAGAGGGTACGACGTCACGCTCCAAATGCCTATGCACCAGTAGGATCAGAAGGATCTTCGAGCATTGGGGCAAACCCAATGTGGACTTGTTCGCCACAAGGGAAAATGCTCAAATCATGACTTATGTCTCGCCGATTCCAGATCCTAATGCCGTCGATACAGACGCTCTGGCATTAAGCTGGAGAGGGATGCACGCTTACGCGTACCCACCCACCATTCTTCTACCGAAGATATTGGTGAAGATCAGGGAGGAACCATGCCTTGTCCTGCTATAGCGCCATTTGGGCTAGCAGGGCGTGGTTCACGGATCTTCGAGGTTGCGGGTGGAAAATCCAGTGCAGTTACCCGAGATACCGAACTTAATCTCCCAGGCCAAGGGACGCTTCCTACATGAGCGTCCCGAAATGTTATTGACTGCGTGGTTGTTGTCAAACAACGTTCCACGTCGGAGCGCTTTTCTCAACATGCTGCAGATTTCATCGCAGCTGCGAGAGCGAGGTCAAACTTCAAGTAATATAACAACAAGGTTAACGGATTTGCAGACTGGTGTGAAGAAAAGGGTATTGATACCTTTCATTCCACTATTCAGCAAATAACAGACTTTCTCTGTGAGCTGTTCTTTACAGGACTAGCTCCTGTCACAATTGCTGGATACAAGTCAGCTTTGGCATCAGTTATCCCTTGTCTAGCCAACAGGGATAGTCCAGAGGTGGCCCAGTTGAGTGTGATGGTGAAGGGAATGAGCAATCGCCGACCGAGACAACCGGTAGTCATTCCAGCCTGGAGTGTATCTTTAGTGCTTAATGTACTGGCCAAGCACCCTTTCGAACCATTGCGTTCGGCTAGTCTAAACTCTAAAGGCGGTCTTTCTATTGGCAGCCTCCTCAGCTAGAATGCGCAATGTGATCCATGCACTTTCAGCAGAGAGGGACCGATTTATTGTCTCCAGAGAAGGTCTGCGTCTACTGCCAAGAGCAGAGTTTATGGCAAAGATTCAATCTTTGAGATATCCCGGCAAATCGATCGTTATACCGAAACTAAGTAGGTTTGATCGTGATGCCAGTATCTGGTGCCCAGTCCGTGCTTTGACTAAGTACAAAACGGACTCATTACGGTCGAATGATAGACATCTGTGGGTCTGCCATAAGGAGCCATATGGCGCCGTATCCATGGATTCTATCTCTCGTTGGGTAGTCGAATGCATTCAGACTACCAGTGAGATTACGACTGGGCACCAGGTGCAATGCGCAAGGGCACAATGTTAGAGGAATAGCCGCCTCTTCTGCCCTTTTTACAATGGTGTTCCGTTTAAGGACATCATGGCTGTTGCACAATGGCACTGTGAGTCCTCTTTCACGGATTACTATATGAGGGATGTGTCAGACTTCGCCAATCCACTCGCTTTAGCTGTTTTGAGACGATAGCTATATGACCACAATGCTCTTCTTCCTTTTTTGGCATTTGTAAGAAAGAATTAAGAAGCAGACATGGTCGAGCGAGAGGATATCAACCGGATTGTGTCACTGATGGCTGGACAAGTGAATGGTTGGAGGCTCCACGTCTGAAATCCAAATATCATGTGGTAATTCAGGATTGAAAGTGTTTTGTATTATGTCTATATATCATGATCATTCATCTTATATATTCATGCTCATTCCCAGGCTAATATATGTGAAGAGCAGTTAACCCTCTTGGCATATTTGTGTTTTCAGGCGAGATGCATGTTCGTGAGTTCTCTCCCTTTTCTTAGGAGAGGAAAAGGGGGAGGGGCAGTGATGCGAATGTGATTCGGTTCCGTTAACTTGATGGTCCTTTTAGGTCTCCATTAGTCAAGTTTAAGTCTAGCTCTTTCTTCAAGGGGCAAAAGTAGCAGTTATGGCTTGCCCTTCCCACCAGGTTACTGACCAAATCTGGTGTATATCAGAAGTAATAGAATGGTGAGTATTGATCGAAGGAGAATGAAGGAAATTTAATTTCCCTTTCTCCGAGATCTAACAATACTCACCATTCTATTACGGACCCATCCTCCCAGCCCATGGAGGCAAGCCATGAGTTTCCCTTGTTTGGTGGCTATGGTAGACGGGTACTCGGCAGTTGGGAGCCGAGTACCCGGTTCCAAGGAGTCGGTAAACTTTCTAAGTCTATAGTCCTAGAGCCAGATGTCAGGGCCAGCTGTATATCAGTAGTAATAGAATGGTGAGTATTGTTAGATCTCGGAGAAAGGGAAATTGAAATTTCCTTCAGTTTGGGACCGAATCACATTCGCATAACAGCACCCATGCCCACGCCACCCCCACCCCACCCCCCCCCCTTTCTCCTAAAAAGGGGGAGAACTCACGAACATGCATCTCGCCTGAAACACAAATGTGCAAAGAGGGTTAACAGCCCTTGACACATATAAGCCTGGGAATGAGCATGAATATATAAGATGAATGATCATGATATATAAACATAATACAAAAAAACTGTCAACTTTGAATTACCTCATGAATTATGGATTCCAGACGTGGAGCCACCAGCCAACACACTTTCGACCAAACGTGCCCCATACGGTTGAATTCCTCTCGCTTGACCATGTCTGTTCTTACTACTTTTGCTTAATAAAGTTACCAAAAGGAGACGATCATTATGGCCACTAGACTATTGTTTCAAAACAGCTAAGGTGAGTGGATTGGCGTAGTCTGACATATCCTTCACATAGTAATCCGTGAATGAGGGCTCACAGTGCCATTGTGCAACGGCCATGATGTCCTCTAACGGGACACCATTGATTAGGGCGGTCGATGAAGCTATTCCTCTAACATCGTGAGCCCTAGCACATTGCACCTGGGGCCCAGTCGCAATCTCGTGGGTAGTCTGAATGCATTCTACTACCCAAGGAGAGATAGTATCCATGGATGCGGCGCCACGTGGCTTCTTATGGCAGATCCACATATGTCTGTCATTTGACCATAGATTTCATCCGTTTTTTGTACTTGGTCAAAGCACGGACTGGACACCAGGCACTGGCATCACGATCAAATCTAGTTAGTTTCGGTATAATGATCGGTTTGCCGGAATATTTCAAAGATTGATACTTTGACATAAATTCTACTCTTGGCAGCAGTCGCACACCCTCTCCGGAGACATAAATCGGTTCCTCTCTGCTGATACCTCGATCTTAACTTAGATAAATTTGCAAAGACTTACGTTTCTGGAAGCCATGGTGCAATCGCACAGAGTGTGTTAAGTATCATTTCTAACAGATCACCTGTGTGAGGATTGAACTCACGAGCTTCAAATGGCTCGTTTTGTGATTATGAAGCGTATATGTGGAAAATGTAAAGCAATCACGGATGGGCGTGGGGTGTGGTGTTTGCAAAATTAGTACCTCGATCTTACTTTAGATAAATTTGCAAAGACTTACGTTTCTGGAAGCCATGGTGCAATCGCACAGAGTGTGTTAAGTATCATTTCTAACAGATCACCTGTGTGAGGATTGAACTCATAAGCTTCAGATGGCTCGTTTCATGATTATGAAGCGTATATGTAGAAAATGTAAAGAAACCACGGATGGGCGTAGGGTGTTTGCAAAATTAGTACCTCGATCATTATACTTTAGACTAATTTACTAAGACACGTTTCTGGATGTCATGGTGCAGTCGCACAGAATATGTTGAGTATCATTTCAAACAGATGACCCGGGTGAGGATCGAAGTCACAACCTTCAGATCACTCCTTTTGTGATTATGAGACTGACGCGCTGCCTACTGCGCTACCAAGGCATAGGGTGGTCTCTAACAAGCACGTAACTTTGAGAGCATTCTGCTATAGATTCCTATTCCACGCGACCTTTTCCCTGCAATTGCTCGTCATGGAAATCATCTGCTCCCATGTAGATGAATTTAGGATACTTCCACATGAATCTGAACAATATTTTGACAAGTATACAATCGTTAATTTCACAGATTATCATTACCTGCAGTCATTGCTATTTTGAGTCATATATAGATTTAAACAATTGTATATGTGGAAAAAGTAGAAACCACGGGATATATGTGGATGGGTGTTTGCAAAATTAGTACCTCGATCTTAACTTAGATAAATTTGCAAAGACTTACGTTTCTGGAAGCCATGGTGCAATCGCACAGAGTGTGTTAAGTATCATTTCTAACAGATCACCTGTGTGAGGATTGAACTCACGAGTTTCAAATGGCTCGTTTTGTGATTATGAAGCGTATATGTGGAAAATGTAAAGCAATCACGGATGGGCGTGGGGTGTTGTGTTTGCAAAATTAGTACCTCAATCATTATACTTTAGACTAATTAACTAAGACACGTTTCTGGATGCCATGGTGCAGTCGCACAGAATATGTTAAGTATCATTTCAAACAGATGCCCCGGGTGAGGATCGAACTCACGACCGTCAGATCGCCCCTTTTGTGATTATGAGACTACTGCGCTACCGAGGCATAGCGTGGCCTATAACAAGCTTCGTAACTTTGAGAGCATTCTACTATAGATTCCTATTCCACGCGACCTTTTCCCTGCAATTGCTCGTCATGGAAATCATCTACTCCCATGTAGATGAATTTAGGATACTTCCACATGAATCTGAACAATATTTTGACAAGTATACAATCGTTAATTTCACAGATTATAATTACCTTTGGTCATTGCTATTTTGAGTCATATACAGATTTAAACAATTGTATATGTAGAAAAAGTAGAAACCAAGAGATATATGTGGATGGGTGTTTGCAAAATTAGTACCTCGATCTTAACTTAGATAAATTTGCAAAGACTTACGTTTCTGGAAGCCATGGTGCAATCGCACAGAGTGTGTTAAGTATCATTTCTAACAGATCACCTGTGTGAGGATTGAACTCACGAGCTTCAAATGGCTCATTTTGTGATTATGAAGCGCATATGTGGAAAATGTAAAGAAACCACGGATGGGCGTGGGGTGTTTGCAAAATTAGTACCTCGATCATTATACTTTAGACTAATTTACTAAGACACATTTCTGGATGCCATGGTGCAGTCGCACAGAATATGTTAAGTATCATTTCAAACAGATGCCCCGGGTGAGGATCAAACTCATGACCTTCAGATCGGTCCTATTCTGATTATGAGACTGACGCGCTGCCTACTGCGCTACTGGGGCATAGGGTGGACTATAACAAGCTTCGTAACTTTGAGAGCATTCTGCTATAGATTCCTATTCCATGCGACCTTTTCCCTGCAATTGCTCTTCATGGAAATCATCTGCTCCCATGTAGATAAATTTAGGATACTTCCACATGAATCTGAACAATATTTTGACAAGTATACAATCGTTAATTTCACAGATTATCATTACCTGCAGTCATTGCTATTTTGAGTCATATATAGATTTAAACAATTGTATATGTGGAAAAAGTAGAAACCACGAGATATATGTGGATGGGTGTTTGCAAAATTAGTACCTCGATCTTACCTTAGATAAATTTGCAAAGACTTACGTTTCTGGAAGCCATGGTGCAATCGCACAGAGTGTGTTAAGTATCATTTCTAACAGATCGCCTGTGTGAGGATTGAACTCACGAGCTTCAAATGGCTCGTTTTGTGATTATGAAGCGTATATGTAGAAAATGTAAAGAAATCACGGATGGGCGTGGGGTGTTTGCAAAATTAGTACCTCGATCATTATACTTTAGACTAATTTACTAAGACACATTTCTGGATGCCATTGGTGCAGTCGCACAGAATATGTTAAGTATCATTTCAAACAGATGCCCCGGGTGAGGATCAAACTCATGACCGTCAGATCGGTCCTATTCTGATTATGAGACTGACGCGCTGCCTACTGCACTACCGGGGCATAGGGTGGACTATAACAAGCTTCGTAACTTTGAGAGCATTCTGCTATAGATTCCTATTCCACGCGACCTTTTCCCTGCAATTGCTCTTCATGGAAATCATCTGCTCCCATGTAGATAAATTTAGGATACTTCCACATGAATCTGAACAATATTTTGACAAGTATACAATCGTTAATTTCCCAGATTATCATTACCTGCAGTCATTGCTATTTTGAGTCATATATAGATTTAAACAATTGTATATGTACAAAAAGTAGAAACCACGGGATATATGTAGATGGGTGTTTGCAAAATTAGTACCTCGATCTTAACTTAGATAAATTTGCAAAGACTTACGTTTCTGGATGCCATGGTGCAATCGCACAGAGTGTGTTAAGTATCATTTCTAACAGATCACCTGTGTGAGGATTGAACTCACGAGTTTCAAATGGCTCGTTTTGTGATTATGAAGCGTATATGTGGAAAATGTAAAGCAATCACGGATGGGCGTGGGGTGTTGTGTTTGCAAAATTAGTACCTCGATCATTATACTTTAGACTAATTAACTAAGACACGTTTCTGGATGCCATGGTGCAGTCGCACAGAATATGTTAAGTATCATTTCAAACAGATGCCCCGGGTGAGGATCGAACTCACGACCGTCAGATCGCCCCTTTTGTGATTATGAGACTACTGCGCTACCGAGGCATAGCGTGGCCTATAACAAGCTTCGTAACTTTGAGAGCATTCTACTATAGATTCCTATTCCACGCGACCTTTTCCCTGCAATTGCTCGTCATGGAAATCATCTACTCCCATGTAGATGAATTTAGGATACTTCCACATGAATCTGAACAATATTTTGACAAGTATACAATCGTTAATTTCACAGATTATAATTACCTTTGGTCATTGCTATTTTGAGTCATATACAGATTTAAACAATTGTATATGTAGAAAAAGTAGAAACCACGAGATATATGTGGATGGGTGTTTGCAAAATTAGTACCTCGATCTTACCTTAGATAAATTTGCAAAGACTTACGTTTCTGGAAGCCATGGTGCAATCGCACAGAGTGTGTTAAGTATCATTTCTAACAGATCGCCTGTGTGAGGATTGAACTCACGAGCTTCAAATGGCTCGTTTTGTGATTATGAAGCGTATATGTAGAAAATGTAAAGAAATCACGAATGGGCGTGGGGTGTTTGCAAAATTAGTACCTCGATCATTATACTTTAGACTAATTTACTAAGACACATTTCTTGATGCCATTGGTGCAGTCGCACAGAATATGTTAATTATCATTTCAAACAGATGCCCCGGGTGAGGATCAAACTCATGACCGTCAGATCGGTCCTATTCTGATTATGAGACTGACGCGCTGCCTACTGCGCTACCGGGGCATAGGGTGGACTATAACAAGCTTCGTAACTTTGAGAGCATTCTGCTATAGATTCCTATTCCATGCGACCTTTTCCCTGCAATTGCTCTTCATGGAAATCATCTGCTCCCATGTAGATAAATTTAGGATACTTCCACATGAATCTGAACAATATTTTGACAAGTATACAATCGTTAATTTCCCAGATTATCATTACCTGCAGTCATTGCTATTTTGAGTCATATATAGATTTAAACAATTGTATATGTAGAAAAAGTAGAAACCACGGGATATATGTAGATGGGTGTTTGCAAAATTAGTACCTCGATCTTAACTTAGATAAATTTGCAAAGACTTACGTTTCTGGAAGCCATGGTGCAATCGCACAGAGTGTGTTAAGTATCATTTCTAACAGATCACCTGTGTGAGGATTGAACTCACGAGCTTCAAATGGCTCATTTTGTGATTATGAAGCGTATATGTAGAAAATGTAAAGAAATCACGGATGGGCATGGGGTGTGGTGTTTGCAAAATTAGTACCTCGATCATTATACTTTAGACTAATTTACTAAGACACGTTTCTGGATGCCATGGTGCTGTCGCACAGAATATGATAAGTATCATTTCAAACAGATGGCCCGGGTGAGGATCGAACTCACGACCTTCAGATCGCCCCTTTGTGATTATGAGACTACTGCGCTACCGAGGCATAGCGTGGCCTATAACAAGCTTCGTAACTTTGAGAGCATTCTACTATAGATTCCTATTCCACGCGACCTTTTCCCTGCAATTGCTCGTCATGGAAATCATCTGCTCCCATGTAGATGAATTTAGGATACTTCCACATGAATCTGAACAATATTTTGACAAGTATACAATCGTTAATTTCACAGATTATAATTACCTGCAGTCATTGCTATTTTGAGTCATATATAGATTTAAACAATTGTATATGTAGAAAAAGTAGAAACCACGGGATATATGTAGATGGCTGTTTGCAAAATTAGTACCTCGATCTTAACTTAGATAAATTTGCAAAGACTTACGTTTCTGGAAGCCATGGTGCAATCGCACAGAGTGTGTTAAGTATCATTTCTAACAGATCACCTGTGTGAGGATTGAACTCACGAGCTTCAAATGGCTCATTTTGTGATTATGAAGCGTATATGTGGAAAATGTAAAGCAATCACGGATGGGTGTGGGGTGTGGTGTTTGCAAAATTAGTACCTCGATCATTATACTTTAGACTAATTTACTAAGACACGTTTCTGGATGCCATGGTGCAGTCGCACAGAATATGTTAAGTATCATTTCAAACAGATGCCCCGGGTGAGGATAGAATTCACGACCTTCAGATAGCTCCTTTTCTGATTATGAGACTGACGCGCTGCCTACTGCGCTACCGAGGCATAGGCTGGCCTGTAACAAGCTTCACAACTTTGAGAGCATTCTGCTATAGATTCCTATTCCACGCGACCTTTTCCCTGCAATTGCTCGTCATGGAAATCATCTGCTCCCATGTAGATGAATTTAGGATACTTCCACATGAATCTGAACAATATTTTGACAAGTATACAATCGTTAATTTCACAGATTATAATTACCTTTAGTCCTTGCTATTTTGAGTCATATACAGATTTAAACAATTGTATATGTAGAAAAAGTAGAAACCAAGAGATATATGTGGATGGGTGTTTGCAAAATTAGTACCTCGATCTTACCTTAGATAAATGTGCAAAGACTTACGTTTCTGGAAGCCATGGTGCAATCGCACAGAGTGTGTTAAGTATCATTTCTAACAGATCACCTGTGTGAGGATTGAACTCACGAGCTTCAAATGGCTCGTTTTGTGATAATGAAGCGTATATGTAGAAAATGTAAAGAAATCACGGATGGGCGTGGGGTGTTTGCAAAATTAGTACCTCGATCATTATACTTTAGACTAATTTACTAAGACACGTTTCTGGATGCCATGGTCAGGTGCAGTCGCACAGAATATGTTAAGTATCATTTCAAACAGATGGCCCGGGTGAGGATCGAACTCACGACCTTCAGATCGCCCCTTTGTGATTATGAGACTACTGCACTACCGAGGCATAGCGTGGCCTATAACAAGCTTCGTAACTTTGAGAGCATTCTCCTATAGATTCCTATTCCACGCGACCTTTTCCCTGCAATTGCTCGTCATGGAAATCATCTGCTCCCATGTAGATGAATTTAGGATACTTCCACATGAATCTGAACAATATTTTGACAAGTATACAATCGTTAATTTCACAGATTATAATTACCTTTAGTCATTGCTATTTTGAGTCATATACAGATTTAAACAATTGTATATGAGGAAAAAGTAGAAACCACGGGATATATGTAGATGGCTGTTTGCAAAATTAGTACCTCGATCTTAACTCAGATAAATGTGCAAAGACTTACGTTTCTGGAAGCCATGGTGCAATCGCACAGAGTGTGTTAAGTATCATTTCTAACAGATCACCTGTGTGAGGATTGAACTCACGAGCTTCAAATGGCTCATTTTGTGATTATGAAGCGTATATGTGGAAAATGTAAAGCAATCACGGATGGGCGTGGGGTGTTTGCAAAATTAGTACCTCGATCATTATACTTTAGACTAATTTACTAAGACACGTTTCTGGATGCCATGGTGCAGTCGCACAGAATATGTTAAGTATCATTTCAAACAGATGGCCCGGGTGAGGATCGAACTCACGACCTTCAGATCGCCCCTTTTGTGATTATGCAACTACTGCGCTACCGAGGCATAGCGTGGCCTATAACAAGCTTCGTAATTTTGAGAGCATTCTGCTATAGATTCCTATTCCACGCGACCTTTTCCCTGCAATTGCTCGTCATGGAAATCATCTGCTCCCATGTAGATGAATTTAGGATACTTCCACATGAATCTGAACAATATTTTGACAAGTATACAATCGTTAATTTCACAGATTATCATTACCTGCAGTCATTGCTATTTTGAGTGATATACAGATTTAAACAATTGTATATGTAGAAAAAGTAGAAACCAAGAGATATATGTGGATGGGTGTTTGCAAAATTAGTACCTCGATCTTAACTTAGATAAATTTGTAAAGACTTACGTTTCTGGAAGCCATGGTGCAATCGCACAGAGTGTGTTAAGTATCATTTCTAACAGATCACCTGTGTGAGGATTGAACTCACGAGCTTCAAATGGCTCGTTTTGTGATTATGAAAATGTAAAGCAATCACGGATGGGCGTGGGGTGTGGTGTTTGCAAAATTAGTACCTCGATCATTATACTTTAGACTAATTTACTAAGACACGTTTCTGTATGCCATGGTGCAGTCGCACAGAATATGTTAAGTATCATTTCAAACAGATGCCCTGGGTGAGGATCAAACTCACGACCTTCAGATCGCTCTTTTTGTGATTATGAGACTGACGCGCTGCCTACTGCGCTACCGAGGCATAGTATGGCCTATAACAAGCTTCGTAATTTGAGAGCATTCTGCTATAGATTCCTATTCCACGCGACCTTTTCCCTGCAATTGCTCGTCATGGAAATCATCTGCTCCCATGTAGATGAATTTAGGATACTTCCACATGAATCTGAACAATATTTTGACAAGTATACAATCGTTAATTTCACAGATTATCATTACCTGCAGTCATTGCTATTTTGAGTCATATACAGATTTAAACAATTGTATATGTAGAAAAAGTAGAAACCAAGAGATATATGTGGATGGGTGTTTGCAAAATTAGTAGCTCGATCTTACCTTAGATAAATGTGCAAAGACTTACGTTTCTGGAAGCCATGGTGCAATCGCACAGAGTGTGTTAAGTATCATTTCTAACAGATCACCTGTGTGAGGATTGAACTCACGAGCTTCAAATGGCTCGTTTTGTGATAATGAAGCGTATATGTAGAAAATGTAAAGAAATCACGGATGGGCGTGGGGTGTTTGCAAAATTAGTACCTCGATCATTATACTTTAGACTAATTTACTAAGACACGTTTCTGGATGCCATGGTCAGGTGCAGTCGCACAGAATATGTTAAGTATCATTTCAAACAGATGGCCCGGGTGAGGATCGAACTCACGACCTTCAGATCGCCCCTTTGTGATTATGAGACTACTGCACTACCGAGGCATAGCGTGGCCTATAACAAGCTTCGTAACTTTGAGAGCATTCTCCTATAGATTCCTATTCCACGCGACCTTTTCCCTGCAATTGCTCGTCATGGAAATCATCTGCTCCCATGTAGATGAATTTAGGATACTTCCACATGAATCTGAACAATATTTTGACAAGTATACAATCGTTAATTTCACAGATTATAATTACCTTTAGTCATTGCTATTTTGAGTCATATACAGATTTAAACAATTGTATATGTAGAAAAAGTAGAAACCACGGGATATATGTAGATGGCTGTTTGCAAAATTAGTACCTCGATCTTAACTCAGATAAATGTGCAAAGACTTACGTTTCTGGAAGCCATGGTGCAATCGCACAGAGTGTGTTAAGTATCATTTCTAACAGATCACCTGTGTGAGGATTGAACTCACGAGCTTCAAATGGCTCATTTTGTGATTATGAAGCGTATATGTGGAAAATGTAAAGCAATCACGGATGGGCGTGGGGTGTTTGCAAAATTAGTACCTCGATCATTATACTTTAGACTAATTTACTAAGACACGTTTCTGGATGCCATGGTGCAGTCGCACAGAATATGTTAAGTATCATTTCAAACAGATGGCCCGGGTGAGGATCGAACTCACGACCTTCAGATCGCCCCTTTTGTGATTATGCAACTACTGCGCTACCGAGGCATAGCGTGGCCTATAACAAGCTTCGTAACTTTGAGAGCATTCTGCTATAGATTCCTATTCCCCGCAACCTTTTCCCTGCAATTGCTCGTCATGGAAATCATCTGCTCCCATGTAGATGAATTTAGGATACTTCCACATGAATCTGAACAATATTTTGACAAGTATACAATCGTTAATTTCACAGATTATCATTACCTGCAGTCATTGCTATTTTGAGTCATATATAGATTTAAACAATTGTATATGTGGAAAAAGTAGAAACCACGGGATATATGTGGATGGGTGTTTGCAAAATTAGTACCTCGATCTTAGCTTAGATAAATTTGCAAAGACTTACGTTTCTGGAAGCCATGGTGCAATTGCACAGAGTGTGTTAAGTATCATTTCTAACAGATCACCTGTGTGAGGATTGAACTCACGAGCTTCAAATGGCTCATTTTGTGATTATGAAGCGTATATGTGGAAAATGTAAAGCAATCACGGATGGGCGTGGGGTGTGGTGTTTGCAAAATTAGTACCTCGATCATTATACTTTAGACTAATTTACTAAGACACGTTTCTGGATGCCATGGTGCAGTCGCACAGAATATGTTAAGTATCATTTCAAACAGATGCCCCGGGTGAGGATCGAACTCACGACCTTCAGATCGCTCTTTTTGTGATTATGAGACTGACGCGCTGCCTACTGCGCTACCGAGGCATAGGGTGGATTGTAACAAGCTTCGTAACTTTGAGAGCATTCTGCTATAGATTCCTATTCCACGCGACCTTTTCCCTGCAATTGCTCGTCATGGAAATCATCTGCTCCCATGTAGATGAATTTAGGATACTTCCACATGAATCTGAACAATATTTTGACAAGTATACAATCGTTAATTTCACAGATTATCATTACCTGCAGTCATTGCTATTTTGAGTGATATACAGATTTAAACAATTGTATATGTAGAAAAAGTAGAAACCAAGAGATATATGTGGATGGGTGTTTGCAAAATTAGTACCTCGATCTTAACTTAGATAAATTTGTAAAGACTTACGTTTCTGGAAGCCATGGTGCAATCGCACAGAGTGTGTTAAGTATCATTTCTAACAGATCACCTGTGTGAGGATTGAACTCACGAGCTTCAAATGGCTCGTTTTGTGATTATGAAAATGTAAAGCAATCACGGATGGGCCTGGGGTGTGGTGTTTGCAAAATTAGTACCTCGATCATTATACTTTAGACTAATTTACTAAGACACGTTTCTGTATGCCATGGTGCAGTCGCACAGAATATGTTAAGTATCATTTCAAACAGATGCCCCGGGTGAGGATCGAACTCACGACCTTCAGATCGCTCTTTTTGTGATTATGAGACTGACGCGCTGCCTACTGCGCTACCGAGGCATAGTTTGGCCTATAACAAGCTTCGTAATTTGAGAGCATTCTGCTATAGATTCCTATTCCACGCGACCTTTTCCCTGCAATTGCTCGTCATGGAAATCATCTGCTCCCATGTAGATGAATTTAGGATACTTCCACATGAATCTGAACAATATTTTGACAAGTATACAATCGTTAATTTCACAGATTATCATTACCTGCAGTCATTGCTATTTTGAGTGATATACAGATTTAAACAATTGTATATGTAGAAAAAGTAGAAACCAAGAGATATATGTGGATGGGTGTTTGCAAAATTAGTACCTCGATCTTAACTTAGATAAATTTGTAAAGACTTACGTTTCTGGAAGCCATGGTGCAATCGCACAGAGTGTGTTAAGTATCATTTCTAACAGATCACCTGTGTGAGGATTGAACTCACGAGCTTCAAATGGCTCGTTTTGTGATTATGAAGCGTATATGTGGAAAATGTAAAGCAATCACGGATGGGCATGGGGTGTTTGCAAAATTAGTACCTCGATCATTATACTTTATACTAATTTACTAAGACACGTTTCTGTATGCCATGGTGCAGTCGCACAGAATATGTTAAGTATCATTTCAAACAGATGCCCCGGGTGAGGATCGAACTCACGACCTTCAGCTCGCTCTTTTTGTGATTATGAGACTAACGCGCTGCCTACTGCGCTACCGAGGCATAGTTTGGCCTATAACTAGCTTCGTAACTTTGAGAGCATTCTGCTATAGATTCCTATTCCACGCGACCTTTTCCCTGCAATTGCTCGTCATGGAAATCATCTGCTCCCATGTAGATGAATTTAGGATCCTTCCACATGAATCTGAACAATATTTTGACAAGTATACAATCGTTAATTTCACAGATTATAATTACCTGCAGTCATTGCTATTTTGAGTCATATATAGATTTAAACAATTGTATATGTAGAAAAAGTAGAAACCACGGGATATATGTAGATGGCTGTTTGCAAAATTAGTACCTCGATCTTAACTTAGATAAATTTGCAAAGACTTACGTTTCTGGAAGCCATGGTGCAATCGCACAGAGTGTGTTAAGTATCATTTCTAACAGATCACCTGTGTGAGGATTGAACTCACGAGCTTCAAATGGCTCATTTTGTGATTATGAAGCGTATATGTGGAAAATGTAAAGCAATCACGGATGGGTGTGGGGTGTGGTGTTTGCAAAATTAGTACCTCGATCATTATACTTTAGACTAATTTACTAAGACACGTTTCTGGATGCCATGGTGCAGTCGCACAGAATATGTTAAGTATCATTTCAAACAGATGCCCCGGGTGAGGATAGAATTCACGACCTTCAGATAGCTCCTTTTCTGATTATGAGACTGACGCGCTGCCTACTGCGCTACCGAGGCATAGGCTGGCCTGTAACAAGCTTCACAACTTTGAGAGCATTCTGCTATAGATTCCTATTCCACGCGACCTTTTCCCTGCAATTGCTCGTCATGGAAATCATCTGCTCCCATGTAGATGAATTTAGGATACTTCCACATGAATCTGAACAATATTTTGACAAGTATACAATCGTTAATTTCACAGATTATAATTACCTTTAGTCCTTGCTATTTTGAGTCATATACAGATTTAAACAATTGTATATGTAGAAAAAGTAGAAACCAAGAGATATATGTGGATGGGTGTTTGCAAAATTAGTACCTCGATCTTACCTTAGATAAATGTGCAAAGACTTACGTTTCTGGAAGCCATGGTGCAATCGCACAGAGTGTGTTAAGTATCATTTCTAACAGATCACCTGTGTGAGGATTGAACTCACGAGCTTCAAATGGCTCGTTTTGTGATAATGAAGCGTATATGTAGAAAATGTAAAGAAATCACGGATGGGCGTGGGGTGTTTGCAAAATTAGTACCTCGATCATTATACTTTAGACTAATTTACTAAGACACGTTTCTGGATGCCATGGTCAGGTGCAGTCGCACAGAATATGTTAAGTATCATTTCAAACAGATGGCCCGGGTGAGGATCGAACTCACGACCTTCAGATCGCCCCTTTGTGATTATGAGAATACTGCACTACCGAGGCATAGCGTGGCCTATAACAAGCTTCGTAACTTTGAGAGCATTCTCCTATAGATTCCTATTCCACGCGACCTTTTCCCTGCAATTGCTCGTCATGGAAATCATCTGCTCCCATGTAGATGAATTTAGGATACTTCCACATGAATCTGAACAATATTTTGACAAGTATACAATCGTTAATTTCACAGATTATCATTACCTGCAGTCATTGCTATTTTGAGTGATATACAGATTTAAACAATTGTATATGTAGAAAAAGTAGAAACCAAGAGATATATGTGGATGGGTGTTTGCAAAATTAGTACCTCGATCTTAACTTAGATAAATTTGTAAAGACTTACGTTTCTGGAAGCCATGGTGCAATCGCACAGAGTGTGTTAAGTATCATTTCTAACAGATCACCTGTGTGAGGATTGAACTCACGAGCTTCAAATGGCTCGTTTTGTGATTATGAAGCGTATATGTGGAAAATGTAAAGCAATCACGGATGGGCATGGGGTGTTTGCAAAATTAGTACCTCGATCATTATACTTTATACTAATTTACTAAGACACGTTTCTGTATGCCATGGTGCAGTCGCACAGAATATGTTAAGTATCATTTCAAACAGATGCCCCGGGTGAGGATCGAACTCACGACCTTCAGCTCGCTCTTTTTGTGATTATGAGACTAACGCGCTGCCTACTGCGCTACCGAGGCATAGTTTGGTCTATAACAAGCTTCGTAACTTTGAGAGCATTCTGCTATAGATTCCTATTCCACGCGACCTTTTCCCTGCAATTGCTCGTCATGGAAATCATCTGCTCCCATGTAGATGAATTTAGGATCCTTCCACATGAATCTGAACAATATTTTGACAAGTATACAATCGTTAATTTCACAGATTATAATTACCTGCAGTCATTGCTATTTTGAGTCATATATAGATTTAAACAATTGTATATGTAGAAAAAGTAGAAACCACGGGATATATGTAGATGGCTGTTTGCAAAATTAGTACCTCGATCTTAACTTAGATAAATTTGCAAAGACTTACGTTTCTGGAAGCCATGGTGCAATCGCACAGAGTGTGTTAAGTATCATTTCTAACAGATCACCTGTGTGAGGATTGAACTCACGAGCTTCAAATGGCTCATTTTGTGATTATGAAGCGTATATGTGGAAAATGTAAAGCAATCACGGATGGGTGTGGGGTGTGGTGTTTGCAAAATTAGTACCTCGATCATTATACTTTAGACTAATTTACTAAGACACGTTTCTGGATGCCATGGTGCAGTCGCACAGAATATGTTAAGTATCATTTCAAACAGATGCCCCGGGTGAGGATAGAATTCACGACCTTCAGATAGCTCCTTTTCTGATTATGAGACTGACGCGCTGCCTACTGCGCTACCGAGGCATAGGCTGGCCTGTAACAAGCTTCACAACTTTGAGAGCATTCTGCTATAGATTCCTATTCCACGCGACCTTTTCCCTGCAATTGCTCGTCATGGAAATCATCTGCTCCCATGTAGATGAATTTAGGATACTTCCACATGAATCTGAACAATATTTTGACAAGTATACAATCGTTAATTTCACAGATTATAATTACCTTTAGTCCTTGCTATTTTGAGTCATATACAGATTTAAACAAGTGTATATGTAGAAAAAGTAGAAACCAAGAGATATATGTGGATGGGTGTTTGCAAAATTAGTACCTCGATCTTACCTTAGATAAATGTGCAAAGACTTACGTTTCTGGAAGCCATGGTGCAATCGCACAGAGTGTGTTAAGTATCATTTCTAACAGATCACCTGTGTGAGGATTGAACTCACGAGCTTCAAATGGCTCGTTTTGTGATAATGAAGCGTATATGTAGAAAATGTAAAGAAATCACGGATGGGCGTGGGGTGTTTGCAAAATTAGTACCTCGATCATTATACTTTAGACTAATTTACTAAGACACGTTTCTGGATGCCATGGTCAGGTGCAGTCGCACAGAATATGTTAAGTATCATTTCAAACAGATGGCCCGGGTGAGGATCGAACTCACGACCTTCAGATCGCCCCTTTGTGATTATGAGACTACTGCACTACCGAGGCATAGCGTGGCCTATAACAAGCTTCGTAACTTTGAGAGCATTCTCCTATAGATTCCTATTCCACGCGACCTTTTCCCTGCAATTGCTCGTCATGGAAATCATCTGCTCCCATGTAGATGAATTTAGGATACTTCCACATGAATCTGAACAATATTTTGACAAGTATACAATCGTTAATTTCACAGATTATCATTACCTGCAGTCATTGCTATTTTGAGTGATATACAGATTTAAACAATTGTATATGTAGAAAAAGTAGAAACCAAGAGATATATGTGGATGGGTGTTTGCAAAATTAGTACCTCGATCTTAACTTAGATAAATTTGTAAAGACTTACGTTTCTGGAAGCCATGGTGCAATCGCACAGAGTGTGTTAAGTATCATTTCTAACAGATCACCTGTGTGAGGATTGAACTCACGAGCTTCAAATGGCTCGTTTTGTGATTATGAAGCGTATATGTGGAAAATGTAAAGCAATCACGGATGGGCATGGGGTGTTTGCAAAATTAGTACCTCGATCATTATACTTTAGACTAATTTACTAAGACACATTTCTGGATGCCATGGTGCAGTTGCACAGAATATGTTAAGTATCATTTCAAACAGATGCGGCGGGTGAGGATCGAACTCACGACCTTCAGATCGCTCTTTTTGTGATTATGAGACTGACGCGCTGCCTACTGCGCTACCGAGGCATAGGGTGCCATATAACAAGATTCGTAACTTTGAGAGCATTCTGCTATAGATTCCTATTCCACGCGACCTTTTCCCTGCAATTGCTCGTCATGGAAATCATCTGCTCCCATGTAGATGAATTTAGGATACTTCCACATGAATCTGAACAATATTTTGACAAGTATACAATCGTTAATTTCACAGATTATCATTACCTGCAGTCATTGCTATTTTGAGTCATATACAGATTTAAACAATTGTATATGTAGAAAAAGTAGAAACCAAGAGATATATGTGGATAGGTGTTTGCAAAATTAGTACCTCGATCTTAACTTAGATAAATTTGTAAAGACTTACGTTTCTGGAAGCCATGGTGCAATCGCACAGAGTGTGTTAAGTATCATTTCTAACAGATCACCTGTGTGAGGATTGAACTCACGAGCTTCAAATGGCTCGTTTTGTGATTATGAAGCGTATATGTGGAAAATGTAAAGCAATCACGGATGGGCATGGGGTGTTTGCAAAATTAGTACCTCGATCATTATACTTTAGACTAATTTACTAAGACACATTTCTGGATGCCATGGTGCAGTTGCACAGAATATGGTAAGTATCATTTCAAACAGATGCCCCAGGTGAGGATCGAACTCACGACCTTCAGATCGCTCTTTCTGTGATTATGAGACTGACGCGCTGCCTACTGCGCTACCGAGGCATAGGGTGGCCTATAACAAGCTTCGTAACTTTGAGAGCATTCTGCTATAGATTCCTATTCCACGCGACCTTTTCCCTGCAATTGCTCGTCATGGAAATCATCTGCTCCCATGTAGATGAATTTAGGATACTTCCACATGAATCTGAACAATATTTTGACAAGTATACAATCGTTAATTTCACAGATTATCATTACCTGCAGTCATTGCTATTTTGAGTGATATACAGATTTAAACAATTGTATATGTAGAAAAAGTAGAAACCAAGAGATATATGTGGATGGGTGTTTGCAAAATTAGTACCTCGATCTTAACTTAGATAAATTTGTAAAGACTTACGTTTCTGGAAGCCATGGTGCAATCGCACAGAGTGTGTTAAGTATCATTTCTAACAGATCACCTGTGTGAGGATTGAACTCACGAGCTTCAAATGGCTCGTTTTGTGATTATGAAGCGTATATGTGGAAAATGTAAAGCAATCACGGATGGGCATGGGGTGTTTGCAAAATTAGTACTTCGATCATTATACTTTATACTAATTTACTAAGACACGTTTCTGTATGCCATGGTGCAGTCGCACAGAATATGTTAAGTATCATTTCAAACAGATGCCCCGGGTGAGGATCGAACTCACGACCTTCAGCTCGCTCTTTTTGTGATTATGAGACTAACGCGCTGCCTACTGCGCTACCGAGGCATAGTTTGGCCCGGTCCAACGAATCACCCATAACAACCCATAACAACCCATAACGACCCATAACGAACCCATAACGACCCATAACGTCCCCATAACGACATATGAAAACTTACTTAGAACTACAGATTCGTTAATAGGTACACACAAACTGGTGACGTCATGCATTTTTGTGTAGTTTATGTAAATATTTATAAACGTCACCCACACACACAGCCACGACAAAATAATCATCACAATCATAGACCCGTCTTCATTTTATCACACACCCCCCCCCCCCCCCCCTGAAAATTATATGGTTGAACACTTCCCGATCATGATTGAAAAGTATAAATCTTATTTTTCAATGTTCCCGTTAAGCCTATATCTGATTATAGTTAATTACCATAGCTGTCCTCGGGATCGGCTGCAAAAGGTCAACTGTCGGTGTAGTAACATCACGATGCACCTTTCCAGTTTATCCATCCATCATATTTCGCCATACACAACTCCGAGGCGTGTATGATGACGTCATTATCAAATACAGCGTGCATCACTCGATTTACACCGTCTTAAAACCCTTAATAGTCCGACATGTACGAATTGTATGTTTTTCCTAATTAAGAAACATGATGTTGAATATTTTGAAACTAATCCCGCTGGGCGCCGGTGTCGCCATAGGCCGCAACGGCACCCGGTCAAACCAGTTTCAAAATACCCAACAGCAAACCTATATAGTTTTCTGTAAAATTTATAGTCAGTGAGTTCAAGAACCGATCGATCCCAACGCGAACAAGTATTGGTGGAGCATAGCTAGCGATGCGCAAGGACAGATTAATTCCTATAAACCAGAACAATACATAAATATATTGTATCCGTGTGTGTCCGCGTGTGTCCTTATGATCGTCCATTCATGTAGGTGTGTCGATCCATAACCATATAGAAAGTAATTTAATGTGCTCTGAAATTCGAGACTTATGCGCCGAATATTTGGAACTATATGGGAGCCAATACTTTGGTGATACGTTTTGCCACCTTAGGAGCTATTGATCTGAACACTTTTAACCTATGAGTGCGCCATGTTAGGCATCTGGACATGAAATTTTATTACTATTATTATTATTATTATTATTATTATTATTATTATTATTATTATTATTATTATTATCACCCAGAGAAACGCGTTCAAGAATACAATCTCCAGTCCAGAATCGACACCATCTCCATCTCTTCGTCAACTTGATTCCTCTGAGAGTGAAACATCAGAACTCAAAGATTCCGTAGGTTTAGTGAATAGGTAAGATAATGTGGATGGTAATCCGAGCTTTACAGCAATAGAAGCACTTAAACCGCTAACTGTACCAGGGAAATTCCTTGCAGTCGGTAAATTGTTTACGATTATTTGTGAAACGAATTGTTCAGAACCTGTAATACCCCGAGGAAAGAAAGAAAACGTGTTTGTAGTTGTGGGCAACAGTAACAACACTGATAAGAGACAGAAAGGTGATAAGCGTGACTTTGCGGATGATTGTGGTGTGTGGGATGGGGCAAAAGGTACAACGGCAAATTCTCACTTTGTTCTAGCCAACGGGCAATTGAAGCTAGTTGTGCTGAAAAATGGTGTTTATTGTACACAACACAGGGTTGACAGTAAAACAACATATTTACCAGTAGATCCTCAGCCAGTATCCTCAAGCATAATAAAGATGCATCGGTATTATACCAAGTTGAAAGGTGATAACAATTATAAGAAACGTGTAACCATTTTTGAACAGCTTCCGGATCAATATGATGACAAAAAGAATTTCGCGATCGTTGCATACTGTGGCATAATAACATGCCATAGACCGCACGGTAATTCAAAGAAGGATGCCCCATACGAGCGTACCCGTCCTGCCATCTTAGAATGTGCAGGTAAGGAAACAATCAGCAAACCACCCATGACAGTATATCACGAAATGGCCAAAAATTATTCAATTGACGCACCAAAAACATTTCGGCAAATTAGGGACAAAAAATATCGCGAATCTAAAAAGAATGACAATTACGCGCATCGACAAAACCTTGCCGACGAAGTATTAGAATTAATTGGCAACGTTAATACGCATCCATATGTACAACTAGTTATATGTACCAAAGGTAAACCTCCAAGTGTTATAATGTATTCAACTGAGCAGCTTCAAGACATGAAAAGAAATGTTATAGGTAACAATGCTAGCGTAATTGGTATAGACAGGACATTTAATTTGGGAGCCTGTTTCGTTACCACGACTGTTTACAAAAGTAAGACAGTTGTTTCAAGAGAGTCAGGACAGTCACCTATTATGTTAGGTCCAATCTTTCTTCACTGGGATAGCATTTATGAATCATATCATTTATTTCTTTCACATGTTAAGGCTGTTCTCGGTACTGACCTTGATTTGCTGGGCATTCGACTAGGAAGTGATGAAGAAAAATCACTTACCAAAGCTATACACAGCTGCTTTCCAAATGCTAAGCATTTTTTATGCACCAAACACTTGAAAGATAATGTTAAACGTTATCTAATGGACAAGATTGGTTGCTCTACCAAAGATAGGCATACCATCACTGAGTTATTATTTGGACAGTAGGGTGTTTCCAAGAGCAATGATTCGTGCATCTTTGATGAGCGCATTCATAATATAGCTACATATTTTGACAAATATCCTGCATTTGAAAGTTATTTCAAGAAGCGACTCAGAGGCCTTATATGGGACAATGTGTGTGTACCAATGCAGGCTGGCACTGACGGTAACGATCTGTGGACCAATAATAATTCCGAGTCCCTAAACAACATCCTGAAATTAGCGACAGGGTAGAAACCACAGAAACTACCTGTATTAGTAGACAAAATTGCAGACATTATACAGCTACATGTGAATGATCTAAGGCGAGCTTTGCATGGCACAGGCAATTATATGCTGACAGCAGCATATAAGCGATTTCTTGTACCAAGTGCTGTATGGTCATCCAAAACTAAGGAAGAAAAAGATAAACACTTCCTTAAGTTCCTAAGTGCAAAAACAGTTACAAGTAATTATATTAAAGCAACTAATGTTGAATTTGAAATTCCTGCAGTCTCACCAAGGGCTGCTAGGAAACCGGGCCAGGTTAGACGTCCAAGGGCTGAAAAAGCCAGACCACGTTAGGTATAAATGCCATTTGTTCAATATTATCGAGTCAGGCACTCCGGTTGTAGATTTCCAAAAAAATAGTCTTGTCTTGGCCTGTTTATAATTCTTGTGTCGCCTTAAACTGTAATGGTCAAGACGGCAAGAAACTCCCACTACAATGGTCTTAAGAATGTCCCGAATGTAACCGAACCAGCCATTCCAGTGGTAAATTTTCAAAAATACTATTCTCTTGGCCTGCAAATGGATGCTGGCTAATACAAAACTCAAACTTTCGCAACAATTTCCCCTTTGGGCGTCAACCTGGTCAAACACGTGCTCTGTGGTTGTCTTGAGGCCAGAAAACGATTTTGTAATATTCAGTGGTGAATTAAAAAAAAACCCAGTATTTCCTTGGCCTGCAAACAATATGATTTTATTGAAAAATCTTGGCAATTAACTGGTTAATTGATATGAGCTGCAACCTGGGCGTTTTGAGGCGCTGTTGACATAAGGGTTACATTTCTCAAGACCATGACAGAAGCCGTTTTGAATGAGTATTGAGTATCAATTTATAGTTAAAACTGCTTGCATGTGTATGTACGTGCGTGGTCTCTACCTCTACCGGCTTCATCTCCCTCTCCTCCCCCCCCCCACCCTCTCTCTCCCTCTCTCTCACTTAAGAGTATTATAATATAATTGTGCTAAACTCATGCTATAATACACTTTATATTCACTATTTTGTGGCTTCATCTCCCTCCCCCCCCCCCCACCGACCCTCCCTCTCCCTCTTTCTCACTTAAAAGAGTATTATAATATAATTGTGCTAAACTCATGCTATAATACACTTTATATTCACTATTTTGTGGCTTCATCTCCCTCTCCTCCCCCCCCCCCGACCCTCCCTCTCCCTCTCTCTCACTTAAGAGTATTATAATATAATTGTGCTAAACTCATGCTATAATACACTTTATATTCACTATTTTGTGGCTTCATCTCCCTCTCCTCACCCCCCCCCCCCCGACCCTCCCTCTCCCTCTCTCTCACTTAAGAGTATTATAATATAATTGTGCTAAACTCATGCTATAATACACTTTATATTCACTATTTTGCTCTAGATGTACTACTTGTCATTGTGCTATAATTTACCACTTAATTTGTATTTTGCATTCATGGTTTTATTGATTTGTTATTCATTAAAATATGAATATCCATTAAAATTCTTCCTTGTTTATTTATATCCACGCATGTATCATCATAGTTATGCTGAGACGTCCTAGACAGACTGTAATGTATCAATAATGCACATACGCACGCACGCATTATGCATACACACACGCACATATTGACATAGTTTCCCAACTATAACAAGAGCATTCAGAGACCGCAAACACATGCAATGACAACTGTAGGCTACCAGTATATGTATCATGTCCCTGAAAAAGACTAGCGATCTGCATTCTAGAGTCCACATTTTCCCACATGTTCACTTTCTCTGAACGATCTACAAAAGTCTGGTGACAGATCTAAAGAAAGTGTATTCATAAAATGAGTCGTTATGGGTCGTGAAGTCGTTATGGGTCCATTATGGGTCATTATGGGTTGTTATGGGTCGTTATGGGTCGTTATGGGTGATTCGTTGGACCCTCTGGCCTATAACAAGCTTCGTAACTTTGAGAGCATTCTGCTATAGATTCCTATTCCACGCGACCTTTTCCCTGCAATTGCTCGTCATGGAAATCATCTGCTCCCATGTAGATGAATTTAGGATCCTTCCACATGAATCTGAACAATATTTTGACAAGTATACAATCGTTAATTTCACAGATTATAATTACCTGCAGTCATTGCTATTTTGAGTCATATATAGATTTAAACAATTGTATATGTAGAAAAAGTAGAAACCACGGGATATATGTAGATGGCTGTTTGCAAAATTAGTACCTCGATCTTAACTTAGATAAATTTGCAAAGACTTACGTTTCTGGAAGCCATGGTGCAATCGCACAGAGTGTGTTAAGTATCATTTCTAACAGATCACCTGTGTGAGGATTGAACTCACGAGCTTCAAATGGCTCATTTTGTGATTATGAAGCGTATATGTGGAAAATGTAAAGCAATCACGGATGGGTGTGGGGTGTGGTGTTTGCAAAATTAGTACCTCGATCATTATACTTTAGACTAATTTACTAAGACACGTTTCTGGATGCCATGGTGCAGTCGCACAGAATATGTTAAGTATCATTTCAAACAGATGCCCCGGGTGAGGATAGAATTCACGACCTTCAGATAGCTCCTTTTCTGATTATGAGACTGACGCGCTGCCTACTGCGCTACCGAGGCATAGGCTGGCCTGTAACAAGCTTCACAACTTTGAGAGCATTCTGCTATAGATTCCTATTCCACGCGACCTTTTCCCTGCAATTGCTCGTCATGGAATTCAT